>JAKELG010000007.1:0-728624 GCA_021527035.1 Lactarius vividus | reverse complement strand
GAGTCGCGTCCTTCATGTGAAGGAGCGCCTGGTCGACCGAGTGACTAGTCCCGTCGGAGAGCAGGAACGTGAGGTCGTCGTCGGTGTAAGAGGGGGCAGAGGACTGCTCGTCGTAGTAGGGGACGGCGTGGACGGTTTCCCGTATGTGATTGCATCCGGCTCTGAAGGCCAGGACGAAGGGGTCGGCGGTGAGGATGAGCTGAGTATACCGGGCGGGCCAAAGACGTTCCTGAGCGTCGCGAATCTGAAAGGGAATGTAATGGACTCCCCTGTTGAACTGATACCCCCTGGGAGGGGGTGTCTCCGCACGACTCTCGGTCTCCTGCATAGATTCCTCCTCTGGATCGCGGCGAACCGCGGTGGATGCGCGTCGGTAGTGTGATAGCTTCCCCGGTGGGTCCGCAAAGCGGGGGGGTTTCCGAGTGTGTCGTGGTGAGATGGGTGGCGTAACGTAGATACTGATGCGCCTCGAGCGCTCCGCGGGTCGTACGGTCCCCGCTTCGTCGGGTCCCGTGGGATGTGGTCGGCTGGGCATACCCTGTTCGTCGCCCGCTGGAGTGGGCGCTCTGGTCGGGACGTAGGTCTCCGAGTAGCTGGGCTGGTTGCTCTCGGAATAAACAGTGGGGGTCGGCGAAGGAACTGGGGATGGCCCGGGGGAAGGAGGACGACTTCCTCGTTGGTGAAGGGCGAGGGTAGACGACAGGGGTGACGATGGCGCGGATGGTACTCGGTAAGGTGTGGATAGTTCGTCGTTGACGACATAGCGGAAGTTGATGGGGACTGAGAGCGCATAGCAGTGAGGGTGAAGAGGGATGGGGACGTCTCTTGGGATTTCCCTGCTTATATGCGTTTCTCTAGCGGGTTGGAATTTTTAAACTCCCTTATCGCGTCGTCGCGAATACGTCATCCTTATCGACCCACTGGTTGTCCGAGGGTATCCCTTCCATTGACCAAATACTGCAATTTGCGACTTCTGCCGAACCGCGAGAGTCTAGAATCTTCTCGACTTCGTATTCTTCTCGCCCCGACTAGATCCGGTGGTGGGGCGTAGTTTGGGTCCGTGCGTGGGTGTCTCGCGATAAGGCGTCAGGAGGTCCACATGGAACACTGGGTGAATCTGCCACTGTGGGAAGTTCTAATCGTAATTGACTGCGGACATCACCTGAGCGACCTAAAGGGGCCGTGGCGTCGCGCTGCTAATTTCGCCGTTGGTTGGTGTGTGCGTAAGTGGCGTCCTTCTAGCCATACTTGATCTCCATTTGGAATTTGGGCGTATCTTGGCTTTGATCCACCCCTGCTGCGCTTTGATCATCAGTGACTGCACGCGTTGTCGGAGTTCTTTGAACTGTTTGACCCTGAGCGCCACCTGCGGGATCGGTGATGGCCTATCGGTCCAATCGGCGCGGGGGTTGTACCCCATAAGGAGCTGGAAGGGAGATTCCTTAGTGGTTTCGCTGGGCCAATTGTTATGGGTGAACTCAGCCATGGGGAGGTAGTGTATCCAATCGTCCTGTCTTTCGTTGACCCAAAACGCAGGTATTGCTCTAGCCATTGGTTTGTTCGTTCTGATTGTCCGTCGGTACGTGGATGGTAGGCCGTGGAGATGTTTTGTTCGATGCCTAGGATTTGCACAGTCTTGTGAATTTCGACGCGAATCGGGGTCTCTGTGATGATCTTCCCGGGTAAGCCGAATCTGGGGAACACGTGTTTGATAGAGGGCTGCCGTTCCTTCTGCCGATATCTCTTCTTGGCATGGGATGAATAAGGACATCTTCGTGCAGTCGTGGTCCGTTATCGTGAGGATCGTGTCGCACCTGTGCTTCGGGAAGTTTAGTGATGAAATCAAGCGCGATAGTTTCAAATGGCATAGCTTCGGGTTTTGGGAATATTGGCGTAGAGGCGCTTTGATGGCCCTGGTATTGACCTTAATCCTTTGACAGTCGGCGCATCCTTTGACGTAGTCCATAACCTCGTTCCGTAGCCTGGCCACCATATATCGTTCCACGAGTTTGATGGTTCGACTGATCCCAGGGTGTCCGTATACTGGAGGGTCATGATGGTTTCTGACGAGTTCTCGTTTCTCAGGAGTCCTCCGTGACACCCGTCGTCCGTCCTTGTACCAGTGCCTTCGATCTTCTTTAGTCCATGGGGTCTATCCAGGGCGGAGTTTGTCGTCGTCTTGGGCGTACACCGGATTTGTTTCTCCATCTCCTGTACTGATATGGTGGCGTTGATTCGGAGAGGGTCTTCCGTCGTATCTATTGCTGCGGCCCTGACGAAGATGTCATCGGTAGTACGTGACTTGGTCGTTGTCTCCTCTCCTTGTCTAGTCTGGGCGTCTAGATAGGGCATCGGCTCGTCCGTTTGCCGTTCCCTTAATGTGGTGAATTCGATGTCGTACTCAGAGAGTTCTAGTACTTCCCGTGCCACTCGGCGACTTATCTTTTGTGGGGAGCGCCAATATTGAGGTTCATATGGTCCGAGAATACTTTGATCTGTGCGGGGATCCTGCCAGGTAGTCGCCAGTTTCGAAGTGCTTGACGATTGCTAGAAGTTCGAGTCGTAGATGTCGTAGTTCCGTTCTGCTGCGCTGAGGGTATTTGAATAGTAGGCGATGGGTGTCTTTTGCCGTCTTCTTTGCGTTGGAGTAATACTGCTCCTACTGCAAATCCTGAGGCGTCTACTTCGAGTTCGAATTGATCTTCTAGTTTGGCGTGTGCAAGGACTGGTTCTTCCGTGACGAGTTTCTTGATTTATCAATGCTTCTTGTTTACCGCTGTCCATGTCCATTCCGTTTTGCGTGTGAGTTTGTTGAGGGGGCGGCGTGTGTGGCAAAATTTCGGATGGAAAGCGCGGTAAAAGTTGCAGAAGCCTAGGAACGATCGCACCTGTTTGACAATTTTTGGGGTTTGGACCAGTCTTTGATGCCGGAAATTTTGACAGGGTCCATGCGTGTCACCCCCCTTTTCAATGATTACCCCCCAGGTAATCGATGCTTGGTGCGTGAAAGATGCATTTCTGGGTTTGAGGAACAGATCGTTTTCCTCCAGTAAGTCCAGGATATCGTGTACCCGCGTCTGATGTGTG
Source organism: Lactarius vividus (assembly GCA_021527035.1). NCBI lineage: Eukaryota > Fungi > Basidiomycota > Agaricomycetes > Russulales > Russulaceae > Lactarius > Lactarius vividus. The sequence goes on along the minus strand of JAKELG010000007.1, from coordinate 725,537 downwards.
CTTGTTCTGTTGATCGAGTTGCTATGCCTATGTCGTCCATGTATACCCTGATGATCGTACCCTTGGTTTCGTGGTACGCGCTGAGGTCTTTGCAGATTTCGTTCATCATGGTTTGGAAGGTTGCCGGAGAGTTAGTTAGCCCGAAAAACATTACCGTTGGTTCGAAGAGGCCGTATTTCGTTTTGAACGCAGCCTTTTCCTGGTCTCCCTCTTTGATTCTCACGTTGTTGTAGCCCCAGCGGATGTCCAGTTTGGTGAATATGAATGCTCCGCTTAGGTCTGCGATGAGTTCCGGGATGAGTGGGAGGGGGTATTGGTTGCGTATCGTCCAGTTGTTGATGTTCCGGTAGTCCTGTACGGGGCGTAGTTTCCCGTCCTTTCTTTTTGATGAAGAAAAAGGATGATGCGTACGGGGATTTGGAGGGTCTGATATACCCTTTTGCCAGTTGTTCGTCAATCCATTCCTTAAGCGCTTTGTCTTCCGTTTGACTCATCGGATAGATTTTGCAGTCGATCGTGTCCGGTGCATTTGGCTTGAAGTCGATTGCGTGGTCCCAGGGTTTTGACAGCGGGAAGCGGTTGGATTCTTCTTCGCTGAAGATCTTGACGTGTCGTTGGTATTCTTTTGGGACCGCTTTCGTCTCCGTGTACTGTTTGGCTTCTATGGCCATTTCGGTTGACATTGTCGCGCGAAGTCGTGTGTCTTCGAGGTCGCATTCCCGTCGTAGTTGCTCTTCGATTCTTTGCTTGTTGGGGAGTAGTAGTTTTTTCAAGTACGAGTCGCGCTATGACCGGGTCTATTCGTGGCTTTGAGGGGTTGATGGTGCGGAGGACGACTGGGTACTCAGCTTCGTTAAGCGTTGGCCGTTGCCCATTGGATATCGGGTTGGAAGTAGTGCCAGCCATGGATATCCCAGGATTATGTCTTCTCCTCCTACGTCCGTTACTAAGAATCTCATTTCCTTGTTAACTCCTTTGGTTTGTACTTCTAGATCCACGCAGTGAGTTATCTTGCCTCCCTTATGTGCGTGCCGTCAATATTCCAGATCTTTCGATGACGGTCTAATTCTTTGAGGCCCAGCCTCATCCTTCTGACGAAGTCCGGATGTATGAAGTTGTTAGTGGCTCCGGAGTCCACTAGTGCTCGTTTGTCGGCCATGGCGTAACTTGCGCGTAATGAAACTGGAACATGCATAGATTGATAGCGCGTTATGAACACAGAATTACACCGTAATGCCCTCACCCAGGCCGTCGGGTTCAGGCGCTTTGAAAATCCTCTCGCCCCAACAGGTCCCGAACTACCAAGTCCCTAGCTTCATCGTCAAGGTTCCGGACTCCGTTATCCAGCTGGTCGGCCCGTTCTTGAGGCGTATCAGTGGTGGCGCGGGCGCCGCGGCTGCTACCGCCGTCATCTTCGAATTGGATTAGAGGTTCGTCCTGGACGCTCTGGACTTCTTCTATGAATGCCCCTCTCCCCTGACGGGGTTGCCAGTTCGCGTTGGTGCGTGGTTTACGTGGCTGGCAGCAGTCTCGCTGGAAATGGCCCATTTTGCCGCAGTTGAAGCATTTGACGTTTGCTGGCGTCTATGATCCCTTTGTTGGCTCGTCCCCCTTGTGGGGTGTACGGGGGTCGGGTTTGTAGTCGATTTCCTCGGAGCCCGCGAGTCGAGCTCTGACCCTTCCTGGTGTGGTGTCCATGGCGTCGGGGTGATTCCTGAATGCCTGCCACCCTTGGCGAGGCAGTTGGGGGCGGTTTGGAGCGTTGAACGTTCTTAGAGAGGTATTGCTCGGCTTACCGGGTCCCGGGGGTTTACGTCCCCCCCAAACGTGTTTGCAAATGCATCCATTTGCGCTGCTGCTCGAGCGCAGCAGTCTTCCCATTGAGCGTACGTGTTCGGGCTGTGGAAATTGTACGCATCTTGTACAGCTCTACCGGGAGCCCACTGGTAAACTTGTCGAGGACGAGAGAGTCGTCGAAGCGATAGCCGGCCTCTCTTACTGCCTTTTCAAACTTGGCGACGTAGGAGTCGATGTCTTGCCCTTCCATTCGGAAGCCTTTCTGGAGTTCCTGCTGTGCCCTTTCCTTCTCGAGCGTGTCAGCGAATGTATTGCGGAATCCGAGTTCGATGGCCTCCCAAATCCACTTGTCGTAGGGTCCGTGCTTGGTTTTTGTACGTCTGACCCATTTGGTGGTGGAGAGGACCCATTCATTGACGTGATCCCCTTGGATGTAGGTGAGGAAAATCAGTGCTTTTCGATAAGGGAGAGTGAACGCAGGGTTATCGTAATTGGTTTCCACGAATAGTTCCCATTGAGTGAGGAACTGTTGGACTTTGGTGCGATCTCCGGTGAATACGAGGGGTCCTTGCCCATGAACTTCTCGGGTTTGGTCCCGCTTGACACATTTGGTCCGGTGAAAGAGGGGTCCTCCTGGATCTCCTCCTCCGTCGTCTCCTCCCCCGCCTCCGTGTCCTTCGGGTGGGGGTCCTCCGCCGCGACTTATACGCGCGGGTTCCTGGAACGTAGTAGGTTGCTCGGTGATGGTGGTGGTCATATCTTGGGAATGGACTCAGCTAGTATTCCAGTCGCGTTTCTTCTTCTTCTTCTTGTGCTTCGAGAATGCGAATTTCCTCGGGTTGCTTCCCAAGATGGAGAGGGTGCTGGTGTTTTGGGAGTAGGGGAGCGAACTGGTTCTTCTTCTTGTCCGTCGATAGGTCCCCACTGGTCTCTCGTGGTCGTTTCGCTTTGACGAATGTCGAGGTGGAGGCCTGATCCTGCGGGTCTAACGACTTGTAGTTTGCCGTGGAGTTCGTCCCACCTGATTTCCGTCCAACAGATATGGTCAAAGTTAAATTCTACCGGGATGAGTCCGGTTTTGCCGTCCTTGTAAGTGTAGAGAACTACGTAGCCTGGGTCTCCTTGCTCTGTCTGCCAAAGGCTCCTTTGAGATATTGTTTGGGGAGTTGCGTTCCCCTCTTCTATCGATGTGATACGGTCGGAATGGGATCCAAAGATCGCGGGTTGTTACTGCGGAAGCCACGTTGAAGGATCTTGGTCTTAATGTAACGTCTACCACGGATGTCGCGGTCGGACTTAGAAGGACTCGGAATACGGTACGAAGATTGTCGCGGACTCTTACTATACGGTTGTGGCTACGTTAGTAAGTAGAAATTAGTCACGGACATATGGATCAGTCAGCACGTCGTGTTAGCATGTGATTGCTAGCATGACTCATTACTAGTACAGCGGTAGTAGGGTTCGAGCTATTACTGCTAGTAGTCGTCACGTTCAAGAGGAGCTTTAAAGCTACCTCTGTAATCTGTATATATAGTGGACTGCGAAGACCAAGGATCGTCATCTTGGTCTTCTTCTCAATACCACTCTCTCACCCGTCTCTTGTCTGAAGCCTTGTCCCCTCTTCCCTCCTCTAAGGGACGACGTCTTTATAAGTCTTGACCTTCGAGTCTAAGACCCTGGCCCTGTCGACGCACCAAGTCGGAGTTGCCTTAGTACTATTAGGGCGTCTTTTGTGGATCGCCTTAGTGGTATTCTACGGGATCACTGAGACACTACGCGAGTGTCTACGACCAGCTAAGTCGTGAACGTCCTAGCCCGAGTTCAAGTCGAACTAAACGCTGTGGTAGCGTTACATTAAGACCAAGATAGCCAATCGTGGCGTTCACTACACGAGATCAGTGGAGAAACTTTCGACCCTACAGCCTTGAAACAAGAGGAGAACGATCAGTACCGCGACGATTCCTAGGTGCAGCCAGGTGGAGAGAATACCGAGGAGACACCGGCTATTTTGTAGACTTCCCCGGGGAAGCAATCAGATACCGTCCAGTTGAGTTCAACTACTCGAACTTTTGTTGGACAGAAATTACGTGGAACCCGATAGACAATCAGTGGGACGTCGTTAGACCAGCTGGAAGACATTACCGCTGTGATATCGACTCAAGGGAACTCCACGGAGACAACTGGGGATCACTGGACGGAGACAGTAGCAGCAGCGACGAAGAGGAACAACCCAGAGAACAAGCCCCGTCGGAATCGAGCCACGAGGAACACGTAGAAGAACACACCGCAACAGAAAGTGAAGTACGACCAGGGACAGGAGACGATTCGAGCCTACTGGCCCACATAGCTGAGTCCTTACACATCACAGTTCCGGAAGAAATTCACATCCGAAGCCCCATGGCCACAGTAACCGAAACGCAAGCCATGGAAGAAGTACAACGTATAAGGGAAGAGGCAGAAGCCATTCTCAACCCTATCAATCAAACCACCGGACACAGAATGACCGCAGACGACGCAGCGCTCTTCCGTGCAATAGGACCGGATCACCCGGATCCACCAGAAGGACCACCACCACCACCCGGAGGACTCCCAGGAGGATTCCCAGGACAAGGACCAACAGGAGGAGGGTTCCCCGGAGGAGGAGGACCACCGGGAGGAGGAGGACCACCAGTAGGAGGAGCACCAATGGGGGGACCTCCAGGCGGAGGACATGGGTCGGATAGACTGTCAGGTGAACCCCCGACCGTTTTCGACGGAGACCGTACTAAATATGAAGCGTTCCTCACACAATGGCATGTCTACTGGGGAATGAACCTGGACGCCCCAATCATGCAAAACGAATATCGACGGTCCCTCCTCTTCCTGGGATACGTCAAGGGAGTCAACGTCAGCGAATGGACACTATCCATCTTAGAATGGCTGAACCGAGAAGTACGACGAGGAGTAAGCCAATACTCCCAGACCCTATGGAACCATGTAGCGGCAGAATTCGCCAAAAGGTTCTCAAATATCCTCGAAGAAGAACAAGCACAAGCCGAACTACAAAAGGGGTCAAAATGGTGGGAGAAGACATCGACGCGTACGTGGTCAAATTTGAGCAACTAGCCAGGAAAGCTCACTATAATCTAAACGACCGCCAAACAATCGACCGCTTCACGGCGGGGCTACCACGAGCCCTATTCACAAAAGTCTACGAATTAGACGAACCACACACCTTCGAAGACTGGAAGAGGTGTGCGCTAAGAAGACAAAAACAGTACATTCACATGAAAGCACGCCTCGACAACTTCAAAACGAAAGCCCCGCCATCATCGGCGCAACCTCGGTGGAGACCACAAGTCCCCAACTGGGGACCGCCAAGAGGACCACCCCCGCCAAGGTATGACCCAAACGCCATGGACACCTCGGCCGATCGAACACGCGCACGAGTCGCGGAGGTAGGAGACCCGAATCGACCCTTCATCCCGAGACCGCAAAGAGGAGGATACGGAAGAGGAGGAGGACCCCCACCCCGAGATATGAGGACAGTCGTTTGCTACAACTGCAACCAGATGGGACACTTCTCACGCAATTGCCAACAGCCGCGTCGTCGAACAACCACCAGTCGAATGGCAGACACTGACTACTACACACAAGAAGAACCTCCCGCACAAGTCAGAGCAGCAAGCTCCGCACCACCACAACAAAGGGCCAAAGACTGGTTGGCAGGAGTAGCCGGAGAATCGGACGATGTAAAAGACCTCATCCTCCAAGAAATGTGGGGAAAGGAGGGTTTTCAGAACGCCTGAACCCATCGGCCTGGGTGAGGGCGGTTAATTGTAATTCTGTAATCATGACTCGCTATCGGTCTCTTAGAATTCCAGTCTCGATTCGCACGAATTACGCAATGGCCGACATCAAAACACTAGTAGACTCCGGAGCAACGGACAATTTCATACGCCCCTCATTTGCAAAACGAATGGGCCTCGGGCTCCAAACGCTGGAACATCCCCGGAAAATATGGAATATTGACAATACGGAAAATAAAGCGGGCAGTATCACCCACTTTGTGGACCTAGACGTGCAAACTAACCAGCGACGACAAAAGATGCGTTTCCTAGTCACCGATCTCGGAAACGAAGATCTTGTACTTGGATACCCCTGGCTGGCCACCTACGAACCGACAATAAACTGGAGATATGCTACCATACACGAGAAAATGCTCCCTGTCGTTATCCGATCCATCAATCCCAATAAAGAAAATCACGTCATAGGAAGCATCACCACGGAAGAAAAAGAAAACATAGTAACGGAACTGGAGGAGGAAGCTCATCTACGCACGACGGCCACAGAATTAGCTATCGAAGCTAAGCAGTTCCACGATAAAGTTGAACTCCCAGCCGCTTACCACCAGTTTGCAAAGATCTTCAGCGAGGAAGCGTCCAACCGATTCCCTCCTTCTCGACCATGGGACCACGCAATCGAATTCAGGGAAGGCACACCATTAGCGATCGACTGCAAAGTCTACCCCATGACGCAAGAAGAAGATGGCAAACTCAAGGAATTCCTAGACGAGCAATTGAAGAAAGGATACATCCGCCCGTCCAAATCCCCATACGCCTCGTCCTTCTTCTTTATAAAGAAGAAAGACGGAAAGTTACGACCAGTACAGGACTACCGCAAGATCAACGCCGTCACCATCCGCAATCAATACCCGCTACCACTTATCTCAGATCTTATCACCGACCTCAGCCAAGCTCACACCTACACCAAGCTGGACGTCAGGTGGGGATACAACAACGTACGCATTAAAGAAGGTGACGAACACAAAGCGGCATTTAAAACACGATACGGTCTCTTCGAGCCCACAGTCATGTACTTCGGACTCACCAACTCCCCGGCAACGTTTCAAACCATGATGAACACCATCTACCGAGACACTATCGCAAAACACGAAGCCAAAGGGACAATTATACGCGTATACATGGACGACATCGGCATTGCAACTAAGCATCCAGCCGGGCAAAAGGAACACGAAGAAGTGGTCCGCGATGTGCTACAAGTGGCCACAGAACACGATCTCTACTTCAAACTCGAAAAATGCCTCTTCAACAAGCCGCGAATGGATTACCTGGGGGTAATCCTTGAAAAGGGGGTAACACGTATGGACCCGGTAAAAATTTCGGGCATCAAAGATTGGCCCATGCCAACTAAGGTCCGTGACGTCCGCTCATTCCTAGGCTTCTGCAATTTTTACCGACTCTTCATTCGCGGCTTCGCAACACACGCCAAACCACTCAACAAACTCACGAGGAAAGACACGGAGTGGAAATGGACAGATGAAGAAGACAAAGCATTCCGTAAACTCAAAGCCTTGGTCACGGAAGAACCGGTACTCACGCATCCAAAACTAGACGACCCGTTTGAACTCGAAGTGGACGCCTCAGGATTCGCAACCGGTGCGGTGCTACTCCAGAAAAAGGAAGACGGCAAGCGACACCCAATAGGATATTACTCGGCAACACTCAACGAAGCGGAGCGGAATTATGACATTTACGACCTAGAGCTCCTCGCAATCGTCAAAGCCCTCAGACACTGGAGACCACTGCTGGCTGGATCACCGTATAAGATCAAGATCTACTCCGATCACATGAACCTCCAGTACTGGAAACTACCGCAGAAGATAAGCAGGAGAGTCGCTAGGGAAGTACTTGAGCTCATGGAATACAACTTCGAAATTCATCACATCCCAGGGAAGAAGAACGGTCGAGCGGACGCGCTGTCCCGACGACCCGATTACGATCAAGGAGAACGGGATAATGAAAACGTGGTAGTATTACCGGAAGATGTCTTCGCACGAACAGTCACGGTACAAGCGGAACAAAACCCCCCACAGACTGAGATCATACTACGGTATTGGGTGGACCCCCAACAACTGAAGCACGTAAACGGAACATGGTATCGACAAGGGAAGTACGTTATCACGGGATCGCTAGACGAGAAACGGAAGCTAATCGCGGCACACCACGACTCTCCGGTACACGGACACCCTGGAATCGCACGAACTACGAGACTAGTAGAACGAAGATACTGGTGGCCGGAACTGAAACTCGATGTACGCAACTACGTACAGGGATGCGCCGAATGCCAGCGTCATAAGGTCAACACACGCCCCACAAAAGCCCCACTTGTGCCCATCACGCCAAAGGAAGACGCTCTACCGTTCGAAACCATTGCACTGGATTTCATCACCAAGCTCCCGACGTCGCAAGGATACGACTCTATTCTGACCGTAACCGACCACGACTGCAGCAAAGCCTCCGTATTCATCCCCTGCAACGAGGAAATCACAGCAGAAGAAACGGCCGGACTCTACGCCGCCCACGTCTTCAGGCGGTTTGGACTGCCATCGAAGATTATTAGTGATCGAGACCCTCGATTCGCCTCCAGATTCACGCGGGAATTGTGTCGGATCTTGGGAATTCAGCAAAACATCTCCACAGCATACCACCCCAGAACGGACGGACAATCGGAACGCACCAATCAGTGGCTGGAACAGTACCTACGTTTCTGGGCGAACGAGCGTCAAGATAATTGGGCGGCCTTTCTGCCAATAGCGGAGTTCGCACATAACAATTGGCCGCACGAGGCAACAAGGAAGTCCCCGTTTTCCCTCCTCATGGGGTACGACCCACGCGCTGATTGGCTCGATAAGCCATCCCCTATCCCACAGGTCACCACGAGGATAGAACAGTTCCGAGAAGCGCGGAAAGAAGCCCAGGATCTTATCAGAAAGGCGCAATCCATGTGGATCAAACACCGAGATACGCCTAAATTCCGAATCGGAGACTATGTATGGCTGGAAGGGCGACACCTCAGAACCAATCAACCAACACCGAAGTTAGCGGCAAGACGGCACGGCCCCTTCAAGGTCACACGGATCCTGTCACCGGTAAACTATCAATTGGAACTTCCCACGCAGTGGAGTATACACCCCGTGTTTCACATCGATCTTCTCACGCCTTATCGTGAGACGCTCGTGCACGGACCAAATTTCCAACGGCCACCACCGGATCTAGTAGAAGGGGAAGAGGAATACGAGGTAGAAAAGGTTCTGGACCATCGGCGCTTCGGCAGGAAGAAACGCCTCCAGTACCTGATCAAATGGAAGGGGTACCCTGACTCGGAAAATCAGTGGGTCGATAAGGATGACGTATTTGCAGATGAGGCGATAGCTGAGTACCAATCATTGAATCCCCGACTCGCAAGCAGCTTAAAAGCAGGACAGACGGAAGACCCATCCTTATCCCCTCTTCACTATCGTCACACTGGATTCTTCATCTCTTCCCTACTCGCAACAATGTCCGTTCCCTCTTCCGCCGATGCCCTCGCTCGCGTTGCCCGAAACGCGGGACCTCTCACCTACCAAGAAGTCGTCGAAGCCCTCCAGTCAACGATCCCCGCCTCCTACAACGACGACACCAACAACCCCGCCACCTGGTGGATCCTCTCCCAGGACGGCCAGCGCATCAACGAGGTGCCATTCACGACGGCCGAAGTCGATCGGCTTCGCCAGGCTCTCCCAGAGCTTGAGCGTTCCCCATCTCGACCTGTCCCAGTACGAGTCAAGTATCGAGCCGAGGAGGAAGCCCAAGACACAGCCGACGATCGATTGGGAGCGGTGGCAGGAGCAGAAGTGGAGGGAGACGGCGGAGAACTGGCAGCGGGAGCAGCTACGGAAAGCGGCGGAGAGGCGTCGGGAGGCGCTGCGGAGGAGACGCGAGTGGATGCGGGCGAAGAAGGAACGCGAAGAGGCGAGGAGACAGTCCTCGGACAAGTCCGAGGGAGCTTAGCGGATCATTACCCAGCTGAGCACCCTCTCATTTCTACGGCCACCGATACTGACGACCCGCGCGAAACTCCGTACGCGTGCGACACCAACGGCCGTCCCCTCTACCGTGGCGGCGTGCGAGCCGACGCACCCCCACCATTCCCACTCTTTCGACTCCGTCACGCCGAACTCGGCCCACCTCCCCACGGTTACAAGTACAACCGTGGGGAGGACTACATCCACTTTCCCATCACCGACGGCCAGGGGGTGACGCGTCAGGCCGCCTACGTACAGGTCATCATGGGGGCCGACCCCATTGTATTGGGCCTCATTCCCGATAGCGAGAAGGTGTACTCGCAACCCCTCTACGCCGAGCCCCACGTCAAGGCCACGGGGAAGGAGGTCTACCCTCAAGAAGACATGACCCTGTTCGCAGGCGGTTATCACGACCGCCCTCGCCTCGATCGCGCGGTCGGCGAGCTCCACGACGTGAGCCTTCGGGCGGAGGTGCACCGCTATCGAGCCTACGCGTACGAGGCTGAGAGGATGGAGCAGCGGCTTCATCAGCTCGCCGCCGCGCTCGGGGGGATTAAGGGCGAGATGGCCCGTAGTAAGTTCCGCCTCGAGATGGCTGACACGCTAGAGAGGATCGAGGAAGTGCAGGTGGGTTGGATGTCGGGACCGCGCCTTCGCCGGCGTCGTGGGCGCCGCGGCTGAAAAGGGGGTGATGTCGCGGTCGGACTTAGAAGGACTCGGAATACGGTACGAAGATTGTCGCGGACTCTTACTATACGGTTGTGGCTACGTTAGTAAGTAGAAATTAGTCACGGACATATGGATCAGTCAGCACGTCGTGTTAGCATGTGATTGCTAGCATGACTCATTACTAGTACAGTGGTAGTAGGGTTCGAGCTATTACTGCTAGTAGTCGTCACGTTCAAGAGGAGCTTTAAAGCTACCTCTGTAATCTGTATATATAGTGGACTGCGAAGACCAAGGATCGTCATCTTGGTCTTCTTCTCAATACCACTCTCTCACCCGTCTCTTGTCTGAAGCCTTGTCCCCTCTTCCCTCCTCTAAGGGACGACGTCTTTATAAGTCTTGACCTTCGAGTCTAAGACCCTGGCCCTGTCGACGCACCAAGTCGGAGTTGCCTTAGTACTATTAGGGCGTCTTTTGTGGATCGCCTTAGTGGTATTCTACGGGATCACTGAGACACTACGCGAGTGTCTACGACCAGCTAAGTCGTGAACGTCCTAGCCCGAGTTCAAGTCGAACTAAACGCTGTGGTAGCGTTTCAAGCGCCCTGGGAATAGCCGAAGAAATGTCAAGCGCCCGTCACGTGACCCTGGCACGTGACCTGGTCTAGACTCGCACCAGAAGGATCCAGATGAGCTTGTGCCTGGATCGTGATTGGATCTGCCTCATGGACTGTATGGTTCCTAGTTTCTGATGGATTGTCTGATTGTGCCTGTGGCTTGATGCGCCCAGGAGATGTATGTTTCAGCCACTGATTGATGGACTTCTAACCCCGTTTCACCTTTGCCTCATTGTTGACCTTGTGACTGTATGCCCCTGACTCGTGTTGATTTACTTACGATTGGACGATACTTACTAGGTTTCGGACTCCAAGCTGAGCTTGAAAGCTCCTTGGAAGTGTATAAGTAGCACCCCAGTCTCGCTGATATCCCTCAGCTTGACTTCTTGTATTCTACCAGCCTACAAGTAGACCGAAGCAGATACAGGCAGCCCCTGTATAGTCGTCCCCTCTCCGATCCTGTCTCCCTTACTTGAGCACGTTCTCCTCTTCTTCTTTGCCTTACGCATCTCCTTGCCGTTATCGCCTACGGTATTATTCAAACCTTAGAAGAACTCAGTAAACCCCAAGATCTCGAGAGTCCGACCGGAAGCTAGACCAGTCGAAGTTTTGGTCGCCACCGTGATACCACAAGAACCCCAAGTTTCCCGTCGAGTGCCGAACTCCGGAAGGTACGCCCGCTGGAGCGTAACACACCTGGACGTCACGCTGGAGGGCATCACCAAACGCCTGCAGTACGCAGGCGCCATCCCACTCATAACCGACAAGTTCGTCGAGCTCACTACTCGTCCGGTACGCCCCCGCCATCTTTACCCTGAACTCCCTCTCGCACCCCGACGAGGCGGACCAGTCGAGATGCCTCGCCTCGTGGACGGGCCCAGTCGCACGCAGAAGTGACGAAAGTGCTATCTGTGCAAAAAGCGGGGTCACAAGATGAGCGAGTGTCCGAATCGACCCCCATCCGGGGTATGTACGTGGTGCGCGAGTCGGGCCCATGAGTCGGCTAACTGTCTTATCCATTGACTCGCGCCTATCACTCCGGCGTTTGAGGAGCCATCGGAGCGACCTCAGTGGTGCGGGAAGTGCCTCAGGTTCGACGCACGACACGACGAGATAGAGTGCCCGCAGTACGAGATGTGCCGGCGCTGCGGGGAACGCGGAAGGTATCTGTTCCTCCGCCGCCATGTTTGCCCGGTGGATGACCGGGATGACGAAACTAACGACCCCAGCGCTGACATATACGACTACGTTGGCAGTGACTGAAGTCGTGGCGACTTCAGGTCTAATAGGGGGGTAATGTTACGATTTTCCTTCTCTTTCTTGTGGACGCTTCCGTTCCTTGTTCCCTACTCCTGTACCCCATCTCGCTACGCCCATAACTCATCACGCGCCCAGCCGTTTCCCATGATCTCTTCGTCGTACGATACGCCCTCATGTCCCCTTCCTTGTATATCAAAGTTCACGGCGCTCCGCTCTCAGCTGATCCCCGCATGACCCCGCGCAATCACCCTATTTCCTACTATAGGCTCGCCTTTGTTCCGCTTTTGCTTACAGACTCCATTTATCGCACCATATGTTTGTCGCGTACAAACACCCTGTACTAGTATATAAGTCGCACGCTACCTAGCCTGTACGGTAGACTTGACTTCTTGTGTAATACCACATCGTTGTCAATCCACGAATAACTTTCGCTCGCTGTTTCGCTTGAGCACGACTTTGGTTCGCCTTTGCGCTTGAACCCCAGAACTCTCGACTACCACCAGCGTGTCTGAGGAGACCGTGTGGTGCTTATTCATCATCGAACTCGGTCTTGACCGACCACCTCACATCCCGTTACCTCGGCCTGAACGACTTAGTGACGTGCACGTCGCACATAACGTTCCTGTGGTAACGTTACACTGAACTTATCGCCGACCTCAGCAGAGCATTCATATTCACCAAACTTGACATTCGCTGGGGGTACAACAATGTGCGCATCAAAGAAGGGGATCAGGAGAAGGCAGCGTTCAAAACACGTTACGGACTTTTCGAACCTACAGTAATGTTCTTCGGACTAACAAACTCGCCGGCAACCTTCCAAACAATGATGAACAAGATCTGTAAAGACCTCATCGCGTACCACGAAACAAAAGGGACGATCATTAGGGTATATATGGACGACATCAGCATTGCCACACGGTCCAACGAACAGGCACACATTGACGTGGTACACGACATTTTGGACTTACTGGAACAGAATGACCTCTTTCTCAAACTGGAAAAATGCATTTTCCACGCTCCCAGCATTGATTACCTGGGGGTAATCATTGAAAAGGGGGTGACTCGTATGGACCCCGTCAAAATTTCCGGCATCAAAGAGTGGCCCACTCCAAAGAACGTCAAACAGGTGTGATCCTTCCTAGGCTTCTGCAACTTCTACCACGCTTTCATCAGAAATTTTGCCACCTACGCACGACCCCTCAATAAACTCACATGAAAAGACGTCGAATGGACATGGACAATAGCAGAACAAGAAGCATTCGACAGAATCAAGAAACTTGTCATGGAAGAACCGGTACTCGCACACGCCAACCTAGAAGATCAATTCGAACTAGAAGTAGACGCATCAGGATTCGCAGTAGGAGCAGTACTACTCCAACGCAAAGAGGACAGCAAAAGGCACCCCATCACGTACTATTCAAACACCCTCAGCGCTGCGGAACGGAACTATGACATTTACAACCTGGAACTCTTGGCGATCGTTAAAGCACTCCGGAACTGGCAACACTACCTAGCGGGATCTCCACACAAGATCAAGGTCTTCTTGGACCATATGAACCTACAATACTGGCGCTCCCCACAAAAGATAAGTCGCCGAGTCGCCTGGGAAGTACTTGAACTCTCCAAGTATGATATCGAGATTCACCATATTAAGGGAACGGCAAACGGAAGAGCCGACGCCTTATCTAGACACCCGGACTACGACCAAGGAGAAGGCGACAACGAACACGTCATGGTATTACCAGACGAGGTCTTTGTCAGGGCGACGTCACTGGACACCACCGAAGATCCACTCCGAATCAATGCCACCATATCAGTACAGGAAATGGAAAAGATCAACCTGATATATGCACAAGATGCTGACAAGATACGCCCATGGGTAGACCCACATGGTCTCAAACTGATCGAAGGCACATGGTACAAAGATGGAAGACACGCAGTCACCGGAGGTCTCCATGAGAAACGTGAAATCATCAAAACACACCATGACCCTCCCATATACGGACATCCCGGAATCAGCTGAACCATCAAACTCGTGGAACAATACTACTGGTGGCTGGGACTTCGCCAAGAAGTCATGGACTATGTCAAAGGATGCGCCGACTGCCAACGAATCAAAGTCAATACCAGAGCCATCAAAGCGCCACTGCGCCCAATATTCCCCAAACCGGAAGCTATGCCGTTCAAAACTATCGCCCTTGATTTCATCACTAAACTTCCCATGGCACAGGAATGTGACACGATCCTCACTATAACGGACCACGACTGCACAAAGATGTCCCTATTCATCCCCTGCCAAGAAGAAATATCGGCAGAAGGGACTGCTGCCCTGTACGTCAAACACGTCTTCCCACGATTCAGATTATTTGGCAAAATAATCAGTGACAGGGATCTGCGATTTGCGTCAAAGTTCACATGGGAACTGTGCAAAATCCTCGGTATCAAACAGAACATTTCGACCGCTTATCACCCTCGCACCGACGGACAATCTGAACATACCAATCAATGGCTGGAACAATATCTGCGGTTTTGGGTCAACGAACGACAAGATGACTGGATCCACTATCTCCCCATGGCTGAGTTCACGCATAACAATTGGCCTAGTGAGACCACTAAAGAATCCCCTTTCCAGCTCCTCATGGGGTATAACCCCTGCGCGGACTGGACCGACAGGCCGTCACCAATTCCACAAGTAGCGCTCAGGGTCAAACAGTTTAAAGAACTCCATCAGCGTGCTCAGTCGCTGATGATCAAAGCGCAGCAGGGGTGGATCAAAGCAAAAGATATGCCCAAATTCCAAATCGGGGATCAAGTATGGCTGGAAGGACACCACCTACGTATGCATCAACCAATGGCGAAACTAGCGGCTAGACACCATGGCCCGTTTAAGGTTGTCCAGGTGATGTCCGCAGTCAATTATCGCCTAGAACTTCCCACGCAGTGGCAGATACACCCAGTGTTCCATGTGGACCTCCTTATGCCTTATTGCAAAACACCCATGCACGGACCCAACTATCAGCGCCCGCCACCGGATCTAATAGGCGGTGAAGAAGAATATGAAGTCGAGAAGATTCTAGACTCTCGGCAGTTCAGCAGAAGTCGTAAACTGCAGTATTTGGTCAAATGAAAGGGCTATCCTGACTCAGACAATCAGTGGGTCAATAAGGATGACGTATTCGCAGATGACGCAATTCAGGAATTTAAAAATTCCAACCCCGCTCGAGAAATGCATATAAACGCAGGAAAATCCCAAGAGACATCCCCATCTCCTTCCTCTACTACCACCACTACTCATGCATCCCTCTTCCCCAGTCAACTTCCAATATGTCGTCAACACAGAACTTTCCGCACCTTACCGGGTACAGTCCACGCCATCGTCACCCCTGTCGTCTACCCTCGCCCTTCACCAGCGAGGAGATCGTCCTCCTTCCACCACGTCATCCCGACTTCCTTCGCCATCCCCCACTCTTTATTCCGAGACCAACCAGCCCAGTCGACTTGGGAGCAACTATGTCCCGACCAGAGCGCCTACTCCAGTGGGTGACGAACGAGGGTATGTGTCCAGCCGCCTGTCATCCCCACCGGGACCCGACGAGGGCAGGGATCCGTACAACCCAGCCGAACACCTCGAGACGCATCCGTATTTACGTTACGCCACCCATCTCACCTCGACACACTTGGAAACCCCCCTGCTATGCGGACCCACCGGGGAAGCTCTCACACTACCGGCGCCACCTCAATCCGTGCTTCGCAGCGATCAAAAGGAGGAACATGTGTCAGAGGCCAAAGGTTGGCCGGAGACTCCCCCGCCCAGGGGGTACCAGTTCAACAGGGGAGTACATTACATCCCATTCCAGATTTGAGACGCTCAGGAACGTCTTTGGCCCGCCCAGTATACTCAGCTCATTCTCACCGCCAACCCATTCATCCTGGCCTTCTGCGCCGGGAACAACCAGCAGTATGGCAAACCCGTCCAGGCCGTCCCCTACTACGACAGCCAGTCCGCTTCCCCCACTTACACCGACGACGACCTCACGTTCCTGCTCTCCGACGCGGGATTAGTTGAACAGTCGACCAGGCGCTCCTTCACATGAAGGATCTCACCCTCATTGCCGAGGTACATTGATATCGGTGCATGACCCTCAGATGGCGCGCCCAGCAACACTGAGTTGCGGCAGAGCAGATGAAGTTGGAGCGGATAGAAGTCGAGAGGAACCGGTGCGTAGCCCGACTTCAACGTGCCCACGCAGTCGATCACATCGAGAATGAGCGGTCTTCGCTCCACCGGGGTCCTCGAGCGGAGGAAGACGCCAAGGAGATGGAAGTGATTCACCACATGCAGTCCCTCGGCACTAACCCCCTCGTGGTCATGCACAATCAAGCTGGGGCTTGACCCTGAAAAGGGGGTGATGTTACGTTTCGTTCTCGGACTGACCAGCCCGGTTGTGAACTCTGACGTGTTCGTGATGACTCGACATGTTGGCAGTAATACGTCATGGACTTTGGATCTTGTTGCCTCGTGTTCGGATGACTGATACGCCTTATTGTTGTACGTGTTGTGGATTACTATGCTGACTGATGCTTTCTATTGTTGTACGTGTTTCGGATTACAACGACGACTGCGCATTCTATTGTTAGATTACGCTACTTACACTATTGGCTATGTACAAGTTCGAGCAGAGCCAGAACTGGTTCCCTTACCTGTATTTAAGCTTGTAGTATTACGGACCAGGATCCCCATCTTGGTCTTCTTCGAATACCACTCTCTAACTTGTCTCTTGTGCTAGGAGTCTGCAAGGCTCCTAAGTGAACTAGTTCTGGCATATCCCTTTGAGACCAAGAGGGATCCCCGTGACCTCAATCCCCAGTTCCCTCGTGAATGGTGGATACGCCTACCGCCACTTACCCACCTGGTACTACGTGTCATCTCGTCTTCAAGTATCTCAACTCCCGCACTGCAAGACCCTACAAGGCTTATTACGTCGTCAACCATCCCAGTTGGAGGTATATCCGTAAAGTCCCGTCTGTTCCCCCAAACATACCACTTGATCTTCCCCTATACACTTATCACGACCACCTCAGAGCTTATCAACGACACCCCACGGTATTCCCGGACTCCCCCGATAACCACCGCTTCCACCCTGAAGGGAACCCACGTTATACAGACGCCTAAGTCAGGCCAATGTCCGTGGTAGACGTTACACACATAACGTTCCTGTGGTAACGTTACAATAGCTGTAGTAGGGTTCGAGCTACTTACGCTAGAGGATATCGGACTCACAGAGGAGCTTTAAAGCTACCTCTTATATGTATAAATAGTGGCCATCGAAGACCAAGACACGCTATCTTGGTCTTCTTCTAATACCACTTCCTTGACTTGTCTTTCTGGGCCTTTGCGCCTCTGTCCTACTTTCTGTCTTCCTGACCTTCGAGTCTAGGATCCTGGCAAACCGAAGTTCGCAACTGGCAGTTGCCTTGGTACTACTAGCTTGTGTCCTGTGGATCGCCTTAGTCGTATTCTACGGGATATCACAGACATTGGAGTACAGCTTCAGAATCCACTAAGTCGTGAATGCCTTTATACGAGTCCAAGTTGGACTAACGCCGTGGTAGCGTTACACTTTGGGCATTCATTGACTATGACCCAAAACAAGGCAGTTGGTATGCATACAAACCTGTCCCATCACACTACGGCACAGGACCCTTCAGGTCAACTAGCTCAATCGGCATCACTGTGGATCCAGACGAATCTACCACCCTCACCCCAGTATAGCCAGAGATGGCCACCAACACTCAGGTCGCCACCAGTCTTACTACCGTGGGACCCTCCAGCTCGAGCAGTGGAGGACCACATGCTACAGGAGGTCGACTGCTTGCTACGACGGGTGGAGTGACTCATAGTGCTAGCGCCCCAGTGCCATCGGGCTCTGGCAGTGGCCCAGCTCCTGGACCTGGTGGAGGCATTCATGGTAGTGGTGGAGGCCCACCAGGCAGTGGTGCCCCTGGCGGTGGTGGAGGTGGTCCAGGTGGCAGAGCCCCTGGAGGAGGTGCATTCCCCTTGGTCCCACCAGGTGCAGCACCGGCACCAGGCAGGGGCAAACTTGGGGGCAACCCCCCACTGGTCTTCAATGGAAATCAGGAGGAGAGCCGAAACTTTCTTTGAGCCTTCCGGATTTATCGAGGAATGAATCCAACTGTTGACCAGCTCCAAGTACCCTACTCACAAGCAATGACCCTCCTATCTTACATGAGGGGACCACTTGTGGACAACTGGGTAGACGAGCAGACAGCATGGTTGGATGCTCAGATACTAGGAGGAGTACTGCACAATCAAGAAAACCTGTGGAACACGGTCCTTGACTGGTTCAAGAATGCCTACACCGACATCATTGAACAAACCAGAGCGTGCCAGGACATCAATAAGTTGAAGATGACTGGCGAAGACATTGACATGTATATTGCAAAATTCCAGAACCTTGCCACCAAAGCTGGTTACAATCCAGATGAAGCCAACATTATTGAGAAGTTCCAGGTGGGACTCCCTGACAACCTCATTATTAATGCCATTCATTTCCAACACCCAGTTACATGGGACGAATGGAAGGTGGCGGCTTGGCTCCAGCAAGCCGAATATCTCATGCTAAAACCACACCTCATGTGTAACCGCCAAAACGACAAACGAGGAGGTCACACTCGAGACCAGTGGGTCCAGGCCCTTAACAAGGCACGTGACCCAAATGCCATGGATATTAGCCACACTAGAGCCCGTGCAACCCTCACAGACGCTGAGAAGCAAAGGATGGTCATGGAGGGGAGATGTTTCTGATGCAGAGAAAAGGGTCATGTGTTGCGTAATTGCCCACAAAAAGGCACTCATGCTGCTCAAACCACAAGCAGCCCAGAAGCACCTCCTCCTGTCCCCTCTACCTCTGCAGTATCGCCTCCCCCCCTCGTTACTCAAGTCACCATATCAGCAAACCACATACTGTCGAATGATGAAGTGGCTGATGCTCAGATTGCAGTGCTGGCCACTCAGCCAAAAGAGGTGCGGGACCTCTTGGTGGAAAAGCTTTTTGGAGGAAAGGATTTTCTGAACGCCTGAACCCATCAGCCTGGGCAAAGGCGCTACATGTGTATTATAGCAGATATCAATCTATGCGAATTCCAGTTCTTTTCAAATCTGCAAACGCAACAGCCGAACGACAGGTCCTGTTGGACTCTGGAGCAACCGACAACTTTATTTGTGTGGAGCTGCTCAAATGAATGCATCTCAGAACACGACCCATCTCTGTTCCCATCACTATATGGAATGTTGATGGAACCTACAACCGAGATGGCATGATAACCCAGTACACTGACTTAGTGGTGTGGACTGGTGAGCACATGAAGACACTTCATTTCCTGGTTACCAACCTAGGGAAGGATGAAGCAATCCTGGGCTATCCTTGGTTCTTGGCCTTCGAGCCTGAGATAGAGTGGAGAAATGCCACGCTGAACAAAAAATTCCAACCAGTCATAATCTCTAGCCTGAGCCTCCAGAGCAATGCCATGCCCATAGAAGCCACTATCAGGGCTATAGAGGTGTATGGACTCAACGAGGAGGTATGGGAGCAGGTTGTGAATGAAGAACCGGAACCAAGTATCACCTTCCTGCAAAAGACGACTACCACATCAGAACTCACACAGCAGGAAGTGGCTAAAAGACAGGTCCGGTGTTACGTTCGGTTCTCGGACTGCCCGGACAGGTTGTGAACTCTGACGTGTTCGTGATGACTCGGCACGTTAGTAGTAATACGTCATGGACTTCGGATCTTACTGCCTCGTGTTATGCTGACTGATGACCTCCATTGTTGTACGTGATTGCGATTAGGCTTGCTGACTGATGCTTCCTATTGTTGTACGTGTTTTGTGTTACGATACCGACTGCGCATTCTATTATTAGGATACGCTACTTACGCTATTGGCTACTTACGAGTTCAAGCGGAGCTAGAACTGGCTCCCTTACTTGTATTTAAGTTCACAGTAGTACGGACCAGGATCCCTATCTTGGTCTTCTTCAATTACCACCGTTTCTACTCGTCTTCTGTGCTAGGGACCCACGCAGTCCCTAAGTGAATTAGCTCCGGCATATCCCTCCGTGACCAGGAAGGGATCCCCGTGACCTTGTCTCCATCTTTCCTCGTGAATGGTAGACCAGCCGACCGTGACTTATCCGCCTGGTACCACGTGTCATCTCGTATTCGAATATCTCAACTCCCGTACCGCTCGCCCCACTCACTGCTACTACATCGTCGATAACCTCGAGTGGGAGTATATCCGCAAAGTCCCAAGTCCACCTCCGAACGTCCCAATAGAGGAGACGTTGTACATGTACAGGGACTCTACAGGCACGTATTGGCCTCACCCCGCAGTCTTCCCCGAGCACTCGGACAACCACAGGTTTCACCCCCCGAGGGAACCCACGTCACAGCAGTGCCTAAGTCAGGCCAACTTCCGTTGTAACGCTACCACAGCATTTAGTTCGACTTGAACTCGGGCTAGGACGTTCACGACTTAGCTGGTCGTAGACACTCGCGTAGTGTCTCAGTGATCCCGTAGAATACCACTAAGGCGATCCACAAAAGACGCCCTAATAGTACTAAGGCAACTCCGACTTGGTGCGTCGACAGGGCCAGGGTCTTAGACTCGAAGGTCAAGACTTATAAAGACGTCGTCCCTTAGAGGAGGGAAGAGGGGACAAGGCTTCAGACAAGAGACGGGTGAGAGAGTGGTATTGAGAAGAAGACCAAGATGACGATCCTTGGTCTTCGCAGTCCACTATATATACAGATTACAGAGGTAGCTTTAAAGCTCCTCTTGAACGTGACGACTACTAGCAGTAATAGCTCGAACCCTACTACCACTGTACTAGTAATGAGTCATGCTAGCAATCACATGCTAACACGACGTGCTGACTGATCCATATGTCCGTGACTAATTTCTACTTACTAACGTAGCCACAACCGTATAGTAAGAGTCCGCGACAATCTTCGTACCGTATTCCGAGTCCTTCTAAGTCCGACCGCGACATCACCCCCTTTTCAGCCGCGGCGCCCACGACGCCGGCGAAGGCGCGGTCCCGACATCCAACCCACCTGCACTTCCTCGATCCTCTCTAGCGTGTCAGCCATCTCGAGGCGGAACTTACTACGGGCCATCTCGCCCTTAATCCCCCCGAGCGCGGCGGCGAGCTGATGAAGCCGCTGCTCCATCCTCTCAGCCTCGTACGCGTAGGCTCGATAGCGGTGCACCTCCGCCCGAAGGCTCACGTCGTGGAGCTCGCCGACCGCGCGATCGAGGCGAGGGCGGTCGTGATAACCGCCTGCGAACAGGGTCATGTCTTCTTGAGGGTAGACCTCCTTCCCCGTGGCCTTGACGTGGGGCTCGGCGTAGAGGGGTTGCGAGTACACCTTCTCGCTATCGGGAATGAGGCCCAATACAATGGGGTCGGCCCCCATGATGACCTGTACGTAGGCGGCCTGACGCGTCACCCCCTGGCCGTCGGTGATGGGAAAGTGGATGTAGTCCTCCCCACGGTTGTACTTGTAACCGTGGGGAGGTGGGCCGAGTTCGGCGTGACGGAGTCGAAAGAGTGGGAATGGTGGGGGTGCTCGGCTCGCACGCCGCCACGGTAGAGGGGACGGCCGTTGGTGTCGCACGCGTACGGAGTTTCGCGCGGGTCGTCAGTATCGGTGGCCGTAGAAATGAGAGGGTGCTCAGCTGGGTAATGATCCGCTAAGCTCCCTCGGACTTGTCCGAGGACTGTCTCCTCGCCTCTTCGCGTTCCTTCTTCGCCCGCATCCACTCGCGTCTCCTCCGCAGCGCCTCCCGACGCCTCTCCGCCGCTTTCCGTAGCTGCTCCCGCTGCCAGTTCTCCGCCGTCTCCCTCCACTTCTGCTCCTGCCACCGCTCCCAATCGATCGTCGGCTGTGTCTTGGGCTTCCTCCTCGGCTCGATACTTGACTCGTACTGGGACAGGTCGAGATGGGGAACGCTCAAGCTCTGGGAGAGCCTGGCGAAGCCGATCGACTTCGGCCGTCGTGAATGGCACCTCGTTGATGCGCTGGCCGTCCTGGGAGAGGATCCACCAGGTGGCGGGGTTGTTGGTGTCGTCGTTGTAGGAGGCGGGGATCGTTGACTGGAGGGCTTCGACGACTTCTTGGTAGGTGAGAGGTCCCGCGTTTCGGGCAACGCGAGCGAGGGCATCGGCGGAAGAGGGAACGGACATTGTTGCGAGTAGGGAAGAGATGAAGAATCCAGTGTGACGATAGTGAAGAGGGGATAAGGATGGGTCTTCCGTCTGTCCTGCTTTTAAGCTGCTTGCGAGTCGGGGATTCAATGATTGGTACTCAGCTATCGCCTCATCTGCAAATACGTCATCCTTATCGACCCACTGATTTTCCGAGTCAGGGTACCCCTTCCATTTGATCAGGTACTGGAGGCGTTTCTTCCTGCCGAAGCGCCGATGGTCCAGAACCTTTTCTACCTCGTATTCCTCTTCCCCTTCTACTAGATCCGGTGGTGGCCGTTGGAAATTTGGTCCGTGCACGAGCGTCTCACGATAAGGCGTGAGAAGATCGATGTGAAACACGGGGTGTATACTCCACTGCGTGGGAAGTTCCAATTGATAGTTTACCGGTGACAGGATCCGTGTGACCTTGAAGGGGCCGTGCCGTCTTGCCGCTAACTTCGGTGTTGGTTGATTGGTTCTGAGGTGTCGCCCTTCCAGCCATACATAGTCTCCGATTCGGAATTTAGGCGTATCTCGGTGTTTGATCCACATGGATTGCGCCTTTCTGATAAGATCCTGGGCTTCTTTCCGCGCTTCTCGGAACTGTTCTATCCTCGTGGTGACCTGTGGGATAGGGGATGGCTTATCGAGCCAATCAGCGCGTGGGTCGTACCCCATGAGGAGGGAAAACGGGGACTTCCTTGTTGCCTCGTGCGGCCAATTGTTATGTGCGAACTCCGCTATTGGCAGAAAGGCCGCCCAATTATCTTGACGCTCGTTCGCCCAGAAACGTAGGTACTGTTCCAGCCACTGATTGGTGCGTTCCGATTGTCCGTCCGTTCTGGGGTGGTATGCTGTGGAGATGTTTTGCTGAATTCCCAAGATCCGACACAATTCCCGCGTGAATCTGGAGGCGAATCGAGGGTCTCGATCACTAATAATCTTCGATGGCAGTCCAAACCGCCTGAAGACGTGGGCGGCGTAGAGTCCGGCCGTTTCTTCTGCTGTGATTTCCTCGTTGCAGGGGATGAATACGGAGGCTTTGCTGCAGTCGTGGTCGGTTACGGTCAGAATAGAGTCGTATCCTTGCGACGTCGGGAGCTTGGTGATGAAATCCAGTGCAATGGTTTCGAACGGTAGAGCGTCTTCCTTTGGCGTGATGGGCACAAGTGGGGCTTTTGTGGGGCGTGTGTTGACCTTATGACGCTGGCATTCGGCGCATCCCTGTACGTAGTTGCGTACATCGAGTTTCAGTTCCGGCCACCAGTATCTTCGTTCTACTAGTCTCGTAGTTCGTGCGATTCCAGGGTGTCCGTGTACCGGAGAGTCGTGGTGTGCCGCGATTAGCTTCCGTTTCTCGTCTAGCGATCCCGTGATAACGTACTTCCCTTGTCGATACCATGTTCCGTTTACGTGCTTCAGTTGTTGGGGGTCCACCCAATACCGTAGTATGATCTCAGTCTGTGGGGGGTTTTGTTCCGCTTGTACCGTGACTGTTCGTGCGAAGACATCTTCCGGTAATACTACCACGTTTTCATTATCCCGTTCTCCTTGATCGTAATCGGGTCGTCGGGACAGCGCGTCCGCTCGACCGTTCTTCTTCCCTGGGATGTGATGAATTTCGAAGTTGTATTCCATGAGCTCAAGTACTTCCCTAGCGACTCTCCTGCTTATCTTCTGCGGTAGTTTCCAGTACTGGAGGTTCATGTGATCGGAGTAGATCTTGATCTTATACGGTGATCCAGCCAGCAGTGGTCTCCAGTGTCTGAGGGCTTTGACGATTGCGAGGAGCTCTAGGTCGTAAATGTCATAATTCCGCTCCGCTTCGTTGAGTGTTGCCGAGTAATATCCTATTGGGTGTCGCTTGCCGTCTTCCTTTTTCTGGAGTAGCACCGCACCGGTTGCGAATCCTGAGGCGTCCACTTCGAGTTCAAACGGGTCGTCTAGTTTTGGATGCGTGAGTACCGGTTCTTCCGTGACCAAGGCTTTGAGTTTACGGAATGCTTTGTCTTCTTCATCTGTCCATTTCCACTCCGTGTCTTTCCTCGTGAGTTTGTTGAGTGGTTTGGCGTGTGTTGCGAAGCCGCGAATGAAGAGTCGGTAAAAATTGCAGAAGCCTAGGAATGAGCGGACGTCACGGACCTTAGTTGGCATGGGCCAATCTTTGATGCCCGAAATTTTTACCGGGTCCATACGTGTTACCCCCTTTTCAAGGATTACCCCCAGGTAATCCATTCGCGGCTTGTTGAAGAGGCATTTTTCGAGTTTGAAGTAGAGATCGTGTTCTGTGGCCACTTGTAGCACATCGCGGACCACTTCTTCGTGTTCCTTTTGCCCGGCTGGATGCTTAGTTGCAATGCCGATGTCGTCCATGTATACGCGTATAATTGTCCCTTTGGCTTCGTGTTTTGCGATAGTGTCTCGGTAGATGGTGTTCATCATGGTTTGAAACGTTGCCGGGGAGTTGGTGAGTCCGAAGTACATGACTGTGGGCTCGAAGAGACCGTATCGTGTTTTAAATGCCGCTTTGTGTTCGTCACCTTCTTTAATGCGTACGTTGTTGTATCCCCACCTGACGTCCAGCTTGGTGTAGGTGTGAGCTTGGCTGAGGTCGGTGATAAGATCTGAGATAAGTGGTAGCGGGTATTGATTGCGGATGGTGACGGCGTTGATCTTGCGGTAGTCCTGTACTGGTCGTAACTTTCCGTCTTTCTTCTTTATAAAGAAGAAGGACGAGGCGTATGGGGATTTGGACGGGCGGATGTATCCTTTCTTCAATTGCTCGTCTAGGAATTCCTTGAGTTTGCCATCTTCTTCTTGCGTCATGGGGTAGACTTTGCAGTCGATCGCTAATGGTGTGCCTTCCCTGAATTCGATTGCGTGGTCCCATGGTCGAGAAGGAGGGAATCGGTTGGACGCTTCCTCGCTGAAGATCTTTGCAAACTGGTGGTAAGCGGCTGGGAGTTCAACTTTATCGTGGAACTGCTTAGCTTCGATAGCTAATTCTGTGGCCGTCGTGCGTAGATGAGCTTCCTCCTCCAGTTCCGTTACTATGTTTTCTTTTTCTTCCGTGGTGATGCTTCCTATGACGTGATTTTCTTTATTGGGATTGATGGATCGGATAACGACAGGGAGCATTTTCTCGTGTATGGTAGCATATCTCCAGTTTATTGTCGGTTCGTAGGTGGCCAGCCAGGGGTATCCAAGTACAAGATCTTCGTTTCCGAGATCGGTGACTAGGAAACGCATCTTTTGTCGTCGCTGGTTAGTTTGCACGTCTAGGTCCACAAAGTGGGTGATACTGCCCGCTTTATTTTCCGTATTGTCAATATTCCATATTTTCCGGGGATGTTCCAGCGTTTGGAGCCCGAGGCCCATTCGTTTTGCAAATGAGGGGCGTATGAAATTGTCCGTTGCTCCGGAGTCTACTAGTGTTTTGATGTCGGCCATTGCGTAATTCGTGCGAATCGAGACTGGAATTCTAAGAGACCGATAGCGAGTCATGATTACAGAATTACAATTAACCGCCCTCACCCAGGCCGATGGGTTCAGGCGTTCTGAAAACCCTCCTTTCCCCACATTTCTTGGAGGATGAGGTCTTTTACATCGTCCGATTCTCCGGCTACTCCTGCCAACCAGTCTTTGGCCCTTTGTTGTGGTGGTGCGGAGCTTGCTGCTCTGACTTGTGCGGGAGGTTCTTCTTGTGTGTAGTAGTCAGTGTCTGCCATTCGACTGGTGGTTGTTCGACGACGCGGCTGTTGGCAATTGCGTGAGAAGTGTCCCATCTGGTTGCAGTTGTAGCAAACGACTGTCCTCATATCTCGGGGTGGGGGTCCTCCTCCTCTTCCGTATCCTCCTCTTTGCGGTCTCGGGATGAAGGGTCGATTCGGGTCTCCTACCTCCGCGACTCGTGCGCGTGTTCGATCGGCCGAGGTGTCCATGGCGTTTGGGTCATACCTTGGCGGGGGTGGTCCTCTTGGCGGTCCCCAGTTGGGGACTTGTGGTCTCCACCGAGGTTGCGCCGATGATGGCGGGGCTTTCGTTTTGAAGTTGTCGAGGCGTGCTTTCATGTGAATGTACTGTTTTTGTCTTCTTAGCGCACACCTCTTCCAGTCTTCGAAGGTGTGTGGTTCGTCTAATTCGTAGACTTTTGTGAATAGGGCTCGTGGTAGCCCCGCCGTGAAGCGGTCGATTGTTTGGCGGTCGTTTAGATTATAGTGAGCTTTCCTGGCTAGTTGCTCAAATTTGACCACGTACGCGTCGATGTCTTCTCCCACCATTTTGACCCCTTTTGTAGTTCGGCTTGTGCTTGTTCTTCTTCGAGGATATTTGAGAACCTTTTGGCGAATTCTGCCGCTACATGGTTCCATAGGGTCTGGGAGTATTGGCTTACTCCTCGTCGTACTTCTCGGTTCAGCCATTCTAAGATGGATAGTGTCCATTCGCTGACGTTGACTCCCTTGACGTATCCCAGGAAGAGGAGGGACCGTCGATATTCGTTTTGCATGATTGGGGCGTCCAGGTTCATTCCCCAGTAGACATGCCATTGTGTGAGGAACGCTTCATATTTAGTACGGTCTCCGTCGAAAACGGTCGGGGGTTCACCTGACAGTCTATCCGACCCATGTCCTCCGCCTGGAGGTCCCCCCATTGGTGCTCCTCCTACTGGTGGTCCTCCTCCTCCCGGTGGTCCTCCTCCTCCGGGGAACCCTCCTCCTGTTGGTCCTTGTCCTGGGAATCCTCCTGGGAGTCCTCCGGGTGGTGGTGGTGGTCCTTCTGGTGGATCCGGGTGATCCGGTCCTATTGCACGGAAGAGCGCTGCGTCGTCTGCGGTCATTCTGTGTCCGGTGGTTTGATTGATAGGGTTGAGAATGGCTTCTGCCTCTTCCCTTATACGTTGTACTTCTTCCATGGCTTGCGTTTCGGTTACTGTGGCCATGGGGCTTCGGATGTGAATCTCTTCCGGAACTGTGATGTGTAAGGACTCAGCTATGTGGGCCAGTAGGCTCGAATCGTCTCCTGTCCCTGGTCGTACTTCACTTTCTGTTGCGGTGTGTTCTTCTACGTGTTCCTCGTGGCTCGATTCCGACGGGGCTTGTTCTCTGGGTTGTTCCTCTTCGTCGCTGCTACTACTGTCTCCGTCCAGTGATCCCCAGTTGTCTCCGTGGAGTTCCCTTGAGTCGATATCACAGCGGTAATGTCTTCCAGCTGGTCTAACGACGTCCCACTGATTGTCTATCGGGTTCCACGTAATTTCTGTCCAACAAAAGTTCGAGTAGTTGAACTCAACTGGACGGTATCTGATTGCTTCCCCGGGGAAGTCTACAAAATAGCCGGTGTCTCCTCGGTATTCTCTCCACCTGGCTGCACCTAGGAATCGTTGCGGTACTGATCGTTCTCCTCTTGTTTCAAGGCTGTAGGGTCGAAAGTTTCTCCACTGATCTCGTGTAGTGAACGCCACGATTGGCTATCTTGGTCTTAATGTAACGCTACCACAGCGTTTAGTTCGACTTGAACTCGGGCTAGGACGTTCATGACTTAGCTGGTCGTAGACACTCGCGTAGTGTCTCAGTGATCCCATAGAATACCACTAAGGCGATCCACAAAAGACGCCCTAATAGTACGAAGGCAACTCCGACTTGGTGCGTCGACAGGGCCAGGGTCTTAGACTCGAAGGTCAAGACTTATAAAGACGTCGTCCCTTAGAGGAGGGGAGAGGGGACAAGGCTTCAGACAAGAGACGGATGAGAGAGTGGTATTGAGAAGAAGACCAAGATGACGATCCTTGGTCTTCGCAGTCCACTATATATACAGATTACAGAGGTAGCTTTAAAGCTCCTCTTGAACGTGACGACTACTAGCAGTAATAGCTCGAACCCTACTACCGCTGTACTAGTAATGAGTCATGCTAGCAATCACATGCTAACACGACGTGCTGACTGATCCATATGTCCGTGACTAATTTCTACTTACTAACGTAGCCACAACCGTATAGTAAGAGTCCGCGACAATCTTCGTACCGTATTCCGAGTCCTTCTAAGTCCGACCGCGACATCCGTGGTAGACGTTACATTAAGACCAAGATCCTTCAACGTGGCTTCCGCAGTAACAACCCGCGATCTTTGGATCCCATTCCGACCGTATCACATCGATAGAAGAGGGGAACGCAACGTCCCCAAACAATATCTCAAAGGAGCCTTTTGGCAGACAGAGCAAGGAGACCCAGGCTACGTAGTTCTCTACACTTACAAGGACGGCAAAACCGGACTCATCCCGGTAGAATTTAACTTTGACCATATCTGTTGGACGGAAATCAGGTGGGACGAACTCCACGGCAAACTACAAGTCGTTAGACCCGCAGGATCAGGCCTCCACCTCGACATTCGTCAAAGCGAAACGACCACGAGAGACCAGTGGGGACCTATCGACGGACAAGAAGAAGAACCAGTTCGCTCCCCTACTCCCAAAACACCAGCACCCTCTCCATCTTTGGGAAGCAACCCCGAGGAAATTCGCATTCTCGAAGCACAAGAAGAAGAAGAAGAAACGCGACTGGGAATACTAGCTGAGTCCATTCCCACAGATATGACCACCACCATCACCGAGCAACCTACTACGTTCCAGGAACCCGCGCGTATAAGTCGCGGCGGAGGACCCCCACCCGAAGGACACGGAGGCGGGGGAGGAGACGACGGAGGAGGAGATCCAGGAGGACCCCTCTTCACCGGACCAAATGTGTCAAGCGGGACCAAACCCGAGAAGTTCATGGGCAAGGAACCCCTCGTATTCACCGGAGATCGCACCAAAGTCCAACAGTTCCTCACTCAATGGGAACTATTCGTGGAAACCAATTACGATAACCCTGCGTTCACTCTCCCTTATCGAAAAGCACTGATTTTCCTCACCTACATCCAAGGGGATCACGTCAATGAATGGGTCCTCTCCACCACCAAATGGGTCAAGACGTACAAAAACAAGCACGGACCCTACGACAAGTGGATTTGGGAGGCCATCGAACTCGGATTCCGCAATACATTCGCTGACACGCTCGAGAAGGAAAGGGCACAGCAGGAACTCCAGAAAGGCTTCCGAATGGAAGGGCAAGACATCGACTCCTACGTCGCCAAGTTTGAAAAGGCAGTAAGAGAGGCCGGCTATCGCTTCGACGACTCTCTCGTCCTCGACAAGTTTACCAGTGGGCTCCCGGTAGAGCTGTACAAGAATGCGTACAATTTCCACAGCCCGAACACGTACGCTCAATGGAAGACTGCTGCGCTCGAGCAGCAGCGCAAATGGATGCATTTGCAAACACGTTTGGGGGGACGTAAACCCCCGGGACCCGGTAAGCCGAGCAATACCTCTCTAAGAACGTTCAACGCTCCAAACCGCCCCCAACTGCCTCGCCAAGGGTGGCAGGCATTCAGGAATCACCCCGACGCCATGGACACCACACCAGGAAGGGTCAGAGCTCGACTCGCGGGCTCCGAGGAAATCGACTACACCCGACCCCCGTACACCCCACAAGGGGGACGAGCCAACAAAGGGATCATAGACGCCAGCAACGTCAAATGCTTCAACTGCGGCAAAATGGGCCATTTCCAGCGAGACTGCTGCCAGCCACGTAAACCACGCACCAACGCGAACTGGCAACCCCGTCAGGGGAGAGGGGCATTCATAGAAGAAGTCCAGAGCGTCCAGGACGAACCTCTAATCCAATTCGAAGATGACGGCGGTAGCAGCCGCGGCGCCCGCGCCACCACTGATACGCCTCAAGAACGGGCGACCAGCTGGATAAACGGAGTCCGGAACCTTGACGATGAAGCTAGGGACTTGGTAGTTCGGGACCTGTTGGGGCGAGAGGATTTTCAAAGCGCCTGAACCCGACGGCCTGGGTGAGGGCATTACGGTGTAATTCTGTGTTCATAACGCGCTATCAATCTATGCATGTTCCAGTTTCATTACGCGCAAGTTACGCCATGGCCGACAAACGAGCACTAGTGGACTCCGGAGCCACTAACAACTTCATACATCCGGACTTCGTCAGAAGGATGAGGCTGGGCCTCAAAGAATTAGACCGTCATCGAAAGATCTGGAATATTGACGGCACGCACAATAAGGGAGGCAAGATAACTCACTGCGTGGATCTAGAAGTACAAACCAAAGGAGTTAACAAGGAAATGAGATTCTTAGTAACGGACGTAGGAGGAGAAGACATAATCCTGGGATATCCATGGCTGGCAACTTTCCAACCCGATATCCAATGGGCAACGGCCACGCTTAACGAAGCTGAGTACCCAGTCGTCCTCCGCACCATCAACCCCTCAAAGCCACGAATAGACCCGGTCATAGCGCGACTCGTACTTGAAAAACTACTACTCCCCAACAAGCAAAGAATCGAAGAGCAACTACGACGGGAATGCGACCTCGAAGACACACGACTTCGCGCGACAATGTCAACCGAAATGGCCATAGAAGCCAAACAGTACACGGAGACGAAAGCGGTCCCAAAAGAATACCAACGACACGTCAAGATCTTCAGCGAAGAAGAATCCAACCGCTTCCCGCTGTCAAAACCCTGGGACCACGCAATCGACTTCAAGCCAAATGCACCGGACACGATCGACTGCAAAATCTATCCGATGAGTCAAACGGAAGACAAAGCGCTTAAGGAATGGATTGACGAACAACTGGCAAAAGGGTATATCAGACCCTCCAAATCCCCGTACGCATCATCCTTTTTCTTCATCAAAAAGAAGGACGGGAAACTACGCCCCGTACAGGACTACCGGAACATCAACAACTGGACGATACGCAACCAATACCCCCTCCCACTCATCCCGGAACTCATCGCAGACCTAAGCGGAGCATTCATATTCACCAAACTGGACATCCGCTGGGGCTACAACAACGTGAGAATCAAAGAGGGAGACCAGGAAAAGGCTGCGTTCAAAACGAAATACGGCCTCTTCGAACCAACGGTAATGTTTTTCGGGCTAACTAACTCTCCGGCAACCTTCCAAACCATGATGAACGAAATCTGCAAAGACCTCATCGCGTACCACGAAACCAAGGGTACGATCATCAGGGTATACATGGACGACATAGGCATAGCAACTCGATCAACAGAACAAGCACACATCGACGCGGTACACGATATCCTGGACTTACTGGAGGAAAACGATCTGTTCCTCAAACCCGAGAAATGCATCTTTCACGCACCAAGCATCGATTACCTGGGGGTAATCATTGAAAAGGGGGTGACACGCATGGACCCTGTCAAAATTTCCGGCATCAAAGACTGGCCAAACCCCAAAAATGTCAAACAGGTGCGATCGTTCCTAGGCTTCTGCAACTTTTACCGCGCTTTCATCCGAAATTTTGCCACACACGCCCGCCCCCTCAACAAACTCACACGCAAAGATACGGAATGGACATGGACAGCGGTAGAACAAGAAGCATTTGATAAGATCAAGAAACTCGTCACGGAAGAACCAGTCCTTGCACACGCCAAACTAGAAGATCAATTCGAACTCGAAGTGGACGCGTCAGGATTTGCAGTAGGAGCAGTATTACTCCAACGCAAAGAAGACGGCAAAAGACACCCCATCGCCTACTATTCAAATACCCTCAGCGCAGCAGAACGGAACTACGACATCTACGATCTCGAACTTCTAGCAATTGTCAAGGCACTTCGAAACTGGCGTCACTACCTGGCAGGATCCCCGCACAAGATCAAAGTATTCTCGGACCATATGAACCTTCAATATTGGCGCTCCCCACAAAAGATAAGTCGCCGAGTGGCACGGGAAGTACTAGAACTTTCTGAGTACGACATCGAAATTCACCACATTAAGGGAACGGCAAACGGACGAGCCGATGCCCTATCTAGACGCCCAGACTATGATCAAGGAGAAGGAGACAACGACCAAGTCACGGTACTACCTGATGACATCTTCGTCAGGGCCGCAGCAATAGATACGACGGAAGACCCTCTCCGAATCAACGCCACCATATCAGTACAGGAGATGGAGAAAACCAATCCGGTGTACGCCCAAGACGACGACAAACTCCGCCCTGGATAGACCCACATGGACTAAAGAAGATCGAAGGCACTTGGTACAAGGACGGACGACGGGTGGTCACGGGAGGACTCCTAGAGAAACGAGAACTCGTCAGAAACCATCATGACCCTCCAGTATACGGACACCCTGGGATCAATCGAACCATCAAACTCGTGGAACGATATTATTGGTGGCCAGGACTACGGAACGAGGTTATGGACTACGTCAAAGGATGCGCTGACTGTCAAAGGATTAAGGTCAATACCAGGGCCATCAAAGCGCCTCTACGACCAATATTCCCAAAACCCGAAGCTATGCCATTTGAAACTATCGCGCTTGATTTCATCACTAAACTTCCCGAAGCACAGGGATGCGACACGATCCTCACGATAATGGACCACGACTGCACGAAGATGTCCTTATTTATCCCATGCCAAGAAGAGATATCGGCAGAAGGAACGGCAGCCCTCTATGTCAAACACGTGTTCCCCAGATTCGGCTTACCCGGGAAGATCATCAGCGACAGAGACCCTCGATTCGCGTCGAAATTCACATGAGAACTGTGCAAAATCCTAGGCATCGAACAAAACATCTCCACGGCCTACCATCCACGTACCGACGGACAATCAGAACGAACAAACCAGTGGCTAGAGCAATACCTGCGGTTTTGGGTCAACGAAAGACAGGACGATTGGATACACTACCTCCCCATGGCTGAGTTCACCCATAACAATTGGCCCAGCGAAACCACTAAGGAATCCCCCTTCCAGCTCCTTATGGGGTACAACCCCCGCGCCGATTGGACCGATAGGCCATCACCGATCCCGCAGGTGGCGCTCAGGGTCAAACAGTTCAAAGAACTCCGACAACGCGTGCAGTCACTGATGATCAAAGCGCAGCAGGGATGGATCAAAGCCAAGGATACGCCCAAATTCCAAATTGGAGATCAAGTATGGCTAGAAGGACGCCACTTACGCACACACCAACCAACGGCGAAATTAGCAGCGCGATGCCACGGCCCCTTTAAGGTCGCTCAGGTGATGTCCGCAGTCAATTACCGATTAGAACTTCCCACACAGTGGCAGATTCACCCAGTGTTCCATGTGGACCTCCTGACGCCCTATCGCGAGACACCCACGCACGGACCAAACTACCCGCGCCCACCGCCGGATCTAGTCGGTGGCGCAGAAGAATACGAAGTCGAGAAGATTCTAGACTCTCGGCGGTTCGGCAGGAGTCGCAAATTGCAGTATCTAGTCAAATGGAAGGGATATCCCGACTCGGACAACCAGTGGGTCGACAAGGATGACGTATTCGCTGACGACGCGATAAGGGAGTTTAAAAATTCCAACCCCGCTAGAGAAACGCATATAAGCACGGGGAGATCCCAAGAGACGTCTTCATCCCCCTCTTCTACCCTCACTGCTAATGCGCTCTCAGTCTCCCATCAACTTCCGCTATGTCGTCAACGACGAACTATCCACACCTTACCGAGTACCATCCGCGCCATCGTCACCCCTGTCGTCTACCCTCGCCCTTCACCAACGAGGAAGTCGTCCTCCTTCCCCCGGGCCATCCCCAGTTCCTTCGCCGACCCCCACTGTTTATTCCGAGAGCAACCAGCCCAGCTACCTCGGAGACTGCTATGTCCCGACCAGAGCGCCCACTCCAGCGGGCGACGCACAAGGGTACGTGCCCAGCCGACCAACATCCCCACTGGGACCCGACGAAGCCGGGGATCCGTACGACCCAGCGGAGCGGCTCGAGGCGCATCAGTATCTACGTTACGCCACCCATCTTACCACGACACACTCGGAAACCCCCCCGCTTTGCGGACCCACCGGGGAAGCTATCACACTACCGACGTCGCATACATCCGCGGTTCGCCGCGATCCAGAGGAGGAATCTATGCAGGAGACCGAGAGTCGTGCGGAGACACCCCCTCCCAGGGGGTATCAGTTCAACAGGGGAGTCCATTACATTCCCTTTCAGATTCGCGACGCTCAGGAACGTCTTTGGCCCGCCCGGTATACTCAGCTCATCCTCACCGCCGACCCCTTCGTCCTGGCCTTCAGAGCCGGATGCAATCAACAATACGGGAAACCTGTCCACGCCGTCCCCTACTACGACGAGCAGTCCTCTGCCCCCTCTTACACCGACGACGACCTCACGTTCCTGCTCTCCGACGCGGGACTAGTCAACTCGGTCGACCAGGCGCTCCTTCACATGAAGGACGCGACTCTCATGGCCGAGGTCCATCGCTACCGATGCATGACACTCGGATGGCGGGCACAGCAACACCGGTTGGCGGCGGAGCAAATGAAGTTGGAGCGCATAGAGATCGAGCGCAACAGGTGTGTCTCTCGACTCCAGCGAGCGCATGCGGTGGACCGCATCGAGAACGTGCGAGCCTCGCTCCACCGCGGACCGAAGGCGGAGCAAGACGCCGAAGAGATAGCCCGCATCCGAGCCCTCCGCGAGGTAGGCACCAACCCGCTCGCCATCATGCGCGGTCAAGCTGGGGCTTGACGCTGAAAAGGGGGTGATGTTACGTTCGGTTCTCGGACTGCCCGGACCGGTTGTGAACTCTGACGTGTTCGTGATGACTTGGCACGTTAGTAGTAATACGTCATGGACTTCGGATCTTACTGCCTCGTGTTATGCTGACTGATGACCTCCATTGTTGTACGTGATTGCGATTAGGCTTGCTGACTGATGCTTCCTATTGTTGTATGTGTTTTGTGTTACGATACCGACTGCGCATTCTATTATTAGGATACGCTACTTACGCTATTGGCTACTTACGAGTTCGAGCGGAGCTAGAACTGGCTCCCTTACTTGTATTTAAGTTCACAGTAGTACGGACCAGGATCCCTATCTTGGTCTTCTTCAATTACCACCGTTTCTACTCGTCTTCTGTGCTAGGGACCCACACAGTCCCTAAGTGAATTAGCTCTGGCATATCCCTCCGTGACCAGGAAGGGATCCCCGTGACCTTGTCTCCATCTTTCCTCGTGAATGGTAGACCAGCCGACCGTGACTTATCCGCCTGGTACCACGTGTCATCTCGTATTCGAATATCTCAACTCCCGTACCGCTCGCCCCACTCACTGCTACTACATCGTTGATAACCTCGAGTGGGAGTATATCCACAAAGTCCCAAGTCCACCTCCGAACGTCCCAATAGAGGAGACGTTGTACACGTACAGGGACTCTACAGGCACGTATTGGCCTCACCCCGCAGTCTTCCCCGAGCACTCGGACAACCACAGGTTTCACCCCCCGAGGGAACCCACGTCACAGCAGTGCCTAAGTCAGGCCAACGTCCGTGGTAGACGTTACATCCGGACGTTTGAGGAAATGGTTCCTCCAGAATACTGGTCACACCACAAGGTGTTCAGTGAAGAAGTGTCACATCGTTTTCCCCCATCCCACATATGGGACCATGCCATCGACTTACTCCTGGATGCACCCGCTGCCCTTGATTGTAAAGTGTACCCACTAACTGCAAACAAAGGAGAAGCACTCACAGCTTTCCTGAATGAACAACTTGAAAAGGGATATATTTGTCCCTTGAAGTCTGCTTACACATCACCTTTCTTCTTCATCAAAAAGAAAGATGGGAAGCTACACCCAGTGCAAGATTATCAATGCCTCAATGAACTCACCGTAAAGAACCACTACCCCCTTCCCCTCATCCCCGAACTCATTGATCGCATTTGAACCACACGTTTGTACTCAAAACTAGACATTCGTTGGGGGTACAATAACGTTCATATTCAAGAGGGGGACAAGTGGAAAGCGGCGTTCAAAACCAACCAAGGGTTATTCAAGCTGTGTGTCATGTTCTGTCTCAATTTCTGTACGATAATGATCTCGGCTTCGATTGTGGATCCATGACATCATACTGTAAAGGCAGCTGACCGATTCCTAGGATAGTTGTACTAGGGTTTGAGTTAGTTAGGCCATTGGCTATAGGCGATTGGAGGGGAGCTTTAAAGCAACCCGCAATATGTATATAAGACGAGTTGTGAAGACCAAGAGTCCCCATCTTGGTCTTCTTCAATCCACTGCTTTGAACTCTTCTCTCCGTCCTTACATCGCTAAAGATCCTCAAGGAGGATCTTCACCCAAGAGGCATATGCATTCCCTTAGGGGATCCCTTGTGGTGTTACAGTCACATTGACAAGTCTGTGTACCAACGAGACCGTTGTTAAGTCCGAACGCCCTTCTACTAGTCCAAGTCGGACTGACGCTACAGTGGAAGCATTACACATTGCCACGCTTCAACCTAGCCCTTTAGGAGAAATGTAACGTCTACCACGGACGTTTGCCTGACTTAGGCGCTGTTGTGACGTGGGTTCCCTCGGGGATGGTACCTGTGATTGTCCGAGTGCTCGGGAAAGACTGTGGGATGAGGCCAATACGTGCCTGCAGAATCTCTGTACGTATAGAGTGTCTCTTCTATGGGGACACCTGTGGGCGGACTAGGGACTTTGCGAATATATTCCCAGTCGAGGTTGTCGACGATGTAGTAGCAATGGGTTGGACGCGCGGTGCGGGAGTTGAGATATTCGAAGACGAGATGACACGTGGTACCGGGTGGATAAGTCACGGTCGGCTGATCTACCATTCACGAGGAAGGATGGAGATAGAGTCACGGGGATCCCTCTTGGTCTCGAAGGGATATGCCGGAGCTAGTTCTCTTAGGGACGCTGCGAGTCCCTAGCACAGAAGACGAGTGAAGAGTGGTATTGAAGAAGACCAAGATGGGAATCCTGGTCTGTAGTACTACGAACTTAAATACAAGTAAGGGAGCTAGTTCCAACTCCGCTCGAACTCGTAAGTAGCCAATAGCGTAAGTAGCGTATCCTAATAATAGAATGCGCAGTCATCATCGTAATCCGAAACACGTACAACAATAGAACATCAGTCAGCAAGCCAAATCACGATCACGTACAACAATGGGGGGTCATCAGTCAGCACAACATGAGGCGGTAAGATCCGAAGTCCATGACGTATTACTGCTAACGTGGCGAGTCATCACGAACACGTCAGAGTCCACAACCGGTCCGGGCAGTCCGAGGAACGAAACGTAACATCACCCCCTTTTCAGCGTCAAGCCCCAGCTTGACCACGCATGATGGCCAGTGGGTTGGTGCCTACCTCTCGCAACGCCCTAATGCGCGCGATCTCCTCCGCGTCCTGGTCGGCTTTGGGCCCTCGGTGGAGCGAGGCCCGAGTGTTCTCGATGCGGTCCACCGCATGCGCCCGTTGAAGTCGGGCGACGCACCTGTTGCGCTCTATCTCGAGGCGCTCCAGCTTCATCTGCTCTGCCGCCAGACGATGCTGCTGTGCCCGCCATCCCAACGTCATGCAGCGGTAGCGGTGGACCTCGGCCATGAGGGTCGCGTCCTTCATGTGAAGGAGCGCCTGGTCGACCGAGTCGACTAGACCGGCGTCGGAGAGCAAGAACGTGAGGTCGTCGTCGGTGTAAGTGGGGGTAGAGGACTGTTCGTCGTAGTAGGGGACGGCGTGGACGGGTTTGCCGTACTGCTGGTTGCACCCGTTGCGGAAGGCCAGCACGAAGGGGTCGGCGGTGAGGATGAGTTGAGTAAAACGGGCTGGCCAAAGACGCTCCTGAGCGTCTCGAATCTGGAAAGGGATGTAATGAACTCCCCTGTTGTACTGGTACCCCCTTGGAGGAGGGGTCTCCGGCCGATCCTCGGCCTCCTGCATAGATTCCTCCGCTTGATCTGCGCGAACTGCGGGTGGATGTGCCGCCGGTAGTGTGATAGCCTCCCCGGTGGGTCCGCATAGCGGGGGGTTTCTGAGTGTGTCGTGGTGAGATGGGTGGCGTAACGTAAATACTGATGCGCCTCGAGGCGCTCCGCCAGGTCGTACGGGTCCCCGTCTTCGTCGGGTCCCGGTGGTGAGGCTGGTCGGCTTGGAACGTACCCTTGTTGTTCGTCGCCCGCTGGAGTGGGCGCTCTGGTTGGGACGTACTGGGAGGCGAGTCGGCTGGGCTGATTGGTCTCGGAATAAACAGTGGGGGTCGGCGAAGGAACTGGGGATGGCCCGGGGGAAGGAGGACGACTTCCTCGTTGGTAAAGGGCGAGGGTAGACGACAGGGGTGACGATGGCGCGGATGGTACTCGGTAAGGTGTGGATAGCTCGTCGTTGACGACATAGCGGAAGTTGATGGGAGACTGAGAACGCATTAGCAGTGAAGGTGGGAGAGAGGGGTGGAGACGTCTCTTGGGATTTCCCTGCGCTTATATGCACTTCACGAGCGGGGTTGGAATTTTTGAATTCCCGAATTGCGTCATCCGCGAATACGTCATCCTTATCGACCCACTGATTGTCCGAGTCGGGGTACCCCTTCCATTTGACCAAATACTGCAATTTGCGACTTCTGCCGAATCGCCGAGAGTCTAGAATTTTCTCAACTTCATATTCTTCTTCTCCGCCGACTAGATCCGGTGGTGGGCGCTGATAATTGGGCCCGTGCGTGGGTGTCTTGCGATAAGGCGTCAGGAGGTCCACATGGAACACTGGGTGTATCTGCCACTGTGTGGGAAGTTCTAATCGGTAATTGACTGCGGACATCACCTGAGTGACCTTAAAGGGGCCGTGGCGTCGTGCCGCGAGTTTTGCCGTTGGCTGGTGCGTACGTAGGTGGCGTCCTTCGAGCCACACTTGGTCTCCGACTTGGAATTTGGGCGTATCTTTAGCCTTGATCCACCCCTGCTGCGCTTTGATCATCAGTGACTGCGCGCGCTGGCGGAGTTCCTTGAACTGTTTGACCCTGAGTGCTACTTGTGGAATTGGCGATGGCCTATCGGTCCAATCGGCGCGTGGGTTGTATCCCATGAGGAGCTGGAACGGGGATTCTTTAGTGGTTTCACTGGGCCAGTTATTATGCGTAAACTCAGCCATGGGGAGGTAATGAATCCAGTCGTCTTGTCGTTCGTTGACCCAGAATCGCAAGTACTGCTCCAGCCATTGATTGGTACGTTCCGATTGTCCATCTGTTCGCGGGTGGTAGGCCGTCGAGATATTCTGTTCAATTCCCAAGAGTTTGCATAGTTCACGCATAAACTTTGAGGCGAATCTGGGGTCTCGGTCGCTGATGATCTTCCCTGGGAGTCCAAATCGGGGAAACACGTGTTTGACGTAAAGGGCGGCCGTTCCTTCTGCCGATATTTCTTCTTGACATGGGATGAAGAGGGACATCTTTGTGCAATCATGATCCGTTATCGTGAGGATCGTGTCGCAGCCTTGTGCTTCGGGAAGTTTAGTGATGAAATCAAGCGCGATGGTTTCAAACGGCATAGCTTCAGGTTTTGGGAATATTGGGCGTAACGGTGCTTTGACGGCTTTGGTGTTGACCTTGATCCTTTGACAGTCGGCGCATCCTTTGACGTAATCCATAACTTCGTTCCTCAGGCCTGGCCACCAGTAATATCGCTCTACGAGTTTGATGGTTCGACTGATTCCTGGGTGTCCGTATACCGGAGGATCGTGATGGTTCTTGATGAGTTCTCGTTTCTCAAGGAGCCCTCCTGTGACTACCCGTCGTCCGTCCTTGTACCAAGTGCCTTCGATCTTCTTTAGTCCATGTGGGTCTACCCAGGGGCGGAGTTTGTCGTCGTCCTGGGCGTATACCGGATTTGTCTTTTCCATTTCTTGTACTGAGATCGTGGCGTTGATTCGAAGAGGGTCTTCCGTCGTATCTATTGCTGCGGCCCTGACGAAGATGTCAGTCGGGTAGTACCGTGACTTGGTCGTTATCTCCTTCTCCTTGATCGTAGTCCGGGCGTCTAGATAGGGCATCGGCTCTTCCATTTGCCGTTCCTTTGATATGGTGAATTTCGATATCGTATTCGGAAAGTTCTAGTACTTCCCGGGCTACTCGGCGGCTTATCTTTTGTGGGGAGCGCCAATATTGAAGGTTCATGTGGTCTGAGAAGACTTTGATCTTGTGCGGCGATCCGGCCAAGTAGTGTCGCCAGTTTCTTAGTGCCTTGACGATTGCCAGTAGTTCTAGGTCATAGATGTCGTAATTCCTTTCTGCCGCGCTGAGAGTGTTGGAGTAGTAGGCTATGGGGTGTCTTTTGCCGTCTTCTTTGCGTTGGAGTAGTACTGCTCCTACCGCGAATCCCGAAGCGTCCACTTCTAGCTCGAATTGATCTTTTAGTTCAGCGTGTGCCAGTACTGGTTCTTCTGTGACGAGCCCCTTGATCTTGTCGAACGCTTCTTGTTCCGCGGTTGTCCATGTCCATTCGGTGTCTTTGCGTGTGAGTTTGTTGAGAGGTCGTGCGTGTGTGGCAAAATTTCGAATGAAAGCGCGGTAAAAATTGCAGAAGCCTAGGAACGATCGCACCTGTTTGACGTTTTTTGGGGTTGGCCAATCTTTGATGCCTGAAATTTTGACGGGGTCCATGCGTGTCACCCCCTTTTCAATGATTACCCCCAGGTAATCGATGCTAGGGGCGTGGAAGATGCATTTCTCCGGTTTGAGGAATAAGTCGTTTTCTTCCAGAAGGTCCAATATGTCGTGTACCGCGTCGATATGTGCCTGTTCCGTCGATCGAGTTGCTATGCCTATGTCGTCCATGTATACCCTGATGGTCGTCCCTTTTGTTTCGTGGTACGCAATGAGATCTTTGCAGATTTCGTTCATCATAGTTTGAAAGGTTGCAGGAGAGTTGGTCAGCCCGAAGAACATTACCGTTGGTTCGAATAGTCCGTATTTCGTTTTAAACGCCGCTTTTTCCTGGTCGCCTTCTTTGATTCGTACGTTGTTGTACCCCCAGCGGATGTCCAATTTGGTGAATATAAACGCTCCGCTTAGGTCGGCGATGAGTTCCGGGATAAGCGGGAGGGGATATTGGTTGCGTATGGTCCAGTTGTTGATGTTCCGATAGTCCTGTACGGGGCGTAGCTTTCCGTCCTTCTTTTTAATGAAGAAAAAGGATGATGCATACGGGGATTTCGATGGTCTGATGTATCCTTTGGCCAGTTGCTCGTCGATCCATTCCTTAAGCGCTACATCTTCCGCTTGGCTCATGGGGTAAACCTTGCAGTCGATGGTGTCCGGGGCGTTCGGCTTGAAGTCGATCGCATGATCCCATGGTTTTGATAGTGGGAATCGGTTCGATTCTTCTTCGCTAAAGATTTTGACGTGCCTTTGATATTCTTCCGGTACCGTTTTTGCTTCCGTGTATTGCTTGGCTTCGATCGCCATTTCTGTTGACATGGTCGCGCGAAGGCGAGTGTTTTCGAGGTCGCATTCCTTCTTGAGCTGTTCCTCGATCTTCTGCTTGTTCGGTAGTAGCAGCTTCTCGAGTACGAGTCTGGCAATGACCGGATCTATCCGGGGTTTTGAGGGGTTTGTGGTTCGCAGGACCACTGGATACTCAGCTTCGTTTAGGGTAGCGGTGGCCCACTGGATATCGGGTTGGAAGGTCGCCAGCCAGGGGTATCCTAGGATGATGTCTTCTCCTCCTACGTCGGTCACCAGGAATCGCATTTCCTTGGTGACTCCTTTGGTTTGTACTTCTAGGTCCACGCAATGAGTGATCTTGCCTCCTTTGTTATGCGTGCCGTCGATATTCCAGATCTTTCGATGGCGGTCTAGCTCCTTGAGGCCTAGCCTCATTCTCTTGACGAAGTCCGGATGTATGAAGTTGTTAGTGGCTCCGGAATCCACTAGTGCTCGTTTGTCGGCCATGGCGTAACTTGCGCGCAATGAAACTGGAACATGCATAGATTGATAGCGCGTTATGAACACAGAATTACACCGTAATGCCCTCACCCAGGCCGTCGGGTTCAGGCGCTTTGAAAATCCTCTCGCCCCAATAGGTCCCTGACTACCAAATCCCTGGCTTCGTCGTCAAGGTTTCGAACTCCGTTTATCCAGCTGGTCGCCCGTTCTTGCGGCGTATCAGTGGTGGCGCGGGCGCCGCGGCTACTGCCGCCGTCATCTTCGAATTGGATCAGGGGTTCCTTGACCACGCTTTGAACTTCTTCTATGAACGCCCCGCGTCCTTGGCGCGGCTGCCAGTTCGCGTTGTTGCGCAGGCGGCGGGGTTGTCGACAGTCGCGTTGGAAGTGGCCCGCTTTGCCGCAGTTGTAACAAAGGAGGTTCTTCTTGTCGATGATCCCTTGATTCGGCCGTCCTCCTTGCTGCGTATACGGGGGTTTGGCATAGTCAATCTCTTCGGAGCCTGCTAGTCGAGCGCGGACTCTGCCCAGAGTAGTGTCCATGGCGTCCGGGTGGTTCCGGAATGCCTGCCATCCTTGGCGTGGCTGCTGGGGGCGATTTGGAGCATTGAAAGTTCTGAGAGAGGTATTGCCCGGCTTACCGGGTCCCGGGGGTTTACGTCCCCCCAAACGCGTCTGGAGATGCATCCATTTGCGCTGTTGTTCTAGCGCGGCTACTTTCCACTGTGCGTACGTGTTTGGACTATGGAAGTTGTAGGCGTTCTTGTACAGTTCCACTGGAAGTCCACTGGTGAATTTGTCCAGGACGAGCGAGTCGTCGAAACGGTATCCCGCTTCTCGGACCGCTTTCTCGAACTTGGCGACGTACGAGTCGATGTCTTGTCCTTCCATGCGGAATCCCTTTTGTAGCTCTTGTTGGGCGCGTTCCTTTTCGAGAGTGTCGGCGAACGTGTTACGGAAGCCAAGCTCGATGGCTTCCCAGATCCATTTGTCGTATGGGCCGTGTTTGGCTTTATACGCCTTGACCCATTTAGTGGTGGATAAGACCCACTCGTTGACGTGTTCCCCCTGAATGTAGGTGAGGAAGATTAGTGCTTTGTGATAGGGGAGAGTGAACGCAGGATTGTCGTAGTTGGTTTCCACAAACAGTTCCCATTGAGTGAGGAACTGTTGGACTTTGGTGCGGTCGCCCGTAAAAACGAGCGGTTCTTTACCCATGAATTTCTCGGGTTTGGTTCCGCTGGAGACGTTAGGTCCTGTGAATAG
The DNA here is from genome assembly GCA_021527035.1 of Lactarius vividus. Taxonomy (NCBI): domain Eukaryota; kingdom Fungi; phylum Basidiomycota; class Agaricomycetes; order Russulales; family Russulaceae; genus Lactarius; species Lactarius vividus. Next base: position 682,026 of record JAKELG010000007.1, on the reverse strand, counting down.
GGGTCCTCCTGGGTCTCCTCCTCCGTCGTCTCCTCCTCCTCCTCCACCCCCATGTCCTCCGGGCGGTGGCCCCTCTCCGCGACTTATGCGCGCGGGTTCCTGGAACGTAGCGGGTTGTTCGGTGATGGTAGTGGTCATGTCTGTTGGGATAGACTCAGCTAATAATCCCAGCTGTGCTTCTTCTTCTTCGGCTTGTGCTTCGAGGATTCGGATTTCCTCCGGGTTACTTCCCAACGAGGGGGGTGGTGCAGGTGTCTTGGGAGTGGGGGAGCGAATTGGTTCTTCCTCTTGTCCGTCTATAGGGCCCCACTGATCTCTAGTGGTGACTTCGCTTTGTAGAATGTCGAGTTTGAGGCTCGACCCGGCTGGTCGGACGACTTGTAGTTTGTAGTGGAGTGCGTCCCACTTGAGCTCTGTCCAACAGGTGTGTTCGAAGTTGAATTCTACCGGAATGAGTCCGGTTTTGCCGTCCTTGTAAGTGTAAAGGACTACGTAGCCTGGGTCTCCTTGTTCTGTCTGCCAAAAGGCTTCTTTAAGGTATTGCTTGGGGACGTTGCGTTCCCCTCTTCTGTCGATGTGATACGGTCGGAACAGAATCCAAAGGTCACGGGTTGTTACTGCGGAAGCCACGTTGAAGGATCTTGGTCTTAATGTAACGTCTACCACGGACGTTTGCCTGACTTAGGCGCTGTTGTGACGTGGGTTCCCTCGGGGATGGTACCTGTGATTGTCCGAGTGCTCGGGAAAGACTGCGGGATGAGGCCAATACGTGCCTGCAGAATCTCTGTACGTATAGAGTGTCTCTTCTATGGGGACACCTGTGGGCGGACTAGGGACTTTGCGAATATATTCCCAGTCGAGGTTGTCGACGATGTAGTAGCAATGGGTTGGACGCGCGGTGCGGGAGTTGAGATATTCGAAGACGAGATGACACGTGGTACCGGGTGGATAAGTCACGGTCGGCTGATCTACCATTCACGAGGAAGGATGGAGATAGAGTCACGGGGATCCCTCTTGGTCTCGAAGGGATATGCCGGAGCTAGTTCTCTTAGGGACGCTGCGAGTCCCTAGCACAGAAGACGAGTGAAGAGTGGTATTGAAGAAGACCAAGATGGGAATCCTGGTCTGTAGTACTACGAACTTAAATACAAGTAAGGGAGCTAGTTCCAACTCCGCTCGAACTCGTAAGTAGCCAATAGCGTAAGTAGCGTATCCTAATAATAGAATGCGCAGTCATCATCGTAATCCGAAACACGTACAACAATAGAACATCAGTCAGCAAGCCAAATCACGATCACGTACAACAATGGGGGGTCATCAGTCAGCACAACACGAGGCGGTAAGATCCGAAGTCCATGACGTATTACTGCTAACGTGCCGAGTCATCACGAACACGTCAGAGTCCACAACCGGTCCGGGCAGTCCGAGGAACGAAACGTAACAAGAAAGGAAGAAGAAGTGCAAGTACAAGAACGGCACCATCAAACTCTGCTTCAGATGTCAATCTGAAGACCACCTCTCCTTCACCTGCCCCCACAAATGAAGGTACTGCTGGAGGTGCTCAAGCACAGACAACTTCGCCTACCAGTGCCTTTGGCCAGCCCCAGAAGAGCATACTAAGTGGTGTGGCAAGTGTCAGACCAGCAATACCCACAAAGAAATCAAGTGCCCCAAGTATGAGCTTTGCCGACACTGTGGGACCTATGGCCCCTTCAATTTCCTTTGTACTCATCGCTGTAACGTCTACCACAGACGTTTGCCTGACTTAGGCACTTGCCTGTCATGGGTTCCCACGAGGGTAGTATTGGTGGTTTATGGAGTCTTCAGGAAAGACGGCTGGATGCCTGCAATAGGTGCCGGTAGAGTCATGATAGGTATACAAGGGAAAACCTGCCGGGACAGAGGGAGGTGGAACTCTGACACTGCGAACGAATCTCCAATGAGGGTTATCGAGGACGTAGTAGTACTTGAAGGGGCATGCGGTTCTGGAGTTGAGATATTCAAAGACGAGGTGACACGTGGTATTGGGAGGGTAAGTCACAGTCGGGCTGTCCACCATCCACGAGGAGTTGGAATGGGGAGAAGAGTCACGGGGATCCCCTTGGTCTTAGGGATATGCCGGAGCTAGTTCATGAAGGGACCCTTGGCCCTTGTATAGAAGACAATAGGAGAGTAGTGGTATTTCGAAGAAGACCAAGATGGGGATCCTGGCCTGTACTACTATGAGCTTAAATACACATAAGGGAGCCAGTTCTAGCTCCGCTCGAACATGTAAGTAACCAATAGCGTAAGTAGCATAAACCCTAGTACAACGATCCTAGGGATCAGTCATCCGTATCGTAATATTGTACATGTACAACAATAAGGAGTCTCAGTCAGCATAGCAATCCACATCACGTACAACAATAGAGGTCGTCAGTCAGTGAGACACGAGGCAGTAAGATCCAAAGTCCATGACACATTACTACTGACACGTCAGGTCATCACGAACACGTCAGAGTTCACAGCCGGGCCGGGCAGTCCAAGAATGAAACGTAACATCATGGGATACGACCCCAGAGCTGATTGGCTTGATAAGCCATCCCCTATCCCACAGGTTACCACGAGGCTCAAACAATTCTGAGAAGCATGAAGGGAAGCGCAGGACCTTATCAAAAAGGCACAAACACTGTGGGTCAAACACCGTGATACGCCCAAATTCCGACTCGGAGATTACGTGTGGCTAGAGGGATGCCACTTGAGGACCAATCAGCTGACCCCCAAACTAGCCGCAAGGCGACACGGACCCTTTAAAATCTCACAAGTCCTATCCCCGATCAATTACCGACTGGAGCTTCCCATGCAGTGGAGCATTCACCCCGTGTTTCACATCAATCTTCTCACCCCCTATCAGGAGACGCTCATGCACAGAGAAAATTTTCAGCGCCCACCACTGGATTTGGTTGAAGGGGAAGAGGAATACAAAGTTGAAAGGGTTCTAGATCATCGGCACTTCAGCAGAAGAAAATGTCTCCAGTACCTGATCAAATGGAAGGGATACCCCAACTCAGAGAACCAGTGGGTCGATAGGGATGACGTGTTCGCAGACAAAGCCCTAGCTGAGTACCAATCTTTAAACCCCCGATCAACATGTAGCTTAAAAGCCAGGAAAGCGTCGCTACAACCCCCATCACTTCCTCCAGCTTTTCACTCTGGCTTCATTCACTCCCTACTCACAACCATGTCCGTTTCCTCTGCTGCCGATGCCATTGCTCGTGTTGCCTCAAACACGGGACCAATCACCCATCAAGAACTCGTCACCGCCCTCCAGAGTCTTGTCCCCACCGAGCACACCCCCGACACCAGCAACACCGCCAGCTGGTGGCTTGTCACCGAAGATGGGCAGCAGCTCAACACAGTGCCACTTACGATGCCCGAAGTTGACCGGCTTCGTGCAGCTCTCTGCAGCAGTACAGAGTCCTCACCTCAACCTCTCCCAGTACAAGTGGAGCAGTGGGCCGAGGAAGAGCCCCTCGCTAGCAACATTACAGTGGCAAGAATGGAAGAAGGAGGAGAGGTGGTGGAAGGTGGCCGAGGATTGGAAGTGAGAGCAGCTTCGGAGGGCAACCGAACGGCGGTTGGAGATGATGAAGCGGCGGAAGGAAGGGGCGGTCAAGCGGATGAGACGATACTGGAACAGGCGAGAGGGAGCCTCCAGGACTACTACCCAGATGAGCACCCGCTCATTGTCACCGCCACTGACACTGATGACCCCCGCGAAACCCCTTACGTGTGCGATACCACGGGGCGGCTGCTTTACCGAGGAGGAGTCCGAGCTGACGCTCCTCCCCTCTTCCCTCTCCTCCAACTTCGACACCATGCCTTAGGGCCCCCTCCCCATGGGTACAAGTACAACCGGGGGGAGGACTTTGTGCACTACCCTATCACCGATGGGCAGGGGCACACCTGCCAGGCCGCATATGTTCAAACGATCATGAACGCGGACCCCCTGGTGCTGGGATTGGTGGAGGACAGTGAAAAGGTGTATTCCAGGCCGTTTTACACCGAACTGCAGGTCCGGGCTCGAGGTAAGCCCCACTACCCTCAGGAGGACCTCATTGTCTTCGCCGGCGGATACCACAACCACCCTTGCTTCGATTGCACCCTCAAGGAGCTGCACGACGCGAGCCTCAAAGCCAAGGTCCACCGCTACCGGTCCTACGCATACGAGGCAGAACAGATGGAGCAGCAGCTCCACCAGCTTGCCACCACATTGGGAGGCGTCAAGGGAGAGCTTGTGCGCAGCAAGTTCCGCCTCAAGATGGCGAACACCTTGGATTGGATAGAAGAGGTACAGTCAGGTTGGATGGGGGGCGCCGGAGATCGCAGGCATTGTGGGCAACGCAGCTGAAAAGGGGGTGATGTTACAGATCAATGATTGGGATGCTTACTACACGGTTATGACTACGGTAGTAAGTAGTAATTAGTCATGGACTCTCAGATCAGTCATCAGGTCATGTTAGCATATGATTGTTAGCATGACTCATTACTAGTACAGCGGTAGTAGGGTTTGAGCTACTTACGCTATAGGACATGGGCTTCATAGGGGAGTTTTAAAGCTACCCCTTCATGTGTATAAATAGTGGCTTGTGAAGACCAAGAATGCCATCTTGGTCTTCTTCCAATACCACTTCCTTAATTTGTCTTCTTGGGCCTTCGCACCTCTACCTTGTGCTTCATCTTCCTGACCTTCATGTCTAGGATCCTGGCCAGTCGAAGCCAGTGACTAGCGATCGCTTTGACACTACTTGCTCGTGTCGCGTGGATTGCCTTAGTCGTGTTCTACAGACTATCAAGAACATTGGACCGCAACTTCGAAACTCGCTAAGTCGTGAACGCCTTCATACGAGTCCTAGTCGGACTAACGCTGTGGTAGCATTACAGATGATGTCAGCTGCAAGTGGAAGTGGGTATCAGTTCTTAATGGTGATTTTATTAAGGCGCTGATAATCCTGGACTAGGCGGAGTTTTCCATCTTTCTTTTTAATGAAGAATACTGGTGATGCCATCGGTGACTTAGATGGGACCAGATATCCTTTGTTAATATGCTTGTCCAGGAATTTGTCTAGTTCCACTTGCTCTGTTGGTGACATTGGGTATGTCTTGACCTTCCAGTGTTTTACTGCATCTGGTTCAAGGTCTATGGCGTGATCCCATGGTTGATGTTCAGGAAGCCTTTGGGATTCTTCCTCGGAGAATACTTTTGTGAAGTCACAATAGTGTGGGGGTACCATTTCTTCAAAAGTCTTCTTGGGCTTGGCGTTAATGGCTTTCTCAGCAATTTGCTGGGAATACGTAAAGCCTGCCAGACAGAAGACTTCATCATGGACCGTGTCCAACACTTTCTCCACAAGGAGACGGCGGTGTTTCATACAGTTCGCCATAATGCGCGTCACCTCTATCTCATGCTCCTCAGGCGCTATTTCAGCAGCGGAGTTGAGACGCATCGTGCCTTCCTGCCAATCTATTTGCGGATTCCAATTCCTAAGCCAAGGTAGTCCCAAAATGACGTTCTCTGGTCCCAATGAGGTGACGTAGAAGTCGTATTTTTCCTCTGTTGGGCCAACTTTGAGTTTTAGTCGGACTTTGTGGGTAATACTACCGGCTTCATTGAGAGTTCCATCTATATTATAGAGAAGAATTGGGCTCTCAAGAGGAATCTGCAACATCTTATGGCGGTCAGCACACTTTTTGTCCAGGAACAACAAGCTTGCTCCTGAGTCTACCATTGCTGCTACTTTTACAGTATGATGACGTCCAGATAAATAGACACTAATATGGAAATGGGATTTTTTATCTTTTGTTTCAGGAATAATAAAAGAAGAAGAAAGTGCTGCATCAGAATTCATCACTTGTGGCATGGCTACACCAACAGCTGAGTAGTCTGAGATGAAATCATCTGAGACAGGCTGGGGAGCAATTTTAGAGTAAGAACTAGATACAAAGTTCATCTCAGAGGCAGATGTAGATGTAGAAACAGGAGACAACGAAACTGAGACATCACTACTATCTAACTTACAGGCAGAAACTGAATGCGTATGAATTACAGAATTTAAGTCCGAAACGAGGTGTGCTCTGTTGCAAATGCCACAAAAGCAGGAAGCCGAGTCAAAGTCTGTATTTAAGGGGCTGGTCGCAGCTATACGCAACCCCTGATCTAAAAAGCCGCTTTGAGAGCCTCAATGGTCTCCTGCTGCTTTTTCACCATCTCCATCAATTTTGCCATGTCTGCCTGGGATGTCTTTGGCGGAGAGGTACTGGAAGAAGTGGCTGCGGCCACTGTACTGGATGAGTTTGATGAGGATGGAGGGGCTGAGGATTCCGTTGTGGCCACAGCTTTCGCTTTGGCCGGTTTCCCTAGCTTTTTGATCATACAAACAGGGGTGCAGTGGCCAGCTTTCTGGCACCAGTTGCACATGTCCCGTTCGTGGTTTCCATCCTTTTTGTGTGGTCCTTGGACCTGCAACCATAACACTTTCCTTGCATCCACTTTCGGTACTCTGCTTGGTTCTTAAAGAAGTCATCTTTCCCCTTGTTGCCTTGCGAATTTTGTTGGCACGTGGCGTCAACTTGCATGGCGTCCGGATCATGAGACATGGGCAGATTGGTCTTTCCAGACTTTTCTGCGTGGCGTTGGCAGAGTTGTTGATCTATAAGCATAGCTGTAGCTTTGAGATCATCGAAAGTGTCTTGTTTTCTTTCAGTCGTGGTGAGGATGTCTTTAATCTCGTCGTTCAGACCGGTATAGAAATGGTCGCGGAGGTCAGCCTTAGACCATCCAGTCTGTCTGCTGTATTGCTTGAATATTGAAGTGTACTCGGCAATGGACCTCTTCCCTTGTTGTGTCTTTTTTAGTTCTTCCTGGGCGATGTCTCGAACATCCATTGGGGAGAAACGGCGGTTGAATTTTTTACAAAATTGTCATATATTCCCACAAAGGGGAATGATCCTTGGTTGGCTGCCTTGAGATAGGGGAGGGCCCAGGTCTTGGCCTCTCCTTCCATTAAGTTCAAGGCAGCGGCGATCCACCTCTCCTCTATTGGCATCCATGACTGAAGGATCGGCTCCCATGTGTTGAGAGCATCTCCTTGTGAGCTAGTCCAGTTGTGGAAGGTGGTGAGGAAGTGGTGGGTGTCTGTGGAGTTGCCCTTTCCATCCCATGCTTTGGGGTGGGCCACTATGTCCTTGCCACTAACCTTCTTGGGCTTGGCCTTGTGGAGCAGGCAGCACTAACAGTGAGATAAAAGCAAGGAGCTAAAGGACAAAAGCAACTTCAGAGGTAGAAGTAACTCTGAAGTGTGAAGGCGAAAACAGCAGTCCTTATATACAGGATGCTTAGCTAATAATGGTCTGTGCGCACCGGTGATCCAAACAAAATACACCTGGTCTGTGTGCCAGAGGGAGAAATGCCATTGGAGGGCAAAGAACAATAGAGCCACCTAAAGTGGTTAAGTCCGGTATCTTAACAATGAAGAACAATAAGAACCTAATAAGGATCTAGAAAATAAGGATAAACAATAACTGGTCTGTACAAGTCCAGAAGTCCAAATCTAACCATAAGGGTCAGATACCATATAAGGCAGGGAATGACTCAATCATATCCCACGAGACATGTGACTTGAATCAGTCACGTCTCAACATCCCTCCATGATAGAGGCAGTCCATTTTAGAGAGAAGAATAGGTGGTAGATGGTGATGAGAGCACGTGTCAAGTTTCAACAAGTTCTCAACATAAGAACTATGCAAGAGTCTACAGGAGTTCGGGATTGAGACCCTTAGATCACCTGACTTAAAGTGTCATAAGGACAACTTTTTGAAGTCCAGGGAATACTCCATATAAGACAGAGAGAAAGGTCTCTCTTCTGCAGAGATAAGACGCATCTTATTCTGCCTTGACACTTCATCAACAACCTTATAAAACAGGTTCATCAACCCGAATTTCTGAGAGATGTGGATCTTATCCACAATCTATTCTCTCCAAATCTACACTAACCCAACATCATTAACCAGCTTCTCGAAGGTTTCTCTTGGTAGGGACTTAGTGAGTCCGTCTGCTACCATGTCCTTCGTAGGGGTGTGTATCAGGTCTATGACCTTGTTTTCTATGTACTCCCTTACAGCATGGTGTTTGATGGGGATGTGTTTGGACCGTCTCCCTGTGACTGGGTTTAGGGCTAAGTCTACAGCACCCTTATTGTCACAATGAAGAGGTATGGGGGAGGAAGCCTCATACCCCAGTTCCTCTAGGAACGTCCTATACCACTGGGCTTGGTTTGCAGCCTCAGAGAGGCTCATGTACTCAGCCTCTGTGGTGGACTGGGCGACCATCTTTTGCTTTCTGGTACACCAGGAAATGGCTCCATGTGCAAGTAGGTAGATGTAACCCGAAGTGGAGTGGTGGTCTTCCTGATCTCCCCAGGAAGAGTCGCAGTAGCCATGAAGGCCTTCTCCACTGTTCCCTCCAGCGTAGCGCAATGATAAGTCCTTTGTTGTATTCAGGTATGCCAGTACATATTTGGCAAGGCGCAGATGCTGCTGAGAGGGATTGGAAGCAAATTGGCTAAGGCGCGCAACAGCGAATGAGATATCAGGTCTGCTTCCAATCTGCGTGTATAGCAGAGACCCAATTATCTGTTGATACTTCTTTATCTCAGAAGTAGAGGCTTGATCTTCGTGTTTGATCAAGTGAGCCTCAGCGCCAGAGGGAAGAGGGGTATATACTGGGTTGGAATCCCTCATTCTGAACCTTTCAACTATGTCTCTGATGTAATCTGATTGGTTGATCTCGATTGTGCGGTTAGCACGATCTCTGGTGATGTTAACACTGAGATAAGATTGGATTTCTCCCAAATCGGTCATCTCATATCAGCTAGATAGAGACGCCTTCAGATCATTGATCATGTCCATAGAGTTTCCCAGTATAGTGATATCATCTACATATAAGATGACGAAAAGTGATCCACCCCCCTCTTGGAGATGGTACACATATACTCCTGCATCAGAGTACATCCGCATGAAGCCGAGTTCAGTAAGAACTCCATGGAACTGTAGATTCCATGCACGGGAGGCCTGCTTCAGACCATAAAGGGCTTTCTGAAGCCGACACACCATGTGTTCAGATGTTACGTTTCGTTCTTGGACTGCCCGGCCCTGGTTTCGGACTCTGACATATTTGCGATGACTCGGTATGTCGGTAGTAATGTGTCATGGACTTCGGATCTTACCCGCCTTGTGTCTCAGCTGACTGATGATCCCTATTGTTGTACGTGATGTGTCTTATGCGCTTGCCTCCGAGTTCTATTGTTGTACGATACTAGTATTACGTTGTGGATAACTGATCCCTAGGATCCCCGTCCTAGGATTTACACTACTTACACTATTGGCTACATATGAGTTCAAGCGGAGTCAGAACTGACTCCCTTACATGTATTTAAGCTCGTAGTGTTACGGACCAGGATCCCCATCTTGGTTTTCTTCGAATACCACCTCTTGACTTGTCTCTTGTACTAGGAGTCTACGTGACTTCTAAGTAAACTAGCTCCAGCATATCCCTTCAAGACCAAGAGGGATCCCCGTGACCTTACTCCCCAGTTCCCTTGTGAATGGTGGATACTCCGACCGTGACCTACCCACCAGAAACCATGTGTCACCTTGTCTTTGAATATCTCAACTCCCAAGTCACCTGCCCTTACAAGTGCTATTACATCGTCGACAACCCTCATTGGAGGTATATTTGTAAAGTCCCCAGTCCACCTCCGAACGTTCCACTCGATCTCCCCCTCTATACCTATCGCGACCACTTAGGAGCCTACCAGAGGCACCCCGCCGTCTTCCCCGACAGTCCCGATAACCACCGTTTCTGCCCAGAAGGGAACCCACATTACACCGACGCCTAAGTCAGGCCAACGTCCGTGGTAGACGTTACATTAAAACCAAGATCCTTCAATGTGGCTTCCACAGCAGTAACAACCTGAGATCTTTGGATCCCATTCCAACCGTATCACATCGACAGAAGAGGGGAACGCAACGTCCCCAAGCAATACCTCAAAGGAGCATTTTGGCAGACTGAACAAGGAGACCCAGGCTACGTCGTCTCTTACACCTATAAAGACGGTACTACAGGACTCATCCCAGTAGAATTCAACTTTGAACATACCTGTTGGACCGAACTCAAGTGGGATGCACTCCACTACAAATTACAAGTTGTCCAACCCGCAGGCTCAAGCCTCCACCTCGACATACTCCAAAGCGAAGTAACTACAAGAGATCAGTGGGGACCCATTGACGGAGAAGAAGAAGAACCCATTCGATCCCCTTCACCCAAGACACCTGCACCTTCCCCATCCCTCGCCAGCAACCCAGAAGAAATCCACATCCTCAAAGCCCAAGCCAAAGAAGAAGAAGCCCAGTTAGGGATATTAGCTGAGTCCATCCCTGCAGATATGATGACCACTATCACCAAACAACCCACCACTTTCCAGGAACCCATGTGCATCAGCCGTGGAGAAGGCCAGCCAGGAGGAGAAGGCGGAGGAGGAGGAGATGGAGGAGGAGGAGACCCTGGAGGACCCCTCTTCACAGGACCAAACGTCTCCAGTGGAACCAAGCCTGAGAAGTTTATGGGCAAGGAACCCCTGGTATTCACTGGGGATCACACCAAAGTCCAACAGTTCCTCACTCAATGGGAGCTGTTCGTGGAAACCAATTATGATAATCCTGCGTTTACTCTCCCTTACTGCAAAGCGCTGATCTTCCTCACCTACATCCAAGGAGACCACATCAATGAATGGGTCCTGTCCACTACCAAATGGGTCAAGGCATACAAGGCCAAGCACGGACCATACAACAAGTGGATTTGGGAAGCCATCGAACTCGGCTTCCGCAACACCTTTGCTGACACCCTTGAAAGGGAGTGTGCCCAACAAGATCTCCAAAAGGGATTCCGAATGGAAGGGCAAGACATCGACTCCTATATCGCCAAATTTGAGAAAGCAGTAAGAGAAGCAGGATACCGGTTTGACGACTCACTCGTCCTCGACAAATTCACCAGCGGACTTCCTATTGAATCGTACAAGAATGCGTACAACTTCCACAGCCCAAACACTTACGCCCAGTGGAAGGTGGCAGTATTGGAACAGCAACGCAAATGGATGCACCTGCAAACGCATTTGGGGGGATGTAAACCCCCAGGACCTGGTAAGCCGGGCAACACCTCTCTGAGGACGTTCAATGCTCCAAACTGCCCACAGCAGCCACAACAAGGATGGCAAGCGTTCTGAGGTCATCCAGACACAATGGATACTACCCCAGGAAGGGTCCGCGCTCGTCTCGCAGGATCCAAAGAGATCAATTACACCAAACCACCGTATACTTCCCAAGGAGGTCGTCAGCAAGGCAGAGGGGTGATAGACATGAAAAACATCAATTGCTTCAACTGTGGAAAACCCGGCCATTTCTCTCGCAACTGCCTCCAACCACACCGCCAGCACAATAACCCGAACTGGCAACCTCACCAGGGACGCAGCGCATTCATCGAAGAAGTTCAAAGCGTCCACGAAGATCCCCTCATTCAATTCGAAGACGATGGCGGCAGCAGTGGCAGCACCCGCGCCACCACTGAGATGCCTCAAGAATGGGCGACCAGCTGGATAAACGGAGTCCGAAACCTCGATGAGGAAGCAAGGGACTTGGTAGTACGGGACCTAATGGGGCGAGAGGATTTTCAAAGCGCCTCAACCCGACGGCCTGGGTGAGGGCATTACGGTGTAACTCTGTGTTCATAACGTGCTATCAATCTATGCATGTTCCAGTTTCATTGCGTGCAAGTTACGCCATGGCCGACAAACGAGCACTAGTGGATTCCGGAGCCACTAACAACTTTATCCATCTGGATTTCGCAAACAGGATGAGGCTAGGCCTCAAAGAATTAGACCGTCATTGAAAGATCTGGAACATTGACGGCACGCACAACAAAGGGGGCAAAATAACCCACTGCGTGGATCTCGAAGTTGAAACAAAAGGGGTCAAGAAGGATATGAGGTTCCTCGTTACCGACGTAGGAGGAGAGGACATCATCCTAGGGTACCCCTGGTTGGCTACCTTCCAACCCGACATCCAATGGGCCTCCGCGACATTAAACGAAGCTGAGTATCCCATCGTACTTCGCACTATTAATCCTACCAAACCACGCATAGACCCTGTCATCGCCCGGCTAGTACTTCAGAAGATACTAGGGATGCCCAACAAGGAACATGTCAAAGAGGAACTACGACAAGAATGCAATCCAGAAGCGGCACGACTATGAGCCACTACATCTACCGAATTGGCCATTGAAGCTCAACAGTACACGGAGAAGAAGGCAGTCCTGGTGTAAGGCCAGCTCGGGCTCTGGGCCCGAAATTGTCTATTTCCGCCTGTTTCAGGCCGTACTCGCTTACCGCATCACTCAGCCACCTTCAGCCACCTGAATTCTAAGTCAAGTCATCGCCGCGTCATATTTTCGGTCTCAGCCTTTCCCCCACTTTCCTCGCCCTCATGCCTCCCCCCCTTCATATGCTAATATCCGACCCTAATCCAACATGTCTGTCTCGTCGTTGCCTCTCTCATCACCGTCATCCTTGCCACCGCCTCTTGTCTGGATCGTCGTCCCTCATCGTCTTGACCCCAGACACCCGCACGATGCCACACTATGGCCATCTCTCGGAACTCGTGCCTGACTTGTCCTTTCATCGCATCGCTCGTCCAGCATCAATCACCTCCTCTCCCTTTGATCCTGTCAAAATCTTCACCACCCTCTCATCAGTCTTGGTCTCTCGCCTTTCTACCTTTCCGGCTCACCCTAACCGCCTTCAAGACGCCGTTGGAGATGCACACAACATCATTCTCCGTCGTCAGACTTGGAGTAGAAGGGGTATTGTTGTGCGTCATCGAGTCTCGATTTCTCTTGTTTCCCTGACTATACGCTTCGCTCTCATGGCCCCTAAACGTCCGACCGTCTCTCCTCATGTTTGCGCCCATATTCCCATTGTTTCCGCTTGTACCTATGCCACCCGCATTTGTCGTTCCTTTGCGCTTGTTCTCCCTTACCTTACCCTCTCTTCTCCACTGTCTCTCACTATACATTCGACTTAGTCTGATTCGCGTCGTATACGGGTCCGAGTGTATTTAAACTGCATCTTTTGACTCGGAATGGGACCGTTGATTTCCCTCTTCTCTTGTGTGCCATCTAAGTCTCGACCGCTTCACATCGTTCAAAACACCAGTCAATCAGCTGTTATCAACCACTGTCATCGCCCCGAGCCACTGTTCCTCGGACTTCGGTATCACCTGCCGCCTCCAGCTACCCTCGAGCCGCTGCCCTCGAGATCTCGCCTCTCCCACATCCACCATCCCCGAGCCGCTGACCTCGGATTTATCACACAGAGATATCGACTTAGCCCAACGACGAAGAGTCATCGTCCTCAGCCTTAGCCTCCAGCCTCATATCCTTCACAGACCCACTGCCTCTATTGTCTCAATTCTGACAACTCTCAGTAGCTACGACTTATCAATCGCGTTGCAACTCGAAGGGCTCCTCCTTTGGATCGACTTACTCTCTCCTTGCGCCTCCATCCTCTGCAGAACCCACTCCGCTTCGAACTCACACGGACACTGCGCCGTACACCGGAAGAATATAAACAACACGTCAAAATCTTTAGCGAAGAGGAATCCCATTGCTTTCCCCTCTCTAAACCCTGGGACCACGCCATCGAATTCAAACCAGACGCTCTGGATACCATCAACTGTAAAGTCTACCCAATGAGCCAAGCAGAAGACAAGGTGTTAAAAGAATGGATCAACAAACAACTGGCCAAAGGATATATCAGGCCCTCTAAATCCCCGTACGCATCATCCTTCTTCTTCATTAAAAAGAAGGACAGGAAACTACGCCCAGTACAGGACTATCAGAACATCAACAAATGGACCATATGCAACCAATACCCACTCCCCCTTATACCTGAACTCATCGCTGACCTCAGCGGAGCTTTCATATTCACCAAGCTTGACATCCGCTGGGGGTACAACAACATGCGCATTAAGGAAGGAGATCAGGAGAAAGCAGCGTTCAAAACACGTTACGGACTTTTCGAACCCACGGTAATGTTCTTCGGACTGACAAATTCCCCGGCAACCTTCCAAACGATGATGAACGAGATCTGTAAAGATCTCATCGCGTACCACGAGACAAAGGGAACGATCATCAGGGTATACATGGATGACATTGGCATTGCTACACGGTCTAATGAACAAGCACACATCAACGCGGTAAACGATATATTGGACTTACTGGAACAGAATGACCTCTTCCTCAAACCGGAAAAATGCATCTTTCACGCTCCCAGCATTGATTACCTGGGGGTAATCATTGAAAAGGGGGTGACTCGTATGGACCCCGTCAAAATTTCCGGCATTAAGGACTGGCCCACCCCAAAGAACGTCAAACAGGTGCGATCCTTTCTAGGCTTCTGCAATTTCTACTGCGCTTTCATTCGAAATTTTGCCACCTATGCACACCCCCTCAACAAACTTACACACAAAGACATTGAGTGGACATGGGCAACCGCGGAACAGGAAGCGTTCGACAAGATCAAGAAACTCGTCATGGAAGAACCAGTACTCACACACGCCAATCTGGAAGACCAATTCGAACTGGAAGTGGACGCATCAGGGTTTGCAGTAGGAGCAGTACTACTCCAGCGCAAAGAAGACAGCAAAAGACACCCCATTGTGTACTATTCAAACACCCTTAGCGCTGCAGAACGGAACTACAACATCTATGATCTGGAACTCTTGGCAATCGTTAAAGCACTCAGGAACTGGCGACACTACCTGGCAGGATCCCCGCACAAGATCAAAGTCTTCTCGGATCATATGAACTTACAATACTGGCACTCCCCACAAAAAATAAGTCGCCGAGTAGCATGGGAAGTACTTGAACTCTCCAAGTATGACATCGAGATTCACCATATTAAGGGAATGGCAAATGGAAGAGCCGACACCTTATCTAGGCGCCTGGACTATGACCAAGGAGAAAGTGACAATGAACATGTCATGGTACTACCAGACGAGGTCTTCGTCAGAGCAACATCATTAGACACCACGGAAGACCCACTCCGAATCAACGCCACCATATCAGTACAAGAAATGGAAAAGATCAACCCGATATACGCACAGGACGCCGACAAGATATGCCCATGGGTAGACCCACATGGTCTTAAACTGATCGAGGGCACATGGTACAAGGATGGAAGACGCGCCGTCACTGGCGGACTCCATGAGAAGCGCAAAATCATCAAAACACACCACGACCCTCCCGTATATGGACACCCGGGGATCAGTCGCATGATCAAGCTTGTAGAACGATACTATTGGTGGCCTGGACTACGCCAGGAAGTCATGGATTATGTCAAAGGGTGTGCCGACTGTCAAAGAATCAAGGTCAACACAAGGGCCATCAAAGCACCACTACGCCCAATATTCCCTAAACCGGAAGCTATGCTGTTCGAAACTATCACTCTTGATTTCATCACTAAACTCCCAGTGGCACAGGACTGCGATACAATCCTCACGATAACGGACCACGACTACACAAAGATGTCTCTGTTCATCCCATGCCAAGAAGAGATATCAGCAGAGGGAACCGCCGCTCTGTACGTAAAACACGTTTTCCCCCGATTCGGATTACCTGGCAAAATCATCAGTGATAGAGATCCACAATTTGCATCAAAGTTCACACGCGAATTATGCAAGATCCTAGGCATCGAGCAAAACATCTCTACGGCCTACCACCCTCATACAGACAGGCAATCCGAGCGCACTAACCAATGGCTGAAGCAATACCTACGATTCTGGGTCAACGAGCGACAAGACGATTGGATCCATTATCTCCCCATGGCTGAGTTCACGCATAATAATTGGCCTAGCGAAACCACTAAAGAATCCCCATTCCAGCTTCTCATGGGATACAATCCTCGGGCTGATTGGACCAATAGGCCATCACCAATCCCACAAGTGGCACTCAGGGTCAAACAGTTCAAAGAACTCCGCCAGTGCTCCCAAGCATTGATGATCAAAGCGCAGCAGGGGTGGATCAAAGCGAAAGATACGCCCAAGTTCCAAATTGGGGATCAAGTATGGCTAGAAGGACGCCACCTACGTACGCATCAACCAACGGTGAAATTAGCGGCCAGACGCCATGGCCCCTTTAAAGTTGTCCAGGTGATGTCCGCAGTCAACTACTGTCTAGAACTTCCCATGCAATGGCAGATACACCCAGTATTCCATGTGGATCTCCTTACGCCCTATCGCGAAACACCCATGCACGGGCCCAACTATCAGCGCCCACCACCAGATCTAGTGGGCAGTGAGGAAGAGTACGAAGTCGAGAGAATTCTAGACTCTCAGCGTTTCAGCAGAAGTCGCAAATTGCAGTATTTGGTCAAATGGAAGGGCTACCCTGATTCGGACAACCAGTGGGTCGATAAGGATGACGTGTTCGCAGATGATGTGATTCGGGAATGTAAAAATTCCAACCCTGCTTGTGAAACACATATAAG
Organism: Lactarius vividus; assembly: GCA_021527035.1. Taxonomy (NCBI): domain Eukaryota; kingdom Fungi; phylum Basidiomycota; class Agaricomycetes; order Russulales; family Russulaceae; genus Lactarius; species Lactarius vividus. The sequence continues at coordinate 665,392 of JAKELG010000007.1, read as the reverse complement.
CGCAGGAAAATCCCAAGAAACGTCCCCATCTCCCTCTACCACTACCACCATCACTCATGCGCCCTTCCTCTCCAGTGCACTTCCGCTATGTTGTCGATACCAGCCTGGCAGCTCCTTACCGAACACAATCCAAACCATCGTCACCCCTGTCATCTACCCTCTCCCTTCACCAACGAGGAAGTCGTCCTTCTTCCCCTGCGTCATCCCGAGTTCCTTCACTGTCCCCCACTCTTTATTCCAAGACCAATCAGCCCAGTCGACTTGGAAGCAACTACATCCCCACCAGAGCGCCTACTCCAGTGGGCGATGAACAGGGCTACGTGCCCAGCTGACCAGCAACTCCGCCAGGGCCCGACGAAGGCGGGGATCCATATGACCCAGCTGAACATCTCGAGGCGCATTCGTATCTATGTTACGCCACCCATCTCACCACAACACACTTGGAAACCCCCCCGCTATGCGGACCCACCGGGGAGGCTCTCACACTACCGACGCCACCTCAATCCGCGCTTCGCGGCAATCAAGAGGAGGAATATGTGTCGGAGACCGAAGATCAGCCGGAGACCCCCCCACCCAGGGGGTATCAATTCAATCAGGGAGTACATTACATTCCATTCCAGATTCGAGACGCTCAAGAACGTCTTTGGCCAGCCTGGTATACTCAGCTCATCCTCACTGCTGACCCCTTCATACTGGCATTCCACGCTGGGTGCAACCAGCAGTATGGGAAGCCGGTCCACATCACCCCTTACCACGACGAACAGTCCCCTACCCCCACTTACTCCGACGACGACCTCACGTTCCTGCTCTCCGATTTGGGACTAGTGGACTCCGTCGATCAGGCGCTCCTTCACATGAAGGACGCAACCCTCGTGGCCGAGGTGCATCAATACCGATGCATGACTCTCGGTTGGCACGCTCAACAGCATCGGGTGGCGGCGGAGCAGATGAAACTGGAGCGGATCGAGATCGAGAGGAACAGGTGCGTCGCCCGACTTCAGAGGGCTCATGCGGTGGACTGCATTGAGAACAAGCGGGCCTTGCTTCACCGGGGGCCCAGGGCCAAGGAGGACGCAGAGGAAATAGCCCGGATTCGAGCTCTACACGAAGTGAACACCAACCCCTTGGCTGTCATGCATGGTCAAGCTGGGGCTTGAACCTGAAAAGGGGGTGATGTTATGTTTCGTTCTTGGACTGCCCGGCCCGGTTTCAGACTCTGACATATTCATGATGACTTGGTATGTCGGTAGTAATGTGTCATGGACTTCAGATCTTACCTGCCTCGTGTCTCGGCTGACTGATGATCCCTATTGTTGTACGTGATGTGTCTTATGCGCTTGCCTCCGAGTTCTATTGTTGTACGATACTAGTATTACGTTGTGGATGACTGATCCCTAGGATCCCCATCCTAGGATTTATGCTACTTATGCTATTGGCTACATACGAGTTCAAGCAGTGTTACGTTTGACCCTCCGGAACGCGCCACCACGCCACCACGTGACTCATCCCCAGTGCAATTCGTCGCATGGAGTCCAGCAAGAGATCCTTTGGATGCAGAAGCGCAAGCAGCCGAAGAAGCCGAGGCTAGGGAACGCCTCTGGAAGTTCCACCAAAGTCGCGCTCTACACCTGCGCGCAGCTATACTGGCTACCCAGTATATGTTCCCACAAGACCCACCTCAAAGACCGGAAGATTAGCGCCAGATGACGTCATTGCCCGTCACGTGACCCTGGCACGTGACCTGGCCTAGAATGCACCAGAAGAATCCAGATGAGCCTGTGCCTGGGTTGGAACATGTGTTATCGATTGTGCCTGGTTTGTGATCCGTTACTGTATTTGTCTTGATTTTCCCGTGCCTCGTCCCTGTGGCTTGATGCGCCCATGGACTGTATGTTTCAGCCACCATCAGTGGCGTTGGACATGTGTTTTCCGCAGTTCCGCAGTTTCCGCAGCATTCATGTGACAGTTGTATTAGGGTTTCAGCTGAGTTCCAATAGCTTCCCCTACGAGTATAAGTAGCACGTAGAAGCGACCTTAGACGGTAGCTTTGACTTCTTGTATAGTCCGTACAACCTAGTCCGAGTAATTCCCCAGTCCCCTTTGCTCTCAATCCCCATCCTCTTCTCTCTGCCCTACGTGCCCTCGGAGTTAGTCCAGCATTACAGCGGCGTCCGTACCCTACGCAGACCTCGGAGTTAGCCCCTCTGCTATAGCGGTGTTCCCCCTTCCTTGTCACGTGACCGATTGATTGAGCGTGCTAGCTCAGCGTATACGAGCGAAGTCATTCATTTCTTCTACCTTTTCGTTGCTATCCGAGTCCTGCAGATCGTCCGTTTCGGACTTATCATCAACGAGCAAGAACGACAGCAAGCGCTAGCTCAAGCGACAGAACAAGAGCGAGTCAACACCTAGGTCGTTAGGAAACCCCAGAAGCCGGTTGAGTGCGATCTCCCGAAGTGCGCCCTACGGAGCGTAACAAGCAGAGTCAGAACTGACTCCCTTACATGTATTTAAGCTCATAGTGTTATGGACCAGGATCCTTATCTTGGTTTTCTTCGAATACCACCTCTTGACTTGTCTCTTGTACTAGGAGTCTACGTGACTTCTAAGTGAACTAGCTCTGGCATATCCCTTCAAGACCAAGAGGGATCCCTGTGACCTTACTCCCTAGTTCCCTTGTGAATGGTGGATACTCTGACCGTGACCTACCCACCAGAAACCACATGTCACCTTGTCTTTGAATATCTCAACTCCCGAGTTGCCCGCCCTTACAAGTGCTATTACATCATCGACAACCCTCGTTGGAGGTATATTCGTAAAGTCCCCAGTCCACCTCCAAACGTTCCACTCAATCTCCCCCTCTATACCTATCACGACCACTTAGGAGCCTATCAGAGGCACCCCGCCGTCTTCCCCAACAGTCCTGATAACCACTGTTTCTGCCCAGAAGGGAACCCACGTTACACCGACGCCTAAGTCAGGCCAACGTCCGTGGTAGATGTTACATCAGAGCCAGCTGTGATGAAACCGACTGGTTGCTCCATGTAAATTTCCTCATCTAGTTCCCCATGAAGGAATGCCGACTTGACGTCCATTTGGTGGATTTCCCAATCCTCTAGTGTAGCTAATGCCAAAAGGAGTTGTAAAGACTCAAACTGGGCAACTGGAGAGAAGGTTTCGTCAAAGTCCACCCCCTCTAGTTGGGTGAACCCTTTTGCCACTAGCCTAGCACAAAAGCGTCCATCTGCTTTCTTCTTAAAGACCCACTTGCATTTAACCACCTTCCTTCCAGCAGGAAGGGGCTCCAAATGCCAGACTTGTAGCTTTTCTAGGGCATCCAGTTCATATTGGCATGCCTCTTGCCACTCGTCTGCATATTCAGACTCCATGGCTTGCTTGAAGGTCTGAGGATCCCTATAGCCAGGGGCCTCTGCCGCATTCAGCAAGTCCATCATTGTAAGCCTACTGCTTCCCTGCACAAATTCGTCATTGTCCTCATTGTAGTAGCGAGGATTTTGACGCCTCGTCCTTGTGCTACGTCTAGGATGAGGAGGCGAAGTCACCTGCTCAGTCCTTGGGCTTCTAGGGGTATCCCTAGGAGGACTGACTTCCCTATTGAAATTAGGGGCAGGGATCAGCTGAGACACCATAGGTGGCCAGTTTCGCCTTGTACGGGGGGTGAGGTAGCAGGAGGGGCAGAAGGGGGAGTCTGATAGATCGTCTGATCTGCTGGAGCTGGGGTGGCATTGGGTGGGGTGCTAGGTGTAACGCTACCACGGCGTTAGTCCGACTAGGACTCGTATAACGGCGTTCACGACTTAGCCGGTTTGAGGGTCTCAGTGAGTCCATAGAAAACGACTAAGGCAATCCACAATATCTGTCCGAATAGTATGAGGGCAACTCCGAACTGATGACTTGAGAGTGCCAGCATCCTAGACACAAAGGTCAGGAATATAAGTCTTGAGAATCAGAAGGCGCGAAGGCCTTAGAGAAGGAAATAGAATAGAAGACGAGTGGTATTTGAAGAAGACCAAGATGACTTATCTTGGTCTTTCCACTCCACTATTTATACACATGAAGGGGTAGCTTTGAAACTCCCCTATGAGACTTGTAACCTATAGCGTAAGTAGCTCGAACCCTACTACAGCTATCCTAGTAATGAGTCATGCTAGCAATCACATGCTAACATGACGTGCTGACTGATATGAGTCCATGACTAATTCCTACTTACTATCGTAGACATAACCGTATAGTAAGAGTTCTCCTCGTCGTAAAGTCCGTCCATTACATCACCCCCTTTTCAGCTGCATCGCCCACGACGCCTACAATCTCCCGGTCCCCCCATCCATCCAGCTTGTATCTCTTCCACCCGATCCATCACGTTTGCCATCTCCAACCAGAACTTGCTACGGGCCAGCTCCCCCTTGACACCTCCCAGCGCGGCGGCAAGCTGATGAAGCCGCTGCTCCATCTGCTCCGCCTTGTATGCGTAGGCCCGGTATTGGTGGACCTCGGCCTTGACGCTCACATTGTGCAGCTCTGCGAGGGCGCGATCGAAGCGAGGGCGGTTGTGGTAACCGCCAGTGAATACGATGAGGTCTTCTTGGGGATAGTGGGGCTTACCTCGTGCCCTGACCTGCGGTTCTGCGTAAAGCGGCTTCGAGAACACCTTCTCGCTATCCTCCACCAATCCCAGCACCAGGGGGTCCGCATTCATGATGACTTGTACGTACGCGGCCTGGCAGGTGCACCCCTCTCCGTTGGTGATCGGGTAATGGAATTGTTACGCTCCAGCGGGCATACCTTCCGGAGTCTGACTACTCGACGGGAAACTTGGGGTTCTTGTGGTATCATGGTGGTGACCAAGACTTTGACTGGTCTATCTTCTGGTCGGATTCTCGAGATCTTGGGTTTTACTGAGTTCTTCTAGCATCTGGGCGATGCCGTAGGCGATGGCAACAAGGATATGTGTAATGCGAGTGGCAAGGAAGAAGAGGATGGCATGCTCAAGTAAAAGAGACAGGATCGGAGAGGGGAATATATACAGGGGCTGCCTGTATCTGCTTCGGTCTACTTGTAGGCTGGTAGAATACAAGAAGTCAAGCTGAGGGATATCAGCGAGACTGGGGTGCTACTTATACACATTCAGGGAGCTTTCAAGCTCAGCCTGAAGTCCAAAATCTAATACGTATCATCCAATCGGAAACAAAGGAACACGAGTCAGGGGCATATAATCACAGGGTCAACAATGAGGTGAAGGTGAAACAGGGTCAGAAGTCCATCAATCAGTGGCTGAAACATACAGTGAACGGGTGCATCAAGCCACAGGCACAATCGATCAATCCATCAGAAACTAGGAACCATACAGTCCATGAGGCAGATCCAATCACGATCCAGGCACAAGCTCATCTGGATCCTTCTGGTGCGAGTCTAGACCAGGTCACGTGCCAGGGTCATGTGACAGGTGCTTGATGTCTTCTTCGGCTATTCCCAGGGCGCTTGCCAGCCTGGGTCACGCTCGTAATACAGGATTCCCGCAGGGTCGATACCCTCAGTTCTGGCGGCTGTAACCCATTCGCTGCGGTATAACTCGGCAGTGCTGCACGAGTCGGTACTTGTCGCGCAGGGTTTAGGACGGAACGTAACAGGAATCCTCCCCGTGGTTGTACTTGTATCCGTGGGGAGGGGGGCCTAGGGCCCGGTGTCGGAGTTGGAGGAGAGGGAAGAGGGGAGGAGCGTCGGCTCGGACTCCTCCTCAGTAGAGTGGGCGCCCAGTGGTGTCGCAGGCGTAGGGGGTCTTGCGGGGGTTGTCAGTGTCGGTAGCGGTGATGATGAGCGGGTGCTCATCTGGGTAGTAGTCCTGGAGGCTCCCTCGTGCCTGCTCCAGTATCATCTCATGCGTTCAACTGCCCCTTCCTTCCTCCGCGCCATCATCTCCGACCACCATTTGGTCGCCCTCCGAAGCTGCTCCTTCCTCCAATTCTCCGCTACTTGCCTCCACCGTTCCTCCCGCTTCCATTCTTGCCATTGTGATGTCGCCGGCGACAGGCTCTTTGGTCCATTGCTTCACTCGGACCGGGAGAGGTCGAGGTGAGGACTCCTCACTGTTGCAGAGAGCTGAACGAAGCCGATCAACTTCAGCCGTCGTGAGCGGCGTGGTGTTGAGCTGCTGTCTGTCTTTGGTGACGAGCCACCAGCTGATGGGGTTGCTGGTGTCGGGGGTGTGCTCGGCTGGTACAAGGCTTTGGAGTGCGGTGACGAGTTCTTGGTGGGTGATGGGGCCCGTGTTTGCGGCAACGCGAGCGATGGTCTCGGCAGTAGAGGGAATGGACATGGTTGCGAATAGGGAAGAGAGGAAGCCAGGGTGAGCGATGTGGAGAGGTGATGGGGTTTGCGACGATATCTTCCTAGCTTTTAAGTCTTGTGTCATTCAGGGATTGGAAGATTGATACTCAGCTAGGGCCTCATCCGCGTATACGTTATCCTTATCGACCCACTGATTTTCCGAGTCGGGATAACCCTTCCATTTGATCAGGTACTGGAGGCGTCTCCTTCTGCCGAAGTGCCGATGGTCTAGAATTTTCTCAACCTCGTATTCTTCTTCTCCATCTACCTGTAACGTCTACCACGGACGTTGGTCTGACTTAGACGCTGTTGTGACGTGGGTTCCCTCGGGGGTGAAACCTGTGGTTGTCCGAGTGCTCGGGAAAGACTGCGGGATGGGGTCAATACGTGCCTGTAGAGTCCCGATAGGTATATAGCGTTTCTGCTATGGGGACGTTGGGTGGCGGACTGGGAACTCTGCGGATATACTCCCACTCGAGGTTGTCGACGATGTAGTAGCAGTGCGTGGGGCGAGCGGTGCGGGAGTTGAGATATTCGAAGACGAGATGACACGTGGTACCAGGCGGGTAAGTCACGGTCGGCTGATCTACCATTCACGAAGGAAGATGGAGATGAGGTCATGGGGATCCCTTCTTGGTCGTGGAGGGATATGCCGGAGCTAGCTCACTTAAGGACTTCACAAGTCCCTAGTACAGAAGACGAGTAGAGGGTGTGGTAATTGAAGAAGACCAAGATGGGGATCCTGGTCTGTACTACTGTGAACTTAAATACAAGTAAGGGAGCTAGTTCCAGCTCCGCTCGAACTCGTAAGTAGCCAATAGCGTAAGTAGCGTATCCTAATAATAGAATGCGCAGTTGTTATCGTAACTTGAAACACGTACAACAATAAGAGGCATCAGTCAGCAGGCCTAATCACAATCTCGTACAACAATAGGGATCATCAGTCAGCACAACACGAGGCATTGAGATCCGAAGTCCATGACGTATTACTACCGATGCGTCGAGTCATCACGAACGTGTCAGAGTTCACAACCAGTCCGGTCAGTCCGAGAACAGAACGTAACATCACCCCCTTTTCAGCGTCAAGCCCCAGCTTGACCATGCATGATGGCAAGGGAGTTAGTGCTGACTTTGCGCAGGGCCCTGATCCGGGCTATCTCCTCTGCGTCCTGACTCGCCTTGGGTCCACGATGGAGCGACGCCCGCACATTCTTGATGCGATCCACTGCATGCGCCCGTTGAAGTCGGGCGACGCACCTGTTGCGCTCGATCTCTATGCGCTCTAACTTCGTCTGCTCCACCGCTAACCGATGTTGCTGCGCCCGCCATCCCAACGTCATGCAGCGGTAATGGTGGACCTCGGCCATGAGAGTCACGTCCTTCATGTGAAGGAGCGCTTGGTCGACCGAGTCCACTAATCCCGCGTCGGAGAGCAGGAACGTGAGATCGTCGTCGGTGTAAGTGGGGGAAGAGGACTGTTCGTCGTAATAGGGGACAGCGTGGACGGGCTTCCCATATTGTTGGTTGCATCTGGCCCTGAAGGCCAGGACGAAGGGGTCGGCGGTGAGGATGAGCTGAGTATACCGGGCCGGCCAAAGACGTTCCTGAGCGTCTCGAATCTGAAAGGGAATGTAATGGACTCCCCTGTTGAACTGATACCCCCTGGGAGGAGGTGTCTCCGTACGACTCTCAGCCTCCTGCATAGATTCCTCTTCTGAATTGCGGCGAAGCGCGGATGGATGTGGCGTCAGTAGTGTGATAGCTTCCCCGGTGGGTCCGCAAAGCAGGGGGGTTTCCGAGTGTGTCGTGGTGAGATGGGTGGCGTAACATAAATACTGATGCGCTTCGAGGCGTTCCGCCAGGTCGTATGGGTCCCCGGTTTTGTCGGGGCCTGCTGGTGAAGTGGGTCGGCTGGGTACGTACCCCTGTTGTTTGTCGCCCGCCGGAGTGGGCACTCAGGTAGGGATGTAGTTGTCTCCGAGATAGCTGGGCTGGTTGCTCTCGGAATAAACAGTGGGGGTCGGCGAAGGAACTGGGGATGGCCCGGGGGAAGGAGGACGACTTCCTCGTTGGTGAAGGGCGAGGGTAGACGACAGGGGTGACGATGGTGTGGACTGTACTCAGTAAGGTGCGGATAGTTCGTCGTTGATGACATAGCGGAAGTTGATCGGGGACTGAGAGCGCATGAGCAGTGAAGGTAGAAGAGGGAGAAGATGGGGATGTCTCTTGGGATTTCCCCGTGTTTATATGTACTTCGCGGGCGGGGTTGGAATTTTTGAACTCCCGAATCGCGTCATCTGCGAACACGTCACTCTTATCGACCCACTGGTTGTCCGAGTCGGGGTACCCCTTCCATTTGACCAAATACTGCAACTTGTGACTTCTGCCAAACCGCCGAGAGTCTAGAATTTTCTCTACTTCATATTCTTCTTCTCCGCCGACTAGATCCGGCGGTGGGCGCTGATAATTGGGTCCGTGCGTGGGTGTTTCGCGATAAGGCGTCAGGAGGTCCACATGGAACACCGGGTGGATCTGCCACTGCGTGGGAAGTTCTAAGCGATAGTTGACTGCGGACATCACCTGGGCGATCTTAAAGGGGCCGTGGCGTCGCGCCGCTAATTTTGCTGTAGGTTGATGGGTGCGTAAGTGGCATCCCTCCAGCCACACCTGATCTCCAATTTGGAATTTGGGCGTATCTTTGGCCTTGATCCACCCCTGCTGCGCTTTGATCATCAGTGATTGCGCGCGCTGGCGGAGTTCTTTGAACTGTTTGACCCTGAGTGCCACTTGTGGAATTGGAGAGGGTCTATCTGTCCAATCTGCGTGTGGATTGTACCCCATGAGAAGCTGGAACGGGGATTCTTTAGTGGTTTCGCTGGGCCAATTATTATGCGTAAACTCAGCCATGGGAAGGTAGTGTATCTGTCGCGGTCGGACTTAGAAGGACTCGGAATACGGTACGAAGATTGTCGCGGACTCTTACTATACGGTTGTGGCTACGTTAGTAAGTAGAAATTAGTCACGGACATATGGATCAGTCAGCACGTCGTGTTAGCATGTGATTGCTAGCATGACTCATTACTAGTACAGCGGTAGTAGGGTTCGAGCTATTACTGCTAGTAGTCGTCACGTTCAAGAGGAGCTTTAAAGCTACCTCTGTAATCTGTATATATAGTGGACTGCGAAGACCAAGGATCGCCATCTTGGTCTTCTTCTCAATACCACTCTCTCACCCGTCTTTTGTCTGAAGCCTTGTCCCCTTTCCCCTCCTCTAAGGGACGTGTAACGTCTACCACGGACGTTTGCCTGACTTAGGCACTGTTGTAACGTGGGTTCCCTCGAGGGTGGAATCTGTGTATGTCCGATAGCGGGAAAACAGCGGGATGGGGTTGATACGTGCCGGTGGAATCTCTGTACGTATAGAGAGTCTCTTCTATGGGGACTCCTGCGGGTGGACTAGGAACGGTGTGAACGTATTCCCACTGAAGGTTGTCGACGATGTAATAGCAATGAGTCGGACGGGCAGTCCTGGCGTTGAGGTATTCAAAGACGAGATGACACGTAGTCCCGGGCGGATAGGGCACTATTGGCGAATCTACCATTCACAGAGGAAGATGGAGATAGTGTCACGGGGATCCCTTCTTGGTCTTAAAGGGATATGCCGGAGCTAGTTCACTTAAGGGCTGCTGCAGGCCCTTAGCACAGAAGACGAGTTAGAAGGTGGTATTCGAAGAAGACCAAGATGGGGATCCTGGTCCGTACTACCATGAACTTAAATACAAGTAAGGGAGCTAGTTCTAGCTCCGCTCGAACTCGTAGGTAGCCAATAGCGTAAGTAGCGTATCCTAACAATAGAATGCGCAGTCGTACTCGTAATCCGAAACACGTACAACAATGGGACATCAGTCAGCAAGCCTAATCACGATCACGTACAACAATGGAGGGTCATCAGTCAGCACAATACAAGGCGGTAAGATCCGAAGTCCATGACGTATTACTACTAACGTGCCGAGTCATCACGAACATGTCAGAGTTCACAACCGGTCCGGGGCAGTCAGAGGCGAAACGTAACAGACGACGCCTTTATAAGTCTTGACCTTCGAGTCTAAGACCCTGGCTCTGTCGACGCACCAAGTCGGAGTTGCCTTAGTACTATTAGGGCGTCTTTTGTGGATCGCCTTAGTGGTATTCTACGGGATCACTGAGACACTACGCGAGTGTCTACGACCAGCTAAGTCGTGAACGTCCTAGCCCGAGTTCAAGTCGAACTAAACGCTGTGGTAGCGTTACATTAAGACCAAGATAGCCAATCGTGGCGTTCACTACACGAGATCAGTGGAGAAACTTTCGACCCTACAGCCTTGAAACAAGAGGAGAACGATCAGTACCGCGACGATTCCTAGGTGCAGCCAGGTGGAGAGAATACCGAGGAGACACCGGCTATTTTGTAGACTTCCCCGGGGAAGCAATCAGATACCGTCCAGTTGAGTTCAACTACTCGAACTTTTGTTGGACAGAAATTACGTGGAACCCGATAGACAATCAGTGGGACGTCGTTAGACCAGCTGGAAGACATTACCGCTGTGATATCGACTCGAGGGAACTCCACGGAGACAACTGGGGATCACTGGATGGAGACAGTAGCAGCAGCGACGAAGAGGAACAACCCAGAGAACAAGCCCCGTCGGAATCGAGCCACGAGGAACACGTAGAAGAACACACCGCAACAGAAAGTGAAGTACGACCAGGGACAGGAGACGATTCGAGCCTACTGGCCCACATAGCTGAGTCCTTACACATCACAGTTCCGGAAGAAATTCACATCCGAAGCCCCATGGCCACAGTAACCGAAACGCAAGCCATGGAAGAAGTACAACGTATAAGGGAAGAGGCAGAAGCCATCCTCAACCCTATCAATCAAGCCACCGGACACAGAATGACCGCAGACGACACAGCGCTCTTCTGTGCAATAGGACCGGATCACCCGGATCCACCAGAAGGACCACCACCACCACCCGGAGGACTCCCAGGAGGATTCCCAGGACAAGGACCAACGGGAGGAGGGTTCCCGGGAGGAGGACGACCACCGGGAGGAGGACGACCACCGGGAGGAGGACGACCACCGGGAGGAGGACGACCACCGGGAGGAGGACGACCACCGGGAGGAGGACGACCACCGGGAGGAGGAGAGGACGACCACCGGGAGGAGGACGACCACCGGGAGGAGGACGACCACCGGGAGGAGGACGACCACCGGGAGGAGGACGACCACCGGGAGGAGGACGACCACCGGGAGGAGGACGACCACCGGGAGGAGGACGACCACCGGGAGGAGGACGACCACCGGGAGGAGGACGACCACCGGGAGGAGGACGACCACCGGGAGGAGGACGACCACCGGGAGGAGGACGACCACCGGGAGGAGGATGACCACCGGGAGGAGGACGACCACCAGTAGGAGGAGCACCAATGGGGGGACCTCCAGGCGGAGGACATGGGTCGGATAGACTGTCAGGTGAACCCCCGACCGTTTTCGACGGAGACCGTACTAAATATGAAGCGTTCCTCACACAATGGCACGTCTACTGGGGAATGAACCTGGACGCCCCAATCATGCAAAACGAATATCGACGGTCCCTCCTCTTCCTGGGATACGTCAAGGGAGTCAACGTTAGCGAATGGACACTATCCATCTTAGAATGGCTGAACCGAGAAGTACGACGAGGAGTAAGCCAATACTCCCAGACCCTATGGAACCATGTAGCGGCAGAATTCGCCAAAAGGTTCTCAAATATCCTCGAAGAAGAACAAGCACAAGCCGAACTACAAAAAGGGGTCAAAATGGTGGGAGAAGACATCGACGCGTACGTGGTCAAATTTGAGCAACTAGCCAGGAAAGCTCACTATAATCTAAACGACCGCCAAACAATCGACCGCTTCACGGCGGGGCTACCACGAGCCCTATTCACAAAAGTCTACGAATTAGACGAACCACACACCTTCGAAGACTGGAAGAGGTGTGCGCTAAGAAGACAAAAGCAGTACATTCACATGAAAGCACGCCTCGACAACTTCAAAACGAAAGCCCCGCCATCATCAGCGCAACCTCGGTGGAGACCACAAGTCCCCAACTGGGGACCACCAAGAGGACCACCCCCGCCAAGGTATGACCCAAACGCCATGGACACCTCGGCCGATCGAACACGCGCACGAGTCGCGGAAGTAGGAGACGCGAATCGACCCTTCATCCCGAGACCGCAAAGAGGAGGATACGGAAGAGGAGGAGGACCCCCACCCCGAGATATGAGGACAGTCGTTTGCTACAACTGCAACCAGATGGGACACTTCTCACGCAATTGCCAACAGCCGCGTCGTCGAACAACCACCAGTCGAATGGCAGACACTGACTACTACACGCAAGAAGAACCTCCCGCACAAGTCAGAGCAACAAGCTCCGCACCACCACAACAAAGGGCCAAAGACTGGTTGGCAGGAGTAGCCAGAGAATCGGACGATGTAAAAGACCTCATCCTCCAAGAAATGTGGGGAAAGGAGGGTTTTCAGAACGCCTGAACCCATCGGCCTGGGTGAGGGCGGTTAATTGTAATTCTGTAATCATGACTCGCTATCGGTCTCTTAGAATTCCAGTCTCGATTCGCACGAATTACGCAATGGCCGACATCAAAACACTAGTAGACTCCGGAGCAACGGACAATTTCATACGCCCCTCGTTTGCGAAACGAATGGGCCTCGGGCTCCAAACGCTGGAACATCCCCGGAAAATATGGAATATTGACAATACGGAAAATAAAGCGGGCAGTATCACCCACTTTGTGGACCTAGACGTGCAAACTAACCAGCGACGACAAAAGATGCGTTTCCTAGTCACCGATCTCGGAAACGAAGATCTTGTACTTGGATACCCCTGGCTGGCCACCTACGAACCGACAATAAACTGGAGATATGCTACCATACATGAGAAAATGCTCCCTGTTGTTATCCGATCCATCAATCCCAACAAAGAAAATCACGTCATAGGAAGCATCACCACGGAAGAAAAAGAAAACATAGTAACGGAACTAGAGGAGGAAGCTCATCTACGCACGACGGCCACGGAATTAGCTATCGAAGCTAAGCAGTTCCACGATAAAGTTGAACTCCCAGCCGCTTACCACCAGTTTGCAAAGATCTTCAGCGAGGAAGCGTCCAACCAATTCCCTCCTTCTCGACCATGGGACCACGCAATCGAATTCAAGGAAGGCACACCATTAGCGATCGACTGCAAAGTCTACCCCATGACGCAAGAAGAAGATGGCAAACTCAAGGAATTCCTAGACGAGCAATTGAAGAAAGGATACATCCGCCCGTCCAAATCCCCATACGCCTCGTCCTTCTTCTTTATAAAGAAGAAAGACGGAAAGTTACGACCAGTACAGGACTACCGGAAGATCAACGCTGTCACCATCCGCAATCAATACCCGCTACCACTTATCTCAGATCTTATCACCGACCTCAGCCAAGCTCACACCTACACCAAGCTGGACGTCAGGTGGGGATACAACAACGTACGCATTAAAGAAGGTGACGAACACAAAGCGGCATTTAAAACACGATACGGTCTCTTCGAGCCCACAGTCATGTACTTCGGACTCACCAACTCCCCGGCAACGTTTCAAACCATGATGAACACCATCTACCGAGACACTATCGCAAAACACGAAGCCAAAGGGACAATTATACGCGTATACATGGACGACATCGGCATTGCAACTAGGCATCCAGCCGGGCAAAAGGAACACGAAGAAGCGGTCCGCGATGTGCTACAAGTGGCCACAGAACACGATCTCTACTTCAAACTCGAAAAATGCCTCTTCAACAAGCCGCGAATGGATTACCTGGGGGTAATCCTTGAAAAGGGGGTAACACGTATGGACCCGGTAAAAATTTCGGGCATCAAAGATTGGCCCACGCCAACTAAGGTCCGTGACGTCCGCTCATTCCTAGGCTTCTGCAATTTTTACCGACTCTTCATTCGCGGCTTCGCAACACACGCCAAACCACTCAACAAACTCACGAGGAAAGACACGGAGTGGAAATGGACAGATGAAGAAGACAAAGCATTCCGTAAACTCAAAGCCTTGGTCACGGAAGAACCGGTACTCGCGCATCCAAAACTAGACGACCCGTTTGAACTCGAAGTGGACGCCTCAGGATTCGCAACCGGTGCGGTGCTACTCCAGAAAAAGGAAGACGGCAAGCGACACCCAATAGGATATTACTCGGCAACACTCAACGAAGCGGAGCGGAATTATGACATTTACGACCTAGAGCTCCTCGCAATCGTCAAAGCCCTCAGACACTGGAGACCACTGCTGGCTGGATCACCGCATAAGATCAAGATCTACTCCGATCACATGAACCTCCAGTACTGGAAACTACCGCAGAAGATAAGCAGGAGAGTCGCCAGGGAAGTACTTGAGCTCATGGAATACAACTTCGAAATTCATCACATCCCAGGAAAAAAGAACGGCCGAGCGGACGCGCTGTCCCGACGACCCGATTACGATCAAGGAGAACGGGATAATGAAAACGTGGTGGTATTACCGGAAGATGTCTTCGCACGAACAGTCACGGTACAAGCGGAACAAAACCCCCCACAGACTGAGATCATACTACGGTATTGGGTGGACCCCCAACAACTGAAGCACGTAAACGGAACATGGTACCGACAAGGGAAGTACGTTATCACGGGATCGCTAGACGAGAAACGGAAGCTAATCGCTGCACACCACGACCCTCCGGTACACGGACACCCCGGAATCGCACGAACTACGAGACTAGTAGAACGAAGATACTGGTGGCCGGAACTGAAACTCGATGTACGCAACTACGTACAGGGATGTGCCGAATGCCAGCGTCATAAGGTCAACACACGCCCCACAAAAGCCCCACTTGTGCCCATCACACCAAAGGAAGACGCTCTACCGTTCGAAACCATTGCACTGGATTTCATCACCAAGCTCCCGACGTCGCAAGGATACGACTCTATTCTGACCGTAACCGACCATGACTGCAGCAAAGCCTCCGTATTCATCCCCTGCAACGAGGAAATCACAGCAGAAGAAACGGCCGGACTCTACGCCGCCCACGTCTTCAGGCAGTTTGGACTGCCATCAAAGATTATTAGTGATCGAGACCCTCGATTCGCCTCCAGATTCACGCGGGAATTGTGTCGGATCTTGGGAATTCAGCAAAACATCTCCACAGCATACCACCCCAGAACCGACGGACAATCGGAATGCACCAATCAGTGGCTGGAACAGTACCTACGTTTCTGGGCGAACGAGCGTCAAGATAATTGGGCGGCCCTTCTGCCAATAGCGGAGTTCGCGCATAACAATTGGCCGCACGAGGCAACAAGGAAGTCCCCGTTTTCCCTCCTCATGGGGTACGACCCACGCGCTGATTGGCTCGATAAGCCATCCCCTATCCCACAGGTCACCACGAGGATAGAACAGTTCCGAGAAGCGCGGAAAGAAGCCCAGGATCTTATCAGAAAGGCGCAATCCATGTGGATCAAACACCGAGATACGCCTAAATTCCGAATCGGAGACTATGTATGGTTAGAAGGGCGACACCTCAGGACCAATCAACCAACACCGAAGTTAGCGGCAAGACGGCACGGCCCCTTCAAGGTCACACGGGTCCTGTCACCGGTAAACTATCAATTGGAACTTCCCGCGCAGTGGAGTATACACCCCGTGTTTCACATCGATCTTCTCACGCCTTATCGTGAGACGCTCGTGCACGGACCAAATTTCCAACGGCCACCACCGGATCTAGTAGAAGGGGAAGAGGAATACGAGGTAGAGAAGGTTCTGGACCATCGGCGCTTCGGCAGGAAGAAACGCCTCCAGTACCTGATCAAATGGAAGGGGTACCCTGACTCGGAAAATCAGTGGGTCGATAAGGATGACGTATTTGCAGATGAGGCGATAGCTGAGTACCAATCATTGAATCCCTGACTCGCAAGCAGCTTAAAAGCAGGACAGACGGAAGACCCATCCTTATCCCCTCTTCACTATCGTCACACTGGCTTCTTCATCTCTTCCCTACTCGCAACAATGTCCGTTCCCTCTTCCGCCGATGCCCTCGCTCGCGTTGCCCGAAACGCGGGACCTCTCACCTACCAAGAAGTCGTCGAAGCCCTCCAGTCAACGATCCCCGCCTCCTACAACGACGACACCAACAACCCCGCCACCTGGTGGATCCTCTCCCAGGACGGCCAGCGCATCAACGAGGTGCCATTCACGACGGCCGAAGTCGATCGGCTTCGCCAGGCTCTCCCAGAGCTTGAGCGTTCCCCATCTCGACCTGTCCCAGTACGAGTTGAGTATCGAGCCGAGGAGGAAGCCCAAGACACAGCCGACGATCGATTGGGAGCGGTGGCAGGAGCAGAAGTGGAGGGAGACGGCGGAGAACTGGCAGCGGGAGCAGCTACGGAAAGTGGCGGAGAGGCGTCGGGAGGCGCTACGGAGGAGACGCGAGTGGATGCGGGCGAAGAAGGAACGCGAAGAGGCGAGGAGACAGTCCTCGGACAAGTCCGAGGGAGCTTAGCGGATCATTACCCAGCTGAGCACCCTCTCATTTCTACGGCCACCGATACTGACGACCCGCGCGAAACTCCGTACGCGTGCGACACCAACGGCCGTCCCCTCTACCGTGGCGGCGTGCGAGCCGACGCACCCCCACCATTCCCACTCTTTCGACTCCGTCACGCCGAACTCGGCCCACCTCCCCACGGCTACAAGTACAACCGCGGGGAGGACTACATCCACTTTCCCATCACCAACGGCCAGGGGGTGACGCGTCAGGCCGCCTACGTACAGGTCATCATGGGGGCCGACCCCATTGTACTGGGCCTCATCCCCGACAGCGAGAAGGTGTACTCGCAACCCCTCTACGCCGAGCCCCACGTCAAGGCCACGGGGAAGGAGGTCTACCCTCAAGAAGACATGACCCTGTTCGCAGGCGGTTATCACAACCGCCCTCGCCTCGACCGCGCGGTCGGCGAGCTCCACGACGTGAGCCTTCGGGCGGAGGTGCACCGCTATCGAGCCTACGCGTACGAGGCTGAGAGGATGGAGCAGTGGCTTCATCAGCTCGCCGCCGCGCTCGGGGGGATCAAGGGCGAGATGGCCCGTAGTAAGTTCCGCCTCGAGATGGCTGACACGCTAGAGAGGATCGAAGAAGTGCAGGCGGGTTGGATGTCAGGACCGCGCCTTCGCCGGCGTCGTGGGCGCCGCGGCTGAAAAGGGGGTGATGTCGCGGTCGGACTTAGAAGGACTCGGAATACGGTACGAAGATTGTCGTGGACTCTTACTATACGGTTGTGGCTACGTTAGTAAGTAGAAATTAGTCACGGACATATGGATCAGTCAGCACGTCGTGTTAGCATGTGATTGCTAGCATGACTCATTACTAGTACAGCGGTAGTAGGGTTCGAGCTATTACTGCTAGTAGTCGTCACGTTCAAGAGGAGCTTTAAAGCTACCTCTGTAATCTGTATATATAGTGGACTGCGAAGACCAAGGATCGCCATCTTGGTCTTCTTCTCAATACCACTCTCTCACCCGTCTTTTGTCTGAAGCCTTGTCCCCTTTCCCCTCCTCTAAGGGACGACGCCTTTATAAGTCTTGACCTTTGAGTCTAAGACCCTGGCTCTGTCGACGCACCAAGTCGGAGTTGCCTTAGTACTATTAGGGCGTCTTTTGTGGATCGCCTTAGTGGTATTCTACGGGATCACTGAGACACTACGTGAGTGTCTACGACCAGCTAAGTCGTGAACGTCCTAGCCCGAGTTCAAGTCGAACTAAACGCTGTGGTAGCGTTACAGTATCCAATCATCCTGTCGTTCGTTGACCCAGAATCACAGGTACTGCTCCAGCCACTGGTTTGTACGTTCCGATTGTCCATCCGTTCGTGGGTGGTAGGCCGTGGAGATATTCTGTTCGATGCCTAGAATTTTGCACAACTCGCGCGTGAACTTTGATGCGAATCGGGGGTCCCTGTCGCTGATGATTTTCCCAGGCAGGCTGAATCTGGGGAACACATGTTTGACATAGAGAGCGGCCGTCCCTTCTGCCGATATTTCTTCTTGGCATGGGATGAATAGGGACATCTTTGTGCAATCATGATCCGTTATCATGAGAATCGTGTCGCAATCCTGTGCTTCAGGGAGTTTAGTAATGAAATCAAGTGCGATGGTTTCAAAGGGCATAGCTTCGGGTTTTGGGAATATTGGGCGTAGTGGTGCTTTGATGGCCCTGGTATTGACCTTGATCCTTTGACAGTTGGCACATCCTTTGACATAGTCCATGACTTCATTTCTAAGACCCGGCCACCAGTAGTATCGTTCTACCAGTTTGATGGTTCGGCTAATTCCCGGGTGTCCATATACTGGAGGGTCGTGGTGATTCTTGATAAGCTCTCGCTTTTCGAGGAGTCCTCCCGTGACCACTTGGCGTCCGTCTTTGTACCATGTGCCTTCAATCTTCTTTAGCCCATGTGGGTCTACCCAGGGGTGGAGTTTGTCGTCGTCTTGAGCATATACCGGGTTCGTTTTTTCCATTTCTTGTACCGATATGGTGGCGTTGATTCGAAGGGGGTCTTCCGTCGTATCTATTGCTGCGGCCCTGATGAAGATGTCGTCGGGTAGTACCGTGACTTGGTCGTTATCTTTCTCCCCTTGATCGTAGTCCGGGCGTCTAGATAGGGCATCGGCTCGCCCGTTTGCCGTTCCTTTGATGTGGTGAATCTCGATATCATACTCAGAGAGTTCTAGTACTTCCCGTGCTACTCGGCGGCTTATCTTCTGTGGGGAGCGCCAGTACTGGAGGTTCATATGGTCCGAGAATACTTTGATCTTATGCGGTGATCCTGCTAGGTAGTGGTGCCAGTTCCGAAGTGCTTTCACGATTGCCAAGAGTTCCAGGTCGTAGATGTCGTAGTTCTGTTCCGCTGCGCTGAGTGTGTTTGAGTAGTATGCAATGGGGTGTCTCTTGCCGTCTTCTTTGCGTTGGAGGAGTACTGCTCCTACTGCAAATCCAGAGGCGTCTACTTCTAGCTCGAATTGGTCTTCTAGTTCAGCGTGTGCGAGGACCGGTTCTTCCGTGACGAGTTTCTTGATTTTGTCGAACGCTTCTTGTTCTGCTGTTGTCCACGTCCATTCCGTGTCTTTGCGTGTGAGTTTGTTGAGAGGTCGGGCGTGTGTGGCGAAATTTCGAATGAAAGCGCGGTAAAAGTTGCAGAAACCTAGGAATGATCGCACCTGTTTGACGTTTTTTGGGGTCGGCCAGTCTTTGATGCCAGAAATTTTGATGGGGTCCATGCGCGTCACCCCCTTTTCAATGATTACCCCCAGGTAATCGATGCTTGGTGCGTGGAAGGTGCATTTCTCCGGTTTGAGGAACAGGTCATTTTCTTCTAGTAGGTCCAGAATGTCGTGTACCGCGTCGATGTGTGCTTGTTCCGTAGATCAGGTGGCTATGCCTATGTCGTCCATGTACACCCTGATGGTCGTACCTTTGGTGTTACGTTTCGTTCCTCGGACTGCCCGGACCGGTTGTGGACTCTGACGTGTTCATGATGACTCGGCACGTTAGCAGTAATACGTCATGGACTTCGGATCTTACCGCCTCGTGTTGTGCTGACTGATGACCCTCCATTGTTGTACGTGATCGTGATTTGGCTTGCTGACTGATGTTCTATTGTTGTACGTGTTTCGGATTACGATGATGACTGCGCATTCTATTATTAGGATACGCTACTTACGCTATTGGTTACTTACGAGTTCGAGCGGAGCTGGAACTAGCTCCCTTACTTGTATTTAGACTCGTAGTAGAACAGACCAGGATCCCCATCTTGGTCTTCTTCAATACCACTCTTCACTCATCTTCTGTGCTAGGGACTCGCAGCGTCCCTAAGAGAACTAGCTCCGGCATATCCCTTCGAGACCAAGAGGGATCCCCGTGACTCTATCTCCATCCTTCCTCGTGAATGGTAGATCAGCCGACCGTGACTTATCCACCCGGTACCACGTGTCATCTCGTCTTCGAATATCTCAACTCCCGCACCGCGCGTCCAACCCATTGCTATTACATCGTCGACAACCTCGACTGGGAATATATTCGCAAAGTCCCTAGTCCGCCCGCAGGCGTCCCCATAGAAGAGACACTCTATACGTACAGAGATTCTGCAGGCACGTATTGGCCTCATCCCGCGGTCTTTCCCGAGCACTTGGATAATCACAGGTATCATCCCCGAGGGAACCCACGTCACAACAGCGCCTAAGTCAGGCAAACGTCCGTGGTAGACGTTACATTTGGTCTTGTGGTATGCGATAAGGTCTTTGCAGATCTCATTCATCATGGTTTGAAACGTCACCGGTGAGTTGGTTAGCCCGAAGAACATTACCGTTGGTTCAAAGAGTCCATATTTTGTTTTGAACGCTGCTTTTTCTTGGTCGCCCTCTTTGATTCTTATGTTGTTATATCCCCATCGAATGTCCAGTTTGGTGAATATGAACGCTCCGCTTAGGTCTGCAATGAGCTCTGGGATGAGTGGGAGGGGGTATTGGTTGCGTATCGTCCAGTTGTTAATGTTCCGGTAGTCCTGTACGGGGCGTAGTTTTCCGTCCTTCTTTTTGATGAAAAAGAATGATGATGCGTACGGAGATTTGGAGGGTCTGATGTATCCTTTGGCCAGTTGTTCGTCAATCCATTCCTTGAGTGCTTTGTCTTCCGCTTGACTCATTGGGTAGATCTTGCAGTCGATTGTGTCCGGTGCGTTTGGTTTGAAGTCGATAGCGTGGTCCCATGGTTTTGAAAGCGGGAAGCGATTGGACTCTTCTTTGCTGAAGATCTTAACATGCCTTTGATATTCTTCTGGGACCGCCTTTTTCTCCACATATTGCTTGGCTTCTATAGCCATTTCTGTTGACATTGTTGCACGTAGGTGGGTATCTTCGAGGTCGCACTCCCTTTTAAGCTGTTCCTCAATTTTCAATTTGTTTGGGAGTAAGAGCTTTTTGAGTACGAGTCGTGCAATAACCGGATCTATTCGGGGTTTGGTGGGGTTGATGGTGCGGAGGATAACTGGATACTCAGCTTCATTAAGCGTGGCCGTAGCCCATTGGATATTGGGTTGGAAAGTTGCTAGCCACGGATATCCCAGGATTATGTCCTCTCCTCCTACGTCCGTTACCAAGAATCACATTTCTTTGGTGACTCCGTTGGTCTGTACTTCTAGATCCATGCAATGAGTAATCTTGCCTCCTTTGTTGTGCGTGCCATCAATGTTCCAGATCTTCCGATGACGGTCTAGCTCTTTGAGGCCCAACCTCATTCTTTTGACGAAGTCCGGATGTATAAAATTATTAGTGGCTCCGGAGTCCACTAGTGCTCGTTTGTCGGCCATGGCGTAACTTGCGCACAATGAAACTGGAACATGCATAGATTGATAGCGCGTTATGAACACAGAGTTACACCGTAATGCCCTCACCCAGGCCGTCGGGTTTAGGCGCTTTGAAAATCCTCTCGCCCCAATAGGTCCCGAACTACCAAGTCCCTGGCTTCATCGTCCAAGTTTCGGACTCCGTTTATCCAGCTGGTCGCCCGTTCTTGTGGCGTATCAGTGGTGGCGCGGGCGCCGTGGCTACTGCCGCCGTCATCCTCGAATTGGATTAAGGGTTCGTCTTAAACACTTTGGACCTCTTCAATGAATGCCCCCCTTCCTTGACGGGGTTGCCAGTTTGTATTGGGTCTCGGTTTGCGCGGTTGGCGGCAGTCGCATTGGAAGTGGCCTAATTTGCCGCAATTGAAGCATTTGATGTTGCTTGCGTCTATGATCCCCTTGTTGGGTCGCCCTCCTTGTGGGGTGTACGGGGGTCGAGTGTAGTCGATTTCCTCGGAGCCCGCGAGGCGAGCTCTAACCCTTCCCGGGGTGGTGTCCATGGCGTTGGGGTGACTCCTGAACGCCTGCCATCCTTGGCGGGGCTGCTGGGGGCGGTTTGGAGCGTTGAACGTCCTTAGAGAAGTGCCTCCCGGCTTACCGGGTCCTGGGGGTTTACGTCCCCCCAAACGCGTTTGCAGATGCATCCATTTGCGTTGCTGTTCGAGCGCCGCTGTCTTCCACTGGGCGTACGTGTTTGGACTGTGGAAGTTGTACGCGTTTTTGTAAAGTTCCACTGGCAGTCCGCTGGTGAACTTGTCGAGGACCAGAGAGTCGTCGAAACGGTATCCTGCTTCTCTGACCGCCTTCTCGAACTTGGCGACGTAGGAGTCAATATCTTGTCCTTCCATTCGGAAGCCTTTCTGAAGCTCTTGTTGCGCTCTTTCCTTTTCGAGCGTGTCAGCGAATGTGTTGCGGAAGCCGAGTTCGATTGTTACGTTTCGGACTGCCGGCCCGGTTGTGGACACTGACGTATTCGTGATGACTCGGTACGTCAGGAGTAATACGTCATGGACTTCGGATCTTGCTACCTCATGTCTCGGATGACTGATGATTCCTATTGTTGTACGAGTTGTTGATTACGCCTGCTGACTGATGCCTCTATTGTTGTACGTGATTGGGATTACGATGACGACTGCGCATTCTATTGATAGACTACGCTACTTACGCTATTGGCTACTTACGGGTTCAAGCGGAGCTGGAACTAGTTCCCTTACGTGTATTTAAGCTCGTAGTATTACAGACCGGGATCCCCATCTTGGTCTTCTTCCAATACCACTATTCACTCGTCTTCTATACTAGGGACTCGCAGCGTCCTTAAGTGAGCTAGCTCCGGCATATCCCTTAGAGACCAAGAGGGATCCCCGTGACTTCATCTCCATCTTCCTCTGTGAATGGTAGATTCGCCAGTTGTACCTTATCCGCCTGGTACCACGTGCCACCTCGTATTCGAATACCTCAACGCTCGAACCGCTCGACCAACCCATTGCTACTACATCGTCGACAACCTCCAGTGGGAATACGTCCACACCGTCCCAAGTCCACCAGCAGGAGTTCCCATAGAAGAGACCCTCTATACGTATAGGGATTCCACCGGCACGTATCAGCCTCATCCCGCAGTCTTCCCACTTTCGGACATACACAGATTCCACCCCCGAGGGAACCCACGTTACAACAGCGCCTAAGTCAGGCAAACGTCCGTGGTAGACGTTACATCGATGGCTTCCCAGATCCATCTGTCGTAGGGTCCGTGCTTGGCCTTGTATGCCTTGACCCATTTGGTGGTAGATAGGACCCATTCGTTGACGTGGTCTCCTTGGATGTAGGTGAGGAAGATCAGCGCTTTTTGGTAGGGGAGAGTGAACGCAGGGTTATCGTAGTTGGTTTCTACGAACAGCTCCCATTGAGTGAGGAGCTGTTGGACTTTGGTGCGGTCCCCGGTAAACACGAGGGGTTCTTTGCCCATGAATTTCTCGGGCTTGGTTCCGCTTGATACGTTTGGTCCAGTGAAGAGTGGTCCTCCCGGATCTCCTCCTCCGTCATCTCCTCCCCCTCCTCCGTGTCCTCCGGGTGGGGGTCCTTCACCGCGACTGATGCGTGCGGGTTCCTGGAATGTCGTTGGTTGCTCGGTGATTGTAGTGGTCATGTCTGTAGGGATGGACTCAGCTAGTAATCCCAGTTGCACTTCCTCTTCTTCTGCTTGCGCTTCGAGAATATGGATTTCTTCAGGGTTGCTTCCCAAGGATGGGGAAGGTGCAGGTGTCTTAGGAGTAGGGGAGCGGACTGGTTCTTCTTCTTGTCCGTCGATAGGTCCCCACTGGTCTCTGGTGGTTGTTTCACTTTGGCGGATATCGAGGTGAAGACTTGATCCTGCGGGTTTGACGACTTGTAATTTGCCGTGGAGTTCGTCCCACCTGATTTCTGTCCAACACGTGTGGTTGAAGTTGAATTCTACCGGTATGAGTCCGGTTTTGCCGTCTTTGTAAGTGTAGAGAACTATGTAGCCTGGATCTCCTTGTTCTGTCTGCCAAAAGGCTCCTTTGAGGTATTGCTTGGGGACGTTGCGTTCTCCCCTTCTATTGATATGGTATGGTCTGAATGGGATCCAAAGATCGTGGGTTGTTACTGCGGAAGCCACGTTGAAGGATCTTGGTCTTAATGTAACGTCTACCATGGACGTTGGTCTGACTTAGACGCTGTTGTGACGTGGGTTCCCTCGGGGGTGAAACCTGTGGTTGTCCGAGTGCTCGGGAAAGACTGCGGGATGGGGTCAATACGTGCCTGTAGAGTCCCGATAGGTATATAGCGTTTCTGCTATGGGGACGTTGGGTGGCGGACTGGGAACTCTGCGGATATACTCCCACTCGAGGTTGTCGACGATGTAGTAGCAGTGCGTGGGGCGAGCGGTGCGGGAGTTGAGATATTCGAAGACGAGATGACACGTGGTACCAGGTGGGTAAGTCACGGTCGGCTGATCTACCATTCACGAAGGAAGATGGAGATGAGGTCACGGGGATCCCTTCTTGGTCGCGGAGGGATATGCCGGAGCTAGCTCACTTAAGGACTTCACAAGTCCCTAGTACAGAAGACGAGTGGAGGGTGTGGTAATTGAAGAAGACCAAGATGGGGATCCTGGTCTGTACTACTGTGAACTTAAATACAAGTAAGGGAGCTAGTTCCAGCTCCGCTCGAACTCGTAAGTAGCCAATAGCGTAAGTAGCGTATCCTAATAATAGAATGCGCAGTCGTTATCGTAACTTGAAACACGTACAACAATAAGAGGCATCAGTCAGCAGGCCTAATCACAATCTCGTACAACAATAGGGATCATCAGTCAGCACAACACGAGGCGTTGAGATCCGAAGTCCATGACATATTACTACCGATGCGTCGAGTCATCACGAACGCGTCAGAGTTCACAACCGGTCCGGTCAGTCCGAGAACAGAACGTAACATACCAAATCTGGTGGGGGACGTTGGAAATTCTTCCCATGCATGAGCGTCTTGCGATAAGGTGTGAGAAGATCAATGTGAAACATGGGGTGTATGGCCCACTGTGTGGGAAGTTCCAACTGGTAGTTGACCGGTGACAGAACCCGCGTGATTTTGAAAGGTCCATGCTGTCTCGCAGCGAGTTTGGGGGTCGGTTGGTTGGTTCGTAGATGGCGTCCTTCCAACCAGACATAATCTCCCACTTGAAGCTTCGGAGTATCTCGGTGTTTGACCCACATGGACTGTGCCTTTTTGATAAGATCCTGGGCCTCTCTCCGCGCCTCTCAGAATTGTTCAAGTCTCATGGTGATCTGTGGGATTGGAGATGGCTTATCAAGCCAATCAGCACGTGGATCATATCCCATGAGGAGTGAAAACAGGGACTTCCTTGTGGCTTCATGAGGCCAGTTGTTGTGTGCGAATTCTGCTATAGGTAGGAATGCTGCCCAGTTATCTTGACGCTTGTTGGTCCAAAAGCGGAGATACTGTTCCAGCCATTGATTGGTGCGCTCTGATTGTCCATCAGTCCTGGGATGGTATGCCGTAGAGATGTTCTGCTGAATTCCCAGGATTCGACACAATTCCCGGGTGAACTTTGATGTGAAGCGGGGATCTCGGTCACTGATGATCTTAGACGGTAGTCCGAAACATTTGAAAACGTGGGTTGCGTAGAGTCCGGCAGTTTCCTCTGCCATGACTTCTTCGTTGCAGGGGATGAATACTGAGGTTTTGCTGCAGTCGTGGTCAGTTACCGTCAGGATGGTGTCGTGCCCCTGTGATACGGGGAGCTTGGTGATAAAGTCGAGTGCAATGGTTTCAAACGGGAGCGCGTCTTCTTTTGGAGTAATGGGCACCAATGGGGCCTTTGTGGGTCACGTGTTGACCTTGTGTCACTGACATTCAGTGCATCCTTGTACGTAATTCCGGACGTCCAGCTTCAGTTCTGGCCACCAGTATCTTCGTTCCACTAGTCTTGTGGTTTGTGCAATTCCGGGGTGTCCGTGTACCGGTGGGTCGTGGTGTGCGGCGATGAGTTTCCGTTTCTCGTCAAGCGATCCAGTGATCACGTACTTTCCCTGTCGATACCATGCTCTGTTGATGAACTTTAGTTGCTGGGGATCTACCCAGTATCGTAGGGTGATTTCTGTTTGCTTTGGGTCTTGCATCGCTTGTACGGTTGTTGTCCTTACGAATATGTCTTCTGGTAGTACTACCACGTTTTCGTTGTCTCATTCTCCTTGGTTGTAGTCTGGTCGTCTCGATAGTGCGTTGGTGCGACCGTTCTTCTTTCCTGGTATGTGGTGAATCTTGAAGTTGTATTCCATGAGTTCAAGTACTTCCCTGGCGATTCTCTGACTTATCTTTTGTGGCAGCTTCCAGTACTGGAGGTTCATGTGGTCGGAGTGGATTTTGATTTTATGTGGTGATCCTGCCAGTAGTGGTCTCCAGTGTCTAAGTGCTTTGATGATTGCGAGGAGTTCCAAATCGTATATGTCGTAGTTGCGCTCTGCTTCGTTGAGTGTGGCCGAGTAGTACCCGATTGGGTGTCGTTTGCCGTCTTCTTTCTTCTGAAGTAGGACTGCACCTGTTGCAAATCCTGACGCGTCTACTTCGAGCTCGAATGGATCGTCGAGTTTTGGGTGAGCGAGTACCGGTTCTTCAGTGACTAGGGCTTTGAGCTTCTGGAAGGCTTTGTTTTCTTCGTCTGTCCACCTCCATTCCGTGTCCTTCCTCGTAAGTTTGTTGAGGGGTTTAGCGTGTGTGGCAAAGCCGCGAATGAAGAGTCAGTAAAAATTGCAGAAGCCCAGGAATGAGCGTACGTCACGGACCTTCGTGGGTGTTGGCCAGTCCTTGATACCGGAGATTTTTACTGGGTCCATACGTGTTACCCCCTTTTCAAGGATTACCCCCAGGTAATCCATTCGCGGCTTGTTGAAGAGGCATTTCTCAAGTTTGAAGTACAGATCGTGTTCCATGGCGACCTGAAGTACATCGCTAACCACATCTTTGTGTTCCTTCTGTCCTGCCGGATCCCTGGTCGCGATGCCGATATCATCCATATACACTCGGATGATGGTTCCTTTTTGCTCGTGTTTGGCGATAGTGTCTCGGTATATGGTGTTCATCATCATTTGGAACGTAGCCGGCGAATTGGTGAGTCCGAAGTACATGACCGTAGGTTCAAAGAGTCTGTACCATGTCTTGAAGGTGGCTTTGTGTTCGTCGCCTTCCTTA
Organism: Lactarius vividus; assembly: GCA_021527035.1. NCBI lineage: Eukaryota > Fungi > Basidiomycota > Agaricomycetes > Russulales > Russulaceae > Lactarius > Lactarius vividus. The sequence continues at coordinate 637,810 of JAKELG010000007.1, read as the reverse complement.
ATGCGGATGTTGTTGTACCCCCAGCGGACATCAAGTTTTGTGTAGGTGTGTGCCTGGCTTAAGTCCGTGATTAGATCCGATATGAGAGGTAGGGGGTATTGATTGCGGATAGTGACAGCATTGATTTTCCTGTAGTCTTGTACCAGTCGCAGTTTTCCATCTTTCTTTTTGATAAAGAAGAACGACGAAGCGTAAGGGGATTTGGATGGTCGAATGTACCCTTTCTTCAGTTGTTCGTCGAGGAACTCCTTTAACTTGCCGTCTTCTTCTTGTGTCATAGGGTAGACCTTGCAATCGATCGCCAGTGGGGTTCCTTCTTTAAATTCGATGGCGTGATCCCATGGTCAGGAAGGCGGGAATCGATGGGATGCTTCTTCGTTGAAGATTTTTGCAAACTTTTGGTATGTGGTCGGGAGCTCCACCTTATCGTGGAATTTTTTAGCTTTGATTGCTAGTTCGGTTGCGGTAGTACGTATCTGGCATCGTTGGTGAGTTCCTCTATTATTTCCCACTTGTCTTCCATTTTGAGAGCACTGATAACGTGATATTCTGTGGTGGGATTTATAGATCGGATCACAACTGGAAGCATTTTTTCATGAATGGTGGCGTATCTCCAGTTGATCGTAGGTTCGTAGGTGGCTAGCCAGGGGTACCCTAGCACCAGGTCTTCGCTTCCGATGTCCGTGACCAGGAAGCGTAGCTTCTGGCGCTTCTGGTTAGTCTGGACTTCGAGGTCTATGTACTGGGTGATACTGCCCGCTTTATTCTCTGTATTGTCTATGTTCCATATTTTTCGGGGGCGTTCTAGTTGTTGTAGACCAAGGCCCATTCTTTTGGCAAAGGAAGGTTGTATACAGTTGTCGGTGGCTCCTGAATCTATGAGAGCCTTGATGTTGGCCATTGCGTAACTTGTGCGAATCAATACTGGAATTCAAAGCGAACGGTAGCGAGTCATGATTACAGAGTTACAATTAACCGCCCTCACCCAGGCTGATGGGTTCAGGCGTTCTGAAAACCCTCCTTTCCCCACATTTCTTGGAGAATGAGGTCTTTTATATCATCCGTCTCTCCTGCTACTCTGGCTAGCCAATCTTTTGCTCTTTGCTGCGGGGGGAGTGTGGTTGTTACCCTTGCTTGGGTGGACGGTTCTTCTTGAGCGTAATAATCAGTCTCTGCCATTCGACTGGTTGTTGGTCAGGGACAAGGCTGTGAGCAGTTTTGTGAGAAGTGCCCTGGTCGGTTACAGTTATAACAGATGACTGTCCTCATATCTCGGGGTGGCGGCCCTCCTCCTCGTCCATACCCTCCTCGTTGGGGTCTGGGGATGAAGGGTCGGTTTGGATCCCCTACTTCAGCTACTCAGGCTCGAGTTCTGTCTGCCGATGTATCCATTGCGTTTGGGTCATATCGTGGTGGTGGTGGTCCCCTTGGTGGCCCCCAGTTCTGGGGTTGTGGCCTCCACTGCGGTTGGGCAGATGATGGCGGAGCCTTGGTTTTGAAGTTGTCGAGGCACACCTTCATGTGTATGTACTGCTTCTGCCTTCTTAGCACACACCTCTTCCAGTCTTCCAACATATGTGGCTCGTCCAACTTGTAGACCTTCATGAAGAGGGCTCGCGGTAGTCCCACGGTGAATCGGTCGATGGTTTGGCGGTTGTTTAGGTTGTAGTGAGCTTTTCTTGCTAGCTGTTCAAATCGGACCACGTATGTGTCAATGACTTCCCCCGTCATTTTGACTCCTTTTTGCAGTTCCGCTTGGGCTTGTTCCTCCTCGAGTATATTCGAGAATCTTTTGGCGAATTCTGCCGCAACATGATTCCATAAGGTCTGGGAGTATTGACTTACTCCTCGTCGTACTTCTCGGTTCAACCATTCAAGTATAGTCAGCATCCATTCGCTGATGTTGATCCCTTTTACGTATCCCAGGAAGAGGAGGGATCGTCGGTATTCGTTTTGCATGATGGGGGTGTCCAAATTCATTCCCCAATATATGTGCCATTGCGTGAGGAAGGCCTCGTATTTAGTGCGGTCACCATCAAATACAGTCGGAGGTTCACCTGATAGTCTGTCTGAACCGTGTCCTGCTCCTGCTCCTAGTGGTGGTCCTCCTCCTGGGGGTCCACCTCCTCCCGGTGGTCTTCCTCCGCCCGGGAATCCTCCTCCCGTTGGTCCTTGTCCTGGAAATCCTCCTGGGAGTCCACCTGGTGGTGGGGGGGGCCCCTCCGGAGGGTCTGGTTGGTCTGGTCCTATAGCTCGAAAGATTGCTGCATCGTCCGCTGTCATTCGGTGTCCCGTGTTGGGGTTGATAGGGTTTAAAATGGCTTCTGCTTCTTCTCTAATGCACCATACTTCTTCTGTTGCCATTGTTTCCGTTGCTGTAGCCATTGGGCTTCGTACGTGAATTTCTTCTGGTACTGTGATGTGCAGGGACTCAGCTATATGGGCCAACAGGCTCGAGTCGTCTCCTGTTCCTGGTCGGATCTCGCTTTCTGTGGCTGTGTGTTCTTCAGCTGGTTCTTCGTGACTTGACTCCGATGGTGCTTGTTCCCTCGGTTGTTCTTCCTCATCCTCATTACTGCTGTCTCCGTCTAATGATCCCCAGTCGTCTCCATGGAGTTCTCTTGAATCGATGTTGCAGCAATAGTGTCTTCCGGCTGGTCTGACAACGTCCCACCGATTGTCTATGGGGTTCCACGTAACTTCCGTCCAACAGAAATTGGAGTAGTTGAACTCAACTGGTCGGTATCTGATGGCTTCCCCTGGGAAGTCCACGAAATATCCGGTGTTTCCTCTGTATTCCCTCCACCTGGCTGCACCTAGGAATCTTCACAGTACTGATCTTTCTCCTCTGGTTTCGAGGTTGTAGGGTCAGAAGTTTCTCCACTGATCTCTTGTGGTGAACGCCACGATTGGGAGATCTTGGTCTTAATGTAATGCTACCACAGCGTTAGTCTGACTAGGACTCGTATAACGGTGTTCACGACTTAGCCAGTTTGAGGGTCTCGGTGAGTCCATAGAAAACGACTAAGGCAATCCACAATATCCGTCTGAATAGTATGAGGGCAACTCCGAACTGATGACTTGAGAGTGCCAGCATCCTAGACACAAAGGTCAGGAATATAAGTCTTGAGAATCAGAAGGCGCGAAGGCCTTAGAGAAGGAAATAGAATAGAAGACGAGTGGTATTTGAAGAAGACCAAGATGACTTATCTTGGTCTTTCCGCTCCACTATTTATACACATGAAGGGGTAGCTTTGAAACTCCCCTATGAGACTTGTAACCTATAGCGTAAGTAGCTCGAACCCTACTACAGCTATCCTAGTAATGAGTCATGCTAGCAATCACATGCTAACACGACGTGCTGACTGATATGAGTCCATGACTAATTCCTACTTACTATCGTAGTCATAACCGTATAGTAAGAGTTCTCCTCGTCGTAAAGTCCGTCCATTACACTAGGCTGTTGTTCTTGCGGAGGGGGTACCTCCAGCACCTGTATAGTAGGCGGTGCCACATTGTTTGGTGGCGCCTGAGGTGCTGTGGCAACAGCTGGTAGAGGCTGATCAAGCACTCTGATGTAGATTGTACCGCCTGTGGAGTCAGAGACTTCCTGCTCCAGCACTGGTGTTGTATATTGGTGAGGGATCAGGTCACCACGGGACGGGAAGACGTCTTCATCAAATGTAACATCTCGTGAAGAGACGAAGCATCAGCTATGTCTGTCCCATAATTTGTAGCCCTTGGAAAGGGCTTCATAGCCCACAAACATGGCTTCCTTTGCCTTAGGATCTAATTTTTGCCGGTTGTGTTCTGGTACATGATAGTAGGCTTTGCAGCCAAATACTCTAAAGTATGAGACATCTGGAACTGTACCATTCCAGAGCTCTAGCGGAGTTCTGCACTTATTAGAATGAGTGGGAGTGTGGTTGTATATGTGCACAGCAGTCTCAACTGCTTGTTCCCAGAAACTGAGGCTAAGGCCTGCATGATGAAGCATGCTAGTGCCTTTTTCCATAACTGTACGGTTAAAACGCTCGGCTCTCCCATTCTGTTGTGGAGAATATGGCATGGTGAGACAATGCTCAATGCCCGCTTCCAGAAGTATGTGCTTAAGATCATTGTTGACATACTCACCACCACGATCGGAGTGTAAGGATTTAATGGGCTTATTCAGTTGTTTTTCAGCCCACACCTTATAGTGTAAGAAGGTGTCCTTAAACTGATCTTTTGACTTCATAAAAATGATGACTGCGGTTTTAGAAAAGTCGTCTATGAAGGTGGTGAAGTATTTGTTCCCCTGAATAGAATTACTCTGAAGGGGTCCAACTAAGTCACTGTGTATGATCTCGAGGTGATCCTCGGCACGTTTCATGGAAGGAGGGAATGGAAGGCGGGTGGATTTGCCTAATTCACAACCAAGGCAAGGTCCAGCTTCCACTGGGGCATTTGATATAATGAGGCCTTTTACTGCCTTGGGAGCATGTCTCTTCAGTGCTTCTTTGGACATATGGCCCATGCGCTTATGCCAGACATCTAGGCTAGCAGATGCAGGTGCTTTGACAGTATTTAGTTTATGACTGTCAAGCCAATATAAATTGGCAGCCTTATGTCCTTCCGCAATAGTCTCTCCTTTGTATCTGATTGCGAAGGAGGTGGAATCAAACAAAACTAGAGCACCCTTATCTGTTAGGGCACTTGTGGATAGGATACGCGAATGCATATTTGGGAGATGCAACACATTGGAGATTTTAAGGTCATAGCCTTTGTTGGTTCAGATTGTGATAGTACCCATTCCAACGCTCTTTAGAAGAGAGTTATCTCCTAATAGGACTTCGATACCTTCGTGAGGTGTATAGGTGTCGTAGTCCTCAATGTAGGGGGTGAAATGTGTTGATGCTCCACTGTCCATCATCCATCTTGATTCCAGTCATGCGTGGTTAGTGCACATCATGTAAAGGGAGACTTGAGGTGCTTCATGCACCTCCTCTATTTTGCCAGAGCCATTAACTATAGTAAATAGTCTGCTCTTTGGTACTGGTACTGTATTGTTTATTCTATCTGCCAGTACAGCGTCCGGCGTCCCAATCATGGCATTCTGGGCAGCCTTGCGCTGCTGCCCAGCCTTCCCCTTCTTGGCGTTCTCCTGGTCCCTTTTGAGTTTGAAGCAGTCCGGCTTTTTATGACCGGACTTGTGACAGTAATGGCAGATAATATCCACCGAAGCGGAACTGCCGGAATTGGGCGATGATTGCGCCTTTGGGGGGTGCGAACCAGAGGCCCGTTTGATTGGTGCCACCTTGTTAAGGGTGGCGGAGGGACCGGAGAGACAAGATTCCTCGTTGATGAACCTATTGATCAGGTCCTGAGGAAGTAGGTTGGCAGGGGGGCCAGTGGCCAGTATGGTGCCGGTGATGGTAGAATAGGAAGGGGGGAGCACATCTAGAAGTATGAAAGACATTTGCATGTCTGAGACCGCCATCCTGTTTTCCTGAAGGGTATTCCTCAAGTCCAGCATTTTTTGGAGTTGAGGGAGGAAGGGGCGGCCTTCCTGCAGCTTGGTATTGACCAAGCCAACCCATAAATTGAAAGTGGCCATAGAGCCAACTGCACCATACAAGGATTCCAACTGTACGAACTTGTCATGCACAGTTGGGAAAAGGATGTGGGACGTAATCCCAGATAGAACTTCTGTGGTAACAGATAGATATAAGAGGCCAATAATGACCTCCTCTTGTTTGTTCCACATGGCCATCATGGCCAGACCTGCGTCTGTCGGACCGGTGGGACCAGCAACACCTGCTGGTAAGGCAGGGTGCTGGGGGATCGCACCAGGGTCATCATGGGTGAGGTGCCTTGAGCAACCATTCATCAACATGAGGGATGTAAAGGTCTGAGCCCAGGACTGCCAGTTGGTACCATCCAATTTGGCAAGCTGGATGGATGGGGGGAAGACAAGGTTGAATTGAGCCATTTGAGATGTTTATAAATCTGGTTCTGAGGAGCAGTCAGAACCAGTCCAGATCTTGATAGGAAAGGTAGCGGTCCAGCCATAAGAGTGCTATAACTCCATAACACTCAAGGTGTCATGCCTCAAGCGTGTGACTTGGGGGTACTACGTGTGCAAATCATATAGTAGATAACTAGTCCACACCTGTCCACTTGTTACCACAGGGACCTTCAAAGAAGGGCAAGCAGTCTTAGTGATAGCTTTAGTCAGGGTCAAGCAGAGTCATGCCTGGGGTACTTCCCGGCGAAGGGTTTCCTGGAGGTCATGTCCTAACCTTTAGGCCGTCCTCAGGGGCTACTTTGGTTCACTGGTGGACAGGGGGTAGTGCCCTAGAGAGGAGCCAACAGCGAGTTCCAAGAGGAAAGATGAGGATCGACTCCAACATCATTTTCAATTGCCATCTGTGGAGTCTCTAGACCAGACCAATAAGGGTCTTAGCACTAATGTATAGTAGTTTCTAATTATAGTAGCGACTCCTAGTTGTTACGTTCGGTTCTCGGACTGCCCGGACCGGTTGTGAACTCTGACGTGTTCGTGATGACTCGACACGTTAGTAGTAATACGTCATGGACTTCGGATCTTACTGCCTCGTGCTTGCTGACTGATGCTTCCTATTGTTGTACGTGTTTTGTGTTACGATACCGACTGCGCATTCTATTATTAGGATACGCTACTTACGCTATTGGCTACTTACGAGTTCGAGCGGAGCTAGAACTGGCTCCCTTACTTGTATTTAAGTTCACAGTAGTACGGACCAGGATCCCTATCTTGGTCTTCTTCAATTACCACCGCTTCTACTCGTCTTCTGTGCTAGGGACCCACGTGGTCTCTAAGTGAATTAGCTCCGGCATATCCCTCCGTGACCAAGAAGGGATCCCCGTGACCTTGTCTCCATCTTTCCTCGTGAATGGTAGACCAGCCGACCGTGACTTATCCGCCTGGTACCACGTGTCATCTCGTATTCGAATATCTCAACTCCCGTACCGCTCGCCCTACTCACTGCTACTACATCGTTGATAACCTCGAGTGGGAGTATATCCGCAAGGTCCCAAGTCCACCTCCGAACGTTCCAATAGAGGAGACGTTGTACACGTACAGGGACTCTACAGGCACGTATTGGCCTCACCCCGCAGTCTTCCCCGAGCACTCGGACAACCACAGGTTTCACCCCCGAGGGAACCCACGTCACAACAGTGCCTAAGTCAGGCCAACGTCCGTGGTAGACGTTACACTAGTTGTGTCAGAGGGAAGGACTTCTGGGTTTGACTATTAACCAGGCCTTCACACCCCTTAAAGAGACCCAGGTATTAACCGAGTATCTCCCAACCATTAGAGTGGCCTATAGCCACAAGGGTCTTCCCCTATTGGCCTATGAAAGCACTTCTGGACGAAAACCGGGTATAGAAAATAAGTAGTGAGGATAGTGCGCACAGAAGAACTTAAGGATGCGTCTGCTGACTTAACAGCTCCCTAGCGCCCTTTTGCGAGAACCTCCTTAAGAGGCTAGCCAGAATGGCATGACATTCATAAATGCTGGTGGACAAGAAAGGAATGTGTCAAGGAAGAGGATAGAATGATGCTCACTGAGGGGATAGGTGACGACAAGAGTTTGGTCGCAGAGAGAGCAAGTGACACAAGGTAGATCTGGGTAATGGCTGTTAGTATGAGCGTCCAGGGCCCATAACCTGTTGAGTGGGCAGCACTAACAGCGAGATAAAAGCAAGGAGCTAAAGGACAAAAGCAACTTCAGAGGTAGAAGTAACTCTGAAGTGTGAAGGCGAAAACAGCAGTCCTTATATACAGGACGCTTAGCTAATAATGGTCTGTGCGCACCAGTGATCCAAACAAAATACACCTGGTCTGTGCGCCAGAGGGAGAAATGCCATTGGAGGGCAAAGAACAATAGAGCCGCCTAAAGCAGTTAAGTCCGGTATCTTAACAATGAAGAACAATAAGAACCTAATAAGGATCTAGAAAATAAGGATAAACAATAACCAGTCCGTACAAGTCCGGAAGTCCAAATCTAACCATAAGGGTCAGATACCGTATAAGGCAGGGAATGACTCAATCATATCCCACGAGACATGTGACTTGAATCAGTCACGTCTCAACAGGCCTGGGTGGCAGCCACTTGCTGAGTTAGGTCAGAGACCTGTTGTGCAAGGTGGCCCATAGCCAGTCCGAGTTGATTTATGAGGTTGATACAGTCTTGGATGGTGGGAGGGGGAGGTGGTACTGTTGGTGCGGGGGCCGGAACGGGGTCCGGCTGGGCGGTGTGTGATGAAGAGGAGGATGACGCCGACATTCTTTCTAGTTCTGCTTCTCGTTCTTTCTTATCTGCTTTGTACTGCGCCTGGCAATGGTCCTGTAATAGGAGCAGTTGTTCGTCAGGCGAGAGGTCGTCCCAGTCTTGGATTCACAATGCATATTCTCTTTCAGACTTCGAAAGAGGGGGGAGTGCGAATTTAGAGTGAACTCCTTTCGGATACTAAGCTTGCGCTTGACGAGCTCGTTGTTTCCCTTTGGGAGCCACGGTCTACTTCAATGGGAGATGGGGGGCGAGATAAGATGGGGATCGGATTGATTTCCTTGGCGAAGAGGATGAGGTCTTCGACTGTAAAGTCGGTTCCAGGAACAATTGCTGTTCCAGGGTATTCTTCCTCAAGTACTCTGTGTGCGCCTGGGAAGAAGATGAGAGCTTGTACTAGGGTTTTGGCGACAGTTTGGGGTGGTTCTTCTACTTGGAACCCGTCGAACCAAACTCCTTCGTCAACTAGGGTTGCGGATGAAGCTGCGGAGAGGTGCCCGACTGTGGGGGAGGAGGAGAGTGTAGATGATATTGGTGAAGAGGGGCGAGAGCTGGGCTCCTCTAGGACTCGAAGCGATGCAGTGGCAGAGGCTTCTGGGGACAACTGAGGTGGTGATATGGCTTGTCTCCTCCTAAAGAGACGGCGTAGGCGGGCACGAGTGTTCGCAAATAAGTGAGGCAGGGTGGAAGTAGGATGGTGGTTTAGAGACATCAGGTTACAACAGCCGCGAAACACTAAGCTGAAGGTGAAGGGAGAGTTGGATCAAGCAAGACCGATACACAGTGGTGTTTCACACTGCACGAGGCTGCGGCGATAACCGAACACTCAGGAATGGGGTAGGGATATGTGTAGAGCTACAAGGCTGTCTGCCTCAGTCTTCTCGACCTGTTGGCTGCCTCTCACGCCGAAGCGCTCTCAAACTCTTCTGGTTGGTACGCGTACAGCTGTCACAGGTGAGGCCTGGCCGGCTCAATGTCAACTTGCAGCTTATCTGGCGTGGTGACCAGTTCTGCAAGCGGTGCCCAGAGCAGTCTACTGATGACCAGATAGACCCAATGAAGGCAAGCACAGTGTATACCGACTTTATGGATACTACAACTGCACCACAAATGCATGGATTCTGCTTACAGACTTCCCCAGGCAGAGAATGAGGTAGATAACACAAGGGACTGGTGGACATCTACCACCTAGAAGGGGACAACATGACTGGTGAGTGAAGACGGGCTCAAGAGTGTGGAAAGAACTTGTCCTAATGTAGTGGTATGACTATCAGCTACGCCAGGCCAAGGAGAGTTGAAGTGAACTGTTAAGGGCGAAGACTCAATGCCAGCGCGGAGATAAATCACGCGCTAGAACCTACAGACGATGTGGAGCGTGTGTTAGTGTACGACCTTTATTCAAGGTCAAAGTGCGGTGTCACACAAAGGCAGGCTGAGTGGAGAACCAAGAGGACAAGTTAGATTGGATGAGAGTAAGGAAGTACAATGAATGCGCACCTGAGTGGAGAACCAAGAGGACAAGTTGGTTCCACTCAGGACGCTACAGGCAAGCTTAAGTATCTACTGCAGCTATGATTAAGTTGGAGCTTGAACACTGTTACTAAGTGTAAAGTAATCGACTATGACTAAAAGGCTGACACATCGTGTCTAAAAATAGCCTTATCTTTAGTGCTGACTGATGCACTGTCATCAAGGCTGACTACGTATGATGTGTCACTGAGTAAAACCTAATACAGCACGTAATACATGCCTACTAAGCATAATCTAGAGCATACTAGAAGGTTCTATCCTTATCTACCAATCAAGAGAGTTTGTCCAGATATAGAACGTGACCATAAAGGGATGTCCTGTATAAGGGGATACTTTCCCATGGTCACGTGACTAAAAGTGCACAATATTTCACGTGACTGACTAGAGAACGTGATGGCAGGTCACATGATCCACAAAAGGTGAAAATGAACGTGTCCATGACAAGACCCACGGTTTGCATCCAAATTCACACACGAGTTATGCAAGATCCTTGGCATCGAACAGAACATCTCCACAGCATATCACCCTTGTACTGATGGACAGTCCAAACACACCAACCAGTGGCTGGAGCAATACTTGTGATTCTGGGTCAATGAACGACAAGACGATTGGATTCATTATCTCCCCATGGCTGAGTTCACACATAACAATTGGTCCAGTGAGACGACTAAAGAATCCCCTTTCCAGCTCCTCATGGGGTACAACCCCCAGGCCGACTGGACAGACTGACCATCCCCTATTCCTCAAGTAGTGCTCAGGGTCAAACAGTTCAAAGAACTCCAACAGCGTGCACAGTCGTTGATGATCAAAGTGCAGCAGGGGTGGATCAATGTTACACTCCATAGGGCGCACCTTCAGGAGATTGCACTCGACTGGTCTTCAGGGATTCCTAACGGCCTTGTTGACCTGCTCTTGTTCTGTCGCTTGAGCTAGCGCCTGCTGTCGTTCGTACTCGTCGATAAGAAGTCCAAAATGGACGACCTGGAGAACGCGGATAGCAACGAAAAGATAGAAGAAATGAATGACTCGCTCCTTATAAGCTGAGCTAGCTGACGCTCAATAAATCACATGACGAGAAGGGAGGGGAAGGGGACACCATGTGTACAGCTGGTCAAACTCCGAGGGCTGTAAGGGTATGGACGCCACTATGATGCTGGACTAACTCTGAGGGCACGTAGGGCAAAGAGGAGAGGAGATGGATTTAGAGCAAAGGGGGGGGGGGGCTGGGGGACTACTCGGACTAGGTTGTACAGAAGATACAAGAAGTCAAAGCTACCATCTAAGGTCGCTTCTACACACTACTTATACTCACGAGGGGAGCTATTGGAACTCAGCTGAAACCCTAATACAACGGTCCTAGGAAACTGTGGAACTGCGGAAGACACATGTCCAACGCCACTGATGGTGGCTGAAACATACAGTCCATGGGTGCATCAAGCCACAGGGATAAGGCACGGGAAAGTCAAGACAAATACAGTAACGGATCACAAACCAGGCACAATCGATAACACGCGTTCCAATCCAGGCACAAGCTCATCTGGATTCTTCTGGTGCATTCTAGGCCAGGTCACGTGCCAGGGTCACATGACGGGCAGTGACGTCTTTGGGCGCTAATCTTCTGGACCTTGAGGTGGGTCTTGTGGGATTGCGAATCTTGACGACAGGATGGCAGCGCGTAGGTGTAGCGTGTGGTCTTGGTGGAACTTCCAGAGGTGTTCCCTAGCCTCAGCTTCTTCGGCAGCCATAGTGTCAGCGTCAAGGGCGTGTTGGGGGTTTACGGGGTTCCAGGCGACGAATTGCACTGGAGATGAGTCACGTGGTGGCATATCGGAATGTGTCGGAGGGCCGAACGTAACAATCAAGGCCAAAAATACACCCAAGTTCCAGATTGGGGACCAAGTGTGGCTAGAAGGATGCCACTTACACACTCATCAGCCAACTGCAAAACTTGCAGCACAAAGACATGGCCCCTTTAAGGTTGTTCAGGTGATGTCCGCAGTCAATTATCGATTAGAACTTCCCACACAGTGGCAGATCCACCCAGTGTTCCATGTGGACCTCCTTATGCCCTATCACGAAACACCCACGCACGGACCCAACTATCAGCACCCGCCACTGGATCTAGTTGGCGGCAAAGAAGAATACGAGGTTGAGAAGATTCTAGACTCTTGGCAGTTCGGCAGAAGTTGCAAACTGCAATATTTGGTCAAATGGAAGGGATATCCAGACTCCGACAATCAATGGGTCGATAAGAATGATGTATTCACTGATGATGCAATTCAGGAATTCAAAAATTCTAACCCTGCACACGAAACACATATAAGTGCAGGAAAATCCCAAGAGACATCCCCATCTCCTTCCTCTACTACCACTGCTCATGCACTCTCCCTCTCCAGTCCACTTCCACTATGTCGTCAATAGCAGCCTGGTGGCTCCTTACCAAACACAGTCCACACCATCATCACCCCTGTTGTCTACCCTCTCCCTTCACCAACGAGGAAGTCGTCTTACTCCCCCACGTCATCCCAAGTTCCTTTGCCATCCCCCACTCTTTATTCCGAGAGCAACCAGCCCAGCCAACTCAGAAGCAACTATGTTCCCACCAGAGCACCTACTCCAGTGGGCGACAAACAGGGCTATGTCCCCAGCCGACCAGCAACACCACTGGGACCCAACGAAGGCGGGGATCCATACGACCCAGCCGAGCACCTCGAGATGCATCCGTATCTGTGTTATGCCACCCATCTCACCATGACACACTCGGAAACCCCCCCGCTATGCGGACCCACCAGGGAAGCTCTCACACTACCGGCACCACCTCAATCCGTGCTTCGCCACAATCAAGAGAAGGAACATGTGTTGGAGGCCGAAGATTGGCCAGAGACTCCCCCTCCCAGGGGATATCAGTTCAACAGGGGAGTACACTACATTCCCTTCCAGATTCGAGACACTCAAGAACGCCTTTGGCCCACCCAGTATACTCAGCTCATCCTCACCACCAACCCCTTCGTCCTGGCCTTCCGTGCTGGGAGCGATCAGCAGTATGGCAAACCCATCCACGCCACTCCCTACTTTGAGGGACAGTCCCCTACCCCCACTTACACTGATGATGACCTCACGTTCCTGCTCTCCGACGCAGGATTAGTCGACTCGGTGGATCAAGCACTCCTTCACATGAAGGATCTCCCACTCACAGCCGAGGTACACCGTTACTGGTGCATGACCCTCAGATGGCGTGCCCAACAGCACAAGCTAGCCACAGAACAGATGAAGCTGGAACACATCGAGATAGAACGGAACAGGTGCATTGCTCAACTTCAGTGAGCTCATGTGATTGATCGTATCGAGAACGAGCAATCCACGCTCCATCACAGCCCTCGGGCGGAAGAAGACGCCAAGGAGATGGAGGTAATCCATCACATGCGATCCCTTAGTACGAATCCCCTCGTGGTCATGCGCGGTCAAGCTGGGGCTTGAACCTGAAAAGGGGGTGATGTTATGTTTCGTTCTCGGACTGCCCGGCCCGGTTGTGGACTCTGATGTGATTGTGATGACCCAACGTGTCAGTAGTAATGTGTCATGGACTTTGGATCTTACTGCCTCATTGTAACGTCTACCACGGACGTTGGCCTGACTTAGGCGTTGGTATAACATGGGTTCCCTTTGGGTTGGAAATGGTGGTTGTCGGGAGAGTCAGGGAATATCACGGGGTGACGCTGATAGGTTCCGAGGTGGTCTTGATAAGTGTACAAGGGCAGGTCAAGTGGGACGTTCAGGGGAACAGCAGGGACTTTACGAATGTACCCCCAACTGGGATGGTCGACGATGTAATAGCACTTGTAAGGTCTTGCGGTTTGAGAGTTGAGGTATTCAAAGACGAGGTGACACGTGGTACCAGGTGGGTAAGAGACGGTCGGCGTATCCACCATTCACGAGGGAACTGGGGATTAGAGGTCATGGGGATCCCTTCTTGGTCTAAGGGATATGCCGGAGCTAGTTCACTTAAGGACTTCCGCGAGTCCTTAGCACAGTAGACGAGTAGAGATGGTGGTATTCGAAGAAGACCAAGATGGGGATCCTGGTCCGTAATACTACAAGCTTAAATACACGTAAGGGAGCCAGTTCTAGCTCTGCTCAAACTCGTATGTAGCCAATAGCGTAAGTAGCATAAATCCTAGGACAGGGATCCTAGGAATCAGTCATCCACAACGTAATACTAGCATCATACAACAATAGGACTCAGAGGCAAGCGCATAAGACACATCACATACAACAATAGAAACCATCAGTCAGCCGGAACACGAGGCAACAAGATCTGATGTCCATGACACATTACTCCTGACACATCGAGTCATCGCGAATACGTCAGAGTCCACGACCGGGCCGGGCAGTCCGAGAACGAAACGTAACATCACCCCCTTTTCAGGTTCAAGCCCCAGCTTGACCATGCATGATGGCCAGGGGATTGGTGCCAACTTCGCGTAAGGCTCGGATCTGGGCTATCTCCTCGGCATCCTGTCCCACCTTGGGTCCGCAATGAAGCGAGGCCCGCACATTCTCGATGCGATTGACCGCATGGGCTCTCTGGAGTCGGGCGACACACCTGTTGCGCTCTATCTCGATCCTCTCCAACTTCATCTGTTCGGTGGCCAGCCGATGCTGCTGGGCGCGCCAGCCCAGCATCATGCAATGATAGCGGTGGACCTCCGCCATGAGGGTCGCGTCCTTCATGTGAAGGAGCGCCTGGTCGACTGAGTCGACTAGTCCCGCATCGGAGAGCAGGAACGTGAGGTCGTCGTCGGTGTAAGTGGGGGCAGAGGACTGTTCGTCGTAGTAGGGGACGGCATGGACAGGCTTCCCGTACTGCTGGTTGCACCCGCTGCGGAAGGCCAGCACGAAGGGGTCGGCGGTGAGGATGAGTTGAGTAAAACGGGCTGGCCAAAGACGTTCCTGAGCGTCTTGTATCTGAAAAGGGATGTAATGGACTCCCCTGTTGTATTGGTACCCCCTGGGTGGAGGTGTCTCCGGCTGATCCTCGGCCTCCGGCACAAGTTCCTCCTTTTGATCTGCGCAAAGCGCGGATGGATGTGCCGCCAGTAGTGTGATAGCTTCCCCGGTGGGTCCGCATAGCAGGGGGGTTTCCGAGTGTGTCGTGGTGAGATGGGTGGTGTAACATAGATATTGATGTGCCTCGAGACGTTCGGCTGGGTCGTACAGATCCCCGCCTTCGTCGGGCCCCGGCGGAGATGGTGGGTGGCTGGGTTCGTAACCCATTTCATCGCCCTCTGGAGTGGGCGCTCGGGTCAGTACGTAGTTGCTTCCGAGGCGACTGGGCTGATTGGTCTCGGAATAAAGAGTGGGGGACGGCAAAGGAACTCGGGATGACGTGGTGGAAGGAGGACGATCTCCTCGTTGGTGAAGGGCGAGGGTAGACGACAGGGGTGACGATGGCGTGGACTGTACTCTGTAAGGTGCGGATAGTTCGGTGTGGACGACATAGCGGCAGTTGACTGGGGATGAAGGGTGCATGAGTGGTAGTGGAAGGAGAGGAGGGAGATGGGGACCTCTCTTGGGATTTCCCTGCGCTTATATGTGTTTCTCGAGCGGGGTTGGAATTTTTAAATTCCCGAATTGCGTCATCTGCAAATACGTCGTCCTTATCGACCCACTGGTTGTCTGAGTCCGAATACCCTTTCCATTTGACCAAATACTGCAGTTTGCGACTTCTGCCGAACCGCCGAGAATCTAGAATCTTCTCAACTTCGTATTCTTCCTCGCCACCAACCAAATCTGGTGGTGGGCACTGGTAGTTTGGTCCGTGCGTGAGTGTTTCTCGATAGGGCGTAAGGAGGTCCACATGGAACACTGGGTGAATCTGCCACTGCATGGGAAGTTCCAGGCAATAATTGACTGCGGACATCACCTGAATGACCTTAAATGGGCCGTGGCATCTAGCCGCTAGTTTTGCGGTTGGTTGATGCATACGTAGGTGGCATCCTTCTAGCCATACTTGATCCCCTATTTGGAACTTGGGCGTATCTTTGGCCTTGATCCACCCCTGCTGCGCTTTGATCATCAGTGACTGCGCGCGTTGGCGGAGTTCTTTGAACTGCTTGATCCTGAGCGCCACTTGTGGGATTGGTGATGGTCTATTGGTCCAATCGGCGCGTGGGTTATATCCCATGAGGAGCTGGAATGGGGATTCTTTAGTGGTTTCGCTCGGCCAATTGTTGTGTGTGAACTCAGCCATGGGGAGATAGTGGATCCAATCATCCTGTCGTTCGTTGACCCAGAATCGTAGATATTGTTCTAGCCACTGGTTGGTACGTTCCGATTGTCCGTCTGTGCGTGGGTGGTATGCCGTGGAGATGTTTTGTTCTATCCCAAGGATCTTGCATAGTTCTCGCATGAACTTTGATGCAAATCGCGGGTCTCTGTCGCTGATTATCTTGCCAGGTAATCCAAATCGAGGGAAAACGTGTTTTACGTACAAGGCGGCAGTTCCTTCCGCCGATATCTCTTCTTGGCAGGGGATGAATAGGGACATCTTTGTGCAGTCATGGTCCGTTATCATGAGGATCGTGTCACAGTCCTGAGCCACAGGGAGTTTAGTGATAAAATCAAGGGCAATGGTTTCAAACGGCATAGCTTCCGGTTTAGGGAATATTGGGCGCAGTGGCGCTTTGATGGCCCTGGTGTTAACCTTGATCCTTTGGCAGTCGGCGCAGCCCTTGACGTAATCCATGACTTCTTGGCATAGTCCCGGCCACCAGTAGTATCGTTCCATGAGTTTGATTGTGCGGCTGATCCTGGGATGTCCATATACGGGGGGGTCATGATGCGTTTTGATGATCTCACGTTTCTCGTGGAGGCCTCCCGTGACTGCACGTCTTCCATCTTTGTACCATGTGCCTTCAATCAGCTTGAGACCGTGTGGGTCTACCCAGGGGCGTATCTTGTCATTGTCCTGTGCATATATCGGGTTGATCTTTTCCATCTCTTGTACTGATATGGTTGCGTTGATTCGGAGTGGGTCTTCCGTGGTGTCCAGTGAGGTGGCCCTGACGAAGACTTCGTCTGGTAGTACTGTGACATGTTCGTTGTCTCCTTCCCCTTGGTCGTAGTCCGGGCGTCTAGATAGGGCATCGGCTCTTCCGTTTGCCGTTCCTTTAATGTGGTGAATCTCGATGTCATATTCAGAGAGTTCTAGTACTTCCCGGGCTACCCGGTGGCTTATCTTTTGTGGGGAGCACCAGTATTGCAAGTTCATGTGATCCGAAAATACTTTGATCTTGTGTGGGGATCCCGCTAGGTAGTGGCGCCAGTTCCGAAGTGCTTTGACGATTGCCAGGAGTTCTAGGTCGTAGATGTCGTAGTTCCGTTCTGCTGCACTGAGAGTATTTGAATAATAGGCAATGGGGTGTCTCTTGCCATCTTCTTTGCGTTGGAGTAGTACTGCTCCTACTGCAAATCCTGACGCGTCTACTTCCAGTTCGAATTGGTCTTCTAGATTGGCGTGCGCGAGTACCGGTTCTTCTGTGACAAGGTTCTTGATTTTGTCGAAAGCTTCTTGTTCTGCGATTGTCCATGTCCATTCGACGTCTTTCCTCATGAGTTTGTTGAGGGGTCATGCATAGGTGGCAAAATTTCTGATGAAAGCGCGGTAGAAGTTGCAGAAGCCTAGGAATGATCGCACCTGTTTGACGTTTTTTGGAGTGGGCCAGTCTTTGATTCCGGAAATTTTGACAGGGTCCATGTGAGTCACCCCCTTTTCAATGATTACCCCCAGGTAATCGATGCTTGGAGCGTGGAAGATGCATTTCTCCGGTTTGAGGAAGAGGTCGTTTTGTTCCAGTAGATCCAAAATGTCGTGTACCGCGTCAATATGTGCTTGTTCGTTGGACCTTGTAGCAATGCCAATGTCGTCCATGTATACCCTGATGATCGTCCCTTTTGTTTCATGGTACGCGATGAGGTCCTTACAGATCTCGTTCATCATTGTTTGGAAGGTTGCCGGGGAGTTTGTCAGTCCAAAGAACATTACTGTGGGTTCGAAAAGTCTGTACTGCGTTTTAAACGCAGCTTTTTCCTGATCTCCATCTTTGATGCGTACGTTGTTGTATCCCCAACGGATATCGAGCTTGGTGAATATGAATGCTCCACTGAGGTCGGCTATGAGTTCGGGTATGAGTGGGAGGGGGTATTGGTTGCATATGGTCCATTTGTTGATATTCCGGTAGTCCTGTACTGGGCGTAGTTTTCCGTCCTTCTTTTTAATGAAGAAGAAGGATGATGCGTACGGGGATTTTGAGGGTCTGATGTATCCCTTTGCCAGTTGTTTGTCTATCCATTCCTTTAGTGCTTTATCCTCCGCCTGGCTCATCGGGTAAACCTTGCAGTCAATGGTGTCCGGAGCGTCTGTGTAACGTCTACCACGGACGTTCGTCTGACTTAGACGCTGTTGTAACGTGGGTTCCCTCGGGGGTGGAATCTGTGGTTGTCCGAATGTTCAGGAAAGACTGCGGGGTGTGGCCAATACGTGCCGGTGGAATCTCTGTAGGTGTACAACGTCTCTTCGACTGGGACGTTTGGCGGCGGGGCCGGGACCTTGCGAATATATTCCCACTGGAGGTTGTCGACGATGTAGTAACAATGAGTTGGGCGGGCGGTACGCGAGTTGAGATATTCGAAGACGAGATGACACGTGGTACCGGGTGGATAAGTCACGGTTGGCTGATCTACCATTCACGAAGGAAGATGGAGATGGAGTCACGGGGATCCCTGCTTGGTCTCAGAGGGATATGCCGGAGCTAGTTCACTTAGGGATATCGCAGATCCCTAGCACAGAAGACGAGTAGAGAGTGGTATTCGAAGAAGACCAAGATGGGGATCCTGGTCCATACTACCGTGAACTTAAATACAAGTAAGGGAGCCAGTTCTAGCTCCGCTCGAACTCGTAAATAGCCAATAGCGTAAGTAGCGTACTCTAACAATAGAATGCGCAGTCGTCATCGTAATCCGAGACACGTACAACAATAGAAGTCATCAGTCAGCATAGTAATCCTTATCACGTACAACAATAGCGAGCATCAGTCATCCCAAACACGAGGCAGCATGATCCGAAGTCCATGACACATTACTCCCGACGTACCAGGTCATCATGAGTACGTCAGAGTCCACAACCGGGCCGGGCAGTCCGAGGTGAAACGTAACAGTCTGGCTTGAACTCGATTGCATGATCCCAGGGTTTGGAGAGGGGAAAGCGATGGGACTCCTCTTCACTAAAAATCTTGACGTGTCGCTGATATTCCTCTGGAATGGCCTTCTTTTCCGTGTATTGCTGTGCTTCGATTGCCAATTCCGTGGATGTGGTGGCTTGTAGTCGCGTCACTTCTGGGTCGCACTCTTGGCGTAATTGTTCCTCGATATGATGCTTGTTGGGTACTCCTAGTAATTTTTGTACCACCAGCCGGGCGATGACGGGGTCTATGCGAGGTTTGGTAGGATTGATGGTGCGGAGTACAATTGGATACTCAGCTTCGTTAAGGGTGGCAGAGGCCCATTGAATGTTTGGTTGGAACGTGGCCAACCAAGGGTATCCAAGGATGATATCCTCCCCTCCTACGTCGGTGACAAGGAATCTCATATCCTTCTTGACTCCTTTTGTTTTGACTTCTAGATCCACGCAGTGGGTTATCTTGCCCCCCTTGTTGTGCGTGCCGTCGATGTTCCAGATCTTTTGGTGACGGTCTAATTCTTTAAGGCCTAGCCTCATTCTTCTTGCGAAATCCGGATGGATGAAGTTGTTAGTGGCTCCGGAGTCCACTAATGCTCGTTTATCGGCCATGGTGTAACTTGCGCGCAATGAGACTGGAACATGCATAGATTGATAGCGCGTTATGAACACAGAATTACACCGTAATGCCCTCACCCAGGCCGTCGGGTTCAGGCGCTTTGAAAATCCTCTCGCCCCATTAGGTCCCGGACCACCAAATCCCTGGCTTCTTTGTCAAGGTTTTGAACTCCGTTTATCCAGCTGGTCGCCTGTTCTTGCGGCATCTCAGTGGTGGCGCGGGCGCCGCGGCTACTGCCACCATCGTCTTCGAACTGAATCAGCGGTTCTTCGTGCACACTTTGCACTTCCTCGATAAATGCCCCACATCCTTGGCGTGGTTGCCAGTTTGCGTTGGTGCGCGGGCGGCGGGGTTGGAGACAGTTCCATTGAAAGTGGCCTGGTTTGCCGCAGTTGAAGCAATTGATGTTCTTCATGTCGACGACTCCTCTATTCGGAGGGCGTCCTCCTTGCTGGGTGTAGGGTGGTTTGGCGTAGTCGATTTCTTCGGATCCTGCAAGGCGTGCTCGTACTCTTCCTGGGGTAGTATCCATGGCGTCCGGATGATTCCGGAATGCTTGCCATCCTTGACGAGGTTGCTGGGGGCGGTTTGGAGCATTGAAAGTTCTGAGAGAAGTGTTGCCCTGCTTACCGGGCCCTGGGGGTTTACGTCCCCCCAAACACGTTTGCAGATGCATCCATTTGCGCTGCTGTTCAAGTACCGCCACCTTCCATTGGGTGTAAGTGTTTGGGCTGTGGAAGTTGTATGTGTTCTTGTATAGTTCCACAGGAAGCCCGCTGGTGAACTTGTCGAGGACTAGGGAATCATCAAATCCGTACCCTGCTTCGCGTACCGCCTTCTCGAATTTGGCAATGTAGGAGTCGATGTCTTGTCCCTCCATCCGGAATCCTTTCTGGAGGTCTTGTTGCGCCTGTTCCCGTTCGAGGGTATCAGCGAAGGTGTTGCGGAAACCGAGTTCGATGGCTTCCCATATCCATTTGTCATAGGGCCTGTGCTTGGTCTTGTATGCCTTAACCCACTTGGTGGTGGACAAGACCCATTCATTGACATGTTCTCCTTGGATGTAGGTCAGAAAGATTAACGCTTTGCGATAGGGGAGAGTGAACGCAGGGTTGTCGTAGTTGGTCTCTACGAAGAGTTCCCATTGAGTCAGGAACTGTTGGACCTTGGTACGGTCTCCAGTGAATACCAGGGGTTCTTTGCCCATGAATTTCTCGGGTTTGGTACCGCTTGAGATGTTTGGTCCGACAAATAGGGGTCCTCCAGGGTCTCCTCCTCCTCCGTCGTCTCCTCCTCCTCCCCCACCGTGCCCTCCCGGTGGTGGTCCTTCCCCACGGCTGATGCGCGCGGGTTCCTGGAATGTAGTGGGTTGCTCGGTGATTGTGGTAGTCATGTTTGTTGGGATGGACTCAGCTATTAATCCCAATTGTAATTCCTCCTCTTCTGCTTGGGCTTCGAGTATGTGGATTTCTTCTGGGTTGCTGGCAAGCGACGGGGAAGGTGCAGGTGTCTTGGGTGTAGGTGATCGGACGGGTTCTTCTTCTTGTCCATCGAGGGGGCCCCACTGATCTCTTGTGGTTACTTCGCTTTGTAGGATGTCGAGATGAAGGCTTGAGCCTGCGGGTCTGACAACTTGTAGTTTGTAGTGGAGTGCGTCCCACTTGAGTTCCGTCCAACAAGTGTGGTCGAAGTTGAATTCTACAGGGATGAGTCCTGTAGTACCGTCTTTGTAAGTGTATGAGACGACGTAGCCTGGGTCTCCTTGTTCGGTCTGCCAAAATGCTCCTTTGAGGTATTGTTTAGGGACGTTGCATTCCCCTCTTCTGTCGATATGATATGATCGGAATGGGATCCAGAGATCTCGGGTTGTTACTGCTGTGGAAGCCACGTTGAAGGATCTTGGTCTTAATGTAACGTCTACCACGGACGTTGGCCTGACTTAGGTGTCGGTATAATGTGGGTTCCCTTCGGGTCGGAAACGGTGGTTGTTGGGAGAGTCGGGGAATATCGCAGGGTGACGCTGATAGGCTCCGAGGTGGTCTCGATAAGTGTACAAGGGCAGGTCGAGCGGGACGTTCGGGGGAATGGCAGGGACTTTACAAATGTACCTCCAACTGGGATGGTCGACGATGTAATAGCACTTGTAAGGTCTTGCAGTTTGAGAGTTGAGGTATTCAAAGACGAGGTGACACGTGGTACCGGGTGGGTAAGAGATGGTCGGCATATCCACCATTCACGAGGGAACTGGGGATTAGAGGTCATGGGGATCCCTTCTTGGTCTAAGGGATATGCCAGAGCTAGTTCACTTAAGGTGTAACGTCTACCACGGACGTTAGCCTGACTTAGGCGTCGGTGTAACGTGGGTTCCCTTCTGGTTGGAAACGGTGATTATCGGGGGAGTCAGGGAATACCGCGGGATGTCGCTGATAGGCTCCGAGATGATCGCGATAAGTATAGAGAGGGAGGTCGAGTGGGACATTCGGAGGGATTGTAGGGACTTTACGGATATACCTCCAACTGGGATGGTCGACGATGTAGTAGCACTTGTAAGGTCTTGCAGTTCGGGAGTTGAGATACTCAAAGACGAGATGACACGTAGTACCGGGCGGGTAAGAGACGGTCGGCGTATCCACCATTCACGAGGGAACTGGGGATGAGAGGTCACAGGGATCCCTTCTTGGTCTAAGGGATATGCCGGAGCTAGTTCACTTAAGAGTCAACGAGACCCTTAGCACAGTAGATGAGTCGAGGAGTGGTATTCGAAGAAGACCAAGATGGGGATCCTGGTCCGTAGTACTATGAGCTTAAATACACGTAAGGGAGCCAATTCCAGCTCCGCTCGAACTCGTACGTAGCCAATAGTGTAAGTAGTGTAGATCCTAGGACAGGGATCCTAGGAATCAGTCATCCACAACGTAATACTGATATTGTACAACAGTAGAACTCGGAAGTGAGCGCATAAGACACATCATGTACAACAATAGGAAGCATCAGTCAGCCAGAACACGAGGCAGTAAGATCCGAAGTCCATGACACATTACTACTGACATACCGGGTCATCACGGATACGTCAGAGTTCACAACCGGGCCGGGTAGTCCGAGAACGAAACGTAACATCACCCCCTTTTCAGGTTCAAGCCCCAGCTTGACCGCGCATGATAGCCAAGGGGTTGGTGCCGACCTCGCGCAAGGCTCGGATCCGGGCCATCTCTTCTGCATCTTGTTCCGCCTTGGGCCCTCGATGAAGTGAGGCCCGTACGTTCTCGATGCGGTCGACCGCGTGGGCTCTCTGAAGTCGGGCGACACACCTGTTGCGCTCTATTTTGATTCTCTCCAACTTCATCTGCTCGGTGGCCAGTCGATGCTGTTGGGCACGCCATCCAAGCGTCATGCAGCGATAGCGGTGGACTTCTGCCATGAGAGTCGCGTCCTTCATGTGAAGGAGTGCCTGGTCGACCAAGTCGACTAGTCCCGCATTGGAGAGCAGGAATGTGAGGTCGTCATCGGTGTAAGTGGGGGAAGAGGACTGCTCGTCGTAATAGGGGACGGCATGGACAGGCTTTCCGTATTGCTGGTTGCATCCTGTCCTGAAGGCCAGGATGAACGGATCGGTGGTGAGGATGAGCTGAGTATACCGGGCGGGCCAAAGTCACTCCTGAGCGTCTCGAATCTGAAAGGGAATGTAATGTACTCCCCTGTTGAACTGGTATCCCCTGGGAGGGGGTGTCTCCGGCCGATCTTCGGCCTCCTGCACAGATTCCTCCGTTTGATCTGTGCGAAGCGGGGATGGATGTGCCGCCGGTAGTGTGATAGCCTCCCCGGTGGGTCCGCATAGCGGGGGGGTTTCCGAGTGTGTCGTGGTGAGATGGGTGGCGTAACGTAGATACTGATGCGCCTCGAGACATTCAGCTGGGTCATACAGATCCCCGCCCTCATCGGGCCCTGGTGGGGATGGCGGGCGGCTGAGTACATAGCCCTGTTCGTCGCCCGCTGGAGTAGGCACTCTGGTCGGGACGTAGTTGCTTCCAAGTCGACTGGGCTGGTTGGTCTCGGAATAAAGAGTGGGGGACGGCAAAGGAACTCGGGATGACGTGGTGGAAGGAGGACGATCTCCTCGTTGGTGAAGGGCGAGGGTAGATGACAGGGGTGACAATGGCGTGGACTGTACTCGGTAAGGTGCGGATAACTCGGTGTGGACGACATAGCGGAAGTTGACTGGGGATGAGGGGCGCATGAGTACTAGTGGTGGTAGGAGAGGAGGATGGGGACGTCTCTTGGGATTTCCCTGCGTTTATATGTGTTTCGTGAGCGGGGTTAGAATTTTTGAACTCCCGAATTGCGTCATCCGCGAATATGTCGTCCTTGTCAACCCACTGGTTGTCCGAGTCTGGGTACCCCTTCCATTTGACCAAATACTGCAGTTTGCGACTTCTGCCGAATCGCCAAGAGTCCAGAATCTTCTCGACTTCATATTCTTCTTCACCACCAACTAGATCCGGT
Source organism: Lactarius vividus (assembly GCA_021527035.1). NCBI lineage: Eukaryota > Fungi > Basidiomycota > Agaricomycetes > Russulales > Russulaceae > Lactarius > Lactarius vividus. The sequence continues at coordinate 613,611 of JAKELG010000007.1, read as the reverse complement.
GGTGGGCGCTGATAGTTCGGTCCGTGCGTGGGTGTTTCACGATAGGGCGTAAGGAGATCCACATGGAACACTGGGTGAATCTGCCACTGCGTGGGAAGTTCTAATCAGTAATTGACTGCGGACATCACCTGGACAACTTTAAAAGGACCGTGGCGTCGCGCCGCTAATTTTGCCGTTGGTTGATGCGTGCGTAAGTGGCGTCCTTCTAGCCATACTTGATCCCCTATTTGGAACTTGGGCGTATCTTTGGCCTTGATCCATCCCTGCTGCGCTTTGATCATCAGTGACTGCGCGCGCTGGCGGAGTTCCTTGAACTGTTTGACCCTGAGCGCCACTTGTGGAATTGGTGATGGTCTGTCGGTCCAATCGGCGCACGGGTTATATCCCATGAGGAGCTGGAATGGGGATTCTTTAGTGGTTTCGCTCGGCCAATTGTTATGTGTGAACTCAGCCATGGGGAGATAATGGATCCAATCGTCTTGTCGTTCATTAACCCAAAACCGCAGGTACTGTTCTAACCATTGATTAGTGCGTTCTGATTGTCCATCCGTACATGGATGGTATGCTGTCGAGATGTTTTGTTCTATCCCAAGGATTTTGCATAATTCGCGTGTAAATTTCGATGCGAATTGTGGATCCCTGTCACTGATTATCTTGCCAGGTAATCCGAATCGGGGGAAGACGTGTTTTACATACAGGGCGGCAGTTCCTTCGGCCGATATCTCTTCTTGACAGGGGATAAACAGAGACATCTTCGTACAGTCGTGATCCGTTATCATGAGGATCGTATCGCAGTCCTGTGCCACAGGGAGTTTAGTGATGAAGTCAAGGGCGATGATTTCAAACGGCATAGCTTCCGGTTTGGGGAATATTGGGCGCAGTGGCGCTTTGATGGCCTTGGTGTTGACTTTGATCCTCTGGCAATCAGCGCAGCCTTTGACGTAGTCCATGACTTCTTGACGCAACCCCGGCCACCAATAGTATCGTTCCATGAGTTTGATGGTGCGGTTAATCCCGGGGTGTCCGTATACGGGGGGGTCGTGATGTGTTTTGATGATCTCACGTTTCTCATGGAGGCCTCCGGTGACCGCACGTCTTCCATCTTTGTACCATGTGCCTTCGATCAGTTTGAGACCATGTGGGTCTACCCATGGGCGTATCTTATCCGTGTCTTGTGCATATATCAGATTGACCTTTTCCATTTCTTGCACTGATATGGTGGCGTTGATTCGGAGTGGGTTTTCCGTGGTGTCCAATGAGGTGGCCCTGACGAAGACTTCATCTGGTAGTACCGTGACGTGTTCATTATCCCCTTCTCCTTGATCGTAGTCTGGGCGTCTAGATAAGGCGTCGGCTCTTCCATTTGCCATTCCCTTGATATGGTGAATCTTGATGTCATACTCAGAGAGTTCTAGTACTTCCCAGGCTACTCGGCGGCTTATCTTTTGTGGGGAGCACCAGTATTGTAGGTTCATATGGTCTGAGAACACCTTGATCTTGTATGGGGATCCTGCCAGGTAGTGGTGCCAATTTCGGAGTGCTTTTACGATTGCCAGGAGTTCTAGGTCATAGATGTTGTAGTTCCGTTCTGCGGCGCTGAGGGTGTTCGAGTAGTATGCGATAGGGTGTCTTTTGCCATCTTCTTTGCACTGGAGTAGTACTGCTCCCACAGCAAATCCTGATGCGTCTACTTCTAACTCGAATTGATCTTCTAGGTTGGCGTGTGTGAGTACTGGTTCTTCCGTGACAAGATTCTTGATTTTGTCAAAGGCTTCTTGTTCTGCGATGGTCCATGTCCATTCAGTGTCTTTGCGTGTGAGTTTGTTGAGGGGTCGTGCGTCGGTGGCAAAATTTCGAATGAAAGCACGGTAAAAGTTGCAGAAGCCTAAGAATGATCGCACCTGTTTGACATTTTTTGGAGTGGGCCAGTCTTTGATGCCGGAAATTTTGACAGGGTCCATGCAAGTCACCCCCTTTTCAATGATTACCCCCAGGTAATTGATGCTAGGGGCGTGGAAGATGCATTTCTCCGGTTTGAGGAAGAGGTCGTTTTGTTCCAATAGATCCAGAATGTCGTGTACCACGTCGGTGTGTGCCTGTTCATTAGACCTTGTAGCAATGCCAATGTCGTCCATGTATACCCTGATGATCGTTCCTTTTGTCTCGTGGTACACGATAAGATCCTTGCAGATCTCGTTCATCATCGTTTGGAAGGTTGCCGGAGAGTTTGTTAGTCCGAAGAACATTACCGTTGGTTCGAAGAGTCCGTAACGCGTTTTGAACGCGGCCTTTTCCTGATCCCCTTCTTTGATGCGCACGTTGTTATATCCCCAGCGAATGTCGAGTTTGGTGAATATGAATGCTCCGCTGAGATCAGCTATCAGTTCGGGTATGAGTGGGAGAGGGTATTGATTGCATATGGTCCATTTGTTGATATTCTGGTAATCCTGTACTGGGCGTAGTTTTCCGTCCTTCTTTTTGATGAAGAAAAAGGATGATGCGTACGGAGATTTAGAGGGTCTAATGTATCCTTTTGCCAGTTGTTTGTCAATCCATTCCTTCAGTGCTTTGTCTTCCGCTTGGCTCATTGGATACACCTTGCAGTTGATGGTGTCTGGGGCATCTGGTTTGAACTCAATCGCGTGGTCCCATGGTTTGGAGAGTGGAAAACGATGTGACTCTTCTTCACTGAAGATTTTGACGTGTCATTGATATTCTTCCGGGATGGCCTTCTTTTCCGTGTGTTGTCGCGCTTCAATTGCTAGTTCGGTAGATGTGGTGGCTTGCAGTCGCGTCACTTCCAGGTTGCATTCTTGTCGTAGTTGCTCTTCAATGCGTTGCTTGTTGGGTGTTCCTAGTAACTTCTGGACTATCAGTCGGGCAATGACGGGGTCTATACGCGGTTTGGTGGGGTTGATCGTGCAGAGTACTATCGGATACTCAGCTTCGTTGAGGGTGGCAGATGCCCACTGGATGCTGGGTTGGAACGTCGCCAGCCATGGGTATCCTAGGATAAGGTCTTCTCCTCCCACGTCGGTGACGAGGAATCTCATATCCTTCTTGATCCCTTTTGTTTCAACTTCTAGATCCACGCAATGGGTAATCTTGCCCCCTTTGTTGTGCGTGCCGTCAATGTTCCAGATCTTTCGATGACGGTCTAATTCTTTGAGGCCTAGCCTCATTCTTCTTGCAAAGTCCGGATGGATAAAATTGTTAGTGGCTCCGGAATCCACTAATGCTCGTTTGTTGGCCATGGCGTAACTTGCGTGCAATGAAACTGGAACATGCATAGATTGATAGCGCGTTATGAACACAGAATTACACCGTAATGCCCTCACCCAGGCCGTTGGGTTCAGGTGCTTTGAAAATCCTCTCGCCCCATTAGGTCCCGGACTACCAAGTCCCTTGCTTCTTCGTCGAGGTTTTGAACTCCGTTTATCCAGCTGGTCGCCCGTTCTTGCGGCGTCTCAGTGGTGGCGCGGGCGCCGCAGCTACTGCCACCGTCGTCTTTGAATTGGATCAGAGGTTCGTCGTGCACGCTTTGCACTTCTTCAATGAAAGCCCCACGTCCTTGGCATGGTTGCCAGTTCACGTTGTTGTGCAGGCGGCAGGGTTGGAGGCAGTTGCGGGAGAAGTGGCCTGGTTTCCCACAATTGAAGCAGTTGATGTTCTTCATATCGACAACTCCTCTTCCTTGTTGATGATTCCCTTGTGCCGTATAGGGCAGTTTGGCGTAGTCTATCTCTTCTGATCCTGCGAGGCGAGCGCGGACTCTTCCTGGGGTGGTGTCCATTGCATCCGGGTGGTTCCGGAATGCCTGCCACCCTTGGCAAGGCTGCTGAGGGCGATTTGGAGCGTTGAAAGTTCTGAGAGACATGTTGCTCGGCTTACCGGGCCCCGGGGGTTTACGTCCCCCCAAACGCGTTTGCAGATGCATCCATTTGCATTGTTGCTCCAAGACGGCCACCTTCCATTGGGCGTATGTGTTAGGGCTATGGAAGTTGTAGGCGTTCTTATAGAGTTCCACTGGAAGCCCACTGGTGAACTTGTCGAGGACTAGAGAGTCGTCGAAGCGATATCCCACTTCTCGCACCGCTTTTTCGAATTTGGCAATGTAGGAGTCGATGTCTTGTCCCTCCATTCGGAATCCTTTCTGAAGATCCTGCTGAGCGCGTTCCCTTTCAAGGGTATCGGCGAAAGTGTTGCGGAAACCTAGCTCAATGGCTTCCCAGATCCATTTGTCGTATGGTCCGTGCTTGGCTTTGTACACCTTGACCCATTTGGTGGTGGACAGGACCCATTCATTGACGTGATCTCCTTGAATATAGGTGAGGAAAATCAGCGCTTTGCGGTAAGGGAGAGTGAACGCAGGGTTGTCGTAGTTGGTTTCGACGAATAGTTCCCATTGAGTGAGGAACTGCTGAACTTTGGTGCGATCTCCGGTGAATACCAGGGGTTCCTTGCCCATGAACTTCTCGGGCTTGGTTCCAGCTGATATGTTTGGTCCCGTGAAGAGGGGTCCTCCAGGGTCTCCTCCTCCATCATCTCCTCCCCCACCTCCTCCGTGTCCTCCTGGCGGTGGTCCTTCCCCGCGACTGATGCGTGCGGGTTCCTGGAACGTGGTGGGTTGCTCGGTGATTGTAGTAGTCATATCTGTTGGGATGGACTCAGCTATTAATCCCAACTGTAGTTCTTCTTCTTCTGCCTGGGCTTCGAGGATACGGATTTCCTCGGGGTTACTTGCGAGTGATGGGGAAGGCGCAGGTGTCTTTGGTGTAGGTGATCGAACAGGTTCTTCTTCTTGTCCGTCGAGTGGACCCCACTGATCTCTTGTGGTTACCTCACTTTGTAGGATATCGAGGTGGAGGCTTGAGCCTGCGGGTCGGACGACTTGTAGTTTGTAGTGGAGTGCGTCCCACTTAAGTTCAGTCCAGCAGGTGTGTTCGAAGTTGAATTCTACAGGGATAAGTCCTGTAGTACCGTCTTTGTAAGTATAGGAGACGACGTAGCCTGGGTCTCCTTGTTCAGTCTGCCAAAATGCTCCTTTGAGATATTGCTTGGGGACGTTGCGTTCCCCTCTTCGGTCGATGTGATATGGTCGGAATGGGATCCAAAGATCTCGGGTTGTTACTGCTGTGGAAGCCACATTGAAGGATCTTGGTCTTAATGTAACGTCTACCACGGACGTTAGCCTGACTTAGGTGTTGGTGTAACGTGGGTTCCCTTTGGGTCGGAAACGGTGATTATCGGGGGAGTCAGGGAATACTGCAGGATGTCGCTGATAGGCTCCGAGATGATTGCGATAAGTATAGAGAGGGAGGTCGAGTGGGACGTTCGGAGGGATTGTAGGGACTTTACGGATATACCTCCAACTGGGATGGTCGACGATGTAGTAGCACTTGTAAGGTCTTGCAGTTCGGGAGTTGAGGTACTCAAAGACAAGATGACACGTAGTACCGGGCAGGTAAGAGACGGTCGGCATATCCACCATTCACGAGGGAACTGGGGATGAGAGGTCACGGGGATCCCTTCTTGGTCTAAGGGATATGCTGGAGCTAGTTCACTTAAGAGTCAATGAGACCCTTAGCACAGTAGATGAGTCGAGGAGTGGTATTCGAAGAAGACCAAGATGGGGATCCTGGTCCGTAGTACTATGAGCTTAAATACACGTAAAGGAGCCAATTCCAGCTCCACTTGAACTCGTACGTAGCCAATAGCATAAGTAGTGTAGATCCTAGGACAGGGATCCTAGGAATCAGTCATCCACAACGTAATACTGATATCGTACAACAATAGAACTTGGAAGTGAGCGCATAAGACACATCACGTACAACAATAGGAAGCATCAGTCAGCCAGAACACGAGGCAGTAAGATCCGAAGTCCATGACACATTACTACTGACATACCGGGTCATCACGGATACGTCAGAGTTCACAACCGGGCCGGGTAGTCTGAGAACGAAATGTAACACCTTTTGCTTGAGCACAACTTTGGTTCACCTTTGCACTTGAACCCCAGACTTCCCACTACTGCCTACGTGTCTGAGGAGACCATGTGGCACTTGTGCATCACCTGATTCAGTCTTAACTGACTGCCCCAAACCCTGTTACCTTGGCCTGAGTGACTTAGTGAAGCGCACATCATGCATAACATTCCTGTGGTAACGTTACATGGGAGGTCTTCCCTATCCAGAAGTGGACTCTGGGAAGTGCACGAATTTTGAATTACCACCATGAGATGCAACTCCACCAGCCAAAGACTCTGGACGGTCCCTGGTGAGGAAGGCAGGCCATCACTTAGCATATTGCTCCCATACCAGTGTAATGTAGCAGGGTCTTTGGTTAGCCACCTGTTGGATCCAGGAGTCTGGAACATGTGAAGGTTTTTGGTAATAGAGGGACAGATGGGGATTTCAAAAGTGGTGGACATGTCAAATTGGGAGGAGGAGGATGTATCCCCCCCCCCTCACATTCCAATCACACACATTGTTTACACATTATTTACTACAGTAAGTTACATAATAGAAAAGACACAAAATGATATTTAAAAGTAGAGATTTTGGAGGTTGAAGTTGAGTTGCAGTACAGTGGTCCATTCTCGCTGGCATGTGAGAAGTCTGTGATTAGTCAATTGCTGCTGGAAAGAGCAGTGAAAACATCGTTTTTAAGCGGAGTCTAAATCTTTGGCCGGTTCCGAGCGGTCCGGACCGTGGAAGCATGCTAAAAGTACACAACTTTAAATGGTACACTTGATCCCGTTTAGGGATGCTTAATTAGATTATTACTCAAATAAGCGAAAATTTAAGCGACTGTCGTGCTGAAGGCATGGAAACGAAGGAGACTATGGTACCGACGCAGTACGGATTTGAAGTGACATTTTCTCATGGAGAGGCAGAACCTCATACGTAGTGGCTATGCTATAGAAATAACTCTCGTATGCGTGGAGATACATGTACAGAAACAGCGCAGCCGAGATGAAAAAGCGTCCATGAACGAACAAGTCATGTAAATGCAGGTGTTCTGAGTCACCCACAAATCAAAAGAGTCGAATCATAAAGGTCAAAAATGTTACAAGCCCGGGCCTCAGTGGGCAATGCCTACGCACAGTCACTTCCTATTCCGTTGTATCCATCTGTTGACTACCCCGTTCCTGCGTCCATGTGTCATCTTCGTCCGCCCTCTGACAAGCCTGGTCCTGCACATTTACCAATAAGCATCGGTCGCATACAGCCAATACCTACTCACTATGTCGTCCTCCAGTTTTACCACGCGTTCTTGTGTCAGCATCGGATCCAATTCCTCGATGCTGACAAATGAAGAATAGACATGAATTGCCAACTTCTTCGGTATTTCTGTCAGCATCTGCCTTCGCAACAAGTTCGCTTTGTCCTCCGTATCCGTCAGGAATACGTGGCACTTTTGACGCTTGGCTAGAACACTAGAAGGGAGATTCTTATACACCTTCTCGAACCCGATTTTTTTTGCATCGTGTTCGGAAGCGATGGTCATCTGAACTGTGATGACGAACTCGTGGGTGATGAAAATGGCGTCAAGAGTTGGGAATGTCGCAGAAACTGGAACCAAACACTTTCGACGTTCGTGTTCGTCTACCATATTCTTCAGATCGTCAGCCTTAGAGAAAAACTCCATGTTCTTCCCGCACGATGGGATGGTGAGTAAAGGCGAGGCTTCCACAGCGCGAGTACATGGAAGACAATCCTCAGCTGAAGCGTAGCGGGACCAAATGAGCACGTGCGCTTCGAAAATGCGACCTGCTGATGTGCTGAACCACGCGTGCCCGCTAATTTGTTTGTAAAAACTCAGCCGCATGGCACGATCACGCTCGGCGTAGGCGCGTGAGACGAATCCAAGAAGATGACGCGATGCAAATTCCGCGGTAACTTTCTGTCTGGAGTCCTTGGTCGGCCGCACGGCAAAGAGTCGGTGTGACACCAACGCCGCATTGAGGCCATCAAATTGTTTAACGTTATTGGTGAACAGATATGCAGCGGAAGCTACAGCCAGTATATGATCGCCAACTCGGTTGGGGTCCACCAACGAGATACAAATGCGCGCGGAAGGGCCCCATAAGTCATAATTGTCGCGCAGGGATTTGAGGTCGAGATCGAGTATTGTACTATATGAAGAGCTTAGCATGGGATAAAAGTGGTGAAAGTGTTGAACTTACCCGAGGGCATTCAACTCATTTAAGGGGAACACATCCATCCAATACTTGTGTGCTGTTCGTTCCTTGTGCCACCTTTCCCACGAACCCGGATTTGGAGACGTGGTTTGAACTATCCAGGCATTTCTCCCCTTGGATGCAGCAATAAAGGCGGGACAAGGCTGCTCAAAACCGGTGCAGGAATCGGTTAGGACCCACGTCCCTTTTGGTATACGATGTGCATAGATAGAAGTAGTTCCGAATATCCGAACACCAGAATCCTGAAAAAGAATAAAGTTTTCGTTCACTTGAAAAGCGACAGCATCCCTTGCACTTAAGAGGCAAAACAGGAGGTAGTAGAGGAAACACGTTTTTCCTGGATTGAGAGTTGGGTCCCAATGGTTAGGAAGGAGACCGCCGTCAGCAAGAGGTGCATACCAATGCCTGGCTGACCAGTGACAACCACGCCACCGCTCCTCGGAGTTTTCTTATATGACTGGAGAATAGGGTAAGCAATTTTGTACTCTTTGCGGACCAGAAGAACGGCTTCGTCGTAGAGAAAGTGAGCTCTGAGACCCAGATAGTCGATCTGTTCCTCTGACAAAAACTGGAAATTGCTGTCCCGCACAGGTTGCAGTAAATTATTGAGGTCTTTGCCCCAAAATCTATAGTATACGCGGTGGGCAGCTCTCAAAGCTCCCCGGCGTAATTCCATCTCCTCTGGAACTGCGGAAAAGTGTTAGAATCTTGTAACTGTGAAGGGGCGCTTGATCGTTCCACAAGAATGTCACATCAGGAAACATGGTGGATTGGAGAGGGAACGAAAGGTGGGTACTTGTTTACATAGGAGGACTAGACTCACGATCGGTGAATCTCACAAATATATGTATTCGACGAGCAGGTGGTGGCTCCCGCCATGTTTCATTGATCGTTTGCCATGGATAAATTTCTTCGACGCCGTCGTCATCTTTGTCAAATTCTAAAAGGGGCAGGGGGGCCCCAGCGCAGTCAGGGTCCACGTTGACCTAAGAGAGATTAGTCTGAGAGCAGGATAAAACAATACTCAGGATCCCTGACCTTGAGCAGTGTAAGATTGTCGACATCGGGAACCAAATCCCTGCATTTACGTCGAAATATGATTTGTCTCAAAGCGTCGACATTCATAGGCTCGCCATTGGAAACAGAAATATAAAATGGCTGTCGGGTCCCCTCTATCAAGTAGAACAGATCAAAATCGTTTGCCATTGCAGAGCAGAGTTTGCGACTGAGGAGGTGGTGCCAGGTGACCCGGTGACGTTACAAGATAGTTGCGAGGAATGTGACTTAGGCTTTGCCATAACGCCCCCAAAAGGAAGGTGTGTAACGTAAGCCTGCGACGCACCCCTGTTTAACTCCGTCGCTCCGTCTCGGTCCGTTTGTCTTTTATCAGTCCTGGAAACATACAGTCGACACCACTTGAGGCGTCTGACACCAGGAATCGACCTTACTGCGCTTTGCGTGAACCAGGGCACTACCGTTTAGGAAGCCCAAAGTATCCTATTTATTTTCATGTCACTTAAGATACAGTACATCTTAGGATTCATGTAAGCTGCGCTGGGCGTGTCCGGTCTGGGTCTATGGCTTGTACTCCGGGGTATAGATTGATTCAAAAAAAAAAAAAAGAAAACACACAGCCGAAGGAAAAACGCGAGCTTGAGCCCGTGGTGAGCGTCACGTACTAGGTTCCTATTGTGTGTTGTGAAAGTTGACTGACATCTCTCTCAGCACTTAACACGCTTTTCACGACCTACGACGTGGGCGTGACAAGAACATTTGTTAGGAAAGTGGAGTGATAGATTCACAAACAGGCGATCAACGGCGTTGCGCGTCGTTTCGGCGGGCACGTTCGTTCCTCATCCTCTGCGTTCCCCCCCGCATCAGCGGAGACGAGTCGTCATATCCGCGTCGGCGTCATCTTAACTACACTTCGTTACTTTCGACTTTCTGTTCTGTTCTATTCCGACGTGGCCTGGCTCTCCTGCTCCTCCGACCGAACCATATACTTGTTGAGACGGGTGAGTCGCACGTTGGTCGAGACTCGGACCGAGAGTAGAGTCCCAAGTGTCGACGGCCAAGTTTTCTCACAGATGCAGCGGGAGGGGGAATTTGAGAGACGGGCTAAAACCACAGGTGAGATCTCTGCAGGGAGGAATATGGATGCGGTGCGCATACAATGGGTTGCTGACTACCCGCTGGAGGGGTAAGTATGTATGACGCCATGACGACTGCTACACATCCCCAAGATCAACCGGGTTATTGCACGACTTTACTCCGTTGCTCGTCTGGATGGGCGATCTAGGCACTATTAAGCACAAAAGCGAACAGAAAGCGACAGAAACGAGGCCACGTACTCTGCGAGGTCGTGATGCCTCTGAGCTTCACACCGAAGGTGCTACTGGAGACAGCGTTGAAATACAGCTTGGATCCACGTGTGGGTCACTTCGGCATCGGACATTACCCGCTTCTTGGAGTTCGAACGGGCGAGTAATACTTCGACTCTCTAGGGCTCGCCGTTAGGTCCACATAAAACATGTCGAAGTATGCGACGGCTGTGGACAAGGCTGTGGAATATGGCACTCCAAAAAATATGGTATGTGAGATGATAGGTAGGACTGGGGACAATGAAGGACGCAGATTGGAACCTAGAGTAGAACGGTGGTAGTACCGCGCCTGGTCTTAGGTGCTGTTTCATTGGAGTAAAACGGGTACCCGTAACCGTGTGGCCTATGCAGGATGTGGTGCCTAGGTGGTCATTACAATCCATCACTCGGGACTCACGCCAGCTGAACGCTGAGCGCTGATCTGGTGGAGCCACGTGGAGATTAACGGCTTTTTCGAAGTGAGACCATACGCCCATGGAGAAGCTTGGCCACCGTTTAGAATCGAGGTATAACTATATGACTTGGGTCTATCTCTATCATGTAACTGTATATTTGGAGGGAGGCGAGGCGTGACTTATGAGGTCAGAAAAGTTCGTGCCAAGTCCACGAGAACAGAAGACTTCATGATGGGCTGCAAAGCAGGGTCAGTGGTTGGTTGTTCATCCGGGGTCAAACGAGACCTTTGGCCCGTTTTCAGGGAAGAAGGCCATGCATGTTTGTTCGATGGAGCGTAATATGCTACCCCAGAATCTTCAAAAAGTCAGATATGGGGGTGCATAAATTCCCGCTCGTTGCGAATGCGTGCGAAGCGGGGGCAGTAATAGATGAGGTAAAGGAGGTCTCCATGGAATTCGCCGCATGGGCAAGCGGATTCCTCGTCGGGGATGTCCTTCCGGAGGCGTCAGGTGAAGGAGTGCCCGACTACGAGTTTAAGGGCGACTGAGGTGACATGGCGGAAGGGGAAGTCGAGTCCCTTCTTTGCCGGGAAAGTTGTGGCGCGAAGCCATAGTGGGTGGTTACACCCGTCAGGGGGTTGAGTGATAGCGTGGTTGTACGGGGTCATGGGTACGCAGCCGCTTGTGGCGATCGTCCCTCCTCCAGGTGTGACAAGCCAGTTGACGGGCCTTCGCCTTTTGGTAAGCGGCGGATTTGACTCGGTTTAGAGTGTCAACAGGGGCAGCCGAGTATGCGTGTAGAGCCTTTCTTCCGGACTGCTGAGTCCTGAGTCCTGTCGCCGTTCACCGGCGACTATATGAGTTGGATCTTCGTGTCCCTGTGCGCGGAGAAAAAGGCTGTAAGTGAGTGAAGGAATAGCAGTACCGCGGGCTGATTGTCAATGGAATGATACTCAGTGATGTCTTGTAAGGCTCCTTCTGAGCCTGCCAGCATGCAGATCTGCGCGGCCGGGGGGTACAAGTGGTGAGACGTCAACCATTCCGCGGTCCTCGCATGACGCCGGTGCCGAGACGCCAACTCCTTGTCACGTCCACTGTCTCGCCTCGTATGCTTTCGGTGAGGATGGCGGCTGACCCTCCAACCATTTTGTCGTCGTACTGCCCCTTATCAGAGATGGTCCCGAAGATGCTAATTGTCGACGTGTCCCCAAAGATGCGACAGACCCGTACAAGTCGTCGATCATCTTCTTTCGGTCCTGTGGATGGGAAATACCTAGGCATTCGACGCAGTCCACCCAGTTGGGAGCCTCGCAGGGGACCACTTCTCTCTCTCCAAGGGCTTCAAAGGCGGTTGAGCGTCGTGTGGACCGTCCAGACTTAGAGTCGCGTGGTCGAGATTGCGTCACTGCCCTCTGTCTCCGGCGTGGACACAGCTCTGGACCCTTCCACCCCAATCCGATCGGAGGCGGGTCAAGAGTTGCGATGTGGAGTAATCCGAGGGCAGAAGTGTGCGTCAGTTTCTCGAGGTAGAGGCGGGCTGGTAGGATCCGAGTGAGCTCATGGAGCGGTTCTTGGAGCGGTCCTGAAAGCCCCCGCTACTACCTTGACTCCTTCGTCGAAGAATAGTTGCACATTCTTGACAGGCGTCTTGTATTTGGGCGAATTGGGAGACGGCGTTGAAGACTATGATCGGGTCTACTAATACCCCCCAAAAGGAATGTTTGTAACGTAAGCCTGCGACGACGCCCAATAACACCTGTACTTGTCACCGTAGAACAATGAAGTATTTCTCTACTCGCGGGGGAGACGATCTCCTCAGCTTTGAAGAGGTCAATTGACACTATTTTTTCGATTGCTCCCGTATTCTAAACATCCCTGCGGCCTGTTTCAGGCCGTCTTAACAGGTCTTGCACCTGACGGTGGGCTGTATATTCCAGAATACATACCTTCGTTACCCCGGAACTGGAAAGAAGACTGGAAATCTTACTCCTTTGTCGATCTTTCCGTGGCCGTTCTTTCGCTCTACATTTCCCCGGACGAGCTCTCGAAGGACGAGCTTCGAGCGCTGGTGAATAAATCCTACAGCGCATTCCGGCATCCTGACGTCACACCCGTGACAAAACTCAGCGACAAGGAATTCGTTTTGGAGCTCTTCCACGGGCCCACCTTTGCATTCAAGGATGTTGCGCTGCAGCTCCTTGGAAACTTCTTCGAGTTTTTCCTAGCGAGGAAGAACGCACGCAAATCACCAGCAGAGCAGCCGGAAAGGCTGACGGTTGTCGGTGCCACTAGCGGCGACACGGGAAGGTGCGTACCGAGTGGAGTCAATGGGCCATATATCTTGACTATCCGTGGAGTACAGTGCTGCAATCTATGGCTTGAGAGGAAAAAAGAATCTCTCCATCTTCATCTTACATCCCAAGGGCCGGGTCTCACCCATACAAGAGGCTCAGATGACAACTGTGACGGACTCCAACGTACACAATATCGCTGTGAGGGGTACGTTCGACGCGTGCCAGGTAATGTTGAGTGCGCGATAGAGGCCGATACGTCTCTAAGAACAGTCTTTAGGACATCGTGAAGGCTCTATTCGCGGACAGGCCCTTCAACGAGAGGCATCACCTCGGCGCCGTCAACTCCATTAACTGGGCACGCATCCTTGCCCAGACCGTCTACTACTTTCTCGCCTACTTCCACGTCCGCGAACAAATCCCGCATCCTGAAAGCTCTGAAATCCAATTCGTCGTTCCGACCGGAAACTTTGGGGATGTTCTCGCGGGTTATTATGCAAAGCGCATGGGCCTCCCCATGGACAAGCTCGTCGTTGCAACAAACTCGAACGACATTCTCGCCCGGTTCTGGCGCAGCGGGCGGTACGAGAAAGTCAACTCGAGCCCCGATGCAGCACTGGGTAATGGAAGTCAAGCGGACGGTGGCGTGCAGACGACACTGAGTCCAGCGATGGACATACTTGTATCGAGCAACTTTGAGCGCCTCCTCTGGTATCTTGCTTATGAGGTATCCAATGCAACTCCCGATGCCACAAGGCGGTCTTCGGCTGGGGCTACGATCGATGCTTGGATGAAACGTGTGAAACGTGATGGACGCGTTGAAGTTCCCGTCGACGTGCTCGAACTAGCCAGGCGGAACTTCTTGGCGGAACGTGTATCGGATGATCAGGTGAGTCGTGTCGTGCAAGCAACCAGCAATAAGCTTCGACAGTGACTCCGTCCTAGACTCTGGAAACTATAAAACAATATTTCACTGGAAACCCTTCGTATATAGCAGACCCGCATACTGCTGTAGGCCTCTCTGTCGCGCGGGTACTCTCTACCACAAAGTAAGGTTTATCAGAGAAGCAGAGGCTTCTAGTTTACTCAGTTCGCCCAATCAGCACACCGGCCGTCGTTCAAGTCATACTCTCTACTGCCCATCCCGCCAAGTTTTCCGAGGCCGTCACCAAAGCTCTCGCAACATCACAGAGTTTCGACTTCGAACGGGACGTACTCCCTCAAGAATTTCGAGGGTTGTTGGAGAAGGAGAGAAGAGTCATTGACGTAGACGAGCCAAATGAGGAGCTGGTCAAGAAGGTGATTGAAAGCAAGGCAAGTTTCGGAGATATTTAGCTATCCTTGTGGAAGCTTCTGAAGCAGCGGCATCAACGGAATATCGAAGTGATTGTACGGCACATTGGACACACCTGTATCAACCATCTGGATCCTCATCGTCAGGTAACATCGATTGGTATTGCTTAGCTATCTTCCTCCACTCTTGCGCCACTGCAGTCAAATCGGGGTTGGGGCCGCGTAGGGCCACCCTTCGACCAGTCTTCATGCGCGCTTCTAGTCCCATGACGAGGAGGGCTTCGTCAAACCGTGCTAGACTCTTCTGTGCGATGTGTGCTTCCTTTGGGACAATATCCTTGAGGAATAGGAGCACGGACTCGATGCTCTCCGATTCTTTCCCTGCGCGTATTTCTACGTCGATGAGATTGGATGACCTCCATGCCGGAAAAGTGCATTATAAAAGAGACATACCGGATGCCTGTCCACAAAAGGCGGCTGCTGCTTTCCAA
The DNA here is from genome assembly GCA_021527035.1 of Lactarius vividus. NCBI lineage: Eukaryota > Fungi > Basidiomycota > Agaricomycetes > Russulales > Russulaceae > Lactarius > Lactarius vividus. The sequence goes on along the minus strand of JAKELG010000007.1, from coordinate 598,557 downwards.
AGCGTAGACGCAGCGGGCGCAATCAGGCTGAGACCGGGGGCAACAGAGTGTAGGAAGGGCGATACGAATGACCCAAGAGCGAAGATGCTAGCGAGTGCGTTGAAGAGGTACTTCAACCACCCAAAGATCCGTCTCGCAGTCGAGCTCTTCTTTTGCACCTCCATCTTCTCCAGAGCAGATACGAACGACTTCAAATTTCCTTGCATGTGCGCGACGTGCTGGGAAAGCGCGCGGGAGGCCCTGTTTATGTCATTGGCGAGCCTCGTCGTGTCTTGACCATACTTCAATCCCTTTAGCCATGACCTAGACGCGTCATCGATCCTCTGGGCCATCAAATAGGCGAACTGTGCATGGCAGAGAAGGATCGCGTCGGTTGCCCGTGAACAATAGCCGACGTCTTCTCTGAGAAGAGTCAGATGATGCTGGAGCACCCGCTCTCGTTCCTCAAATTTCTTGGTACGAAGTCTGTCTCGACCTGTCAGCGAACGACACGAACAAATCGAAATTTGTGTACACACTTGTCTAGCTGAGCGGCCCAGCCATCAAAGATCTCCTGACATATTCGGATGTCGTACACGGCGCCGAGGATGAGTTGAACATACGTTGGGTCCGGGCTTAGTTGTTCAATGGGGACGCCTACCGCGGGCATCGTCCAGTTTAGGAAGCGCGTGAATGACGATTTGCTGGGCACATATCTTCCTCATCGGCGTTGAGATACGCGAAGACCGAACGTAATTGAAAACGCTTACGGGGGTGGGGTGTCTGACATATTGAAAAGGGAGGAGAGAGGGAGAGAAGCGGGGGGTAGAAAGGGTCGCAAAGCCAAGTTTATGGCACGACGCTGAGGCGACTTCACCACGAGGTTTGGACGTGTACTACGCGTCGCGTAGGAAAGCAAGAATAGGGGGTTCCCCCTCTTCTCTGTAGAACTCACATTGACCTCCGGTGGTTTAAATGAGGAGACGCGGGTTCCAGCGTCGTCGTCTGTTCTTGATCCGCATGTATCACAGGACCTTATCTTCTCGACGGAACGGCGTGAAAGAAACGCGACTTCCCAAGTCGTAAAACCGCTGCTTTGCACAAATGCACATGACAGCAACAGAGTGTCAAGGAATCGGTGTTACGCTGGGCCTGTTCCATTGTTCCCAGTCTCCCATATTTCACCCTCGTGTGGGGCACGACACTGTATTCATGAATACAAGGCTCAATCGCCCCATTCCTTGCTCATTTCGGTCCCAGCGCCACGTATGAAAAACAAGGTCACGGTAATGGCCGCGCTAGGAAATCCCGTCCCGGAAATCTTGCATAAGTCAGTCAGAACGGCAGCGCTTCAGCTGCGCAGCACGGAAGGCGCAAGAAACGACCCGCATTTGGCCAGGTCTTCGATTACGGTTCAGGTTTAACCGCTGCCGCACAACAACACGGCGAGAGAAAACACACACTTTTCCATGCGCGAAGATACGCAAGGTCTCCACCCGCCACCATGGCGCATCGTCCGCCGAAGCTAGCCTTATCTTTGCTCCCATCAGTACCATATTCGTTTGGAACGCAGAGAACGCCGAGATTCAAGTTTACTGCTACTTCCCAATGGAAGAGGACGCCACAGGGAGACCTGGACAGGAGCTCCACCGAGTGGAACGACGGCAGATAATGCCAATTCGGCGTCGAATAGGCTACTTAAAAGGTACAGTATTTTGAGGTGCTCTGCCAGTAACTATTGACCCGGGGAACTTTCGACTTGGATGGACTCAGTCGCCTTCTCCCCTTCGTGAGGATCTAAGGTTGAATAAAAAGACGCCTTGTCAGGGCGGCAGGCCAGTGCAACAAGCTTGTGTGTCCTCGAGAATTGAACTCTTAGGTTGCTCTACGACATCGCGGGTCCCCGGTTGTGATCACTGTCGCACGCGGACGACGGACGATGACCGGCGTGGAAGCGACATGACTGGGGACGTCCGCGCAAATGCCGTTCTCTGTCACTAGACTGTGCGGACTTGTGTTCTGTCATTACGTTCTCCGAACGATGGAGACAACTCTGGGATCAAGGCGTGCACGGGCGCATATGAGAGTCAAACTCGGCTACTTGGGCTGTGAACACCGCCCTGGAGTGACGCTGGCTGGGTGTGTCTGCCGTGGCGCCACGACCTGGGGTATTGCCATCGATGTACTCGGACAGAGCGGGGGAAAGCCGAGCTACGGCCGATCCTGACACATTCTGCTCGGTAGTAGTAGGGACTTGAGGGGTCGGTACAGTGAGTGCCAAGTTATTGTAAATGCCACCTGATGCCATTTCACAAGCGGTGGAGGCGAACTTATCGTGCGATAATAAGTTATTACGGCAAAATGATTTCACCTTTGAGAAGAACATGATGGGGAGGGATTGCATATTTCGGAGCGGGCTTCTCTAGATCTGCCAAGTAACCAGGAACCAATGCTGGCGCAGACGCAATATCAAAGCCACTGTCCAAGGAAGCGCTCCCCTCCTGTTGTGGGTTTTAACGAAATTGTATTGCGTGAACGTGAGGCACACTTCTGCCGCCTCTCCGGGACCGCCCGACACTGAGCCGTAAACGGGGCGAATGCAATTCTGGGCGGCTGATGGGACATCGCCCGCATCTGTGAAATTTACATTCTACGGGGCGCTGAGCTGCATGTGAATGGCGTTCGGGGGTAGGTAGGGCTCAAGGCAGTTACTAGCCTTAGTCTCTGTGGTGTTGTACTGTATGTGCGATTGTTGTATGTGACAAGTGTCAGTTAGGGGGCTCATGGAATCAGAGCAACGGCGGCGCCGTACTCTACCCTCCAGATGTTAAATCAAGTCTTTACGGGTAGTAGTACCGTTATCTCATAATGAATCTGTAGAGGTCACTAAATCGGGGGGGTACTTCAAGGGTTTGTGAGAAATATTGATCATTCAAATTACTGCAAGTGACCGTACAAGAAAGATCGAAAAGGCGGTGAATGAGAGTCCATCGATCACATTAGACCCACTTTAACGTGACAACCCCTCTCACGTCCCACACGCCCCAATCTATTATCATTTTACTTCCTTAATAAGTGCTCCCGTCACACGCCCAAGTGCCGAGAGTGTGAAAGGCTTATGTTGTCGTGTGAGAGGAGAGTGCTGAATAGAGATGTCAGTCAAACTTTTTACAACTTGCAACAGGAACCCCGACTACGTGATGCTCACCGAGCTCGCGTTTGTTCTGTCGGCTGTGTGTTTCCGGGGCTAATAAAAGACGAACGTACCGAGACGAGGATATTCAAAGAGGGGTTGCCAGCCGGGTTCACAGTTTAATGGCAATAAACTAAGGTGCCTGGACCAGTCTGCTGAAATGCCTGTGAAGTAGGAGCAACGAGTAAGGCGGTCTGCGTCAAAACGTTGCATCGTGTTTGGGTTCAGTAGCTGCACGTCTGTCGTCAGATGCGTCTCGAAGGATGAACCGCGGGTACCCACGCCTGCAATAACATACGACTCGGCAAGCGTCAGCCGCTCGTGCCAAGACCACTCCGTAATTGTACGGGGACAAGTAGAAAATTGGTCCAGGTGTGACGAGGTAAGGAAAGGGAACTAAGAGAAAGTTAGGCAACTCAATCTCGCGGAACAAGGAGCATACTTGCCTTGCCAGTGATGACTAGAAACATTGTCACTCCTAAGGCCCAGTAATCGACCATAGGGTCGTTATGTCCAAGGGCAGCTTCGGGGCTGAGAAACCCTTGCCAGTGAGGAACACATCCAAAAGAAACCACGCCTCGTTTCACAGGTCCTTCTGTATGGACATGTGATAACCCAAACTCTGAAATGCGTGCATCCCCGGCACCAGTCAACAGTATATTGCTTGGTTTGATGTTACGATGGATAATCCCGATATTGTGCAGGTGAGCGAGCCCGTAAGCCTAGATAGCGGGAAGATAAAAGATAGCTAACCACGAGAAAGAGCATCCTCACCGCCTGCAAAATAATCTTCGCGAGTTGATTTGGTGGTGGCATCATCCCGACGTAAGAGGCGAGATCGTCGTTAAATGAAGGCTATAGCTGGCGCGTCAGTCCACGCCCACCCAACGGTAAAATCAGTCCTACCATGATAATATAGAGACAGCCCGAGTCGCGGAATGCGGCCTGTGCCTCTACCAGTAACAGAGAATCCGGATGCTCGACGATGCGTTTATATGCGCAGACTTCGTTCATTGCCCTGGAAAGACTTGCGGAACTACCTCTGTCAAACATTTTCACGCAAACGACACTCCCCGTATTGATGTGTTTTGCCGTCGCAACTCTGCATGAAGCATTTTCACGTTTACAACGCAAAATCCTGAAATGCGACATGTCCAGATGCTCAGTGAGATGATCAGATGGATAAAAAGGTGAGAAGTCTTCGTCGTCGTCCCACCATTCTGTATTTCGAGGGTAGACAAGGCGGGGTGGATCGAGAGTCTTGGCTAACGTAGAAAGATGAAAGAAATCGTCTAAGCCTCTGCACCGAGGGTAGTCCGATAAAGGTGAAGTCCAGGGTGTGTCATAGCAAACGTCTACTGCTCGTTCGTGGGGACTCTCTGGGCGGCTAAAACAAGCCTGTACTTTGGGAATGGTGCCAATGGGTAGCATCGTCGTGAGACGTTAGAAGTAGGGGGTACGCGAAGGAAAGTTCGTCCAAAGCCATGTTCACAATTTAAGCTGCTCAGTGGCCAGAGCATTGGGGACCTAGATGTGGATGTGGATGTGGACTTGGATGCATTGTGGCAACGGGATAAAGACGACCAAGGTGGCCACCCTGAATACAAGTCATTGTGGCGAGCTTGAGCGTCGACGTCATAATCAACAAGGTCGTGACAAATTACATAATGTTGATCGTGTCACAGACACGCGCTCCGGCGGCGGGAAGGGAAGGCAGCAGGTTGCTCAGGAGGCCTTCAAGTGACCGCACCCGATAAACATGTCCGGTTCAGAGTCCCCACACGGCCCCCGACGTTCACAACGTGAAAGGAAGCAGGCCATTCATTTCGTTTCTGGTCCGTCTTTCCTCTTTCCCTTTTCATTATATTCTTTTCCTCATCTAAGGTGCCACATTCCGTTGGCAGTAGCGTCCTCCCAGAAGAGAAAGCGCGACACCGCAGAGAGTAACGACGACGACAACGGTTCTGAACGTCGCTTCTCAGATGCGGACGATGTACCGTCTCCAGATGAAAACGAACACGAGAACTATGGCGCGCAGAAGCCAAGAGGAAAACCTGCTGTTTTGACCAGGAAGAGGGGCAAGCCCAAAACAACCAAACGTACGCGTGTTGCAAAAGATGGAGAGCTTATGGAACCCTCTCGCAAGTCAAAGAAGGCTCAGACTAACGGCGACGCGTCGAACTCGAACAGAGTTCCTCAAGACTTCAAAATTAACACAGACAACGCGCTTTTCAGTACGTGCCGACATCCTTCCCGTTCTGCCTTTTTACCCACACTCCTGCCAAAGATGCCATCATGAACCCATCCGCTGCTCTTCAATTGACAGTGGAAGACTTTCTAGAATCACTCAAGGAGACACCCGGAGCAGCTCAAGCCGAACTCGTCAATTGTATTCTCCGTGCTTGCGGTTGCAATGACTCCGTGAACCAGGATGAAGCGGTCGACTACGACGGGGTGGTCGATGCTCTAGATAACTTTACAGAAGCCTTAAAACAGGTGCGCCGGCCTACACTCGTCCCTCTTCTTCTCAACATCTCCTTTCTCAGGATGATTCACCCCTGTATCCCCTGACCTCGAAGCTGCCCATATTCAAGAAGTTTCGCAGGTCTCTCTCAGAATTCCTCGAACGTCTCATCGTCTCTGCCGCCGAGGTTGGTGTGCTATATACGACGGATTTGATGGCGACTATTCAAACTTGGATTACCTGCATGTCCTCGTCACAACTCAGAAGTTTTCGACATACAGCTACCGTCGTTGCTTTAGAAATATTGACAGCACTGTGCGACGTCGCTGCCTCTGTAGATAAGGAGGCCGGTGTCCTAGATAGGCAAAGGGCTGGGGAGAAGAAACGAAAGGCAGGAAACAAGACCAAGGCCACCACTAGCCGAGAGAAAGAGCTGGAGAGTAGAGCGGCAGAGGTGCGCGAGCGGAAAACAAACTTGGCCGAGTTCTTGAAGGAGCTCGTAGATAGGTGCGCACTTTGTTCATTGGGATTGATTGGTTTTCCTAAATGAGCAATCCTTTTAGCGTTTTCGTGAACCGTTATCGTGATCTGGACCCGTCTATCCGTGCGGAGTGTGTTCGTTCCATCGGTTTATGGTTCAAAAAATATCCTGGTTACTTCCTCGACGGCACGTATCTTCGCTACGTCGGATGGGTCCTCTCGGATTCTAATACTCAAGTCCGTCTGGAGGCTGTCAAATCGCTCTCTGGCGTCTACGAGAACGCGGACTACATCGGATCCGTACAGACCTTCACAGAGCGATTCAAGCCTCGTCTTGTCGAAATGGCGGCGCGGGACACGGAGCTCGCTGTACGCGTCGCTGTCATCGGTGTCCTCGGTGCTATTGATGCGCACCAGTTACTCGAGGATGAACAACGCGAAGAACTGTGCATACTCGTCTTTGATGAAGACGCCAAGGTCCGCAAGGCTGTTAGTGAGTTCGTCAGGGGCGTGTGGGCCGAAATTGTTGAAGAGGTGCTGGGGAATGGGAAGGGCAAACAGGAGCGCACACGCGCGGGCGTCAAGGCACTTGGAAAGTTACTTGTGCGTCTTTCAAAACCATTGAGCAAGAAAGCCGCAATCGCCGAGGACGACGAAGATTCTTTCAATGGGGTCACATCTGGTTCCGCTCTAAAGCGGGTGCGGGAAGTCGCAGCGCTCGTCGGGGCAGAGCAACGAGGCAGGATTGCGCTCGCGGTTGAAGCTCTTTGGGACGACGTCGAGCCTGTCAGCGAATGGGAGACGCTGCTGGATATCTTGCTGCTGGACCATTCCGCCAACACCGAGGGCGGCGATGAGTCCCGAGGGCGAAGATCGAAGGGTAACAAATCAAGCTCCGATTCGGTGGCGGGGGAAGCATGGCGTCTTGAAGAAGTCGAGGAAGCCGTTCTCCTAGAAGTCTTTGTCGCCTCCCTTAGAAAGGCGAGGGCGAGTGCTGCAAGCGCAAAAAAGGTACGCGTCCGACGTAGTGTGCTGCGTTGTAAATTCATATTTTCTGCAGGGGGAGGAAGACACTGTTGTTTCGGACATCACACGCGCGTTGATCAAAAGCCTTCCTCTGCTATTCACAAAGCACCAGACGGACGAGGCGCGCATCGCCGTTGTTCTCTCCATACCTTTGCTCATGAACCTCGATCTTTATCTGGAGATGAGGATGACAGCGGTCAGTCGCCATGTGATCAGTTCCTCATCCGTAGAACTCACGTCTCTTTTTAGGCCTATGCCAGCCTGTGGGATGACGTCACAAAGCAGTTCACTTCTCACTCGTCTCCAGTCGTTCTCTCCCATGCCGTGGCGGCTGTCCGTCACCTTATGGATGCGACGAGCCTGTCCAACACAAATAACACGAAAATTCTCGAGTTGGAGGACAAGCTTGCGACATCGTTACGTGATGCCGTTGCTGGGCGTGACGAGCTTGAGATCGCATCATTTACGGAGGACGAGGTACTTCTCCTTGGGGCGATCTGCGCCCGTCTGTCAACACTGGCTGGTGTGCGTGACATGTCCTCGTGGATGGAAGAGGACGAAGGCGGCAAACAGAGCAGTGCATGGGATATTATTTCCGCTCTTCTGGACAGGGGCAGACTAGGATACAAAGAGGAAGAAGCGGTGCGTGAATGAACACGTTTTGGGGTGTCCTGTCTGATATTCGCAGTAGATGATCGATCAGGCGCTCAACGTGTTGACGTTGCATGTCATCTGGAAAGCCAGACGATTACCAACCGATGTTCAGCCGTCTCCAGATGATACGCGACTGAGGGAGTCATTCCTTGAGCAGCGAGAGACGCTCTTGAAACGCCTTGTCGAGTATGCCGTAGGCTCACAGTCAAACACAACCGACGGTGTCCGGAGGGCGGCAAGTACTCTGTCCTGCTTTCCCCCTAGAAGCTCTCCTGACCAGTCGATCCAGGCTTTCCAGAACCTCCTGAATCTGCACATTCTCTTCTGCCCGCCTCAGGATTCACGAGCGGAAGACTCGCCTAGATCCTCGTTATCCTTGACGCTCGACGAGGAAGTCCAAATTCGCTGTGCTGCTTTCGTACAGGCGGAAATTGAATGCTTCATAGAGGAGGTGGCAGTGCGCGGCGAAACCGCTAGTGGTAATGGATCGGGCGACGAAGGCGTCTCCGGCGACGATGATGCAACCCCCAAGAAGGGAAGTAATAGGAAAGGCAAGAAACCGATGAACGGGACAAGGGAGACGAGAGCTACAGCTCCAGTTGGTAGGCCAATGTCTCTCTTGAGCATCTCGGCTGGATATGTGGTGACCACGTCGATATTCAGGGAAACAGACTACGCGTGCGCAGCTCGAGCAAGAATATGTTTTCATGGGCGTGATTTCGACGTTCTTGAGGGCGATTCGCGCCGGGGCCATTCACCCAACTCATAGCACCGTCCTCCTTACCCACCATGGTCGATTAGGTGTTACATTCGACCATTGCTCGAAGATCGTCGTCGACGTTCTCCGGGAAGAGGGCATGTACAAGGGACATGGTGACGTTGTCGTCGACGTCGTTACGAGCGCGCTCAAAGACGTGAGCAAGACCAACGTCCTTTGCTTACCGTGCTTTGATCGCTGACCCTTCATAGTCGTTCACTTTACTTCTCGACGATGTCGCACATGACGAGGCACACTCGATCTCGCTCGCTAAATCGCTGGTTCCGTGTCTCATGATGCGCGGCGCTCAACTGGCGGTTGTTCGCAAGCTCGACGGCCAGCACGTTGTCTCCATCCATTCACGATTATTAGCCTGGATCGCGAAGCGACTCGCGGCCTACGAGAGCAACAGCAACAAGAAGTCGAGAGATCTTTCCGTCCTGTTTTTCAAGGTTTTACAGCCTTTGTTGGCGCCTGTGGACAACCGAGATGCTTTGACGATGTAAACCCGCCTCTAATGTCTGAGAAATATTGACTGACCAGTCTCCATCTAGCAAAGCTTATATGGACCAAGTCCTGGCTCAAGCTAAAGTCAAAGTTTCTCCAACATCCTCTGCTTGGGAACCTCAGCGAGCGTACGAGAGACGACTCGTTAACATCATGTCCAAATCTAAAGGTTCATCGCCCATGATTCTTTTCGACGACGGTGTATGCTGACGCTGCTAATAGGTGGTGCTCCATCCAAACACCGTGGCAGGGCCGTCGGAAAGCCACGAGAGCTAGCTACGAGCGAAGAAGAATCAGGTGAACAGTCAGGTGATGACGCACCGACTCACCAGGAACCCGTCTCCCAACAACCGCCACGACCTCGCCCAGCATATCGCACAAGGAGTGCAAGCCGAGAACTAGACGCGGCCTCCGCCGCCGGCGAGGAAGCCGGAGGAGACCATCACAGGTCGGAACCCGAGGACGACGCGCCCGTCGCTCCCGTCAAGAAGAAACGTGCCGCGTCGTCGTCGTCGACGCGCCGATCGGTGTCCCGCAGCAATAGGTCGAGGACTCGGAGCCTGCGATCGCGATCTCGCGGACAGTCGTCCGCTTCCTCAGGGCGGTCGAGCCCAGAGCCGCCCGAGGGAGGAGAACGCACCCCGCGGGCCTCGCGCAAGCGCCGGCGGGCCGCGAGGAACGAGGAAGAGAAGGGCGGGGAGGTCTGTCCGGCCGGCGAGGGCGACGACGCGGGCGCTGGCGGCGTGGCACGGGGCAAAGAGGTTGGTAACTCTCCAGATGGCCGGGGCGCGCCTTCGAGTTCGAGTCCTGCGCGTGCCTCGTCGTCCCGAGCGAGCTCGACAGGCGCCGAATTTCGGGTGCTTCGAAAACGGGCCCGTCACTGACAGGTGCCATGCTTTCTCCTCTGCCTGTTTCCCTTAATGTTATCTTTATTTTCGTCATCACCGCCTTGTATCGTTGCTGTCCATCTAATCTAATGTTCTGTTTCTTGCTGCTAACCAACTGTTATTCAAATTGGTCATGACGAAATGGTAATCATTTTTATACACGAATGAAGAATGGATGTGTGGTGTGAATATGTGAATATGTGAATTTGGTTGATGACGATGGTTGTCTGACAGTGACCTTGACATGTGCAGTACGGTACTTGAATGATGAGATCAAAAGTGCGGGGACCGTGAGAGTAAAAAATAGAGTAAGTGAGTGGTAGGGTGGCGCATGCAAGTCCAAAGAGAGTATAGTTTATAGCTTGATCAACGAAATAAGTTACTGTAATATTTAGGGGTGGCGTCGTAGTAGCCTCAAGCGTCTAGATGGTAAAAGGTAGCCAACAATGCATCGGACTGGAAAAAGGGGGCCATCAGCACGAGCTAGCAAATGAATTTGGTTAAGGGAATGCACGCGCACCTCAACCTCCAAAAAGGCATGGGACCGATTATGTCTTGTCCGGCAATCAGCGGAATCAGACATCCGTCTCGCATTGTCGCGCGCTCCGGGCGACGCGGCGGAGGGTGATACGGCGAGGGAGGACCGACGTAAAGGCGGCGGTCTCAGGTCAGGGTCATCAATCCCCAAGTACCCGTATAGGTCTGCCTGTGCTTGCGCTAGTGCGCGCGCCTCGGACGAGGATGACAACTCCGATAGATAGGCTGTGTGGGGGGTAACGGTAACGGTTCATTAGTCTGCTGTGCGATGAGCGTGGGAGGGAGTGCTTACCGGAACCGCGGCTCGATAGGTCAGAGGTAACGATGCGATGTAGGGACGACAGCTTGCGTGGGATAGGGGGCACGGGGGGTATCACCTCTGAAGCCGAGGATGGTGTGCCGACGGAGGACACGTAGCTCAGACGGCTGCCGATCTGGCTCGCCATCGATGCGCGCAGACTGCGGCTTGCGCGGAGCCCCGCCTTCGAAACGCGAGTGCTGGACACGCGGGATGCCATGACGAGGCTCGTGCGGCTCGAGCGGCGCGTAGCAGCGGGACTACTGTCGCGCGTCTGCAAAGTATCATTGAGGTCGTCCAGGTCCCGTGCCACCTGTTGCGCCTGGGCCCACGCCTCATCACGCTCGGCCTCGAGAGCAAATACTCGGTCCTGCAAGCTCTGTACCTCCGCCGTCCGCTTGAGGTAGCTCACGTGGAGCTTGCGCAGCGCCATCGCAAGCGCGCTGCCAGAGTGAACGGCAAGCATTCTTGAGAGTTGTGCAGCCTGATCGCGTGCGTGGTATAGCTCTTCCGCGATCTTGTCGAGGTTTGCGGTGGTTTCGGCCAACTCTTGCAATCTCGTGCGGAGGGAATTGGACCCCAGGGTCCCTGCAGAAACCATGGCCGCTTTATGGAGTGCATCACGCTTGCGGGCATGTACTTTGTAGTGGACTTTGAGCTCGTTCTGCAACGCGGTGAGCCGCTCCAGCTCCACAGGCACATCGGTGAATGCCGCTTGGGTGGTCAACAGCCGAATGGACGAAGGCTCCGCAGAATTTTTGATCGCACTGGACACTATGGTTTGCAACTCATCAGAAGAGAACGTCCACTTTGCCGCTTCCATGGTGAACGCTTTGAACTTAGGGGGGGACGTCTGGAATTTAGGCCCAGAGCTGGAGCTAGGGCTGGGGCTGGAGTTTGCCAAATCCCGGGCACCCATAAGCGTCACCCGAGAAAGGGACTCCACAGACGAGGTCGAACCATATCGGCTGTGCGACTTGAAACCAGAGGAACCGGATACGTTGCGGTGGGGGTTACGGGGGCCAACCGGAAGGGGGGGACGAGTGGGAATTCGGCGCGTATCATGCGAATAAAAAATGGGACGAGGGAAAGTTGAAGCAGTTGAATGATTGTCATGGGGTGCGACCGAATGGACGACTGGGGGCCCTAGCGTATGTAGACGGTAAGGTGGAGGGGCGCTGTATTCTTCTGACGGTAAATCAGAAAGTGGAGCTAGTGGTGGTTGTGGAGGTGAAAGTGAAGGTGAAGGCGGACGCAGTTGAAGGGAAGACGGTGGTGGTAAAGCATGCGGCTCAGGTGAATCAGGGACGAAAAGAGACCCGACCGGGGTAACGGGAGGTAGTTGTGGTAGCGGAGGTGAAGGAGGACGAGCAAGGGGAGCTGGCGGTATGGTGGCTTTGGTTCTTTGGGGTCTTGAGTGCTTGCGAAACATCAACCTTTGCGAAAATGTTGGGCCGAAGGCATCACCGGCTACTGGCCCACGGGGGTCAATTGGCTCCTTACTGAGCGAAGGTTCGCCCGGCTTGGTGGTCGTTGGGTCTTCACTGCATTCAGGGACAGGGGATGAACCCCCAGAAGCCTCGTCGACTGCAAATCTAGCTGAAGGTTGTCTGGCCAGCTTGCTTCTCGACAACTTTTTGTGGGCCCTCATTCCTAAAGAGGCCTTCGCTGTGACAGATCTTCCAACCAAGAGTCTTTGAGACACCCGACTGCTGCGGCCACGGAATGATCTGGTCATAGATGTACGGCACAGCTTCGAGGAATCTGGGAATAGCGAGGAATGTGCGGAGTTGTTCGGGGAGAATAAAGGGCTGAAGGCGCTAGGTGTCTCTGGGAAGGTTTGGGCACTCCCAGAGAGAGACGACAGCGGTGTTTGTACTCGGGAAGCAAGCTGTTCTCCTGTAGAAAGGTCGAAGGATATTTCGTCAGACGATCCTGGTTGACCAGAGTACTTAGACCGCCCGGAACTGCTTCGACCAGATATTACAATGTTGTCAAGCAGGTCGGGGCTAGGAGGTGGACTAGGTGAGCCCGACCGACTCGGGAAACCGCTACTTGTGAACGTAGACGAAATACCCGCGCTTTCAGGGAATGGAGGAAGCTGTGATATGCGGTGAGAGTACACCGCACCCAGTGACGGAGGCAAAGCAGATAATGTGTCCGCGTCCTCTGAAGGGACTGACCGAGAAATCCCTGACGACACGCTCACGCGACGGTTTGAAGATATTCGCCGCTCGCCGGCAGGAAGTAAGGTAGCAGGGTGAAGAATAAGGTTGTTTACGGAAGAAAGAGACGGACGCGAACCCGAGCGTGACCGTGAAGCACGGCGAGTGTCGATGGCTGCGCCTGCCGAACATTGGAAAAAACGTCAGGAGGATCGCACATCTATAGGGTAATGACGACCACTAACCTGGCTGACGTTGCGCAGTAAGCAGGACGTGCAAACCAGACGGTGCAACGACATCGAGTTCGCTTGTGGGAACGTCTGAAAGTGATGATGATTCCGTCGTTTTAGGAGCAAGTCTGGAGTTTGGAAGGGGTGCGGAAAAATGATCAAGAACCATGGTGATCTCTTCCCCGGAAGGAGGCGTGGAACTCGAGGTCGGTCCCGACCATGCGGATGGAGCCGAGTCTGACGTTTGTGGTTGGGAAGAGGACCCCCCTTCAGCAGAAGTGGACGAATCCTTGATAAGATCTGGAGTCACAGGGTTGGAAGGGCTTGGCGTTGACAATTCCGGAATGGGCGAGATTTGGTGTGAGAATGTATTCGAACGCTTTCTCATGTCCTCTCGAGACGGGATCAGATTTTCTTCCCGCAGTGTGCCACGAGAGCCACTCGGCATATTTGACTGACCCATGGCCAGATCATTGACAGTCCGGGATGCGACAGCCGGAAGGAGAGGGGGAACAGGAGGCACATCCAAATCACCATCGGCACACTTTGAACTCATAAAAGCGTAGTCGCCGCTTGGCAGAGTGGCCGAGTCCGAGCGAGTGATGCGTCGAGACAGACGATGGTCGCGTGACTGATCTGTTTGGATGCACCACACATTGGCTATAAGAGTACCGGGGAGGGTGGTGCCCGACACGATCGATGCACTGTCGTCAAGGGCGGGAGAATCTCCAGGATTCAAGGAACCATATAGCTCCGCAGATTTTCCGGCTGAGCGTTGGATCTGCACTTGAGACGCATGAGACGCGGCGGGGATCTTGATAGGTGCGGGCGTGGCTTTCGGCGTACGGCGAGGCGAGGGGGCGGTCTGAGAGCGCAAGTCAGGGAAAGACGTCGGGGCTCGGTAAATGCTTACCCGAGTGACACCTTCACTCACGATTCGTTTCGCGAGTGCATCATTCTGATAGGCTGTGATCAACTTACGCAACGTGAGAGTGCTAGGGCTCTCACCTTTCTTTGCTCTAATCCGACATCATGTGGTAGCGATTTGGGACTCGCGCCGTTACGACCAGGCCCATTGGGCAACGGTCCACCCCGGAACTCACGCGAGTCTGTCGCTGGTCTGTAATTGCGGACGCCGGGGACGAATGGATCGCTCGCAAAAAGGGGTCCATGAGAGAAGTCCACGTCAACTTGATAGGGAGTAGGGATACTGGTGCGCTCTGCGGACGTCCTAGTGGGTTCGGAGATATTGGGAGAGACGAAACTGCTGGGGGTAGGGGGGGTCGGGGATCGGGGAGTGCGTATACTAACGATCTTCTTCGCCCTTCGCCTGGCAGAGCGGAAGTTGAGAAATGATATGCTCATCGGCCTTGAATGAGAGGCCAGGCAGAATAGGAGGGAGCCTGGGGGAAAATCAGGAAGACGGAGCGAAAGGAATGCGGGAGAGTAAAATACGATGATGAATGATCGTACGGGAGCATGGCCACTGTTACCATCACCGCATATAATTGGTCTAGATAATAGATATGTAGTTGACAGGTTTGGCTTGCCACGAGATCAATGGAGGACGTTGTGGGGCTGTGCAACCGAGTCTGTACCTCTGGCGCCTACCTTGACACATTCGGAATGAAAATCATTCGCACTGGTGTCATGACTGTATATACCTGTATGCGCGCGATCAATAAATTACGCCTCACATCAACACCTCGGTAACAGCGCCGGTGTGAATCTTGGTGAGAATGCATTATCACGACCAATCAACGGTCCTTAAACCAACTTGCCTTGAATACTACCGGGACGGCGCTAAGCAAGCACCCGACCCGAGCTGCTTCAGTGGACTCTCTTCTCCGCCGATAACCCCTCATACCCGGTTGCTCTTCATCAAAACGAGGTCGGTTTGCTGTGGATGACCGATAAGTACGCAATAACCGATACGTACCCCGCTTTACTGTGAATTTGTCGCGGGGTTCAGCAGCGGCGGTGACTGAATTTACCCTCCTCTTCCAGATTAGGATATACTTACACGTGGAACCCTACTCCCTCCCTATGAGTACTGTCTCAACTGAAACCTACCGCGAAAAGGCGCTGCGCAAATTTAAGCAGCAGCCCCTCGTTCCTGTCGGTACGAGGACATTCTCAAAGTAATTTCCGTGCCCACTGACTGCTGTCGGCGACTACACAGGAGCAGCTGCCACAACCGTCGCCCTCGTAATCGCGATGACGAAAATGCGCAAGGGTCAGTCACACTCCTTCAACAACTGGCTGCGTGTACGTATCGTGGCGCAGGGACTCACTATCGCGACGGTTGTCGCTGGCTCATGGGCATACGGCGTTTCGACACCCACGTCCCAGCTAGAAACAGCTGCAGCTCAGGACAAGGCAATACAAGAACGGGCGGCGTTCGAAGACCGGCTACGTTTGGCTGAGGAGATCACTCGTGCGGAGTCGGGTTCAGTGTCAACGGCGGGTATACGGACACCGCCACCGACTGCACCGCCAACAATAGAGTCTCCCCCACCCTCAGCCACATCGGGGTCGTGGACGTCGTGGTGGCAGTGGAGCGGGTCGAAAAACGGCACCGAAAAGTCGTGAACATGTACTGTAATTCCCCTGAGGGCTATACGCTCTGCCCTTCTCTCTATTCATTGTTCGATAGCACAGCGACGAAGTGCTACATTACAGCTCGTTAAACACATTGACTCGGCGTACGGATACAGCCAACACCCGTTAACGTCAGAGTCCTGTGTCAGTTGCTACATGGCGTTGTCTTGTAGAAGAAATTGGTGAATCAGGTCATCCAAGCACCGTTTGGGTCATGCGTGGATCAATTGGTGAAACAAACCGCCAAGATCAACATTTAATCCACTCAACCCCCATGTAGTGTTGAGATGAAGACAATCTCATCCCCCTCCTTCAGCTCGTAGTCTCCTTCCCCTTCGAGTTCCCAGTCGGTGTCGTTCACCAGCACCAGGATCCCAGGTCGCCTATGCCCCGATTGAACGTAAAGTCAGAAAATATATGTCGGGTAATGCTCACACTGTCCCGCCTTCGATGAATAGTTCTGGGCGCTCCTTCAGTAGATTATCTTTAAGCCAGTGAATCAAAAAGTTGATATCCGCGGGCCCTTCCCCTTCATTGCCCTGGAGTACTACCGGAGGGACGGTGACGAGATGCTTCCGCTGGTTTGAGAATAGGAGTTCGAGCCCTCCGCCGAACTCAACTTTGAGTCTCAGGTGGTGCGACATATGTCACAAGTAAGTACGAAGAGACTGTTTGCAGTTGTTAGGACCATGTTTGGTCCGCCGAGGCCATCTAGCTCTCGATATGGATATCTACGTTTGGTTTAATACTCGCCCCCATGTCCCCCGGCAGTAGCTCATCAGTAGGTCTCAGCACCAACTTAGTTCGCAACCCAGTTCCTATCATGTATTCCAGATATATTACTCTACTCATCGAACACAAACCCTTGGCGCTTCCATCCTTCCTGTGCTCGATGCAACCTCCTCATCATGACCCACTTGTCCTCTCGCCTCTTCATAGCGAGATGTCCCTAATGAGCGTGACTGTATGCATGGTAAGGGACCTGGGGATCCTTGCCGTGGTTAGCGTGGGCGAGAAAAAAAAAGAGGACGAACTAGAACACTGCCACTCCGGGCACTCTAGTGAACCGGTACACTTCGCGTTGCCTTGAGACTACACCCGATCGAACAAACCTGCTAAGTCTTCTGTGATTGGCGAACATCGGAACTTGTGGCGTGGGTCACGCGTGCTACCTCACATGTTGACCCGGACACCTCACGAGAAATGGAAAATGCTGCACTTTTCTTATACTAACAGATCATGGATCATGATGTGGTATCAATGGTGAGAGCTGCATGCCGAACGTTTTAGTGTGGCAACGATGCAACACGGAGGCGCTGACGGGTCACACCGAGCGCTCATCACTCACACCATCTCACACAATCCAACGTATGCACGACAAAGTTATACTTACACACCCACGCCCACCAAGGCAGCCGTCGGGGCCACAGTGTGACCCTCTTCGTGGTACCAAGTCGAAGCACGGCACCTCCATCTCTTGCCACTCCGTGATGCCGGTACTGTTCGGATCAGAGGAGGCGATGTCTTTTCAGAGGCAGCTAGGCTAAATTCACTGCCATCCCATACTCGCAAAAAGGGATGCCGCTCTTCGCGTGCTACGTTGGGGGTTGAGCACCCCAAAACTCACGAAGTGGGTCATCGAGGAAGAACCTATTCTAGGGCCGTCGCTCCAGTAACGAGATGGATCTTTTTGTTTGCTTTCTCTGCGGGCTTCTGATTTCCGCGGTCTTAGCAAGCTTGGTTGTTGCTTCATCCTCATCGAATGGTTGGCTCTCAGGTCAGATCACGTTTCAACCCGTCTGAGTTGGGTGACAAAGAGGTCCAACTGATCTACTCCATCACACCCATCCACTCATGCGTTTCCTCTCACCCGCGCCTATACCCTCAATTCTCCAGGTAAGTTGTTGGCTTATTCGGTACATCAAACCGATGACGCGTCGACTCTCAGGTCAGATCACGTTTCAACCCGTCTAATTTAGTCGACAAAGAGATCCAACTGAATCCACTCTATCATACTCACCCTTTCATGCATTTCCCCTCGCCCGTGCCTGCACCATTCCCCAGGAAAGTCGCTGGCAGATAGTCTCCTCTGCCTTGAAGAAGCTTGACGTTCAACAAGTCGCCACGTCAGACCCTCTGAGAATTGGGATGAAATAGTTATATAACGTAGTTAACCTGTTATTGGATCCAAAAATAGAATAAAATAAAAGTACTACTGTCACGTGTTCTTGGTCGCAAAATGCGGGGAATTGCAAAACACAGTTTTTAAGAGATCAGAAGACCTTCCAAACTGATCCTTCTTTGTTACAATAGGTATGTATTAATTTCTGAAGGATCTCACAAAAAGGGAGGAAAATGGTACGTTTTTGCCTTGTGATTTCACGAGCATTGTACGGTACTGTCGACTGTCCATACTCAGGTCTTGGCTGAACCTGCACGGTTCAGGTTTAGTACATGACCTAAATGTGTTATTTAACCACCTTCCAGGCTCCAGGTCGTCCAGTGTAGCTGCAGTGAAGATGCAAATAAATCAGGATTTTGCGTGACACCCCTTTGCTCGACTCAGACCTACCGAAATTGGGCGGCGCTACTTTCGCTGGGACACAGACCGTCGGTTTTTACGACTAAGATAGCCTCGCCTGCCCTGCTGTCCCTCTTCACACCTCCCGTCCATCACGGCAACCTGTTATTAAGCCCTACAAATCAAGAGTCCCGCCTATTGGACTGCCAGTCATAGTAGCCGTAGACTAGCCAACGCGCCACACCCACTCTGGTATCCTCCCCCTTCTCCATCTTGGTCGATATCCTGATACCCTTCTATGCAAGAAGCATCTATCGAAGTAGGCCCTTACTCTTTTCTTTTCCTACCTACATAAGAAGCTTTACTCCACGAACCCTCTCGTCATTGAATCTATATAACCTGCTCTTTACAGAGCTCTTTTGGTTCGCGCTTCCATCTGAGGGATTTCTGCATTTATCCTAGAGTGTATATACCGACTAAAAGTTCTTATTTCTCCGCGTTCGCTGCTGTACTCCTTATCCCTCGTCCTGACTCGAACTAGCAACAGCCCAACAACATCGTCCTCCTTTGACTTTCCGAGTCTTCGTAACTCTTCCTCAAACAAGCCAGAGGCCATCCCCGACTCCCCAAACCTTCACGCCTCTACGTACTGACGATGCGCCCTACCACAGCCCTATCTCCTCTTCAAACCTTTCTTAATGAGTTTCGGACTCGAGGCCCCATGGCTCGGCAAGATTACCTAGCCGCCATACTTACCCACTGCAACTCTAGCGAACTCCTTTTTATTTCTACCCGAATTGCATCACTCCTCAAGCGCGACTTTCTCGCAGACCTACCTATAGTGCTCGCCTGTCGCATCCTCAATTTCGTCGATCACCCTCGCACCCTTACACGCATCGCATGTGTCTCGCGCAAGTGGTACGCCTTAGTGCAGGGCGAGCAAGTTTGGCAAGGACTTGCAAGTGTATATCACTTTGACCTCGCGCTGCAGGGCCCGGGAGAGCTGGGGGCTGAAGAGAGCGATGCGATAGGCGTCACTCATTCCAACTCACCGCACGTACTGACGCTCCCCCGCCTTTCACGATCGCCACGCGCCCTCCAGCGAGCGCCAAGCTCACAATCACTCTTCAAATATGCCTGGTCCACCCGTACGCTTCCTACTTCTCCTGAGCGTTCGTGCGTGACCAACGCGGCTCGGCAGTGGTAAATTGGAAGTGCGGTGGCCGGTGCCTGCGCGCGCACCGCATTCCCGTGCCCGACCCCGACAGCGGCGTGGTCACCTCTGTCGCACTCGACGTCGATTGGCTCGTTGCGGGGCTTGCCAATCACCGCATCTACGTCTTCTCCGCACACACCGGCTCACTTGTACGCACGCTTGTTGGGCACGAGCTGGGTGTCTGGTCCGTCAACCTCGTCTCACACGGCGGCGCGCTCGATCCTTCCCATCCACCGCCTCCTTCGCCCAACCCCGGCAAAGTGATATGCGGGAGTGGAGTTCCCGAGGTACCTGACGGCCCCGCGCTGCTGTTACACAATCGTGCGCCGGCTGGCGCCGAGGTGCTTGATCCACAGGGACTCGACCATCTCCTGCCGCCGTCGATGCGTGCTACCCTGGCGCTGGACGCACAGTATCCCCCGATTGTGCCAGCACCTACGCAGGAAAGTGGCTCTGGCTGGGCAGAGAGTGCGCGTAGCGACGTGACCGGTGCAACGCGTGGGTGGGGCCAACCAGGCTCGCTCGTGATCAGTGGCGGATGCGACAAGGACGTGCGGGTGTGGGACGTGCGGACAGGGTAGTGTTCTTCTCCCTCGCGTGGCAACCTTCTTCTGATAAACGACTGGGGGCCTGGGATTGGTTGTCTAGGCTCACATTGTACGTCCTTCGCGGACACACTTCGACCGTGCGATGTCTCAAGGTGCTACACAATCGGCCCGTCGCGGTGAGTGGCTCACGCGACGGTACCTTGCGCGTGTGGGATGTGCAGCGGGGGCGGATGCTGCGCGTCCTCGCTGGGCACGCAGAGAGTGTGCGCGCTCTTGACGTGTGCGGTAATCGAGTAGTCAGCGGGAGCTATGATTGCACTTGCAGAGTATGTTGGATTGACCCCTTTCTCCCATATCACTATTGCGTCTCTTATTTTGACCGCGCTGATTGGTGAATCAAGCTCTGGGATGTCGACGCAGGCGAATGTCTGCAGGTTTTTCGCGGACATTTCAACCAGATATACACCGTTGCGTTTGACGGAAAGGTCGTCGCATCCGGAGGGTTGGACACGACAGTACGTGTGTGGGACCCTCATACAGGGTAGATCGGACACCCTCTCCCCCTTGCCCATTCCAACCTGAACTTATCTCACCCATATCTCACAGCGACTGCATCGCGATGCTCCAGGGTCACACCGCGCTGGTGTGTTCGCTGCAGCTGACGCCGCACACCCTCATCACGGGCGGGGCCGATGGACGGGTGCTTGCGTTCGCACTGCCGGACCTACGCGTGCACACTCGAATCGCGGTGCACGACTCGTCTGTCATATCTCTGCGGTTTGACGACCAGTTCCTTGTCACCGGCGGGAATGACGGTCGCGTGCGTCTCTTCGACGTGGGCTCAGGTGTATACCTCCGCGATATCACCGCACCGAGCGAGACCGTGTGGAAGGTTGTCTTCAGACGTGAGGTATGCGTGGTCCTGAGTCGGCGTGCGGCAAAACGACGGTCGAGATCTGGAGCTTTAAACCTCACGATCAGATCGGGGAAGACAGGCGCGTCATAGTAGGGTGAGGTGTATGATTCAGGGCTCAGAAATACTTGCGGGCGAGTGTGAGTGAGTGCTATGAGGTGTGTAATTGTGTTCTATATGCATCAATGGAAATAGCTCTCGTTCGATTTGTAGAACTGTACCACATTCTATTTACTTCAAGGTAAAGGGGTAAATCGATCGATTCCAAAAATGAATCCGATCCAAGATCTTGTTCTAACAGAGTAGATACTACGTTGGGAGATGACATACGACGAGTACCGCGTTGGAATATATCAATTAGGTGAGGATACCAACGAGAGGGGTTGGAGATCTTAGTAACTTACAGTAATGGCTGGAATACCTAGCATAAGGAACCAGGCTAGTGGCGCTAATCAATAGAATCTTCGCTTACCACGCAAAAAGCCGGGAATACAGACAAGAACCAAGCGTAGCGAAGGCAAGTCTGTTGAGGTTTACTCCATCGACGTCCTCGCATTCTGTAGGAAAGTCGACCCTACGCTTTTGATATATGACGTCCTAAAGCGAGCAATTGTTGAAGGAAAAGCGAACTAGAGAGTCGAGAGGCCAGTTTTGGTGTCGGCCTTCCGGTAGCCGACCAACACGAATTGTTGATGTCGATATCTGCCAGTGGTGCGAACACGTAATATCACCTATTGTACACTACACCACAAAAACCTTTCAGCAGGTAACAGTGTAAGGAAGAAAACGAAGGCAAAGGACCAAAGGTCACACCAACGCAGTCGCAATATTCATCAAGAAAGGATAACACTTGCAAACCGATTTCAATTCCGAAAACATACGTTTAGATCTTCCAGTGTGATCGGATGCGTGGTAGCAGGGTCAGAGAACATGATTGATGTGTTTCCGAGTTCATTGCTATGGGCAGTACAGTAGTAGTATGCTGTAAAACAGCTGGAGGGTGGGTGGCAACGGGACATCTCTGTGGTTATGTAATCATTGCCAATTACGGAACGAGTATATGCACTCACTCACCAACGCCGCGGCACCGTGGCAACTGGCACTGACAACTGCCAGTGGCGAAGTAAAGGTCGAAGAACGTGGCGGTCTCAACTTAGTTCAACTTGGCATTCTCACAACTATTCCGCAAGTAGTTCATACAAGCTATCGAAGCCCGCACGTCGTCCAACATCCTCGATCCTTAATTATGAACTGGACTTCCGCCGCGTTTCTTCCGAGTGCTCGTCGGCGAAGAGAAATGGTCCCATCAGTGCGCTGTCTGGTGCCATCTCCGAATAGTTCGCTCCTACGTATGCTACTCGTACATTCCTTTGAGTCATGATCGAAGATGGAACCATCGGACTTTCCTCTGATGTTCCGCCTCGTGGTATACACGCCGCAGCCGGCCCCCCAACATGCCCCTCAAAAGCTGCTCAGTGTTCCCAGCTCCGTTGACCCCATCGCTCCACCGTCTTTTCAGAACACTTCTCGTCGTTATGAGCGAAAAGCACCACGTTCGCTCCCGTCACCCGAGTTTCAGAGGGAACAGTGTCCCCTTCCCGCGCGCTCCTTCCATTAGCCGCCAGTCGCTTGGCCTTACTCCTGCAGATTTTGAGAGCATTGGCTATTCCTATGCTCAGGCATATGACCACCTGTCACACGACCCTAACGCAACTCATCAGATGCGAATTTCTCGCTCTCCTGCGGGTTCGACCCGTAGCTTCCGCGCTCGTCCTGGGGCCCAACAACTCAGCCCCGTTGTAGAGGAGAGCGAAGAACGGAGGCGCTCACGTGGTTCAAGATCCATTGCATCATCTCCTGTTACTCGTCGTTCTTCAGTACCAGTACCACTCGTTGGAGAGCCTATTGCGGGTGACATATTTCCCGAGGATATTACGATCGCGATCATGTCGCTACTCCCGCAGGTCGAGGCGCGTAGCGCAGCCATTGCGAGGCAGCGTCCCAGAACACCCAAGATCTATATGCCTGTCAAACGAGTGGCAAAGGCGGCTGGCCGCGCGATTTCGGGTGCGGTCAAAGTCATACCGACTATCTGCCTGAAGCATCGATACTAGTTGTGCCTCCGGACTTCCCCTCCGGGCATGCCGCCTGATGTGGCGGCGTCTTTCTTGATCTGGCTGTATCATCATATCGCCTCCCGAGGCATGATCATGTCTGTATCCATTCCATCTCAACGTGTTTGAACACATGCCCGCCTTTCCCTTCACCGCCTCGTGATACACGTGAAGCTTGCCAACCCCCAACGAGCGGCCACGCCGTCGCCTGCCCTTTGATCACGTGCGCTCATTCGGCCGCACTTCACATTAAAGAACATCCACTACACCTCCATTGTCCTCATCGCTCCTCCCACAAGCACACCACATTTTCCACACTTGTACAAATTCTGCAGGTGGTTCCCTCCGATATGCCGTCGCTCAAAAGACCTCGGGCTGCTTTGGCTTCGCATGTCGGAGTTCCTGTAGATGCCACACTCTCTCCACCCATCCTTATCCCACCGTCGTACTGTAAGACACCCCCGCGGAAACAACGGCGACTAGACGACACCAGAGCTCCGCTTTCAGACATGAGTAACGAATCATATGCCATTACTGCTTTACCTTCGCAACCTTCCCCGCCATCGTCACTAACTCCAAAGCTTCATGCCAACCTTCCTCCTCCCAATTCCCCTTCTCCAAGGCCACGCGGCCCTGTAAAGGCAGCGCCCTTGGGTCGCATGAGGTCATGCGAGGAAGACCCCGACGATAGGATCACAGCCCTTCCCGCCGTTCCTCGCCGAACTCTACCCACGGGATACTCGCTTCGGTCCCAGAATCGGCACTCATCATACATGCCATCATCGGAATCGGCCCCAGGGCCATTTCACATGTTAGAATGCATGCAGTCTGGGGGTTTCGCTACCGCTTGGGCCGCGCGCGATTTGAGCACGTCTCGCGTATTGTGCTTCAAGGTCACCTCTAAAAAAATTGTGTCCGAGTACAAGGCCTCGCGTCTGGCCCTCGAACGCGAGCTCGAAGCATACCAGCGCCTTGCCGCCTGCATCGAGACTTCGTACGTGATGCAGTTGCATGCTGTCTTTCAAGATCCTACCAGAGTGTATTTCGCTATGGTGAGTCACTGCTCTACCGTACGCTGTCGATGGGACACGGTTTATAACAAATTCCCCCAGGATTTGATGGAGTGTGACCTATGGGAAGCCACTGCCAAGGGGGTATCCACGGTGCAATTGCGACGGTGGATGGCCCAGATCGTGAGTCATCGCGCCCTATTTGTGTCTCTTGCCTTACTTTTCCTCACTCTCCCCTTTGTTATTAGGCACTCGGCCTCGACGCACTCCACAACATGGGCATCATGCACCGCGACCTCAAGCCGGAGAATATCCTTCTTTCTCGCTCCGGCGACGTGCGGATTGCCGACTTGGGCGCAGCGTACGTACACGACGCCTCCCGCCTCACGCGTGGCCAGAGTTACGCTCGCGATGCCGTGTTCACGCCGGGCTATGCCGCTCCCGAGCTAGTCGGAAGTGCTCTACGCGACGACGGTGCGTGGATTGCACCCGGCGCGCGCTGTCCACGCTACGGCCTTGAGGTCGACTGGTGGGCGCTCGGGTGCATCATGTATATGATGATGGGGGGGAGCATGCTATTTTCTGAGAAGACGGACCTACTCGAGTACGTCGAGAGGTACAAAGTCCATAGGGGGAGAGCCTGGCTTCGCTCGCGATGTTCCATGTCCGAGAACGAGGCACGGGTACTCTACGGGGTGAGTTTCTCTCGTTTCTTTCTATCGGAGCGTGCTGGGCTAAAACCCCTATCATTTACGTTACAGCTGCTACATGTATCGATTAGCAGGCGTTTTGCCTTCGAAGAGCTCGAGAGAGAGCCATTCTTCGAGAACGAAGAGTAGGTATTTCCCAATACCTCGATTTCAACGCCGCTCACTGTGACTTAACAGAGGTGTGGATGAATTTACGTATCTCGAGCATCGTGCGCGCTCCCCTCTCAAGGGCCTTTATCGTCCCGAGAAGCCCAAGTACAGGATGGCATCTTCTGGCTCAACTGTCACACTGGACCTTGTTAGCTCCACAGACGGAGCACCCTCAGAAGAAAGCGGGGACTGGAATTTCTGGCGCTGGTTCGCATGGCACAACCCACAAGGTCTCTGGGCGGACTGGAAGGGCAAACGCCGGTGGTGGGCTCTTCACTGAATAACTCATATCAAAACTACAGTAACATAATTATCATTATTCACTCCTTCGCTCTTTCCCCCAAGTTATCACCATTGACAATCGCTGGCTCGTTCATAAGAAGGACTTTTTGCAGATATGTTTCTTCGAAGGTTCTGGCGCTGCGCCGCAATGACTTTGACTGATGCCCATACTGCATACTGTACCTAAGTAGGAATTTGTTCTCCTACGAGAAACTTCGAAAAGAAAATCTATTGTATCAATCGAAACGGAGGTGGATGGAGCATCACGCCCGGAGGCTTGTGTCCCGAGACCCACTGATCTAGAAACGTCGAGACGATCGGTGGCCCTTCGCTCGTTCCTATCTGGTGTTAGCACGCCCGGTGTATCCTCAGCTGATCGAGGGTCATCGATGGGGGGGAAAAGACAATTACACCGCATCTTGTTCGTCCCGAAAAATCCACCAATAAATGTGTTTTCGGAACAAAGCGGTGAACTAGCGCACGGCACGGAGATGGACCAAGGGTAAGCGAAAAAGCCCCGGGAGATAGCATGTTATGAACGGATCGGCATTGGCTCGAGCAGTCGTCGCCAATGCAGGTGTGCAGTGAACCACCGAGGCTCCGTCAGCCTCGAGGAGCACTGCATTTGGGCAACATGTTCGGTTATTCAACACCCCACATCCCAGGCACGGACTCGTGGCCTCCCACCAAACACAGCACCTTCAAAGGAGACATAATATAGAAAGAAGGCAAGACATTGCCGCACGCTTATGACGCCCGGTGAAAAGTTCTGTCATCGCGTGATGCCTAGGAAGCCCCGCAAGGAGGCGAAAGAAAAAAAGAAAAAAACCCATCTGTTCCGTTCCGGAAGGCGGTGGTCCGTCTTGTCATGTCTTTTTTGTATATATGATTTCCTCCTAGCGAGGTGAGATAACGACTAGTATTAGGATCCGTAGGTGCATTTCTCCGGCGCATTGTGTGGCGGAGGCGAACGGTGGACGTGAGTGGGGACATCCAGCGGCGACACAGAACGCAGACTAGTGAAAGTCTGAGTGAAGAGTTCCACGTGCCCGGTCTCGAAGCCAAGCCTCTGGATGAAACGTAAGAAGCGCTGGAGAGAAAGAGAAGCCACGAAACCAAGGTTGCGGTCGTAACTGGGGATACCCGAACAGAACGTCGCCGCAAGACAGATAGTAGACAGGCCATGGTACGCTGTCTTGTGAGACTGGGGCCCCTTCCATTCGATTTGGGGACAAAGAGCGTGGGTTAAGAGCTATTGTGAAGGCAAATATTGACGCGCACACCAGCGTCAGAAGCGCCGAGAAGCCAGAGTAAGATGAACGCGAGCACATGACAGGGCAGAAAATGATATTATTCGCACATCAAATCACAGGGTCGTGTGGCAAGAAGCCCCATCACCACCAGAATGTGCATTTCGCAAGAAGGGCCTCAGGAACAGAAGTAGAACAATTAAACGATTCAAGCTCGGGTGTTATCCATACAAAGCACATCGACACAAGGAACCCAAGGTACGGGTAAGCGATCGCAGGTGCTGGTTCCAGCGGCCAGGTGTCTTGTGGAGATGGCCGTAACTGATTTCACCGTGACATTAATTTCCTTGGGCGGAGTGCGTCCAGATTCTGAGCTAGGTTCTGGGCGAGAATTGCCTAGAGGAGCTATGAGTGAGTCTAAGAATCAGACCTGTCAATGGCGTGACCTATTCGGGAGAAGAACAAGTGGTGCCAACAGACAGAGAAGCCGATAGAGAGGAGAGCAAGCCCTGCCCAGTAAGAATGTAGTCTGCACAAGTGAGAGGGCTAAGAGATGAGCATGTCTTAATGCGAGAGGTGAGGAGAAGAGAAAAACCCACGAGCGTTTGGTGTTTTACGTGCGATAATATATAACACTTCGTATTCCATCGTATTTCATTGTGGAAGCTTTGACTTGATGGCTCACTATACACATCCGAACGTAGCGGGGCGCCCGGTGCTCGGTTCTTCTCGCAGCCTGAGGCTGAACAGCTTGATTGATAGACCAGAAGACGAAGGAAACTTGAAGAAGGCACCGTAATGGGGCCCGAGATAGCTGACGCCATCTCGAGAACATGCGCCGACCACTGGCATGGATGTTAAACCGTAATGATACTGGGATTTTCCTCATTCGACACTTCCATTGGTTATGATAACACCACGGTGATTGCAGCTTACTCAAACTCGAACGAATGGTGGTGGCACGTAGTCAAGGATGCATTTCGGATGTGAGCATGTAATCAGGCGATTGTGCGGATCAGGGTCAACGCGATAAGGCGTTAACAACCCTGAAGACCAAATATAGTAACATACACGATGATATTAGGCTAAATAGGACGCCTGCAGAGTAAAGGAGTGATACTGTAGCAGGGCAGTCAAGTAATGTAGACACGAGTAACTTACGAGACGGATGAATCTGAATACCGAATTGGTGCAGACGAAGACGAGCAGCTGCTGCTGATGATTATTGAACCGGTTGCTGAGAAGGCCAAACCCCAACAGGCTAACCTGATTAGAGTGTGACAGGCGAATGACGACTACGGGTGCCAAAAATAATGTAAAAAAAAAAAAAAAGGTGCGTTTAGAAAAATAGAGAATGTGAAGGGCTAAAAGATGGGCGGCGTGGTAAAATTGCCGGTGGGTGAGGAAAAACGACAAAGATTGATGAAGTAATTCGGTGCCCGGAACCGGGGGATCGGTAAGAGGATAGATCTGGGGGAATTCATTTCCGGTGCAAATAGCAGAAAACAAAAGATGCGACTAATACCGCCGTGCCGTATTCCGTAAGTGGAAGAGCAACAGAGTGTGCCAGACGCCCAGTGAACCTAGTTATGCCCAGTGCGCATATACATACGACACTCTCCCGCGCATTGACTCCCTCCTTCGCTACCCATACATGGCCACCATCACTTCCCGTCCCTCTACTACCTCCGCAAGGATTCGTTCAAAGACATCCGAACTTTCCGATCTCTTTCGTGGCCGTCAACACTCCTCCATCCCTCCTCCCTCAACCGACCCCTCAAACAAGTCAAAGCGTAAAATCCCCCTCTTCGGTCTCCGGAAAAAGTCACCCGTGGCTCCTCCCGGCCACCGCTCTCCCACACATACTCCCGCACCTACTCCTAGACCCTCTACGAATGTGTACGTCCTCCGTCTATCGATCCTTTTCATCCCGACTTCTCAATTTTCTTTACAACGCACAGAACGTCCTCGGAGCCAAACCCAGCCCGGTCACAGCTTCCGCAGCTCACCATCCCCTCAACATCATTTCCTCCCTTACCTACATTTGAAGACGCGTCCTCTTCCAAACGTTCCTCAATTTCACCTACGAACTCTAGATCTACGCGGTCTACTCCGCGTCCGCCTTCCTCCATCTCGTCTAATGGTTTTAACAAGTCGCGCACCCCAACTCCAACATCCGCCGTTGCATTGGGGGGCTCGTTCTCGGACTCAGAGCCTCCGCGTTCTGCCAGTGTTAGAACGCCAACGGTACTTCTCCGATCTTACGCGTCAGATGACGAGGACCGCAAGTATCTAACTACTCGTATCCTCCCTCCCGCCAAACCTCCTCCGACCACCCCTCTACCACCACCTCCGGAAGATGACGCGTACTCCACAGAACTCGGCACTCCCACCTCACCGGGCAGTCCCCAAATATTCTTTCCTGGCCAAGCTGGACCCTACGAGGCTAAGTTGTTGTCTTCTCCCAACGGTCGCAGGCTTGCAATATCGACGCCGCGATCACCATCGCACAAGTTTACGTCGGGCAGTGAAAGCGCGTCGGAATCCGCGCAAGGGTACACAAGTGCTAGCGGATCCGAATCCGCTGCAACTGGTCTCGGCCTCGGTTTCAGGATTCGAACGAGGTCAGGCCTGGGGAGTGGCAATGACTCTAGTTCTACGTCGCGTGCCGCGTCTGTCCGCGTCGGCCTTCTCCGGACGCCCACTTCCTTGACAGGGAGGAGTCTATCCCCATCCTCACCGAAGTCGCCGGTCATTTCGTTGTCGAAGTCGTCACCCGCTGTACTTCCAACATCTGAGCGAACGACGTCGCCACGCCCATCTCACTCGTCAGCAAAGCGAGTAAGTCCTCCCATCCAAAGTGCGACTTTGAAACCTCCAGAAATGCCTGGCGCGAAACAGCAGGAGCCGGGCACGAAGCACGCGTCTTGGCTTGTAGTTCCAAAAGCCGCACATACATCGCCGGTTAACCCCTCAGGACAGGCTGGCGTCCAAGCTTCGAAAGTCACCGTGAGTAGGCATTTTACTAAACGATGTCAATACTCAATATTGTTTGGACAGGTACCGTCCAAGTTGAGGGCCCGTGCGGCCTCAGATTCTCGTATGCTTACTTCGACTGGTCCGGCATCATCTATTGGCGCCAACTTAGCGGCTTCTTCCGCTGTTGGCGCTTCTAGTCAATCGATTACGGCTCCGCGGTCGTCATCAGCCCCGACTCCAACGTCACCCTCAAACTTTTCCAAGTCGCCGTCGACAGCAGCCGCCTCTTCAACACTGACCAATCGGGTAGGGTCGGGCTCTACTTCCCCCCCACCGGCAGAACCACTACCGGGTCTCCCTAGGTCTAGCCTCTCAAGGGCATCCTCTGAAAGCTCGCGACAAGCTGGCGGCCGGTCTACAAGTTCGCCGTCGTCTAGTGAGTCTTCAACTCGTACGCTCATCGTGCCCACAAGTCCGTCGTCAGCGTCGAATGCGTTGCCTGCTCCTGGTGCGGATTCCTCAAATAATCTAGTCACTTCCACTTCTGGATCCACGGCACCATCCGCATTCAGATCTTCACCCGCCATCGTATCCAGTACGAGTGTGCGGCGACCTAGAGATGAAAAAACTGCAAATAAGGAAAAGAGCAAGGATTCTACGTGGCCTTTTCGGTCGGGATCGAAACGGTCCTCACCGACCGTCCCGTCCCCGCTTGTACAATCACACACGTCTTCTGAGTCTCCCCCGTACGCGCCCCCATCCTCCTTCTCTGCATCAACAATAGCCACGCAGCCACCGTCGTCCCCGCAGCCACCACCTTCTCGCGTAGTTGTGCCCATTCCGCCAACACCCGCGAACATTTTTGCGCTGCAAACCGAAAATGCCGACCTTCGCGCAGAGATCGCTTCCTTACGTGGACAGCTAGACAACGTAGAGCGTGTTGTACGACGGCGTGAGCGCGAGATCCGTGGGCTGCGCTGGCTTGTCGTCAATTGGAGTGGAGAGAAAAAAGAGGAGTTCGGCTTTGCTGCATTCACCGAACGTCGCCCGAGTGCCGAGACCACCGAATCTCAAGAAGAGGTTCAAGCGGCGGTACGTTACCTTCGCGCCGAATCCGAGTCAGGGTACGGTTCGGGCAGCGTGTCCGGTTCCCAGTCGCGCCTGAGCCACTCGAGCGCTTACTCAAGCGTTTATCCGGCTGAGAGCATTTCTGATGGGAGCGGCAGCGAAGTTGGTGTCGCTCAGCGCTTTGGTCCAGGCCCGAGCGCACGGGCGTCGGAGGACCAGGCACTGGATGCTATTCCCGAGCGCACGGTCATTGGAAGCGAGGACTCGACGGAAGGAGAAGCAGAGCGCCGTTGGAAGGAAGAAAGGCGTGCATCGCGTGCACTGAAGAGACTTTCGGCTTCTACGACGTCAGACATCTCTGGTGCTGGCCTCGATAAGGTCGTGGCTCAAGCCCTACAAACTAACAGCACTCTGCCAAATGGACCTGCGATGAGCATCGAGCAGGTGATCGAGGGCGATCGCGCGCGTCGCGAGCGTGTCGGGCTAAAGGGCATGGACGAAGTACTCGATAAGCTACGTGCTACGGCTGGGGCGAAGCGCCCATAACGATACCATGAGCTCCGCGGGCGGTAGCTCGTCGATGACGACGATAACGCGTTACGCGTGGGTGAACGGGGAAGGTGACGCGTTCATTTTATTTCGATCTCATGGACATGTTTTACAGATCCCGGCATGGATTCTGTTCATGATGACACACATTCATTCATATTCAACTCTCAGTCTGGTCACCGCACAACATTCGTTATTCAACCTTTTCGTTCTCGTACTCTGCATGCACTGTACATCTTTATCATCAACATTGCATCGTCGTTCGTTCGTTTTCTGATCAATACAATTAAAAGTATTTACACTGCCTCAGTCCGTCTCGACGAACTCTGATCTTAAGAAATATTTGTATAGTTAACCCGAAGTTTCGGTTCTGTAAACAGAATGAGTGCCGAAGACCGTAAGCGATGCTACCTTCAACTTACTACGGTTATTGCTAACGTCATCTTCTACTCGTGAGAGCGTACACAGGAGGTCCGTCAAGGCCATGCCCTGAGGTACTTTGAGTACGAGTGAAAATGACATCCGTCTGTGGCCAAGACCCTCTGTGCCGCCCGTGCTTGCCGCGGCCCCTTGCGACAAAGGCAGCGCCAATACCTGGGAGCTATCAAAGTTCCCCGCTACGACGCTTCCGCAGTCCATGTCGTTATCGACATCGTGGAGTGTGACACTACACAAGTCCTGCACGGCAACATTTTCCTGCGCCGCATTATTAGAAGCAGCGGCTTCCGCGGCCATCTCTCCGCACTGCTCTTCCGCAGTGCTGTCTGGCCCCTCGGACACACCCCTGCACTCAGGCGCGCGGAATGGTGCTGACGGGGACGGCGTGCGGAACAGAGAGGCGCTGAGATCTCGGCTAGTGCCGCCCCTGCGCCACGCCTGCCATCTCACAACTGGCGGGTCGTCACGGACGAGGCGGCTGTACCCCTGGCTGATGCGGTTCCACAGGAACGCGTTGAGGCGGGTGCTGGCTGACATTTCCCCGGCAACGAAGGCCCCCCAGTCTGCACGCAAAGATTGGGGTGAGGGGATGATGGGATGCACAAGCGGCTCCGACGCCAAGAGGGAACACGTACCCATGTCCGCGAGGTCCGGCGTGGAGTATGGCATGCGGCCCGCCTCGATCTCGTCCTTCCAGTACGTGTGGCGCTGGTACGCGTCGTGGCCGTACCGCCTGTACGTCCGGTGCACGTACCCGTGGATCGTGTCGCACCGCCACGTCTCGTCCAGCTGCTGCTCGTGGTTCATGTCGAAGACGGCTTGCAGGAAGCGGCAGCGCAGCCGCCAGAGATAGGTGTATTCTTTGAGCTCGCGCTGTGTGAATTTGGTCGTCCCGCAGCTCCCGCCCTCGAGTGGGAGAGGCGTGCCATCGGGAGCGGACTGTGCCTCGAAAAACGCAAGCCGTTTGTTAATCAGTATCAGAGGGACGGCGTAGTAGCGGGGAATCGCGCATGTGTACTCCTCCACTTGACCCTCATCGATACGCATGATCTGTACCGTCGTCCAGGGGCCGTCATCCTGTGGGCTGAAGTCTACCCTGCAGCGGGGACCAGCTTCGTGCAGTGGTGTAAGTAAGATTCCCTTTTTGGGATAGCGCGCCTCCAGTTTGTATCCTGCGCGATGAGGTACAGCCTTCTTTTTTGGGGACATTTAGAGGCTTTAGATGTCCAGATAGTCTGTGGACCTGGATGATAGATGGGGAAAATGGTGTGCGAGATTCGAAAAAAAAAAAAGACAATAGGTGTCTCCCCTGATTAGTGCAATGAGGCTGCCTCGAGGACTGCCTCATAGGGAACGGTAACTCTAAATCCGTCTTTTCTCAGTCACGCCCCACTATCAATCTTCGCTGAATACTTTGGAAGGTTCGAAGAACATCGATTCGTTTAGATGAAACACGTCAAGACAAGGAAACTTCTCTGCAAATGCTGCGCGCGAGACAGAAAACGAAAAGAGACAGGGACAGATGGATGACCTACACGAAAGAGGAAGCAGGTAAAAGAGTGCATAACCAAGCCCGCAGTCTGGACCACTCCTGGGCAAGGGCCGTGGCCCAGGCGGGTCCAAATAGCCGTCGACGCCAACATCTCTGCCCGAAGCACTCACCAGGTCGTTAACACGACGCGTGCAAGCATTGCACGAACATAATAGCCATGCCTCGTGCGACCGAAATGAAGACATTGTTCTTCTCCACTAATGAAGCTGCCCAAGGAACGCCCGACATCATCCTGCGTCTCCCCAGACGCCACTGGTGCGCTGTCGGCGCACGTCTCCGTACTTTGAAAAGCCAAATAAGGCATCTGTGCTGTGGGATATAGGGTAGTTGCTCGGGCCGAGCGTTGCCATAGATTGATAGTGCGGTGGGTCGATTGCCGACGATAACACCATCGAATTGTTGAATGCACTTGATAGACTTTGTGGCGCGGGATACGTGCTCGAGGCATTTGGAGGTAGTGGAGCTTGACGGGGACTAGAGGCATAAACAACGGAGCCCTGGAAACCAGAGTCGGTATACCCATCGTTCAACCCAACGGAGGGGCTAGGGATACGCTTGTGATTGCGTTCTATCAGTGTGGGAAATGTTGGAGGTGTATGAGGTGTGTGTGTTGGCAGCGTTTGCTCCATATGGTCATATGGCGGCCACAATCCGTGTGCAGAAGGGGGCAAGACAGTCGATGAGCTACCCAGATGCGGCGCACCAACATGAGTTGTGGAAGGAATGCCTGGTACGGCGGCCTGCAAGCTAGTATGTCCTAAGGGTACCAGCCCGGTAAGAGGCGAGGCGGGTAGGGTCACATGTGCTTGGTGGCGAGGACTAAGACCTAGGGCACTCTCACCGGGAGCAGCAGACCATATGGATGGCCCGGCTCCGCCGCTGAACAAGGTCTGGGGCTGTGAAGACGATGGTAGTCTCTGATGATGCCTAACCGGAGAGTGAATGGGTTGCTGTTGGGAAAGGTGCGGTGGAAATGAAGATTTTAGGTCGGCCTTATGTGGAGGCCGCCCAAGGCCCATGACGTTATTCAAAAGATCCTGTGCCGTCGTCTTTGAAGTACTTGGGGCCTGTCCAGTGGTGCTGAGTGGTTGCGTAAACACGTCAGAACTGCGTGGAGGTGACGTTGAACCGATGCCAATGCTTGGCCTCGTTGGACTGAGAGGGCTTATGCCACCACCGGTACGACCATGCGGAGTAGACTTGTTTGACAGAATCGGCGTGACAGTGGGAGGAGACACGGCACTGTACACCAGAGGGCATCACTTAAATAAGATGTCGTGTAAAAGGAGGCCGCGGTTGCGTACCGTGGATTCCAAACAATTTCGTCATCTTGCTCATCGTCTGAAGATACGCCAAGTACCTCCCTAAACGCGTCGCCAACTGGGTCTGTCGTCTCTGTTCTGGCGTCTTCATCAAACTGTCGGTCATCCGCAGCTAAACGGGAAGCGGTATCCAGGACGGTTGGGTTTCCTTCGGTAGCAGCCACTTCTTGAGCGACAACTGCTTCATCCTCTCGGACAGAGTCGATCAACGAAAATTGAGCTCGAAATGTCTCCATCTGGGTTCCTGGTATTTCTGCAATTAAACGCGCGTCATGGCCGATGTCCCAGATACGCATGAGCTGTTCTTCGTTGGGGTGAACTTGCTCCTGCGCGCGAAGATCTTGTCCTTCTGGTTCAGCCGAGGTGACTTCTTGTGCCAACAAGCCGCCCAATGGTAGATATCCGCGCGTGTCAAAATCTTCTTCTAGGGAACGCTTCAACTTTGGAAGACTTGTTGGCGGAAATACGAGGACGATGCGTGTAGCGAAAGAGGTGTATGCCTCCCAGAACTTGGAGATGTCGCCGATAATAGGGCCACGTTCTGTATTTGATATGTCCTTGCGATTGTCTCCTAAGACGTAGTCCAAGTTGACTCGCAACCACCTGCTGGCAATGCGTAAGGCTGGAAGTGTTCGACGGAAAGTCGCTGTTATTCGCATGGCGAGATCTTCCTCTACTATTTTCGCCGCCTCGTCGAGCTCCGTGATACCGCTTTGAAGCAGTGCGCGATGGAGCGCAAGAACGTGGCTGGCGATTCGAGATTCCATGGAAACGCTAGCCGAAGCGCTAACTTTGCGGTGCTTCCAAAGGGCGCCCTGTGCGGCAATAATGACCTTGGTGATTGTGTCGATCGAAAGAACCCGATCGGAGACAAGCTCCGAAAATTCCTTTACGACGGTGTCATCATGCTTCGGTGCAATAGAATCCATTCTGTTGAATTTAAATTACTACTTATTGCCAAAGCACGTAAGTTGACCCTGAAACACTCACTCTTCAACGTCTAATCTCCACAGTGCATGGAGAAGGATGACATTGTCCTTGAAGGGCGGAGGGTTAGTCTTTGCCCGGTTGAGATCATCGGGTGGTGGCAGTCCAGGTTTGCTCTTTCTCTTGCGCTTCCAAGCTTCCAGAAACTTTGACAGTACGTTGCCCATATTTTCGGCGGCAGGGTCATACGCCGCGCGCACACACAGCGCCTTATAATATTGCACGAGGCTCTCGAATGTGTCCCCCTGATATGAAGCAAGAATAGCGAGTTGGTGAGACGCGTTTCCTTCGTCTGGCATGAGGTCCCGCGCGCACTCATAGCACGCACGGGCCTTATCATATGTCTTCGTACGAGGTTGGTCGGCCTGAGACCCTCGCCCGCGGCTGCTACGACCACCGCGCTCGGGTCCGCCACGGGATCGTGCGGCGCTCTCGTTATACTGCTCGCGGTAACGCGCGAGATCGCCAAGAACAACTAGCGCCTTGCTTAGGGTAGCACGGCGGCTAGTACGCTGCGCAGAAGTCAATGGTTGGAGTGATGAATTCGACGCAGGTTCGGGAGGAAAGCGGAAATGGTCATGTTTCCCGCCATCAGCGCCATCAGAGTCCGGCTCCGCGTCGGCGGTGATTGAGAGCGTAGCGAGGGCGGAACGTGCTTCAGAGAGAGCGAACTGGTGCTGAATGCGTACGACTAGCTGAGTCCAGAACTTCTCTTCGGTTGAGAGAAATTGTTTGAAGCGTTGCACAAGTTTGCGATGCTCAACCGGACCGGGGCGCTGTGCTCGGGAATGTTGGCGCTGTATTCCAGCCTCACGAAGACCATGTTCCAGCGCGGTTATTCGAGTCTTATAGATAGAAATAAGAGCGTAAGACGTCTGCATCCACATGTGTGTTTCTGCATCCTTGGATTCCCTGGCGTTCGGATGGATTAGGAGAAGGAGAAGGTACTGTTTTTGGAGACTACCTCTGTACTTAGAAGTGGTTATGTTGTGGCGAGAAAACCACTCACTTTCTCCTCTGAAACTCGACCTCCTTGTTCCATGGATCACGGTTTTTGAGGAGATCTTTGAGGCCCTGCTGGAGGGCCTTCGCTTCTCTGTATCGGATAGGTGAGTAGTGTGATCGAGGGGTGCAGGGATGACAGAGTCATACTTTGCAATAACAGGAGGATCTTCAGACATCAGCGTATACCAACATGAGGCCTCAAGACCCAAAGGCTGCGGCGTGGACGAAGAAGCTATAAAAGCTGCGACCGTGCCAAACCATCTCTCGGTCCGGCCGAATGTGGGACCACGACGCAAACAACTGACAACAAGCGAGAATCGAGTGCCAGCCACATCTCAATCATGTGACCAATCATGTGACCGTTATTGGACGCGTTTTCGGACGCGGTACTTATAGCCTAAACGCGTCTTGCTTGACTTTACCCTTTCTCTTCACCACTACCCAACCGAGATGGAAGATCTGTATGACCCTTTCTCCACGAATCCTTCTGGTAGTGACCTCCTTTCTTCATCCAGTCGCCGAAGACTCGCTCAGGACGCTAGTCTCTATCCACGTTCCAGTAACGGGGACAAGGCTCGGGCTGTATCTCAACCGATAAGCGTTGGGAAAGAATCCCTTATTTTCTCTTCTTGGCTCTGACACTTAGTTAGATCGCTTCTTCGACTACATCGGGCAGCCAACCAAAGAAGACCACAGTATACAGTGTATCTGATTCATCTGATGATGAACGGTGCGTGAACCAATAATCTATAGCAGTGTACAATAACCTCATGGAAATTAATACTTAGGAGTGCGGAGCCCAAACCCATTCCTCACACTCGTCCCGGCCCGGCCCAGCCAATTCGCATCCCTAGCAATGGGGACTTCCCCCGTAATCATTATGTCAACAAGGCCGATCAGTGGGAAGGGACTCCGACGCTCAATGGTCCTCTAGGATTTTCGTATGAGCCCCGAAAGACTTCCGCCGAAGCAGAGAAAGATCTCCAGGATCTTTTGCAGCAAAGTTTCGATGGGAA
Source organism: Lactarius vividus (assembly GCA_021527035.1). Taxonomy (NCBI): domain Eukaryota; kingdom Fungi; phylum Basidiomycota; class Agaricomycetes; order Russulales; family Russulaceae; genus Lactarius; species Lactarius vividus. Next base: position 561,149 of record JAKELG010000007.1, on the reverse strand, counting down.
GGAAGACGGGCAGAGTGCTCATGACGATATAGACATGTCACAAGCCGTAGTTGATGGCTTTCGCGAAGGCATTCGTCTCCTGCCCCACCAGATAATTGGCCGAACTTGGATGGCAGAGAGGGAGAGTGGCAAGAAGCACGGTGGCATCCTCGCAGATGATATGGGTCTGGGGAAGACCATTCAAACCCTCACACGTATTGTTGATGGTCGTCCCCGCAAGTCTGACGGAGAAGACGGTTGGGCTGCGACCACTCTGTGAGTCTACCACCCGCGTGACATTCGTTCGTAACCTTTGACACTCTACCAGCGTTGTGTGCCCTGTCAGCTTGGTGTCTCAATGGGCCTCTGAGATTTCGAAGATGGCGAAGAAATTAACTGTTATTGAACACCACGGTGCTTCCAGGGCAACCAGTGTGTACAGTGCGATGTGTGCCATGCCCCAGCTTATGCCTTCTTAGATCCAGAGACCCTTAGACGCGCACACATAGTGGTTACTAGCTATGCTATAGTTGCATCCGAATACGCTGCATCTAATCCCGAAGCCAAAGACGAATCTAAGGCTAAGAAGACCAACAACACCCAGAAGCAGAAGGATGAGTCGCGTTCTGATTCCGGTTCCGACGCCGAGCACTTCGGGAGAACGCTAGCAAGCAAAAAAAAGTCAACGTCTGCGAAGGGCAAGAAAAAGGATGCTCTGTTCAATGTGAAATGGTGGCGAATCGTCCTGGACGAAGCACACAACATCAAGAACCGCAGCACGAAGGCCGCCCAAGCATGCTGCGCTTTGGAAGGCAAATATCGGTGGTGCTTGACAGGAACGCCGCTGTGAGTCGACTCGTTTCTCGATGCAGGTCATAGTGATATTAATGCGCATGTCAGGCAAAATAACGTCGAAGAGCTCTACTCCCTTCTCAAGTTCCTTCGTGTCAAACCGCTCAATGATTGGCAGACGTTCAACGAACAAATAAACAAACCTGTCAAGAGTGGTCGCTCAGTCATCGCGATGAAACGATTGCATGTGAGTGTCTCTTTGTCATCATACCCCCATCTCATCATGGGAGTTACGTCGAAGGTCGTCCTTCGTGCGGTCATGCTTCGGCGCCATAAGACCGATGTCCTGAATGGCAAACCCTTGATCGAGCTCCCGGAACGCCATCTATCTATTGTGCCATGCGAGTTTGACGAAGACGAGCGTGAATTCTACTTTGCGCTTGAAAATAAAATCGACGAGGCCATGCAGAAATTCGTGAAGAACGACGAAGTGATGAAAAATTATACAAATGTTATGGTGTTACTACTTCGCCTGCGGCAAGGTATGATGATGATGCATGCCATTCTTCCTCGCGCTAACAAATGTGGCCAGCTTGCAACCACCCGTCCCTCGTCTCGAAGGACTACAACACCGACCGTGAAGCTATTGAATCCCGTCCAGCCCCGAAAGATGGCGACGAAGATGAGGAGCTTACAACGATGTTCCAGGAGCTCGGGGTTTCCAAGGGCAAGAAATGTCAGCTCTGCCAGGACGAGTACATTTCCTCATCGCTACGTAGCTTGCTGATGCTCATTGCGTTGCCACGAGATTGACTTCAGAGAACATTTCCAAGGACGGTAATCATTGCCAGGGCTGCGTAGACCTTACGCGGCGGGTCAATCGCAAGTCGCAGTCGAAAGCGAAGGATTCGAATTTGCCTCCAGACTCGGCCAAAATTCGCAAGTTGCTCAAGTTGCTTGAGGAGATCGATGCGCGCGAGGACGAAGACGGAGAACTGACGGAGGAAAAAACGATAGTGTTCTCCCAGTTCACGAGTATGTTGGACCTCATCGAGCTGTTCCTCAAAGATGCAGGAATCTCGTTCGTGCGATGTGAGTCCTTTTTTCTGCGCGTCACATCAGGTTCGCTGAGTGATCGCTGGTAAGATGACGGGTCCATGTCTAAGGACAAGCGCGAGGCCAGCCTCGACCAGATCAAGAACAACAAGCGTATCAAAGTTATCCTAATTTCGTTCAAAGCTGGCAGTACCGGTGACTGGATTTGGTCGTCTATGATTCGCGAACGGCTTCGGACTGACGTGATTTGCGCCCATGTTTTAGGCCTCAACTTGACTGCATGCAACAACGTGATTTTGGTCGACATGTGGTGGAACCCAGCGCTAGAGGATCAGGCTTTCGATCGGGCCCATCGCTTGGGACAAACTCGCGACGTCCATATATACAAGCTGACGATAGAGAACACCGTAGAGCAACGCATCCTTGCACTACAGGATGGCAAGCGCGCTCTAGCTACTGCCGCACTGAGCGGCGATAGAATTAAGAACCTCAAGCTCGGTCTGGACGACCTCATGGCACTGTTCCGACCTGGCAGGGAATATAACGACGATGAAGACGACGATTGATGATACCCGGTTTCTTGTACTTGTTGATTACCATGCTTGCTACTACTCGATTAGATGTCACTAGTAAACTCTTGTATATTTCTCATCCTAGCGTTCGCAAACACCCTAGTTCAACAAAAAAAAAAAGAAAAAACACGGAGAGAAAAGGTCATAGGCTGCTTAAACCCTACCCGCCGTACAAATACTGTCTTTAAAGACGTCGCACGTTCGTTGGTGGGGGGGATCAATCGGACTTGGCGGGTCGAATGACGAGGGGTAGTTGCGAGCCTCCGTCGGGGTCGGAAGTGAGGAAAGGGCGTGTGACGACCATTGTCCGCCGAATGATCTCACTTGGGGGAACGGCGAGTTCGAAATCAAATGCCCGTACAAAAGAGAATAAGAGTGCCTTCATCCTAATTTCGCATTTTTGTTGGCATGGCACCATCAGGGCACCAATAACCATAAAGGGACTCACTCGATAATGGAAAAGCGGTACCCAATACACGCGTGGGCGCCGGTGATGAATGTGAGCAAGTTGCTGAAGACACCAGGGATAGATTTAACGGCTTCGGGAATGGCCTCCCAACGTTCTGGCCTGCAAGAGCGGTGAGTTGGGATGCCGTAGATGCGGCACACGCACAAGTGTATGACGCCTACCTGAACTCATCGGCGTCCTCGCCCCATATCGATTTCAATCTATGGACGGTACGAATGGGGATGAGGACCACATCGCCTTTTCGCAGCCTTCGTGTGTAGGCCACTGTAAGTTCATTATATGCGACTCGAAATTATACTACGCACCTAAATTCTTGTCGCTCAACCCCGTATCTGTCCACAAAAGGTTCACCCAATCGAACAATCGTGTCTTTCTTGGCGACTCGTTCCGTTTGTGGGACGGGAGCATAGAGGCGGAGAACCTCCCGAGTGAAATAGTCAAGATACGTCATGCCATTGAGTTCATCCATGGACGGGGCGTCCGTGTAAAATGCCCGAGCCTCTGCCTTCAACTTGGCGTGCACTGCGGGGTTGGAGGCTAGGGCAAAGAGGCCCCAAGCAACAGATGTGCTAAAGGCCACGCATAAGTAGACGCTCCGGTTCTCACAACGAATTGCAGATACCTAGTCGTCTCGTGGCCAGCGATGAGGAAGGTCGGGACCTCTTCGGAATCAATGTTGTCATCACTGCTAGAACAATTGACATAACACGCAGACTCACGTGACAAGATCTCTTCGTCACTCATCCGCGCGCTGTCCGGGATATCTGTAGCCATGTTTGCTTTAATGAGCAGGCTGAGCAAATCGCGGCCCTGGATGTTCCTTTTCTCAACGCCGCCCTTTGCATCGGCTTCAGCGCTAGCAAGTATTTCGGACTTTTTCTGGGTGATCAGATCTTTTCCAAGAGCTTGTGTAGCACTAAGTGTTCTAGAAAGTGCCCGGGAACGATCGGTAGGCTGACAACGCGTCAAAAAATCGTTTTATCCATTGAAGGGAGGACATACAATGATCCGGGCAGGTGGAAACAATGCCGGAATCATGAACTTGAAAGAGAATGGATTGAAAGACATGGACTTGCGGAACCCCTCGGTCATTTCATGAGTCCCCTCCTGGTGAAGAGAACCAAAAGAATGATTGAAGCCTAGCGAGATGAATTTTTACTTCTAGGAGGTTCGTAAACGTCTCAAACCTGCGTGGCCTATAATGTCTAGAGTAGCCTTGTTCAACCAGAGAAATGCGTCCAATTTAAGCGATCCATCGGGTGTATTCGATCGAGTTACTTCTGTTATCAGAGCATCCCGGAGCTGAAAAGGAAATATTGAAAGACTTGGAAGAATATATTGGGAGAACGGAGAACCTCATTGGCCTTTTCAACAAAAAGTTGTGAGAACTCCTTGATCTGGGGAAGGCCAAATGCAGGGCTCTATCACGACGGAATAAACAAAGAAACTTGAATCATTTTCTAAACAAACCATAATTTTGCGCTTTGGTTACGGGGTCAGTCTGATCGTATCAACTAGAGCAGGCGAATCGAGCTACCTGTTGCCTGTGCTGTAGACCTGAGAAGGGCGATGGCCTGTCACCAACAATGACAGAGTAGAGTATATGGTCGTGCAACAATACCTTCAACAAATAACAGTCCTATCATAACGATGGGATATAAATTACTTGAAAAAAAAAAAAGCCGAATATAGGCCAACCTTTTCCGAGGATGTCTCCCAAGAAAAAACGGGCGTCGTCTGTCTTCTCAAACTCAGGAGCATTGAGGATGTAATTCAAGGCTTGAAGGTCCGTTGTGTAGACTCGACCCAACTGTTACGCATGAGAGGACCTTACCAGTATTGGCGTTGGTGACGTACATTGAACCACCCAAGGTACCTGAGGACAGGCCCATATTGACGAGTCCACTCTAACTGATATTCCTCGGAATCCGGCTCCCAGACGTGCCTTGGAAGGCTCCCAGTTAGCCAATTGACTGACGGGGGACCAGGGAGGTCTCTGATAGGAGAGGAGAGGTAAGCCCGAACTCTGCCAACGATGACGTAGAGGAAGTAGATTCCGGTCGAGATTGCCATGGCAGCAACAGTGAAGCTATCCCCGCGAAAATAGTCGAGAAATGAAGCCATTGTTTCAGAAATGCCTTACAGTGGCAGGGGAGCGTGAAGGTTTTAAGGAAGATGATGGTCAGGAGAAACCAAGCCTCTGGTTCTTCGAACCGCAGCTTCCGACGGAGTCAATTAGAGACGCGTGGTATTGAAGTAGCCGCCCAGCTCTCAGGCCGTTCCCAGTGTCGTCCCCTATCACTGATGGCCAAAGGCCAAAGGCGACGGCGACAAGACATAAGCAGGTTGCTTTAAGGAGACTCTAGTTACCGGAGCCGGAGACACATGTTACACGTATGACTCATTATGTACACGAGAAGTGCCGATTTCGGCTTACTCTCTGACGTCATTCTGCTTGTGAAGCGACCTCCCAGGGTTTCTTGCGCTGCGGTGCGCTTGATTGACTGGGAGCAGCGTCCTACAGAGAACGTCCTCACCAAGCCACCGAGTAAGAAGTCAAACCTACGTTGAGAGCATCGGGTATGTGCTTGTTGTTAGGAATTTCATCTGTCTTTCCCTGATCGATGAGGGCCTGGAGTTCCGCAAATGTGAGATTTCGAGCCGCCTGTGCGGTCGGAACCTCTGAAGCAGAACGACGGTCTATGAAGACGAGACCATCTCAGTGATCTGCCAAGGCGTTCTATTGACACCAATACCTTCTACTTCGAGTTGTTTGGCATCGGACTCGGATATGTTACATCCGTGAGCTCTGATGGGAGTGAATCTTCCGAATGCAGAGTTGGGGCTAGCCAAGGAACTGCGCACTGATTGAAGTAAAATACTCGTGATTTCCTGAGAAGATCTTCCTTGGTTTTGTCGGATAAACCGTCCAGAGCACCACTAGTGTAAAGCGTGGATAGACCTGCCTTGCTTAGGCAGCGTTTCCAGTCGGATCAGGATTGAATGAGGGGACGGGCTCACCTGATAAGACTGGTCATCCGCAAATGAGTACCCTGCGTATATGGCCAGGGGGTCGGCCTTGGGTTCGTCCATAGCCACGAGCGAGAAGAGTTGCTGTCAGTGTTGAGCTCAGGAAAGGGGTAAGGGACAGAAAGTTTCGTCACATTAGTTACAGTTACTAACTTGTAACTCGCAACATTTCGTACGTCGACCCACAACAACGGCCACACTCAACCCTCTAAGTTACATGTTTCACTTTCCAGCATCCTCCACCATGTCTGGGGCTGTGAGCAAGATTGCGGCAGAGCGGAATCAGAAGGCTGTTTTAGAACTTGCGATGAAGCCGGGTAATGGTAAGCGTTGTTTCTACTACTTCCCTCACGTACGAACGGTCCCTACTCTTCCTATCGACCATCCTGGCTACGTCGCGATGCAAAGTAAATATAGGGACGATGAGGCTTATTTGGTAGGCCGCCGCTGCCGAGCCAAGACCCGCGGATCTCCAAGCCCCACACCAGAACCCACAGATTACTGACGTGTGCTTCTCCATCTTCTTCATCGGCCTTTGTAGATTCATGTGCGGACTGTAAGACAAGGAATCCGCGATGGGCTTCGCACAACCTCGGGATATTCATTTGGTGTGATACCCTCTTGTAATAATCATGGGGCGTTACTCAGTTCCTTCAGTGTAAATTGTGCCAGCATTCATCGCAAGATCGGGACACATGTCTCGAAGGTGTACGTCTAAACTACTGTCGACACGTGTAGACTCATCTGAACTCGAAACTCACAGAAAAAGTCTGACGATGGACGTGTGGACGAAGGAGCAAGTGGAGGTGCGCATATCTCATCTGGTTGAAGGCTTCAAATGTGGACTCTTGTCCCCGCAGAACATGCGGCAGACAGGGAATACCAAATCCAACCAAAAGTATAATCCAGATGAGGTTCGCAACCCACCGCCCACAAATATGATAGATGCGGAGCGTGACAGCGAATTGGAGAAGTTTATTCGTGGTATGTAGCGCTGTCTGCCCGCAAAGCCGAGCTGACACGGACAATATTAACAGACAAGTACGAATTCAAACGCTTCATTGGTCGAGTGGATCGATCTGCAGTTGTTGCTGCTCATCTTGGACCTTCCCGGTCTGCCGCGTCTGTCAAATCCTCAACATCTTCCTCGTCGTTCACGAATCCATTACGGTCCCAGACACTACCGCCAGTTAAACCTTCTCTTCCATCTGCTATCTCAGCGCCGGCTTCACCCGCTCGGGCACCGACATTACCGCCAAGTGTACCTGCAAGCACTGCGATGAGTCGCTCAGTGTCCCAGCCGATACCACCTCAAACCCAGCTACAGCCACCGCAACCTCCGACCGGCGTGTGGTCTGACCTCGCTTCACTACAGGGTTCTACTGGAACATCTACTTTACCATTGCAATATCTGTCGCCTTCAACATCCTCTTCCGTACTCGCCCCGAGTTCGAGCTCGCACTTCAACTTTAACCCTGCTGCAGAGCCTAGTAGTCTGAGTACCAACTTCACCCAAGGCGTATCTTCCGGCCATGGGCCGGCTTCTCAAGGCCTAGGCCTTGGTGCCGGCGCTTCCCCAGTATCAGGCTTGAGCATTGCTACGCAGTCATTACAACCCTCGTTTACTTCGGGCGCAACCGCAAACAATCCATTCGCGCAAATGGTAGCTCAGCAGCAGTCACAAGCCCAGGCCCAACTAAATCATTTCCCATCCACTTCACCCTTTGGTTCTTTGCCTTCTCAACAGCCTTATTTTCCCTCACAAGGACAGGTTCCGCAAATCCAGCAACCGGCCTTCTCCCAGCCGGGGACGAACCCATTCTTCAATGGCACTGCGCAGTCCCAACGCATGTTATCTCCTCAACCCCAGGCACCAATTCTGTCAACTACACCGTCACCTATCCCTTACACGGGATCACCATTCCAGCAACCGATTCAATCCCCGTTCCAACAGCAGCCTTCGTTTCAACCAGGAGTCCAGGCTCAGTTCCAGCCACAACCCCCGCAATTTGGGAATGTGCAGCCAGTCGCAGCGACAGGAAACCCTTTCACTAGCTGGTTGACGCAACAGCCGAATGGCTATGCAAGTGCGCATGTGGGACAAGGGAGTGGGCAATGGGGTGGGATGTGAGAGTGACTGGTTTATTCCTTTGCTTGAATAGTGCCGCGTTGTAATCTTGGGTGTGGATCTTGGGTGTGAATATGACTGGTTCTCCTGATGACTAAGCGATATCCACGTCGTGTTTTCGACGCGTTCCACTAATGTTACACCATTCCACATCGGGCTCACCGCACACCCGCCTCTTTTTCCCCTTCCACGACCACACCGCTTATGATCAACAATGTCCGCAGAACCTTCAAGACCACCTTCGCCTGTATCCCATCCGGATTCCCCACATCTCTTTCCAATGGGCTACCTGGGCTCTCTCTCTTTTGATCGCCTCGTTCGTGAGGAAGGCTCTGAGTACGCCAATGCCTTTACGTTGCTGGGTACGCGCAAACATAGTAACCCCCGGCTGCTACGGGGCCTCCTCCCTCTTATGGCTGACCTGGCTTCGTAGATACATTGGAGACATATTGGGACGCACGCATAGACCTCCTGCAACGCAACATATCGAGCCGCAAGGATAAACTCAAGATGCGCGCAGAAGTGGCTCTCAATGAGATCTTCAAGGGAAAACCTCCGAGCCCTGATGCACTTGCAGAGAACTTCGAACGTGAGGTCGCCAAGTTAAAGTTCAAGGTATGTAGGACCCTAGGAATGGTCTAGCCAGCTGCCGACCTTCCGCAGGTCTCGAAACGCATGGCATCTCTTGGAACGGCGTGGCAGTCTGCCAAAGTAGTTCGAACGCGTGAGAAGATCAGTTTCTTCTTTGGTGTCATGTCCTTGGTCTTCTCCGCATTACTCTTTGGTCTGGCCCCACAGTAAGTCCATAGTTCGCCTTTTATGGATCTGATCGTGACTCCCTCAGATATGTTCACATCTCATATACTCTCCAGTCGCTCTACCTCCTACCTTATCGTTACTATAGGTACAAGAAACTGCAATGGCACTACTTCCTGTTCGACCTATGTTACTACGTCAACATTCTCAACTTTGTATTCCTCTGGATACTCCCGCAGTCCCCTTCTCTTTTCGTCGCATGTTTTACTCTCAGCCATGGGGTTGTCGCAAGCGCAGTTATAACGTGGCGGAATAGTCTCGTTTTTCACGATGCAGACAAAGTGACTAGTCTGTTCATACATGTATACCCGCCCTTTACATTCACAGTGATCCGGTGCGTCGTGCTGCTGTTCCTTGTGGACTTTCCTGATCTTGGTTGATTAGGCATTTCTACCCAGGTGCCGAGGAACGATTTCCTGCATTGAAAGAACCTCCAATCGATCCTTGGCAGGCGCTCCTATTAAGTAGCGTAATCTGTGAGTGTGGACATTGCAGATCTTGCGACTCTATCTTGACCTTTCGTGTCAGACCTTGTGTGGCAACTTTTATACTGGAAGGTTCGATCCCCTTGAATATCATCTCGTTTTATCGACGCTCATCGTAACTACAGTTCGTGTATGTCGACCGTCGTAAAAAAGTGGAATCTGGGCAACGCGCCACGTCGCTGTACTACATGATTAACAAGCCTGGCCTGATTGGGGGTATTCTCAACAAGGTTCGGCCGGAAAGCAGGACGTTATACTTTATGTTGGGGCAGTTTGGTAAGTACAATTACCACCTCAAATACGACATCTTAACTCACTATATTCAAGTTTACTCGGTTCTCACCGATGTTCCTCCCGTCTTTGTTCTCTATTATTCGCCTTTCTGGTCGGGCGCATACCTCTTGTTCATACTGAGTGTGAGCGTGTGGAACGGAGGAGGGTTTTACATCGAGGTCTTCGGACGAAAGTACGTTCATAGGGATCGTGCATTGATAGTCTCTGACGATGATCAGGTTCGAACGTGAGCTGGAAGCCCTACGTAAGGAGCTTGCAGAAGCGCAGAGCAAATCCCAGCACTCGAGTCCGACAATGGCCCCATCCGAGGCCGAATCGGAGCCCGTATCACCACTTCTTGGCATTAAGTCGCTCGCAGGCGAGGAAGGCGCGAAGCTTGAGATACCGACCTCAGCCGATGTAGACTTTTCCCTCCATTCAGAGGAGACGAAGAAGGAAAAGTAAACACATACTCGGGCTGAACCACATTTAATGACATACTATGGCCACGAACATCATGCTAATTTGTGTTTTTTTTGGTGTCATGTCTCAGATGTCCTCGATAGTCCTCGTAGAGTTATATTACAGTAGTGGTATATGTATGAGAAACAAGGTGTCCTTACAATAAAGCTTGAAAGATTGTCACTTCACGCAGACAGAGACACTGAGCAACGTATGTTCTCTCTTATGTAGCGAACACTCAGGACATCTCAAACTTTGACCTTCTTCACCATGAGCCAGGCCGCAATTACTGTTCATGCAATGTTTCCAACAGCCCACCATCAGACACATCCCTCTCAAGCCACCTCTAACATACACAATGCAGACGCTCTCCTTGCCCGAGGTCGCACAATCGCTCGTGCTGGATGCGAATTGTCCGGGTGGTGCACGCATGACACTATAAGTACAAGAAATTGTGAGTACTCTGACCCTTGAGTTCGTGCCAGATTCACTGGATACATGTCCTGCTAGGTTTTCTTAGGAATGCCTTCACATACGTGTTCCCACCCCCGCTGGCGCCGACCACAGCTGATGTCCCGTCCAGTGCTGTGAAGGAGTGGGACACTCGTCCCTCTGAATCGGAAATATTTTCTATCGCCGATCTCCGACCTTTCGAAAGTACGCTCGTCAGCCCCCCACCTGGCCATCCAGCGCTTCCGGTACACGATCAAGAGTTGGACGACCTTCCTCAATCTCCGAAGAAGCGCGTGAAGGTAAATGTAGACGTAGGGCCCCTTGACGAGCTCATACCCCTGGTACACGATCCGTCTAGCGCCCCTTCTCACTTTGCTCACGACAATCCATCAAGCCTCATTACATCCCTGCCCCTCTCGACATGCGAACCACATTACCTCGTTCCCCACCTGACATCCGTCCTACGTTTGCGCCTATTCCGCCCCAGACAACATCTTCCGTCGAGGACCTGCTGTCGTCTACCTATGCTCGTGTCGCTTGGCTGATTCCCGTGCGTGGGGCGCCATCTTGGAATGACGTCTCCAGGGCCAGCGTCGCCTTGGGACATTTCTCAGCGCTGGGACCCGGGCATCTACCCGCCAGCGACATCGTTTGGACTCACGATGCACTTCGGCAGTTTTGGAGCTTTCTGTGTTCGTGTTCGGAAACGCTGTGCTCCGTGACTGGACCGTTATCGCTCTCCTTTCACACCGCTCCACGATCGTCCTCGATGCGATCGCAGCAAGGGACGACGTCACCCGGGGCATCTCCGTGTCACCTTGCGAACAATGAGTCCGAAATGGTACCCTTTGACCCTGAACGGCCTGAACCTCTATTGCCGATTGTTAGGGCTTCGAAACCCGCGCTCACGGACATAGACTACGTGAAAGTGTACTGCGATGCCCCATGGGCAATGTCAGTCCGTCGGGCGTTGGCCCAGTGGACGTACAAAGAAGATGGATGTGCGGAAGGTGCCAGGACTGTGGGAGGGATTCAGTTTCTGGAATTTGCGAAGTTGGTTCTGGTTAGTGAAACAGGGGAAGGGGTGCTCGTCTCGTAATTCTCGTGTATAGGAGACAAGATATGCAATAGAAGTATGCTACCGCTACCATAATACCCAATCGAAACAAGCTTTTTGGGTCTGAAAGGGTTAGAATATACGCACTAGTAAATGCCCGACTAGGTATCTGACGCGCGGTTGAAACCCGTACCATACCAACGCGTTTCACTCCCACTTGGTCGCTGTCACAGAACAGGGGATTCAAGGCCTTCAACTCTAGATATTGTGCTTTATTTCGTGAAAGGTGGTCGCTCTAGACCTATTACTGGCTTTCCACCCAAAGAAGGCTACAACCAGCTGGTAGTTAGCGATGTCATCACTATCCTTCGCAGTCGGTGAGCGCGTGCTCTGCTATCACGGACCTCTCATCTACGAGTCCAAAATCCTCAAAGGCGAGGTTTGGGACGAAGCCAACACAAAGCTGGAAACAGTTGGGCCGCATTACCTTGTGCACTACAAGGGCTGGAAGCAGACGTGCGTTTCCACTCCTACTATACACACCTTTCCGATTTCACAATTTTTTTTTGGCAGTTGGGACGAATGGGTCCCTACCGCGCGTCTCCTCAAATTCAACGAAGCCAACCTAGCCCTTCAGAAGGACCTCGCCCGGGCACAAGCTGCTGCCACATCTACCAGTGCCTCCGCCTCCAAAACATCGAACGCGGCTCGCGGTGTACAGCCAGGAGCAGGGCGACGTAAGGAGGGCGGGCGCGGTACTAAAAGGGGCCGGGATGACGACGACGGGACTCGAAGGCCTGAAATGAGGTTGATTGTGCCAGACACGCTAAAGGTGCTCCTCGTGGACGACTGGGAGGCAGTGACAAAAAATAACCAGGTACGTTCATAACTCACTTCTTCTACAGTACTGCCTACGCTGAGCGGGGGCGCCTCGGTGCATTATCCCTTCTAGTTGGTCACGCTCCCCAGGAATCCAACCGTCGCCGAGATACTGGAGGAATTCAAGCAACATATTCTAAGCTCTCCCCCGCCTAAGTATACCCTCGTCTCCTTGAATGTCTACACGTTCCTGACCCTGTGCGTTCGCTTGTTCCTCCCCAGCCTCCGTGACCCACAAGTGGTGCTTCCGACGATCGTGTCGGGCCTGCAGGTGTATTTTGACAAGGCACTGGGGTCCAATCTCCTCTATCGGTTTGAGCGACCGCAATACGCAGACATACGCAAGCGATACGTAACAGGTCCGACCGTGCTGATCAGCCAGGAGCGCGAAATGAGTTCCATTTACGGCGCCGAGCACCTTTTACGCATGATAGGTTCGTTACCCCATTCAGAGTAGAGCCGACTGCTAACAGCGATGACAGTGAGCTTACCAGCGATGGTGGCAGGGTCTACCATGGATCCGGAGAGTGTGGGTTTGGTTAGAGACTATGTGACCGAACTCATGACGTGAGTGCTATTTCTATTTTCATGGGTGGGATCTGATCCCTTTTAGCTATATGATGGACCAGAGAGCACGTTTGTTTCAGAGAGAATACGATTCTGCATCGTTGCAGTACCAAAACATATCTCGTTCATGACGTTTGGTCTGACTCGTTCACTTGGACTCACACCTGTAGTTGTTGGGTTGCATGTATAGACCAGTTATACGTTGACATATCACGACTTGGATCGATCTCTTTGCTTGAGGATCTGAACTCAGACAATTGTGCGCGGCTTCGCGGCAATAAAGGGTTCCGATTATACTGAACCGAATATCAACAAAAATCGCCTTGTCAACTCCCACACCTCCGACATGACACGCGCAGACATGACGCCAAACGCACCCGCGGACCAACAGCCTACCATTGGGCTTATCGGAATGGGGGCGATGGGGAAGATGTATACTAAATATCTCTCTGCCGCTGGGTGGAAGAAGTGAGCCATCTTTTACCTTTTTTGCTACACACCAGTCAAAGAACTCTGCCCTGCAGGATTCATGTCTGTGATCTTCCCGAGATGTATGAGTCCTTGAGAGCCACGTACAAGAGTAACGCCCCTATCTTTTGCCGTTATTATATTATGGACGATTCATTCTAAGCTCTGCAGACACCCCGGGGATATCGGTCTTCCCTGACGGACATGGTGTCTCACGAACTTCGGATCTTATCATATACTCCGTAGAAGCGGAGTCCATCAACAAAGTTGTTGCCCAGTTCGGACCCTGTAAGCGATGCCGTCGCCTGTCCTTCAACGGATCTAGACCCGTTATCGTCAGCTACCAAAGTTGGGGCTATCGTAGCTGGCCAGACATCCGTCAAGGCACCCGAACGTGCAGCATTTGAGCAACACCTACCGGAGGACGTGCATATAGTTTCTTGTCACTCGATGCATGGGCCGACGGTGCCAACTAAGGGCCAGCCGCTAGTATGTGTATTCCCTAGCCCCAATCGGAACGACTAGTCTTACATCATGTCTCTCCTTAGGTTCTGATCAGGCATAGGGCCTCAGATGAAGCGCTTAAGTTGGTCGAGAACATCTTCAGACCTTTCCAGTCGCGTTACGTCTACATGTCGTACGAAGAACACGATGAATTGACCGCTAACACACAAGCCGTTACTCATGCTGCATTCCTCAGGTAGGTCTACCTCTCTTTGGGTCGGGTACTCGTGCTTGATCTCCTTGCGCAGCATGGGAACCGCTTGGGCGAGCGCATCTTCGTACCCATGGGAGCATGGATACTACGTCGGCGGTATCGAGACGGTGAAGGTCAACATCATGCTACGCATTTTCTCGAACAAGTGGCACGTATATGCTGGCCTGGCGATCCTCAACCCCTCAGCGAGGATGCAGATCAAACAATATGCCCAAAGCACGACGGACATCTTCAAGCTTATGCTTGCAGCAGACGAACACGGACTGCGCAAGCGCATGTACGAGGCAAGAGACGCGGTGTTCGGCGACGCCAAAGGCCCCGTTCGACGGCCCATCCTCCTGTCCGAGTGCATACTGGACCAGTTTAGTCTGGGAAAGAAGGGGCCACACGCAAACGGCAACGGCAATCGCCCCATCGCCAACTCACATCTATCCCTGCTCGCGATGGTAGACTGCTGGGCACGTCTCGGTCACAACCCGTTCAAGCACCTGGAACTCGCGGCGACGCCGATATTCCGCATGTGGTTCGGGGTCGCTGAGTATCTATTTCGATCGGAAGGGCGGTTGGACGCCGCCATTCAAGCGGCGTTGTATGACGTGTCGCATCGGTATGACGACGTCGAATTCGTGGTGGCCTCCCGTGGGTGGAGTCAGTGCGTTTCGTTCGGCAACTTTGAATGGTACCGGTCGAGATTCCAAGAGACGGCCACATTCTTCGAATCACGGTTCGAGGAAGCGGGGAAGGTGGGATCGGAAATGCTAAAAGTGATTATGGACAGCTCTACGGAGCTACCGGGGGTTGCAGATCAGAGTCAGCCTGACTCGGGGTCAAATAGGTCATAGTCAGCCGGGCCAGTCCGGGTCAGTTGACCCCCGTCAAAGGTTACAAAGGGGGGCTGACCATTTAGTCATTGTGGCTTGTGCCGACGGGGCAGTGGCCCGCACGGCCAGAAGTTGTGATAAAAAAAGGAAAGTAATGCGTGTGAAAACACACGTGCGTAATGAATCGACACAGGATTTTCCGAATATAGAAAGGTATCACATAATCTGACTTGAATGGGCCGGACTGAATCCTTTATGTCGACATAGACCTCAGACAATATCAGACATCTGCGAGTTGCGGGCACCAGACAGAGCCACAAAGATCAGTCCAATGCAACAGATAAAACGAATATGGCCAGATGGGCCAATTCAAAGTTTCCCGCACGTTCATGTATGGGTGAGGTTACCAAGTACATCTTACGTAATAATGCAGTGAGTTCTTTCGCTCACTTCCAGAAGCCCCAGAAGCGAAGCGGCCTCGGGAAGAGGACGATAGAGTAGAAGAAGATCTAAACGCTTGGCGATGAAGGCACCTCCTGAGATTGCTACGCACAGCAAAATATGCGAGATGCAGATGGAACCAAAGGAATGCGTTGTGAACGACCGTCCGTGTTCAGAGTCGGAAATGTCATTGTAAATTGCTGGGGGGGATTGTATCACACAAGTATCTGTAAGTGGCGAAAAAGAAACTCAGAGATCTCCAACAATCCTATAGTCATCCACAGTTTAATACCTCCAGTGTACGGAGCCGACTCTGAGCCTGTGTGAGTCCGAAGTGAGTGTCCCACAGGATAGGGAGGAGTGTAAGTCAAATGTGGGGGAAGAGGGGTGATGAACAAAGCACCGTGATGAGTGGTCGAGCTTCGAGCAGTGCGCGTATAGGGGTTAGAGGGATGTGATCAGCGTGATAGTAAACGAGGAGCGATGGAAATTCGAGACGAGTGAGGGTCCAAGGTCGTCGGCTTGGACGGAATGGCGGAAATCCGAAATCGGCGGTTCGGACGGAGAGAGCTAAGATTCGAGATAATGTTGGCGGCAGTGACGGGATTTTTATAAGCTGGGCTGTTCTGAATTGGTGCGGGATAGTGTAAGGAGGCTAAGACTTAAAGTAGCAGACGGAAAGAAGAGGTGAACGACATCCAACCGTATCCCCAATGGTATCGAGAGTAGTATTCGCGAGTCATAGTGAATATGTGACTATGCGCTGATAAGATAAGTTCTGGGTTCGGCGAGGGATTTTTGTTGTCTTCGTTCCCCTGAAGTCTGTCTGGAACTCGTCCCTAAGCGTGAGGCGACTCGCGGTGCGGGTGATCTTCTCTTCCAGATACTCCTTCTGCGCGTCCCCCAGTTGTCGACGTCTGGGTTGTGAATGTGCGCTAGGGTCAGTTTGGTCCTTTCGTATGGGTTGGTCGTCATCTCCTGGGTATCGTTGAGGCGTTGCCATCGGCGGAACTGTCGCAGGAACCGCGCACCTTCTGCGCGATCCGCATTGAAGGCGGTGGGCGGTACCCTGCTAAGGGTCTGTTTGGGAGCCATCTGGGTCATCTGACATCTCGTCGCCGCGCTCCCCGAATGGCGCTATGTCGGGATGGGTCCGTGTCTCTTCGGTTCGGGGGGGTTTCGTTTTGGGCTGCTTGTGATCGCGGGGCCGTAAATGCGGGTGTGTTGGTGTCGTTATCTGCATCTGTGCGAAGTCTGCCGGTGCCTTCCTAGGTGGTCCGATCGCAAGCCGCTCCGAGGCCGTGCGACGCCGAGTCTGCACGGTTCGCGGACGGTGTCACACTGCGATCGTGTGACGGGACTGGTGATGGGGACGCGTGATAGTATGGACCAGTGCTCTGCGGCTCTCACCTCTTCGTATTTTCTGGCCTCGTTCTCTTTATAGGGAGACGTGATATATTTTGGCATGCGTCCCGCGGTTCTGAGCTGGCAAGTTGATCGTTATCGGCTGTGATCGGATTAGCTCGCTGTACGATTTCTTCGTGGGGGAATGTGGGATGGAGTATGGCAGGACTCATCGTGTCTCTGGGGCCTATATGCCCGCTGCGAGTCTGTATCCATCCCGCGTTCTTCGTCAGGTCTGCATCTTCTTGTGCCGATATGTGGTGCGGAGCGCTTCCGCAGTCTTCGTTGTCCGACTCGTCGCTGCTGTCGTCTAGTATACATCTGCTAAGGATGTCGTGTCTCTCTTCATCAGTGAGGGCCCTGAGCGAAGCAGTCGAGGTCGGATGCTGCGGTCGTGTCGGATGTGATGGTGGCAATGCCGGGTCTGTTATATTCTTGCATCGGGTACTCAGCGTCGTAGCTCGAGTCTTCAGGGCGTCGCGCAGGTTCGGTATCGGTCCGTAGTCGGCTGCGTGAGTCTGTTGGGTTCATGAGGTCGGTGAAGCGTAGGTCTGTAAGATCTTCCGAGGATGAGGGGGTGATCCTATCGCCGTTGTCTGAGTCTTCGTCGTTGCTTCCCTCCACCAGATATTCGTTGTACTCGTCATCCGAGTCTTCAGGCTTCTGCGTCCAGTACGCGAGTCCGCTATGTAGGGTGCTCCCCCAGTCTTCTTCTTCGGATTCGTCGCCTTCGGTGTCCGAGTATCCGAGCTGTGGCGAGGTCCGACGCTCGTTATCTGAGTCTTCGAGTTTTTCTACCCAGCGTATCCGATGCTGTGGTATGCGTGTGTGCGCCTGCTGCCGTCGCCGATCGACTGTGATCGGGGCGTGCTGAGTTTACTGTAGACTTGTCTCATCGAGGGATCAAAATCTGTCGCTGTCGGTTCTGTGAGTGGGGTCTTCGCCGCAGCAGCTACTGTCTGAGCTGAGTTCGAGGAGCTGTCTCGCCCGTCCGTGGTCGAGTCGGTTCTGTGAGATTGCGGCTGTCGTCTGGTTCTTCGGCTCCCGCGTTCGATGTGCTTGGTGGAGTCGCCCTAAGCTTTCGTAGAGTCGTTTGTGGCTTGATCGTTCGTGATCGAGGCATGTTGGTGGGTTTTCTGCACTGGTTCGGGACGTCGTAGTCCACTGCTTTTGAGGCTCGGTCTGAGTGCTGTCGAGCTGTTGTCGTCCGATCGTCTGTGATCATGACGTCTCTGTAGGTCTGTCTGCGTGATAGAGGGTCGTGAGTCCGCCGCGATATCCGATCGCGTTCAACGTCTCAGGTCTTGATGACTTGTTGGATGTTGCCCAAGCGTAAGCGTCGTTGTCCTGAGCGAGAGAGAATCTGGAGTCGAGTTTGAAGAGTGATCGTCTGCAGAGGTGGTTTGTTGCTGCTCTGAGCACTAGAGGTCTGAGTTAAATCTGTATATTGGGGTCGTACGCGTGAGTGTTATAGGAAGATTAATAAGATAAGATAAGATTTAAAAGCTCTCACTCACTTCCCGCGAGCGATATGAGTCCGAGTGCGTATCCGGCAGGTACTGCCCCAGTCAAGGCTGAGTACGCTCCCCTTATTAAAGCTTAGCATTCCTCTGCTCAAGCTACTTAGATTCCTCATTTCAACGGCGGAAAGTTTGCAACCCCAAGTCGATGACACTTCGACTGAAGAGGGAACCAACCGCTCTGCACAGAAACGTGGGCAAGAGGACAACCCCAATGACGATAACTCTCCCAAAAAACCGAAGCTGAATGCCGCCGAGAGGCGGAAGCTTTCTAAGGAGGATAAAAAGGCGCAGCGCGGTTCTAATAAAGGGAGGCGGTGGGCGAAAATGCGAGACGAGGTTGACCTCTGCTGGAGGTTCGCTGGTTCAGGGGAATGTGATTTTGGCTCAGAGTGCGTCTTTCGCGCGTTTCCCGTTGCCCACGCGAGCACGATACGTTGCTGACTCGGTCACCCTCAAGATGCCGCCTCTCTCACGATATCCAAGCATACCTTGATGCGAAACCGAGAGACATCATCTTCCCTTCTGCGTCCATGTTGAGCAACGAGCCTCCGTTCGTATCATTACCAGGTACCGCCGCAAACGGAACCGAACGGTCAGAGGAATCTTCCGTTGATCCCACCTCCCGATGCCCCATTTTCGAGGCGACGGGCTCTTGTCGACTGGGGTTGAAGTGCAGGTTTTTGGGTGGTCACGTACGCAAAGCCGAAGACGGAACGGTCGCATTGGTCGAAGACGAGGACAAGAAGGCGCTCGTTCTGACTGCAAGTACCGAGCTCAACTTCGTCTCTCCGGCGACGTTGAAACTTCTCAGGACGAAAAAGGTAGGGTCCATTCCCTAGATGTATTTGGAAGTATGCAATGAGGCAACACAGTACCCCGTTCCAGTTTCTGATGATTACCTTCGAGAGCTGAAAGCTGTGGCCGAAGAGCGGGACGGCAAAGATATTTCAACCGGGACGGAAATCGCTACCATCACTGTGGCGACCCCTGACGTAGGACTCGAGCCAAGCGTCGAAGATTCGAGCATATCTGACTCAGTACGGCCTCATACAGCAACGCTGCCGGGCGTTGCCACTGAGGCTGCGCCGACGAAGTTATCCCTCTATGAGTCTCGTGCCCAAGCCGACCTTCCGGACGTCCCTTTCCGGTTTTCCGAGAAGAGGCGGCTCAATTGGTCAAACAAAACTTGTATGTGGTGGGTTTCGTTCTGAAAAGTCTGCTCGAGATAACAGGTACCACTTAGATTTAGGACCGTTGACTACTGTGGGAAACCTTGTGAGTGCTACGCGATGCTTCACCCCTCGGCGTTCTCCCGATCCAACTTCCAGCCATTCAGGCGACTTTGCGTCTCGTTTGGTGCCGACATTACGTGCGGTGAAAGTGAGTGTTTGGTTGCGCTATCTACTTGCCAGGGGCTCAAAGGACGGCTAGTGGGCTTGGCGACCTCTTTCCTTTCAGGTTCCAAGGAAGAGTGGTCTTTAGTCCGACGACACCCATCCGAAACTATGTTCGGGGTGCAGGTCGCGGGAAACAAGCCTTCTTCACTCGCGCCTATAGCCGAGGTGTTAGCGAACGAGTGCAACGGTGGCATTGACTTTGCGGATCTAAACTGCGGGTGTCCGATAGACCTCGTGTTTCGAACGGGTAGTGGTTCAGCTCGTGCGTTCTCTTCTTCTCCGGTTTCCAATTAATGTGTTGACTATGTGCTATGCCACGTGTCACCTTCAGTGCTAGATGCCGCAGGAAAGTTGGGGAAGATCCTGGTAGGGATGAACCGGGCACTCGGGGAAATCCCTTTGACCATCAAGATGCGAACTGGCGTTAAGGAGGGCCGTAACAACGCGCACAAATTAATGCCCAGAATCGGCGCAGAATGGAATGTCGCCGCCATGACGGTGAGCTATTCATGGTATGTCTCTCAGCGAGCAGAAGAGATACATACCCCGCACGTAGTTACACGGGCGGACAAGACAGCAGCGATACACAAAGTTAGCAGATTGGGAATACATCAAAGAATGTGTCCAAGCCGTTCGCGCACGCGAAGCCGACGAAGATCGTTCGTGACTCTTCACTAGTCTTCCGTGTGCCATCAGTGACAGCAGCCGCTTCAAAGTGCCGCGAATCCCCATCTTTGGTGGTGGCGATGCCTTCTCTGCCCAAGATTACTGGTCCAAGGTGGAAAGCAGCGGCGTCGACGGCGTTATGATCGCTCGTGGCGCGCTCATCAAACCCTGGATCTTCGCTGAGATCAAGGAACGAAGAGAGTGGGACATCAGCTCCAGGGAGCGGTTGGAGCTGATAAGAAAGGTTGGACTTTCTCCTCCGCCGTTAGTTGGTGCTCTTACTCATATTGTGGACATTATCTCTCAGTACGCAGAGTTCGGACTAGAGTGCGTCGACATGCACCCCCTTTTCAATATTTTTATTGACTTACAATGCACCCAACCCGTCACCACAGTCACTTTGGCACCGACACGGCCGGTGTCAATACCACACGCCGCTACCTCTGCGAAGCGTTGTCTTTCCAGTATCGCTACATCCCAATCGGGCTCCTTGAACATCTTCCGCCTCGAATCAATGACCGTGCCCCTCTCTTCCGCGGGCGCGATCAGCTCGGTGAGTGCGGCTCTCTCTTTGAAAGTTCAGGTCTCTGACTCTTGCGCGGAAGAAACCCTCCTCTCAAGCGGTGATAGCCGCGATTGGGTGAAAATCTCTGAGATGTTCCTTGGCCCTGCACCAGAGTCGTGGACATTCACTCCTAAGCACAAGAGCAACGCTGTCGGCGGTGATGAAGGACAGGGGTGACTGACCTCTCAAGTCGTCGAGCGTCTATCCAAAAGAAGTTCATTCTCTGTCCAATTGTAAAAGAGCGATGTACTAGATAATAACAAAGAAATAACAATGCAGACGTTGTCCCCCAATGGGTACCACGAATTTCCTTATCTTGGCTTTGATCTCAATTACTGACGTCCATGCGCTCGCCTGGAGTGATGGGAGCTTCTGGCGGCGTATTGAACCCAGATGCGGAGGTGGACGACGGAATAGATGCTTGAATGGTCTGGGTTGCCGCTTCTGACTCCACGGATTTAAGATATTTTTCATTGTGCCGCTCAACTTCGCTCTGAAAACGCGTATGGTTGTGTATGCGTGGTGGAAATGAGAGTATAATCGCGCACGTACCACAACAATTTCTGGCCACGGCAACGGTCCTTGATCCTCATCCGAGACGGCCCGACTATAGATGAGCATGTACGGCCCTGCACCGAGGTGGAACCCCGTCTGATCGGTTAAAACGGTCTCTTCCGAAACCTATGGTAGAAACACATTGAACTGAATGCATGAACTCTGAATCGAAGACTGGTGGCTTACCTCTGTAACGGCCCAATCAACCGTCTTCCACCACGTGCCATCATCGTTAACATATGAGTAGAGGTGGCTGCGTCCATACAGACCATCATGGACGAGGACGACGCGAAGATCGTACTACATATAAAAGTGTAAGCTGGGTTCAGGGTACGGGTATAGGATAGGGTACTCTGTGCTCCCTCAGTTCTGGGCCTTCGAATATCTGCGAAAGCTGATCCTTTAAACTATCTTTCTGGGTTTGGATAGCTGAGGACAGAAAATAAGTCAATTTAACGAAATAAGCCCCCCTGAGACTCACTCTCGAGCTCGTTCTCGATCCTGGTGAGTATTTTTCGCAGCTTTTGGGTCTGAGTAACGATCATGGACGCTCGCTCTGGGGTTTCCTTGTTTGCTACGTGTTCGTAATAATGAAGAGCAGACCGGAGAGATTTGAGGACATCTACGTTCTAATGCACTCACACGTGAGATCAACCAATGAGAAGGACGACGGGCGCTCACCTGATGCCGTTTGAGAGAACTCTCACGTAGCGTAAGTCCCTGAATCTTCTCGCCGATCTCCTTTTGTTCTTTCCATTTGGCGGCAGATATTTCGACGTTCTCCTTCATGTACTGATCAAGATATATGTGTTTCGGATACTGGAATGGCTTCTTCGGCAGGACCGGAGTCCGGGAATAAGATGGAAGCGCATCGTGTCGCATAAGCTGGAAAGTCACAACGTCGGAGGGCTCGAATATGACTTGCTGCTTCGACGGGATCTCGCTGTGTGCCATCCTGGCAGACAATGCGGACGCTAAATTTGCTGACTGATCGTCATCGCGGATGTCGACCTTCACGATAGCCATGTCTTGCCGTTGATCGAATGGAGACGTGTCTGGCTGTGCATCCGCGGGCCCGTAGCGAAAGTAAAAAAGTCTGAATGGAACCAGTCAGAGGCATTTCTGTCGAGCGAAGTACGGTGCATTGCCTTAGCCACTTGTGTGTCTGCGTTGTGATTTCTTTGTGCAACGATGTTTCAATCGTCAAAGTCAACTTCTGCAAAAAATCTGCCTAGTAATCAACATACAGCGAGAGGTGCACGGGGGGGTCTACCGTAGGAAAGCTCGGCAGGGCTGGTTGTCGAATATGCGGGGGGATCGAGCCCCAGTGCAGTAAAACACAAATCTATGTTGAGCTCGCCGATTACAGCGAGGTCCATGTGAGCATAGTTTTCGACCAACGTCCACATGAGCAAGTCTTGGCGAAAGTGAGTATATTTTCGGCTGGCGCGAAGAGAAAAGCGAGCAAACCTTCACCACTAGTTGGCGGAAGGGCGAACTCAGCATCTAGAGTTTCCAGGGTTGGGCGCCAACTGGCAATGCTCCTCCGTACTTGGGGGACGTAAAATAATCCTTGGAAAAGGAGAGCGGCAGTATACTAGTGGGCCTTGACTAGGTCTGACCACAACCGGACTTGATTGTAGGACAATTCAGAGGAGACAAGACTCCGAGTCGAGAAAAACCGAACAGACCGGTTGTCTTTCCTAGTGAGCTGCTCGACAGTCAAGCGCGTGAACTTGTCCTGGTCGTTATACGTATCGCGCATGCTCTCTTGAATCGCCCGGCTCAGGTGCTGATCATCTTGCGAGAACCCAGAGGGTTGCTCTACCTGCGCATGATAGTCGTAAGTTTGCCACCCTCAGTGAAGCCAGCTAAAGCACACGTTCGACGGGACCATGGCCCAGTTGGGGTCTGGCGCTCGCTGGCTGGGGCGGAGCTGAGACGTGGATGGACCATAAGCTGACGGGGACAAAGACGCTTCCAGCGCGCGCTTGATTTCAGAGCTCTCGTCGTCACCCGTGAGGTCTATAACCGACTTGTAACTCTCGGGTTTGGAAGCTATGAGCGCTATGAGAGTTCGCACAAGAGGGAGGACGTCGTTCTGCTTACGAGGGGGGGTGCTCGGGTCAGCGACTGAATTTGGAACCTCTATCAAATTTCCGAAATCTGCGGGCCACGAATCCTCGGCCCCAGTGTCCCCTTCCAAGAAGGAGGTAGCGGCCTTCTGCACATCGCCGTTGTGTTTTCTGAGGACTCGCCTTGCGATCTCCGGGTCTCCATTTCCCATCATGGAGGTGAGAAAGGTAACATTTTCGTCCTCGGTGACGTCCATGGTGATACTACGAGGTTGTGAACTTTGCGATTCGGTCGTATTGGTGAGGTCACAGTGATGTCCGGACCCGCACAGCCGAAGCCGAGGGGATCGAGTAAGATTAGATAAGACTAGTTCAAGTAAGTTGTTCGAGGGTGCATGAATTCAGAGTGTACAGTATAGTTGTATTTTACAGGATTGGTCTACTATTCTTGCCTATCCAAAAAGCCAACGCCGCCGGCCCTAGCCTTCGCCAGGAAACTCTCGTACCATCTCGCGATCAAACCCACCGGAACCATGCTATCCGGAGAAAGAGAAGTTCCGCTACCCGACACGAAGCTGGAGATATAATTGAACAAATGCTTGACAATCTTCTCAGCAAATACCGTCGCGTCGGACAAGGCGGGTACGGGTTTGGGCGCGGTAGTGGGTAAAATGCTAACTTGCTCCAAGACTTGTGGGAGGGGCTCGATGGAGATGCCGAGCACCGCGGTCACACCAATACCAGTCGTAGGCTGCGCTGAATTTGAAAAGGCCGCTTGAGAGGACGACGATTGGGACACGAAGCTCCCACGCAGACGAAAGATCGCGGAGGGCTTTTCGTTTGAAAGCCTGTTCCGGGTCGAGTCGTGGACTCAGGAGGAAAAATAAACAGGACTAACATGCCGAGCAATTGGAAGCCCTTCCCCGGCCAGAAAAAATGGACGGTCGCTCCATATCCTTCTGGAAATGGTACTTGCAACGAAGGTCGGTGTCAATACTAGTGGACGGCAGCCGGAAACTGAAGAAACGAGATATGCGCACGGACCTGTACCAAGTAGGAAGACACAGACGTGGTTGATAGATTCGGCTGCAGGAAGCTCGAAGGCGGCCTTGGTTTCGTCAATCTGCTGGAGATTTGTCTGTAGGAGCCTGCCCGCCACACAGCAACCAAACATCGCTTCAGACTCGGAGTTGGAAGGGTTCGCCGTTCGAAAAAGTACGTTCGCGGGCCGTGCTTAGAGTTTGCCAGTAATGGGCAACCGTATTGGTCCCGCCTTGTATTACAAGTAGAAGTAGTTCGTCTCCAGCGTGTCTACATCTATCGAGAACTCCCAAGTCCGCATCCGAGTCACCACAACGTAATTTTACAATCACCGCATGATATAAACGAACGGGTCCGGGATCAACGTGGTCCGGTCACAAACATTATATATAAACGCCCGAACATACTGTAAACGCTTACCAAAGGGATGCCTGCTCTAAGATCCCAGGCTTACGTCTTTGATGCTAGACCACATCACCCGTTACTCGTCCCAGTGAAGCGCTATTGGGTCTCCGAATTCGAGTCGACCGATCCCGACGCCATCACCTTAATCCTCACCCATGCTCTAAGTTTTACTAAAGAGCACTGGGAGCCACTCTTAGAAGACTTGTACGGTCAACTGGCAATCACCCCGAGAAACAGCTCGCCCATACCGAAAATCCGTGATGCATGGGCCATCGAGTGTCCAAATCACGGTGAAGGCGCCGTGTTGAACGAGGAGATCTTGTTGGATGGATATTCTCCTGCCTGTAAGTGTCTGTACAGGACTTTTGCGAATGACCCCACTCAACCCAGTTGCGGAAATTCACCCAGTTTCGTGGGAGGAATACGCAAGAGCTGTGCATTTGGTTTTGAATGGTCTGGGCAAAGGTATAAATGTCGACTTCAAGTCTCGCAACTTAGTTGGGGTGGGCCACTCTATGGGGGCATCGGCAATGTCAGTTTCCTGCTGATCCTTTTTCGTGACACTGTTGACCCACTTTCCACCGCTGCAGTGTTCTAACCAGGACGATATACCCATTTGTCTCATGGTCAACGGCGATCCTCGTTGAACCAATGATTGTTCATCGCGATAATTTTACTGGAGGGAATAAATTTCTGCTCAAAGGCGCCCTCAAGCGTAGTGACGTGTGGCCTAGTCGAGAGGAAGCTCACAAGCTTCTACGGGAACGCTCCCTCAAATCATGGGATCCTCGTGTCGTTGAGATATTCGTTGTATGTATGCACTTCTACGCCTGATTCTCTGTGCCCTGATTTGGGCAGAAATATGGTCTACGAACACTCCCCACGTTGACACATTCCGACAAGACACAAGGGGTTACTCTTAGCTGTACGAAAGCTCAGGAATTCGTAAGTCACTGCGTCGTGCACCGTTCGCGTTGGTTCTCATATCATATAGGCTACATACGTCGAAAACGTCGGGCGTCTCAAAGCGCAAAGGTTCCTGGCAACTTTCTGCAAGGACGTCCCGACGCACATCGTCTTCGGGGAAATTGCCGATATAAAGTGCGCTTTTACCTGTTTCGGATTGCGACTTCGTCGCCGCTGATAGATTGTGTGCCTTGATTAGTCCGGCTGGGAACCGCGAATTTGTGAAGCAAGCTTCCGGTGATGGCTTCCGGACGACGTCCTTTGTCAAGAACGCGGGGCATCTGGTCAGTCTACCGATGTCAATTTTTTACTGTCTCATTTTTCTGAGCACGTCCCCGATAGGCCGTGTATCATAACCCGGCAGGTGTGGCCGATGCCATTTTGAATGTGTTACGAGGTTTGCGGGTTGTCCCGTCTAAGTTGTGACAAGTATACTTGGATAACTGCGACACGAGTACTGTAGCTAGAGGAGTATGGTATAATGATATCAACGGAAGCGATGCGGGTGCCATGGAACACGTGCGTGCGTTCTAGGAATGTATAGTGATAGATCAGTACTATCAGTAACCAAGGTCTTGAGAGGATGGGCAAGAAATGAAATAGGTAAGGCTGGCAAGCGATCGAGGAATGAGACTGGCGCCGGGAATGAGGCATTGATGAGGATTAAGACAACAATTTCCGGACTTTAGTACGAAAGCTTGTGCTGGCACGGATAACGGAAGCAAGACAATTAGCTCAAGCGAAGGCGGGTGTGTGAAGTGACGAGAGCGGAGACCGAGCCCACGAACGTGGTACTGTCGAGACGTGAGCCAGCAGAAATGGCGAAAACAATGACTTGGCGAAATTGCAGATGACGAAAAGGGCATTTGTTTGCGACAGGTACATATGTGATTTCTCTCCAAATGACAGTAAAGAACAGGTCGTCCACGACTGGGTTAGTAAATCTCACCCGCCTTGTGCGGCATCTCGACAAATTTGTGAACGAGGCCGACTGGGGTACGGGGCACAGCTCGACGCAATGGCTCAAATCTGAGAGTGCTACAGGTGCATCTCTTGTTCAGTGAGGCCCTTACCTCGTGAGGAGACAACGTATTTCTTGTAGCAATTGAAGCACGCCTAAAAATTGCTGAGAAACGTCACAAACGTGGAGCTCGACAATGACGTTCAGCCTTCAGCTTCAGGAGTGCTCTTAACCACATTCTCGAAATCCGAACACAAGAGGACTTTGGCACCGACTAGTTGAACACGCAGAAAGCTCCGGAGGCGCCTTGCGGACATTCGTGGCCTGCTGGACAGGCTGGACGCGTATATGCTATCCGTCAACAAGGTACGTCCCCATGTGTATGCTGGAATGCCTTCGTCAATTTCCCTTCTTTTTTAGCAGGTCGCTACTGAGCTTTCGCGTCTAGAGCCGTTCCTTTACCGCGCCCGTCCCTCTGTCACCCGAAAACCCGATCCGACAACGGCCCAACGCCTTGCACCACCACGTCACGTCACGTCTTCTCACCACTGAGGGTGCCGAGGCCTCCGCAGCCGTAGCTGCAGCGGACATGGAGCTGCTCCTTGGCTCGGCCGATGGCGAGTCCCGCGCCTTTCTTCCGCCGGGGCGGGCGACGCAGAGTCTGCGTCTGCGCTGCTGCAATATAACACGGCGCTGCAGGAGGAGCTGGCGGCCAGCTGCGGCGGAACACGGAGCACTTCTCTGGCGCGCTGGGGGCGGGCCAAGGGGTGTTGGGCGTCGTGGAGAAGGTGGGCGTGAACCTGGAGGTGGCGAAGCAGGTGCGGGTGCGGGTGCGGGTGCACGATCACCGCAGGGAGGCACTCGGAACGAGATATCGAGCGTTGTCGTCGTCGCGATTGCGTTGTTGATCACACTCTTTGTCATTCGGTTCACACGAGGGGCGGTGGGAGACGGTCGTTCGTCGTGATGAACCAGTTACTTTTTCAGGTCATTGAATGTGTGTCGGCGATTTTATCGCTCGACGAACTCACGTCACTTGGTGGCAAAGCGTCGACACCTTGCCTGTGACTGAGTTGTCAGAATGAATTACTATCAGCTGAAGCACGTCACATTACAGTTCGGACCGCCTAAAGAAAATCAACAAGTTACTGTAGCGGTTCTATCTAGGCGTCAATACAAGTAGTCCAACTCTGCCCATGTACGAAAGTCGACAGATCGAGGCGGGTTTCGTATTCGCCGGCAACCCAGATATTACTCGGGCGATGAAGATTTGCTCTATGTGTTTGCGGGATCCACATTAGGAGTTCACCTTTGGTATCACATATCCATCCCTCTTCATTGATTACGGAATGGTTAGTGAAGTCGATGTGGCCTTTATTTTCCGTACTTCTTGTCGTAGCGTTCAACATACGAATTTTTCGATCGCGCGAGCCTGAGACGATGTACTGGCCATCTGGCGAGAATCCCACAGACAAGACCGAAGATGTGTGGCCAGTAAATGGGCCTGCTTCTATCTCTCCCGAGGTGGCGTTCCACACACGAATTGTTCCATCGGAAGAGCCTGAGACAATGCGCTGGCCATCTGACGAGAATCCCACTGACCTAACCCAATTCGTGTGGCCAGTAAATGGGCCCACCTCTGTCTCTCCTGTGGTGGTATTCCACACACGAATTGTTCGATCGTCCGAGCCTGAGACGATGCGCTGGCCATCTGGCGAGAATCTCACAGACCAGACCGAAGATGTGTGGCCAGTAGATGGGCCCACCTCTGTCTCTCCTGTAGTGGCGTTTTCTTGATACACCACTCGACCATCTATTCACGACATGCACTTCTACAACCCATCGCCGCTTTCTCTGGGTTATATCCTTTCCATTGCAATCTCACCGGATGGCCAGCGCATCGTCTCAGTGTCAGACGATGGAATAATTCGTGTGTAGTACCTCGGCCCCAACGATTGGAATCACCATCTCCGATGATGGCAATGAGAAAATCGGCCACGTTCCACGCGTAATATTCGAGGAAATCAGTTGGAATAACGTGCAGAGACAAGAGAACGAGACGGCGCAAATGGTAGAGCAGAAAGATAGACATGTGGAGCACTCTTTGCCATGCCCATCCTAAAATGCCGTATAAATACAGATGCATCATTGACAAACGACCTGAATTTCTCTAGTTCCGTCTGAGAAACCTGTTGGGATCGTAGCTATTAGTTGTCTGCCTTCCTCATCGAATCAACGATTGTACTCACACCGTGTTTACCGACTTGATCAGAGGCTAACCACGTCTTCATAGCCGAGCACGCTGTGGAAGCAAAACCCAGATTCCCGGTCAAACTGAGGGCCTCCAACCAAAACAAAAGTTTCTGCTCGAAGAAAGTTCGAAATTTTCCAAATAGATCGGTTCCGAAACCAATATGTTTCATATGATAATCCCAGAAACGACACGCAGTACAACAGAGCAGGTGGGATGTGTTTATCAATGAGGGAGCTGAGGTCTGTAACATCTTTGTTGGCAAGATATGACATTTCGAGATTGCAGATGTTGAATTTGAGGTCTTCGAGCAGTAGATTAAAACAGGAGTGGGTCAATTGATGGTGAGCGTCACGAAGATTGATACCAAAATCGCCGCTCTTCTCTTTAGTTGTGAGGAAATCGCGAAATGATGTATGGAGGGGAACGATAGGAAGGTTTTCATCGGATGAATTGACATTACTCAACAACGAGCCTAGGCGACGAAGCGACATAACGACGGCATCACTGTCGGAGGCATGGTCGAAGGCATGTCGCAGAGTGGTCAAGGAGCGGATACTGAGGGGTTCAAATGAGGCAATGAGTTGTCCCGCAACTGAGCGAAAAAGTAGCCGTGAGTTCTCGTGAGTGAAGTATCCTTCAAGGACTTCTTTATCTTGCTCAAGCCAAAGACGTTGGGAGGGTTTAAGATGTATCCCCATGCGACCGCTGCCCACTGAAACGAACCCTCCGCCCTTTTTGTCAGCTCACCGCCATAGGTTTTGACGTCCAGAGGAAGCTCCTTCTGGAGAAACGCGAGAATATCGTTATATGTCGTAGCAGCCAGCTTAGTATCATTCATGTATTTGATTTTGATGCCTTCGACGAACGCAGACTCGATGGCGTGCTCATGTCGCGAGGTGATGAGTACGCGAAAATTTGATGGGAGTTTAGAAATGGTTTCGGCAAGAAATTTGTGTAGGCCATTTTTACTAGTTACATCCCCACTCTCGTCCAAGGCATCGATTACGACAAGAATAGGGCCAACGATGTGCAGATCCTTAAGTGGTCCCAGGATAAGGAATTCGAACAGGGTACCGTAGTCACAGGTTCCAGCTCGAAGAGAGGGGTTGTCCTTTATGACCCTTCCCAGCGCAGCTTTAAACGAAGGATAGCGGTCGGAGAGATCGCGAGCAAGAGCCGTAAAGAGGTGATAAGCCTCCCGTTTGGATCGCTCTTTCCGCAAAAATATAAAAAGACGATGGATTCTGTCGAAGCGACGTGCGATCTCGTGCGCAATCGATGACTTTCCCGTGCCTGCTTGCCCGAAAAGAACGAGACAACGCTCAGAAGCGGGGTCGTTCGCCAAATTGACGATGAAGTCCAGAAACGCCGTGCGTGTTCCCATAAGACAGCCCTTGTCGGGCGTGAATCGTGAATCGGTCAGCGATGAGGGGTGTTTCCGGTTTGGAATACATAGACATAGCGCATACATATACCCGAGTAGCACACATTATTACAATTATCACATCTATCCCCAACTATTCCAGTCCCTGGCGTGCAGAACTTCACACTGTCCCATATGGGATTTCTCCGATTTTTCTATCCAGTTCTATAATGATTTGTCAGATCGGTAGCGTTCAAGGGATCATGACTACGTAGCGGCGTCTGATACTTGGTTAGACACCCACTTCAGCTGGGTAGCCATCCCGTCAAGCTGGCTCGAAATGACTCCCACATCGTCAAGAATTTGGAGTGCGGTTATCTCTGTGGTGATCCCAGCCTCGTCTAAGAAGGCCTTTCGTTGTTCGAGAAGGGTAGTACGGAAGTCCTCGATTTTTTTGTCTACCTGGCTGCCCGCATTCTTCAATATTCACTTCCCCGAAAACCGCATGTTTACTTGGCCACCAAAATGGGTAAATGATTGTGTACAGAATTGTGAGTCCTTTGCATATGATTGGATAAAGTCACAGCAATTACAGGCATGCTGCAACATGAGCGTAAGGATTTGTGCCTGCTTGGAATCAGGTCCGATCGCTTTGAAACGGTCTTTCTGGTTTGCGAAATCAAACGCATCGTACATGGCGGCAAGTAAGGTTCCGACGTTGTCATCGCGTTGAAACTGTTCTAGAGGGTCTAGCACATTGCATGAGTACTTCAATCCAACTACAGCGCAAAGAGATCACCTTGGGGATCGCAGAAAGTAGACCGTGTGTCATCTTTGCAATCGGATGGAGGACGAAATTCGGCTCGGTCAAGGATCGGCAACAAGGACGTCGTAACGCACTTCTGTAACTTGGCTCACAGTATCCATCACCCACTTGATCCTCCCAAGAGCACCTTCCCATTTATTCAAGAGATTGATTGTTGCCATAGCTCTATCGCTGCCATGGAGGGCATTCTCAACAGGTGAGACAACGACCGACAAGTAGAGCGTAACCGGCTGGATTGACTGTCCAGCCTGTTGGCTATCGTTGGCGAGGACAAAAGGGACTTCTACACCCGAGATGTTCAGCTAGTCGGACAAGTAAGCTTTCTAATAAGATACGAACCCCTTTGGGTTTCGACAGGTATTACTATCTCATGCGTTCCGATAAGGACATCAGCGTAGATGCGGCGCTTCTCATAAAGGCGCAGTATAAGATGCGAAGACCGCTGTGTAGAACTGAATCCAACTTTTAGAGAAAAAATAAAACCGAAAAAGAAAAGTCGTACTACAAGGCGCCAAGCTCTGGTCCCAGCGTACCGTTGGTCCATCAATCTGGACGCTTTTCGTCTTCTTCGTTGTCGCATGATGGGTTACAGTGACATAGAACCGCCTCTTCGGGCCAAGCTGTTTCTTGATATGTGGAATATTGTGCGCGCAGAGGACTAAGAAAGGGGACAAACAGTTAGGATTTCAGTACATACCAATCATTATTGAACTGCTGCTTAACTAATGTAAACCACCAAGAATGCTCACCTGACCATCCTCATCCTGGACTGCCCACGCCCACTGGCAGCCAGCTCAGTCTCTGGCAACAGCTAATTGTTATAGCTATCCCGTTCAACATGTCTCTCAGAGCAACCACTAGTGCCGTCAGGGCTGTGCTAGTTTCACCTCGACGAATTAATTCGGGACTTTCTCTTTCCGCTGCGCGAGTTGGCACCTATACTACTGCAGCAAGCAACAAAATACCAGTGAAGATTGTCGAAGTAGGCCCTCGGGATGGACTGCAAAACGAAAAGATGATTATCCCCCCACAAGTCAAAGTCGGACTCATTAACCGGCTCGGTCGTGCAGGTTCGACGGTCATCGAAGCTGGGAGCTTTGTCAGTCCAAAGTGGGTGCCACAGGTGTGTGTGCGTGTCCATTCGGTACTCCCTCGTGCGCTCATATCGTACAGATGGCTGGTACGGCCGAGATAGTAACCTCCATGGAGAAACTCCCTGGCGTCACATACCAGGTTCTCGTGCCAAATGAGAAGGGCTTGGAAGCCGTCGTCAACCTTCTCGCTGCCCATCCCGACAAGCCCCCGATCGACGAGATTGCTGTGTTCACTGCCGCTACGGACGCGTTCTCGCGCGCCAACACGAACGTTACAGTGACCGAATCGTTGAAGCGCATAGCGCGCGTTGTCCAGGGTGCTCTTGACAAGGGCATTAGGGTACGTGGGTATGTCAGCGTGGTGATTACGTGCCCGTACAGTGGCAAAGCGGACTATAAGAAAGTGCGGGATGTGACGAAGGAACTACTCGACATGGGATGTTATGAAGTGAGTTTGGGCGATACAACCGGGATGGGCAACCCAACGAGTGTAAATGAGATGCTCAACGTAACACTCGCCGCGAATCCAGCAGAAAAGCTGGCCGGTCACGTACGTAGCATTCCACCTCGTGCGATTCTTTCCTTCCTCATCTGCTCGCCTAGTTTCACGATACCTTTGGCATGGGAGTCGCCAACTCTATGACTGCACTCCACGCGGGTATTCGCACCCTCGACAGTTCCATCGGTGGCCTCGGAGGTTGCCCATACTCGCCGGGGGCAACCGGAAATGTGGCTACAGAAGATATTCTGTACGCTTTGCAGGATTCTCCTTACACCGCGCCCGGCGACCTTGAAGCTTTGGTGGACATAGGCTTTTGGATATCAGAACAGTTGGGCCGTGACAATTCCAGTAGAGTAGGGAAGGCTATTCGCGCACGTAGAAGAGAGCAAAGAGGACGGAAAAATGATGTTTTGTGACTTTTTTCGTGAATGGATGGCGGGCCGAGGAATAACCAATCCTGGGATTTTCCGATGATAATTTCTCTCTTTCTCCTCTCACAAAACGCGAACGCCAACGCGCACCGAGTCGCTCGGCTCGAATCGCACTGGTAGCAAGCACAAGTAACGCAGCGCTATGCCAGACTCATTTTTCTCCTCCAAAAAAACGCGGAAGCGGAAACGCGCACCTTTCAAGGACTCGGGCCCATCCTCCAGCAAAAAAATATTGCGAACGAGCAATGGTCGCGTATCGGCGAAGGGGAAAGGGAAGAACCAGACAGCCGATGAGGACTTGCACTCTGGTGGAAGTGGATCCGAAGCTTTGGATGACATGGACCTGAGAGCGGACGAGATTGACCCCAACGAAAGCGGGGAGGAAGACGCGGATGAGACACCAGCCGAGAAAAGGCTCCGCCTGGCGAAGCTGTATCTCGAATCTATCAAAGAGGGCCTAGGTGCGAACACTTCCTGTCCTTACTACACCGTGGTTCTCATACTGGTTCGCTGGTGTGCTTAGCTGATGGAGAGGTCGACGCTGCCGAAATTGACAAAGAGTTAATCTCTGCTCGCTTGAAGCAAGATGTCCTTGAGCACGCGGGAAAGCTACACTTATACGTAGCCGACTCTGTAAGTACTACCGTGGCTTGTGACTGCATCCACGGTGCCTCATCTTTTGTAGTTCGACCTTGTGCAACCTCCACCCACTCTTCGGACACGGGGACACAGATTTTCTGTCACCTCTGCCGTCGCTTCCATTGACGCGCGCTTCCTATTTACGTCCGGAAAAGATGGATGTATCATTAAGTGGGATTTACACAGCGGCACCAAACTCGCTACCTTCCGCAAACTACGTCCTGGTGGCAAGGGCAAGGAGAAGGCGGCTGCCGAGACACCTGGGCATACCGACGTGGTGCTCGCTCTCGCTCTGAGCGATGACGGGAGGTACCTCGCCAGTGCTGGAAAGGATCGCCGGTTGGGTGTATGGGACGTTGAGAAAGGCGAATGGGTGAGAGGCTTTGGCGGCCACCGCGACACCATATCTGTACGTAACCCTTTCCTTCCACTGGCGCAACATTTTTCATGGCGTGGCCTACCTTTCAGGCTGTGGTGTTTCGGAAAGGCACTCAACAACTATACACCGCCTCGTACGATCGTACGATAAAATTGTTCGATTTGGCCGTGATGGGCTATGTGGAAACGCTATATGGCCACCAAGATTGCATTCTCGGCCTCGACGCGCTGCGCGCGGAAACGGCAGTGAGCGTCGGGGGGAGAGATAAAACTGTCCGCTTCTGGAAGATCGTTGACGAAACACAGCTCGTATTTCGCGGAGGCGGACGGAGCTCTGCAAGAGAGCTGTTAGAAGGCGGAGGTCTAGCAGATTTCGAGGAAGAAGAGCGGGACGGCGGGAAGAGAGGGGGTCGGACGGAGATGAAATACGTCGAGGGCAGCCTGGATTGCGTTGCTATGATTGATGAGTCGACGTTCCTCAGCGGTGGTGACAGCGGGTGAGTCCATATCGGACTAATATCGGACAATGGTTCATGCCCTCCACGCAGGTCGATATGCTTGTGGACGACCCAGAGAAAAAAACCCGTATTTACGCAAGCCGTTGCCCATGGTTTGAGCGAGACGGTATCCGAAACGGAGGGCGTCATTCGTACGCCACGTTGGATCACAGCTCTGGGAACACTGCACTATTCAGACCTCTTTGCTTCTGGTGAGCCCGCTTTTGGATATGTACCAAAGTGAACGCAAACCTAACCGCGGAGGCGTGTAGGGTCCTGGGACGGACATATTCGGTTGTGGAAGGTTGATCCGAAAATGAAGTCCTTTTCTGCCATAGGAAATTTCCTCGTTCCCGGCGTCATCAACTCGTTGCAGTTCGTATCACCGCGGAGGGGGGCGTTGGATGATGCCTCGTGGGCTCAGTCAGAACCTCGGGCTGATGCATCCCGTTTTGTGAGTGAGGCGTCTTCGAAGAAATCGGGGTCAGTGTTATTGGTGGTAGGGGCTGGGCAAGAGATGCGACTGGGTCGATGGGTGACGGTGAAGGGAGATGGTGCACGCAATGGCGCACTTGTGATGGCCTTGCATCCTCGGACGTCAACTTGATCTACTACAAAATCGTGTTTTCCGTATCGCATCTTATCTATCCACCACCACGGGCATCGCCTTCATCGTCGACCGAGATGTGCTTGCCCGCTTAGCCCTAACTCTGAACTACGTATTCAAAGTGACGCTCCCCACGATGTTTTTTCGCGGTATATCCGGGCGGCCTTCCGTGCCTCGTGGCTTTACGAAAATCTCCCTCTCCCACATACAACTCGGTCGCCACAGAAGAAGCATGTTTACGCTCACTGTTGACGCCCTGAACCCTGCTTTTCTCAACGTCCAGTACGCCGTGCGTGGCGAGTTGGCCATTAGGGCTGAGGAGTACCGCGTACAGCTCAAGACGGCGGGAGACGATCATGGCTTGCCATTCAACAGGGTCATTTCGTCGAACATAGGGAACCCGCAGCAGACGGGGCTTGATCAGCCTCCGATTACATTCGTCCGACAAGTGGGTAGTTTACTGACGCTCGATGCGCTGGCCCTCTCACCAATAACTGATCAATGTGTGGCACAGGTAGCGGCGTTGATGGAATGGCCTGCGCTTGCTGAGCTGGCAAAAGATGTCTTCCCAGCAGATGTCATCGCCCGCGCCAAGGAGCTCCAGGCTGAGATTGGCTCCGTTGGGGCCTACTCTCACAGTCAGGGTGTCCCGTTCATCCGGAAGAACGTCGCCAACTTTATCCAAGGTCGGTCCCCTCATCTTTCACGATGATGCCGTGATCTTCCCTCTACCACCCCCAACTTGGCTGACTGACCTTCCCAGAGCGCGATGGCTATCCCTCCAATCCGAACCACATTTTCCTGACCGCCGGCGCATCCGCGGGCGTGACGTTGCTCATCTCGATGCTTATCTCCAACCCCCGCTCTGGGATCCTCATCCCGATCCCGCAGTACCCGCTGTACACGGCGACCCTCGCGGCCAATTCCGGCGTGGGTATACCGTACCACCTCGACGAGGACGCGGAATGGGCAACGTCCGCGCCGGACATCGAGGCCGCGATCGAGGCCGCGGTCCGGGAGGGCATCACGCCCAAGGCGCTCGTCGTCATCAACCCGGGCAACCCTACCGGTGCGCTGCTCGACGATGCGACGATGCAGAGCGTCGTGCGGCTCTGCGAGCGACACGGCCTCGTGCTCCTCGCGGACGAGGTCTACCAGACGAACCTGCACTCGCGCAGTACGCACCCCTTCACGTCCTTCAAGAAGGTCGTGCGCGCGCTCGGCTCGTCCCTGCCCCTCGTCTCCTTCCACTCCATCTCCAAGGGCGTCACGGGCGAGTGCGGTCGCCGCGGCGGGTACTTCGAGTGCACGAACATCAGCGACGACATCGTCGCGCTCACGTACAAGCTCGTCTCCGTCTTGCTCTGCCCCCCGCTCAGCGGCCAAATCGGCGTCGACTCCATGGTCCGCCCCCCGCGCCAGGGAGACCCCAGCTATGCGCTCTGGAAACAGGAGACCGATGCGACCCACGCCGCGCTCGCGCAGCGCACCAAGACGATGTCTGCGCGGCTCAACGAGCTCCCCGGCGTGTCCTGCGTCGATTCACCCGGCGCACTCTACCTGTACCCGCGGATACGGTTGCCCGACGCCGCGGTCGAGGCGGCGCGCAAAGCGGGTAAGGAACCCGATACGTTCTACGCTCTCGGTTTGCTGGAGGACACCGGCATCTGCGTCATTCCCGGAAGCGGGTTTGGGCAAAAAGAGGGGCAGTATCACTATCGCCTTACGTGCCTTTGTCCCGGTGTGGATGAGTACGTTGGTGCGTTGGAGCGCTTCCACCGCAAATTTGTCGAGCGCTATGGGGGCTTGTGACTTGGGAAGAATATATAAATAGACGGGATTTCATGGATGTACCACCACCACTCTTCTTTACACTTCTAGGACTGAGACAACCGTTTATAGAAGACCATGATGAAAGTGCCGCTATTACGCCCCTTGAGTTACGTTGTTGAACCCTAAATGCATGTATTATGTGTGTGAAAACTAGTCGTACAACTGCCTATAGTGCGTACATGCCTCAGAATTGCAAGCAACACACGTGAACAAGAATGATGATCAAGCAGTAATGATATGATCAAAATAACATAGATATAGGGTCGGCATAAGAACTGTCATAAGTATCCGATGATGACTGCACGAGGTCGGAAGAAGACGAATGAAAAGACAAGGCATAAGCCGGACCTGCGCCGTCACCCACCAGAGGCGAAGTGATGTCCGAGGCCATTCGGCGGACACGTGTTAACGAAGGAAGGAGTGATACCGCTCCACCACCATTTGTGTCCTCTATTGAGTTTGGATAGAGACTGGAGAGGTCACTTGCGACGGATGACGTCGATGATGCTCTACTCCTCGGAGGAGGGACGGTCAACATGGGAATACTAGAGGGAATACAACAAGTCCGGTCTTCAGGGTAGGAGTTTGAGAGTAGATCGGATTGATCCCCTCCGGGTTCGTGATCATCGCAACGGCGTTGACAGCGTACGCAATAGTTACCGATCCGCATCCGTTGGTCGCCAACGCATATACACTGAGATGTCGGTTCGTGGAAGACGTCGGGAAGACTTTCGAGGGTAATGGGCATAGGTTCGACTATACGGGGGAGGTCGAACATAGGATAATGGACCGCGTCCCCTTTGGAAACGTCTTCGAAGGGAGATGAAGGGGGAATCATCGGGATGCTCTCGATCCACTCTTCTAATGGTTCAAATTGGTGCGGTATCCGCCCATCTTGGGGAGTGGTCGGAGGTGTCGGAGCGGGATGAGGAGCAGTGTCGGAAGTACGCAAGCAGCCGTTACAGGAACCAGGATTGGGACAGTCTTCACGACTTGACCAGGCGATCGGTCCTCTGTGCTGTAAGCAAGTCTGACAGGCACACGTTTCCCCACAGGTACAGAAGCCCCGGTATCCGGCTGGGTACTCCGGGGAGTCCAACCCATCTCGTAACTCCGGAAAAGAAGGCGGATAAGTCTTCTGGGGAATTGAATGCCCCGAACTGTCACTGGACCAAGCCATCAAATCGGACGACCGATGCGTTGCCAGACAATTCTCGGCAAAACCGTCAGCGTGGCTGTCTTCGGAAGAATAATGGTGTTCCTCGTAAGCACGTCCATAAGGGCTGAAAAACGCAGATCCGTGGGAGAAGCGGTGGTTGTGAGGGTGAGCGAGGTCGCTACAAGATTGTTGCAGTGGCGGACGGGGTAGAACAGGACGCAATGCGTGTATGCTGACGGGAACGGAAGCGCTCGTGGCGCTCATCGGAGAGACAGGTGGAAAGGCCCCAAGATCCCTCGTTTTAGGGCGACCAGGTTTCTTGGCTGTAGAGCAGTGACAATCTATGCCATCCTTACACCGACAAACACGGGCTGACGAGTGATGGATCAATCTTGAGGGATGTAGATAAGGAAGAAACATTGGGTGGCACCAACCTGCAGGCTCCATAGAGGAAGGAGCTTCGAGCGCATGTGGGACGACCGTCGCCCCGAGGACCTGAGGTAATCCATCGGGGAACGCGGCGCTCGCCAGAACCCTCGCTAAATTGCCTGGGTGAGAGGCAAAATCCCTTACGGGTTACAATTCCTGTGATATCGATGTCTAATAGACAGGCTCACCTTTCTTACGGGCAGGGGCAGACTCTTTATCTGGTGGGTGGTCTTTGGCTTCGCACATGCACTTGACGTGGACTTGCTTTGTCTTGCGGAGTTCACGACAATGCTCGCATTGGGTGATGGGACGGCCCTTCTTCTTAATCTCAAAGAGGGGGCGGTCGGTGTGTTTGCAGGCAGAGGAGCGATGGCCTTTGATGCATGCTTCGCTACGAGTGGATATGAGTGAAAGGGGCGGGGGAGCAGGGGAGTGAAACGAGGACATACCAAGCGTATTTTTTATCGCTGATAAGAACCTGGAAAAAGGGAGAGTGTAAGAACAAGCCAAGTCGGGTGACTGAGATGGGGGGACAAAACATACCATTGTGTGTAAAATCGAAGAGATTTAGAGTGAAAGCAGAAGGAGAGATCGCCTGGGACAAAAGTCAGGACGACTTTGTCCACTAACGCTCAGAGAGCGGGTGTTATTGGGACTGAAAGACGGACTGATGACGGCTGTTGTCGTGACGGATAATACACATCAGCAAGGCAGACTAAGGCAATCGGTTGATTGGGAGCGCACGTTGGTCTAAATACTCAAGGGCGACCAAACAGGACACAATAGCATTAGTCCCTCATGTCCGATAAGGAAATTTGTTCACAAGACAGGACATGCGTCCCGTTTTCTAGTTGTGTTTTCTAGAGCGTTTTCGGGGCTGTAGCTATGCAAGACGGTCGTGTCCCTCGGTAGGTTTCCCTTCCTGCTCCTATCAGGTGAATCGATCGTCCCTTAATCCGCTCCACAGCGTCAAAAATAGGGCCCCAGCTGCCATCCAGGTCTGTTTCTCCTTCCCTCACCTCCTTGTATGCGGTCCTCATCTTCTTAGATCACTGCAGAGCAACTCCTCAGAGAGGTATCTCATTCATCTATTCCCAATGCATTTCCCCTTCCTTAACACCCCCGCTTTTCAAGGCTCAAGAAAGACAAGAATCGCAATTTCGTGCCCCCAGACAACGCGTAGAAGACTTCGAGGAGCTACATGAATACCGCGGTCGTAAACGCAAGGAATTCGAAGAGCGTATCCGTCGCACACGAGGCAGCATGTATGTCCTCGTTCATTCCATCCTCGGCTTGGCAGACACTCATATTGTCCTAGAAAGGAATGGCTGCAGTATGCCAGCTGGGAGGCTTCACAGAACGAGTTTGCACGTGCTCGCTCAGTATTCGAACGCGCGCTCGACGTTGATCCCCGGAGCGTGCCCCTCTGGCTCACTTATACCGAAACCGAGCTCAAATCTCGCAATGTTCAACATGCGCGCAACCTCTTTGATCGTGCCGTCACCTTACTTCCCCGAGTGGACCAGCTCTGGTACAAGTACGTTTATCTAGAAGAACTACTCCAAAATATCGCAGGCGCCCGCCAAGTCTTTGAGCGATGGATGGCATGGGAGCCTGATGACAAGGCGTGGCAAGCCTACATCAAACTCGAGATTCGTTATAACGAACTTGACCGTGCCAGTGCTATTTACGAGCGTTGGGTCGCCGTTCGACCCGAACCACGTGTTTGGGTCAAATGGGGCAAATTCGAGGAGGAACGCGGCAAGGTCGACAAGGCGCGTGACGTGTTCCAGAGCGCGCTCGAGTTCTTTGGAGATGAGGAAGAACAAGTGGAGAAGGCCCAAGCAGTCTTTGGCGCCTTTGCCAGAACGGAGACCCGTCTAAAAGAGTACGAGCGCGCGAGGGTGATCTACAAGGCAATTGTCTTACCCAGTGCCTTTCTTTTTTCTTTTTTTTTCTGAGCACGTGTTTACAGTTCGCCTTGGAGCGCCTCCCACGCTCAAAATCAGCCCACTTGTATGCCGCATACACAAAATTTGAAAAACAGCACGGCACGCGTACAACCCTAGAATCCACGGTGCTCGGCAAGCGGCGGATTCAGTACGAAGAGGAGCTGTCGCATGACGGCAGAAATTACGATGTTTGGTTCGATTTTGCTCGTCTCGAGGAGGGGGCCTACCGTCAATTACGAGAAGAAGGAGCAACCACGGAGGAGGAAGAGCAAGCCGTCACCCGCGTACGTGAGGTGTACGAACGGGCCGTCGCGCAGGTGCCACCTGGAAGTGAGAAGCGACATTGGCGCCGATACATTTTCTTATGGCTTGACTATGCACTATTCGAAGAGATCGAGACCAAGGTACTAGCTCTACCCCTGCAACGTGTCTGTAACTTAAGCCACGTTTAGGACTTCACTCGAACGAGAGAAATTTACCAGACAGCCACACAACTCGTGCCACATAAACAGTTTACATTTGCTAAGCTATGGCTAATGTATGCGCGGTTTGAGGTCCGTCGTCTCAACCTGCCCGCCGCTCGGAAAATTCTGGGTACGGCAATCGGGATGTGCCCCAAGGAAGCCTTGTTCAAGGGTTACATCCAACTGGAATTCGATGTATGAAACCCATTTCTCCAATCTAATCCGATGGTGCTGACCGGATCTTCCTTCCCAGCTCCGAGAATTTGACCGCGTCCGAACACTCTATGAGAAGTATATCGAGGTGTGACCCCCCATTCTCACCTTCCTTTTTTCCCATTAACGTTCCTCCGCAGTTCGACCCCACAAACTCCGCGGCCTGGATCAAGTATGCCGAATTGGAAACACAACTCGCGGACTACAGCCGAGCGCGGGGAATATTCGAGCTCGGCGTCTCGCAATCACCGCTTTCAATGCCGGAACTCCTCTGGAAGGCATACATCGATTTTGAGGTCGAGGAGGGCGAGCGGTCACGTGCACGTGTGCTGTACGAGCGGTTGACTTCGACAAGTGGACACTGGAAGGTGTGGGTCGCGTATGCGATGTTCGAAGCGCAGCCGATCCAGCCACCCCGGGACGAGCGCGAGGAAGACGAGGAAGACGAAGGGGATGAAGAGAAAGAGCCAAAGATGGTTGAAGGCGACCTAGAGCTGGCGCGACAGGTGTTCCAGCGAGGATACAAGGACCTCAAAGCCAAAGGCCTGAAGAATGAGGTAAGCAGGGCTATTTCCCCTTAGGAAAGGGTTTCTGATATCTTGGCATCACAGCGCGTCGCTTTGTTGCAAGTATGGAAGTCCTTTGAAGAGCAACGCGGCACAGCAGATGATGTTGCTAAGGTAGAAGGCATGATGCCTGTGCAGGGAAAGCGGCGATACGTCGACGAGGAGACCGGACAACTCGTCGAGGGTATGTTCTCTTTTCATGGCGAGAAGAATAAAACTGATTATTATTCTTGCGCAGACTACGACTACATTTTTGCAGACGACGAGCGCGAGGCGAATCCCACCTCGTACAAATTCTTACAAATGGCGCATGCATGGGCCGCTGCCAAAAAGGCTGGTGGTGGCGGTAGCGGTCCGGGAGCGGATGATGCACAATCTCGGTTCACCGCGGCCCTTGTCAATGACGATGACCCAGATGGCCGGGCCGAGTCGGACGGTGATGGCGGTGTGGGTGAGCAGATGGACGAAGACGAGGCGAGCGTGGCAAGCTCCCAGGGTGACTCATGAATGAGTGTGTACGGACTGCCATATCAGTACAGTATAATGCATGTATCGCAGCACTTGTGCGACGTGTGGCACACACCAACTGTGAGACTCAGGAACATGAGACGTGTCATTGTGGGCACTTGTCAACGTCAATTACACCCGGTTGGGGTAATGTGAAGGTTGGCGTGTCAGAGAAGAGAAGAGAGAATATGGTTTGGACTGTTGGAATTGCACCCGCCCTGATACCGTCAATGTGCCAGCTGGCGGTGTATTGTTAGGTGCACGTCACGTCATGAACATAATCAGCGCTGATCGGACCTACTGCACATAGGGGGGAAGCATAAGTACTTGTCACCACTGGACAGGAAAGACGAGTCGGAAATGGGGCGGGACAAGGGAGAAAGAGAGTGCGACTGCCGCGGGGCGTGGAGATGT
The DNA here is from genome assembly GCA_021527035.1 of Lactarius vividus. Taxonomy (NCBI): domain Eukaryota; kingdom Fungi; phylum Basidiomycota; class Agaricomycetes; order Russulales; family Russulaceae; genus Lactarius; species Lactarius vividus. The sequence goes on along the minus strand of JAKELG010000007.1, from coordinate 517,997 downwards.
GCTATCAGCATCTGAGTTGTCAATGTAACTTGTATCGCTGGGCCGGGGGCCAAACACCAAAGCTGCCACGTTCGGGGCTACGTTAGTCCGCGGTGCGGGAGCGTGATTTAGTACGTGATCGTGCTCTCCCGCGACGAATCTGCCACAATGCCGCGAGCCGCGCATCGTAGCGCCTCTTTTATTATCCCGCCGGGGTTGTGTACGCGCGCTCCAGGCATGGCAAGTGTCTAGGCTGGGAAGATTGATTGTTGGGAGTGACAGTGATTTCCGGGACCGGGCGTGTGAGTCTTGCGAGGGGCATGCAGATGGCGAGACGTCTCCTGAATTATCGGCTTCTCCCTCGCGGGTGACCCAGTTTTGCCCCTGCTCCGTCAAAATCATTCTCCTGTTTGACAGCGGAGAGAGCACGCGGGACAACTACACGACCTATTGTCGGACTCGGATCTGTCATAGTTTGGGCCGATGCGATTTCTGCCGTACAGAAATAGTGCACCATCCACCAAACGCGGGTCAAACGCGGGTCAAGAGGTGGGGAGCGGTCACGCAACTGTTTTTTAACTTACAAGTAGCCCCAAACAAAACAAAAGCAGCACTATGGAAGATGGAGCACATATTCCACAAAGCCACCTGTCTCTGCGAGCTGTCCAAGAGGCTCAAATGGAAAAGAACAAGCCGACACGGGCTGGGTTGGATTAGGCGTCGGAGAGGGAGGAAAAAGGAAAGGTCCCATGGAAACAAGATCCAGACGTTAATAGAGCTGGAGTGGGTTACTTGAAGGCGGTAATGCTTCTTTGGATTCTTCTGATCCTCATGAAAGCCAAGACTAATATAGCAAGTCCTGGTTCAAAGGTGGACTCATAACGAATCACATGATAGTCACGAGAAATGTTGGAAAAATCCAGAGAGAACGGCTCTGGCACCCGGCATGCATTCTCTACGGTTTCATGTCCAACCACCGCTCTCCTCGTTTTCCCCGAGATTGGGATCACTGTCCGTACACCGTGCATCCGAGAATACCACGATCAGCGTCTCTACGCCGGGTCTGATTACCTCGACATCCCGAGGTGTTGTCCCCCACCTTTCCAGCGATCATACCAGAATATCAGACGCGATCCGATGGGTGCACGTTCCTTTTGAATCCTTGTGAGTGCGTGCCACCAACGACCACGCTAGACGCGACTAGTGATTGCCGATCGGCAGCTTGGAGCTTTCCCCACCAGTTCCAACCCTCCATCCCGGCCCGTATCCGTTGCATGCATGCCTCGGTTTTCGCCCCAATCGACACGTACTCACCCTCTCGCTGAGAGATCCGGCGGACGATAGAGACATGCCCCCGAATGGTAATTCCTTTGTCTCCGCCCTGTGTCTGCGCGGCGTACGCAAGGTCCGCATCCCCGTTAAATCCCCCTCTGTTTCTCACACGACTCATTTCCTACCTATAGGCAACGCCCGATGAATGGAGGGAGCACGTTTTGTCGGTACAGCCCGACCTTGTCGTGGCACTCTCCGACATCCCTCTCACACCCGGATCGCACTCACAAAGGCGGATAACTAAAAGCCTCGAGCGTTCAGCATCGTGGCTGGCAAATGTCCTTCGACCTCTCCCTAGTCAGCATGTTTCCGCCGGCGCCGACCTCCATCTTCTAAATGTCTTGGTTCATATGGCCGGCGGTACTTCCCCTGCCGCGAGGCAGGCCTTCTCTCAATCTTTGCTAGAACCTCTCTTCGACAAGGAGGCAGAAGCCATCAAACCTCTGAACACCTTAGATGAAGGCGTGGCGGGCTACACCTTCGATCTCGCACCTTTACACAAATCGCTTTTTCCTTCGGACCCTCCACCCCGCGGCGCAGCAACAAAGAATCCGTTCATGGAAGCAGCCGACCTCTTCTCCACTCGGCCCACCCCCTTTGCGACGGCGCAGATTATCTCGTTGATTCGCACGTCCCTCGGGCCGCTTCCCGCGACCAAGCCACGCATCGTGCACTCTGCGGGTTCTCCGCATGAGATCCTAGTGCTAATTCGGGACGTGGGAGTTGATCTCTTCGACGGTCATTGGGCGCAACGCGCCGCTGACGTTGGCGTGGCGCTAGATTTCGTTTTTCCAGTACCACCCGTGACCGCAGCCAGCGATGCGGTACCGCCGCCTCCTCGCGAGATTGGGCATAACCTATACGACAAGCGCTATTCTCACGACTTTTCTCCGTTTGCTGATACCCTGCGCAGCTGTGCCGTTGCGGAACAGGGTGACACGCGGCCTTCGTGTCCCTGTATGGCCTGCTCCCCTTCGCGACCAAGTGAGCCCCTAATACATAGCAGTGTGGACGAGGTACTTCCCGTGCACACGCCCATGCCCTACACGCGCGCATATGTGCACCACCTTCTCCACACACACGAGATGTCAGCGCATACACTTCTCGCGCTGCACAACCTTGCGGTACTCGACACGTTTTTTGCAGGCGTGCGACTGCGTCCTCTCTGAACGGCCGGAGGAGTTTTCAGAAGAGATCACGCGGTTCGAGCAAGCTTACGATGAGAAGCTTGGTGTGCTTGCAGAATCTAGGAAGGATTGGAACGAGGTCACACTTGCTCGCGGGAGAGGTAGGCTGTTGCGGGAGAGGGAAAAGCAGAAACAGGACGCACTAGAGACAACAAGTGGAACTAGAATAAGCGTATACAGTTGGAAAAAAAACAATTCTAATGATATTTCAGCCTTTCCCTAAGGTACCAACAAAAGCGATAAAGACGAAGATTCCGACGAGTTGTGCTGCCCTTCCGAGCCCAGAGACGCGGTTGACGCGATCCAACTCTGTCTCTTTCCAGCCAGGTACGTGGGGGATGATAACGGAACCCACTGGCAGTTGTCCGGTGAACATGGGGGTCGCCCGACGGCTGCGACCGATGTGCGGAAGAAGGATGTGTATAGCCGGGGGGAGGTCGATGTCTGCGCTCCCAGGCATAGTTCGCGCTCCGCCGACGGGCCTCGTTCATGGTCGCGTAATAACCAGGCTGATGGGCATCCGGCGTAATGCCGCCGCTGCCATTTGTAGAGGCGAGCGAACGATCGTACGACCGTCTGTGTGCTCACACGTAAGGAGTGGTGGAGAGGAGTGAGACAGACTTGTGGAATTACCGTTGTCGGTCATCTCCAAGGACCGCATAGGCCTCGCTGAACACGACGAACTTCTCTCTTGCTTCTGGGTCTTTGTTCACGTCCGGGTGGAACTGCTTGCTCAACTGAAAAGGAGGGTTGGCTAATATATGGTATCGCGTGTGCCATAGAGCAATAAGGGAGGACATACCTTGTAAAAGGCGGACTAAAAAAAGGCGCGCACATGAGGTATAGACTGCTTTCGAGTGAGGCGGTGAGAGGCTGACCTTAATCTGACCTTTGCTCGCGTTTCTCGAGATGGACAGCGTGTCATAATGAGTTGGCGTTGCCAGCCGCGCGGGGGTTACCGAGAGGGGCCGTCGAGGATATTGTAGAGAGCAGGAAGCGGTGACAGCTGAAGGGTTTCTGAGGACTGGATGCAACGATGTGAGTCGACGACACTGCTGCATCTCATTTCTGTCAAATGGGCTGTGGTGCGTTATCTTACAGAATAGACGGTCACGTGATTGATTTGGCTGACTGGACTCATCATCTCCAAAGAACTACTCCTTCTCAAGGTTTGTCACCTCGGGATTATTAGTTGCTGTTCTGATTAGCATTTCTTTTAGGTAGACATAGACCCCGCACTGTATCTGGACGCCATCCAGGACTTGCGGGCAGGTCATAATGTCCAGCTCAATTTGACTCGACGCGTCGATCAAATATGGCCAGATCAACCAAACACAGATCACCTTCACATATGTGTGAGGTTTCCCGGTGGCGAGTTGCGCACGTCCCACGCCTGTACCGTACTCAAAATATCTAACCCCAATTTCTTTCTATCGTGTTTCCTTAGTCGTTCCCCAGAAACGCTCCGTTCCTAAGCAAGGAGATGTCCATTCCCAATTCAAGCGCACCAAAGTCGTTACCCTGGCGCCGTCGTCCCTCGCAACCTCACAGAATTACGTGCGCCTTCAGCGGGATTCCCGTGAGAGGATTCTGGACGACCGTCCAGAACCAGATCATCAAATACCGCCAATCCCTTTCCTATATTCAGGTTTTGGACACTTTTGAGACGTCATGGACGGTCGTCTTGATGTTCCTGGGCTTGCTGATATTAATGTAGCCAAGCTGCAGATGGCGGTGGATGCTCTTGCGATAGAGATGACTAGATTCTTTGAAAATGAATTACAGCGGAGGGACGAAGGTCTGAAACACCTTAGAGAAATCTTCGCTGCACGTCGGGGCACCACAATTCCTTGGATCTCGGCGAGTGCTATTGGTTCTATTGTGTCAGGTGGCCACAACGTTGCGGATAATGGCACAAGCACAATTATTGTTGGGTTCAAAAACTCGCACACAGGGATCTCTGCAGTTCCTCAGGTAGAAGTCACGGGTTTCATTGCCCATCTGAATGCAGTATTGATGAAGGAAGTGTATCTACAATGGAGGGTGCCTTGCTTGGGCCTGACAATTGTTGGTGAGCTGTATACTCTTATATTTCGAGGCTATTTGACGATCACATATGTCTAGATTGTGACATCACGTTCTATGCTGTCCTGACGGTCGACCATCAGATTAGGCTCGTTAGCTTGACTCCAACACTGTCTTGTATCCGATCGGCTTCCGACGGTCGCGACCGCAAATCCCTATATTTGGCCTTTGTAGCGGCGTCTGTACTCCAAGCTCAAATCCTCGAGGATGCCCAGAAGCTCAATGATAACCGGAAACACCTGGAGGATCCCACTGCTGTAGATATCCCTGACCGTCGTTACCCGGCGATATCCCAATTATCGGTATCCAAGTATGCAACCTCATGTGGCCTTGACGACTATCTCGCCTTTGAGATTTGTGGTCTCCTTGATGACTGTGTTCACGATCGTCTTTTGTACAAAGCGAAGAGACCAGGTGCCGACGAGCTCATCCTTATAAAGTTTGTACGATAGTACTCGATCGACTTGCACCATTTTTGCGCTAAACCGGGTCATGCACCGTCGATCCTTGGTTACGAACGACTCCCTGGTGGGTGGTTTGCCGTGGCGATGGAATGCGTCCAGCCCGACATCTCAATCACGGAATCGACCCACCGAGTCCGTTGGAAGCGAGAACTTGTAAACCTTGTGGATAGCTTCCATGCAGAGGAACTTGTCCACGGTGACTTACGGGATGCGAACATCATCTGTAGAGGTGATTTAGTGATGCTGGTTGACTTTAATTGGGGTGGTAAAGTAGGAGAAGCGTCTTATCCTACACTTGCACTGAACGCAGAGTTACTGGATGGCAGGGAAACTGACAGCTCGACAATTACAATGGACGATGATGTACGGGTCTTGAGGAAGACTTTAGATAAACTATAGCTAAGTAGCGTAGTTCACTGGTGTGTGATCTTCGCCGCACTCTGACCTCGTGGTTTAACTCGCCCCGCAGTTGTTATACGGTTGTGTTTCGCAATGGAGGCTCGCCTTTCCGCGATTTCGATGGGTAAGCGTGATAGCAATCCCCGCGTATATATAGCTCAAGGCCGCCATATGTACCCTTTAGACAATATCGTTATGACTACGGAATGTTGATAAATCCCAAGAAAACCGGGTGTGCAGTCCATTCTCATCGCCTTAGCCAAGCTGACGATGCCTGAGACTCTGCTCCTCGTTAACTTGCCTGAGTCGTCTCTATCACCTCACGTGCTAGCTGTCGTAGCCGTGACAAGTGTTCTGGCGGACGTGTATCTGCAGCGATGACGTGGCTAACCTCGGATCGGCCTCGAGTCGCGCGGCCGACTTGGGAAGAGGGATTGGTCAATTGGTTACGCAGGGCTTTCACATGAACCGAAAACTGACCAGTCCGACTCCATACCAAACGAGGGCGGTGATGCCTGTCGGCAGGGGGGGATTCTTCATCGTCACCGACCATGTCGATCGTTATGAGGAAAAATCGGATGGCCAGGATGTCCTCGGCAGCGTATGCGGTTTCCGCAGCCTGGAGAAGATTTTGTGGAGCCAACAAAAAGACGTGAGACAGAGCCTGCAACGCAGAAGTATATCTAGATTGTCGTCAACATACTGTAGACCTGTCCAGTGGCGTAATGGTAGAGTGAAATGGACAGATCAACGGGCTCTAAGCAAGCCCACGCCAGTGTAGGACGTGTCAACAAGCTCGGAAAGCCCGTCCACTGCAGTTTCGGTCCTTCCGAGCCTCAGGACAGATATTTTTCATTTCCACGCAACCTCCGTGGTACAACTCAGCGATCAAGCGACGTTCACGAGGTCAAAACCACACGCCAGACTAGATGGGTCCACCTCTAGCAATCTTTGATAGAAAACTAAGGCAGCCTCTGGAGTCTGGACCCTTCGTTGCATTCTTCGAAATTCACTTGACGCCGCACTGTACTCGTGGCATTTTTGAGAGCCTGCTCTCCGTATTAGTTTCGGTATGACGCCGGGATGGAAGGGGACCAGCGCGTGGTACAGGGAAACAAACGTTGTAGTACTAGCACTTGTGCATAGTAACATGCGAGAAAACATCTAAGCTGGCAGACTGCATAAAAACTGGGCGGAAGCACGACGTGCTTCTCAATCGGGAATGAGAGGTTCGCGCTGCTGAGGCGAGGTCGCGATGGGTGGGTAGGGCGCTTCACCTAGCTGATGGTCATAAAATAGGCTTCATCTCGATCCCTGGGCTTGAACCAGTCAAGAGCTTGGGTGGACGGACGGCAACACGAAAGAGGAGCAGGTACTGCTGCCCCACCCGTTCGCTCAGACTCAGAGGACTACACTCTATGCTACCGCTCCGAGTACTTCGCCGCTCCTGCAGAGACAGGCCAACCCTGGGAATTCACAGTAAGTTTGTAGCAGAGATGATCACGTGTTTACTTGGCTGACCAATCGTAGTCAGTGTCAAGCAGCAGAAAAAGCGCTGCCCAGACTCATCATCCTTCGCCCGTTACCCCCATGGTCAGTCCACCCACCCATGATGATTTCCCCGCTGATTCATATCGCAGTCCACCAACTGTAGGAGGCGTCTTATTCGTGATTTCAAGCGGCTGTCGAGCGACCCACCTGGTGGTATCTCTGGCAGCCCATGTCCCGATAATATCATGTTATGGAATGCGGTCATCTTCGGACCTGGTGCGTCCTTCACACGTATCGGCCCCTCTTGTCCTTCTTACGTCGCATCCCGTGCAGCGGACACACCGTTCGAGGACGGTACTTTTAAACTTCTATTAACTTTTGACGAGTCCTACCCCAACAAGCCACCAACCGTAAAGTTCCTCTCGCGGATGTTCCACCCAAACGTGTACGCCAATGGAGAACTCTGTTTGGATATCCTCCAAAATCGGTGGTCACCCACGTACGACGTCGCGGCCATTCTCACCTCCATCCAAAGCCTCCTCCATGACCCGAATCCTAACAGCCCCGCTAACGCAGAGGCCGCACAGCTCTATCGCGAGAACATGAAGGAGTACGTTCGTCGGGTCCGGGCTACCGTGGAGGATAGTTGGCTGGAGGACGACGAGAAGGCTGCCGTCGGAGAGAGTGGGGCCCAGTGAGGACGTATTTCCCTGAGTCCCTCCCCCGATCTGGAGAGATCAACTTGGTGGAAAGTTGGACGAAGTCTTTGAATAGATGTGGACTGTGGCGAGGCGCAGAAACTGTCATGTTTTCTTTTCTTTTCATCATTTGTTGTCGTTTCGTTGTAATCTATTGTCTTGTCTTATTTTTATTGGTGACCTTGAGTCACTTGTCACGTGATGAGAACACGTCCATATTCTTCACGCGCCGCGTCGCCGAGCACGGCTTAGTAGGTTGCCCCAGGATAGTTGCCCTGGGACCAATGGTGTCCACCTCGTCCCCACAGCCGGACAACGACACAAAGAGACAGAGGCTCACTTTGGAAAAGGCAAAGGTCGTCAATGTGAGTACTCATGATCCTATTATGAGTCCTTTCCATTGACCGACTTGACGCAGCTTTCAAAACAACTCCAGATACGTCTACAGTATGCTCGGCTCAAGGTCGAACATGGTTGGGTGCGCTCTGTTGCTACCGTCATCCATGTTTATTTATGACTCTGCATCTGTAGCAACGCCAGTCTCTCAATGAGGTCGAGAACTTGTATTTTCACCACTCTAGCCTCAAGGGAAAATCAAAAGCTCGTTCCGTATCTACTGTAGCCTCTCCGTTCTCACCATCGACTACCAACGGTTCGTCTCCAAAGAAGACATCCGTAGATTCGTTCCCCGAACCAAGACAGGGCCCTCCTCCGATGGTGCCCGTGCCGTCACCTCCGCCAGCCGTCGTCGTCTCTCCGCCCCCTACCACCACTCCTCCGCTCGCTCAGGGTACCGGCACACCATCACCCCCCGACTATTCTACTCCTGCAGTCGAGGGCCCCTCGTCGCGCACGCAGAGCACTACACCGGCCCATGCGCCGACCTCCTTCCCGCCGTCCGTCCTCTCTGCGTTTAGCCAGAACTACACCGTCTCGCAGCGTGCCGCCACGATGGACTTCTCGACGCTCTCCCCCTTTGTGTCTCCCTCCCCCTTCGCGACCCCCAGCGCCTCCCTCGCCGCTCCCTCGTCCTTCGTCGCGCCCGCGCCCTTCCCCCCGCAGCAGACGCTCACCTATCCCCCCTCGCCATTTGCGCCCCCACAGCCCGCAGCCGCATCCATAACCGTGGCACACTTCCCGCCGTCCGTGGTCGTGCAACCATCTGGCATGTCCGTACCGCTCTCGTCGTTCCCCGCTCTCGTCCAGACACAACCTCGACCTCAACCTCCGCCTTCCCCCGCCCCCGCCCCCGCCCCCGCCCCCACACCTTCGCCCCCTTCAAAACGCACACCAGCACGGCGTCCGTCAACTCCCGTACCGCCATCCGCAAACAGCACCCCCAGCCATGCCGTCCTCCTCTTTCCGTCCGTCCAAAAAAACAACTTTCGACATCCCCACCGCACCCGGGCTCCCCAGCGGTGCCGCTGGCGCGGGCGGGTTGGGCATGCAGAACACGACGACGGCAACGACGCTGCTCACTTACGACTCGTTCTGGAGCTCGCACGTGTCCGCCGCCACTGCCGCGGGCGGCGGTGGTGTCGGAGGGTGGCGCAGCAGGGCCGCTGCTGGGGGCATGCCCGCATCTGCTGCTCCAACCGGTGCTGCTGCTGGTACTGCCGGTGGCGGGACCAAGGCGTGAACGGCAATGGACTCGTGGCGTAGTGTATTCGCTTCTATCTTTTATGTTGCTTATTTTTTTTTTTGGTTAAACGAAATATCTCAATGTGACAATATACTGATGCTCATCTCATCTCATCTGTGCAACGGAAAGTATTCGTTCGTTGTGAGAAATATCACTCCGACAATCCATTCTGAAAAATTCGTGAATACTTTTCATCTATCCCATCTGAAAGAAGGGGGGAAAAATTGGTGATTGACTGATCGAATACATACATTTAAGATCCTTCCAGTCATCAAATCCATTAGAAAGTACGAGGACAACAGAGTGAACAAGACATAGGTGTGGTAGTAATGATAAATTGTCAGAAAGTGGGCGAATAAGAGGCGAAAGATTGAGTGTAAAACGTAACCGAAATCAAGCAATGTACGGTATGTATGTAAGATAGGTAGTACAGTACGTCTAACTAGACAAGTCGACAAACGCACATGCAGAAGAAGGTACCGGAGGCAATATTCAAGAACTGAACCAGCTGAAGAGCTTGAGGAATCCCCATATACAACCGCCGGAGATGATCGGCAATGTCAGATTGTCATCAAGTTTGCCAAGGTCTGACAATTCCAGAAACAGTCAGCTCTCAGCTTCTGCCCAGCGGGAAAAACAAAAAAGGCGTACCCAGCGCTTCCGCAATACCGGTCACAAGACCAGAAAACACGCTGACGATTGCCAGCCCCACCACACCCCCGGTGGGCAAACCCTCGAACCCTGCCTCGCGTAAGATGGCCTTCACGCCCTGCCCCAGGGAGCTGCCGTCTACACCCGAACCAGACACGCCGCGCGTCCAGTCCCAGGTGGGGTCCACGCCGCCGACAGCAGGCGCGAACCAGCTCCAAAAGGAAAAGGCGACCGCTGCGCCGGTGACAAATGCGGCAATGAAACCTGCAAGGGATTTGCGTGGTGCCAGGGGGAGGCCCAAGAACGGGACACGTGCGGGGAGCGGAGGAGTCCTAGAACCCCACAGGCGTCCAAAGGTGGAAGCGGCCGTGTCTGCCCAAGAAAGTCTGTTGGGGTAAAAAAACGTACAGATTAGGCAAAGGTTTGAAATTGGACTCATGGACGAGACCCACATCAGGATGGACAAAACGGCGAGGTCCAGAGGATATAGGGCAAGAACAAAGACCACGCCGACGATGTACCATATTACGCCATTGGTATGTTTCTGCAGAGGGCGGGAGGCAAAGCAAAGGGGCCAAGTCGTTGAGAGATAGCGTAAAGTCGAATTGCATGAGTCATCGGCGTACCTTTTCGCTCTCACGCATGAGGAAGCCGAGCACTTTTTCGTAGGTACGCGCGAAAGGGGGGTAGTTGAGCCGGAGAATATCGGCTGGCACGATGACGAGCATCGCGCTGGAAAGAAGGACCACGACGCGCTCGGGCGAACCATGCGAGGCGTAAAGATAGAGCGTCACAAAGCCTGAAAGTGTGGCAACCTCATCAGTCTCGGAGAAAGGAGGTGGCGAGGGTCACACGACGTACCGATGGATGAATGGAGGACCTTGCGCGGAATCTCCCAGTCGATTTTTTTCGCCGGTGAAATCTGCCTTGTTTTGTTTGGATGGGCGCTGCCGTTGGAATAGCCGTTGGCATTGAGAGTACGTTCGAGGACTTCGTCTACGTCTGCGAGTTTGACGGATTCTGCCACAAAGCCATTTGACTTGCGTTGACGACGACTAGGGCGACGTTTTAGATCGCCATTAGGGACATGCTGTGGGGTGGGGAAAGCAATTTTGGGTGACGGTGAACGTGTAAGAGAACGAGAACGAGATGAACGGAGTGAGGGGGCAGAGTCCGAATGCGAGGCAAGCGTGAAGGCGTCGTTCGCGGGAATGGTCATTAGGGGGAGAAAGGGTGGTCAGATGCTAATGCACTAATGGCCGGGGAAATGAAGAGTTGAGGAAAAGCGACGTTCACGACCCACAAAAACGTTCCGTTGACACTGCCGCACCACAACCGGAATGACGCGGAGCCGAGCCGAGGACCGGATTCGGTCGGTTGAAGACGGCCAACACTGCCACATACAGATACACATGGGATATTTTGGCATTGGAATGGACTATCTAGTACACGTAGCCAAGAATCTTTCCTCCAACATTTTTGCGACGTGCCTCTTCATGGTCAAGAATACCGGACGAGGTCGTCTAAAACACATGTCATCAACAATCATTTCTAGTCATCCATCCTTCACATGTTACTCACCAAGATGATCTTTCCGAAGGAACGCGCAGGCAGAAGTAAGTTGACCCAAGACTCGATTTGGGTAACTTGGACATTGAACCGCGGTGAAATGACACCAGTCTTGTTTAACCGCCCATTCAGCTGGACAACAATCTTCCCAGAACGGTGGTCATCGATGATATCAAAGTCACCGATGTAGCCTGTCCGAGTGGTGTGATATCAGAAGTCGTACGGAAGGGGTCATTTAAAAATGGTGAAAGAAAAACGCTCTGTGGTCTCCTTTGTGAACCCAAATCCGTGGTTATCGGGATATGCGCTGTTTGGTTAGATAGAGACGTTCATGTTTCGGAGCGTTAAAGCGAGAGATGGGTGGAAGCGAGACCACATCAATCGCAGTTATCACTCCGACGTGACACGCGCCAGCCAATGGCCACTTCTCTCGCCCACATCACTACTACAGAGGAAAAGAGACTAAGGATAGAAGGTTCACGCACCATGACGTTGCATGACACTGAGGAATTTGACAACGACCTTCGAGGACGGGCGGATGAGAACTTGGCGCTTTCCACGCCGCTCAGCGTTGACAATGTTGTTCTGCAGAGTATGCGCTCAGATGAATGGACATAAGTTCACGCGGTGCAATTTACCAGGCAGTCGTTCTAGATACGCGGTGAGATGATCAGGGAGGTTCAAGGGGAAATTAAGCCAACGCACAAGGACAGATACGCGGACCATTTTTAGAAGGATGAGGATGTGTGGAAAGGGTCTAGCAAAGAAAGTAAGCCTATGCTCGCTCTCGTCCGAGTGTCGCGTCTAAAGACACGAGTCAAGACGAGCTATTCACCTTGAGAAAGGCCGCAAGCGTTGTAGCAAGGTACGGGACTACGATAGAGGGAGAGGATTAGGTCGGTGGCTGAAACTATACAGTTCATCCTCAGCCACACCGGTATTTGGCGGTCGGTTCCTCCGCTCCATCCTCATCACCACATCAGGCCAACACCAACGTTTACAGTAACAGAATGGTCAGTAATCCGTGTTATTATTCGTTTTCGCGTCAATTTTAATTGTCGAAAGTAGGGTCGCGTTCGTACCAAGACAACCAAGAGGGCTTCCCGTGTCCTTATTGAGAAGTAGTAAGTATCTCATTTCGTATTCGAGATTTCGAACATTGGCGAGGGCAGCCGTTTGGGTTGTCCTGCTCTAGATCAATCATATAGATGGTGCTTATAATATGTGCCTAGTTATCCCCGTCTCACCCTCGATTTCCACACAAACAAGCGTATCATCGATGAAGTCGTCAGTACAATCAATAGCACATTAAACTGGTGCACTGATGAGACGATTCGTAGGCCGTCGTCCCCTCTAAACGCCTAAGAAACAAGATCTCTGGGTTCACCACCCACTTGATGAAGCGGATTCAGCGTGGCCCCGTTCGCGGCATTTCATTCAAGCTCCAGGAGGAGGAGCGCGAGCGGAAGGATAACTACGTCCCAGAAGTCTCTGCCCTTGACACGACTGCGTCAGGTGGCCTTATCGTTGACCCTGATACCAAGGTGCCTATTCCTATTCATGTCTCAGCGGTTGCTGATTCGTCTATGTAGGAGCTCCTCAAGTCACTGAACTTCGACTCAATCCCTGTCGTGGTCGAGAGCCTCGTCGTTCCCTTACCCGAGCGTGGTCCCCGAAGGGAGAGACGGAATGTTCCTGGTGCTGGGCGCGCATGAGTTTGACGAGTACTTGTATGTGCTGTGCATTTTTCAGACTTCGTGTCGTGTATCTTCTACCAAAAAATGCATATGTTGCCGCATGGGCGCAATGACGCTATTACATATGATACTCCCGGTTGGTGACCATTGACTTGGAGGTGCGAGGATGTGAATTTGAATTCTAGAATATCGCTACGTCGACACACGAACGTACAATATGCGGTGAAGGATTCGGTGAAGGTACTTGAGTGGTGGTCTAAGGGCCGTCAATGATTTGTAGGACCGATCTGGTTAACTCCCCTGTGTCGTCTACGAATCCCGAGTTACGGGAGGGCACGTGCCACGCATTACAAAAAAGAACTATGGGTGCTAGTGATTTACGTATGAAATCGAGCGAAGCGCGGGTCGACACTGGCTTGGGTTTGACGTCGGAATCAAGACTCAAGCTGAATGGTGGTCCAGATGACAAAAACCATAGTTCTAGGCGCAAGCACTTATCATATCAGATTACTCTTTGGAGCAAACAACTCGTTTCTCGTCAATACCACGTCCTTCCCTGGTCCATCGTTCGATTATATCCTGATGATAGGCCCATGACGAACTGTCTACCCTGACCAGAGAGGTCAGCGCGGATATCGAGAATGGGAGAGCCGGATCTTCGGTCAGTGCACGTATAATATGAGAGCTGGGTGGGTTCAGTAGAACGTCGGTCGGAGGAGTAAATGCACACGCACATCACCACCGCCTCTCTTTGGGGATTGACCCTGTCTCCCATCTTGATACAAATGTCCAGGAGCCCGTGGCCTTGGCGCCAGAGCATGTATGTATACTGGTGAGGAGCTTCGCCACCCTGGGCCAACGTGCCGGTGGGTCCGCCATCTGGCCGTCTTAGCTCATTCGCCAAGTCCGCCGTATAGCTTTCTGGCAGTAGCTTGGCCTTGGATGACTGCGCAGTCTTCATGAGGGACTTGTAGACCATCAATCCAGAGTGGACGTCGTTGGAGGCATCTACGAATCAACAGGACGGACGGTGTCATTTACCTATCGTTCTGTGGTAGTTGTATCGGAGGACGTACAAATCATCTGCTCCCGTGTGAGGTCCTTGCTCCAGTCGCTAGTACGTACTGGCCCTTTGTCCAGCGCTTTTTTCAGATAATAGGAGACCACACTTGCGAGCGAGACAATCGGTCGTTTGAAGATGGACGCGAAGCTGCTGTCGATTTGACCCGCCAAGGCACCAAGCTCTATGAGATTTGAGGAGAGGACACCATAATCGCAGAATAACTTCCTCCCATCGTCTTGGATTTATCCACACCTTCAGTCCACGTAGAGGCGTTAAAGTGTGGAACCACCTACTGCGGATGTTTACACCCATTTTTGGTACTTTTGAAGATTCAATTAGCTCCTATGATCGCTGAGTACTACCTCGATCGCGCGGCGAAGGTAGCCCTTACTTTAACCTTTCGGGGGAACCCTTTACTGAAAGTTGGTACAGATACGCCCGTGATAGAGATAAGGTGTACACACTCTCCATTTTGCTGACATGTATAAGTAGAATGATGTCGGCGTCGCAGAGTTGAACAAGAGCAACCTTTCCCTCTTTTTCGACGCCGGCCCTATCTCTGCTGAATGGCCATTCGAGGTCTAGACCAATGGCACTAGGTAGGTTATTCGGAGCACGTGAAGCCAAAGCATAGGGAAAAGGAGCAAAAGCGTGACTTACCCGTTCAAACTGGCGACCATATCGTCGGCCTTTTCCTCAGTTTTGATGTAAATCACCTTTGGCCTCGGTATGTAGTTCGCGTAGTTATACGGTGGGTATTGAGGCTTCGTCACGGCTAGAGAAGACTCGGACATGAGGGCAGAGCGCCGATAGCCGGCAGAACTAGGGCGAGGGGCGACGGTAGACTGTTGGCCCCTGAGGGCGTTGGTTTTATTCGAACGATCCCCTTGACCAGAAGAGGAAGCACTAAGATTAGGGGTTGATGTTATGTTCGAGGGAACACTAGCATGCGAGTCTGCACCGGATGTGCACGGAGTAGCAGAGAGAGCTTCCAACTCTGTAGCAAGGTTGTTGAACCAGTTGTCATCTAGAATAGTGAGGTCGATGACCCCGTCCTTATCTGGCGTCAACTTGGGGTTCATTAACAGCAGGTTCGACGCGTCGGATCACGTGGACGTTGACCAGAGTTACATGCCATTTTTCCCACGTACCGATTTTTTCGGGAACGAGGCAGGGAATCAAGTTGCTGGGCATGTGCATGGAAATCATAGTTTTTTCACCATGACGGACATTGTCACACTCCCCGTCGTCCCGCTTCCCCTCCCGAGTGACTGGAAAAAACAAGATCCTTCTCTAGGAAAATCCATCTCGCGTGAGTCGATTCTGGGTTCAGCTTCCGTGTCCCATCTTACGGCTATTTCTATTACAGCATTTCTCGAGCGTAAACTCATTCCTGTTGGACCTGCGTATCTGGCCCATGTACGGAGAACCGTCCACGACCTCTCTTTCGAAGAACATGATAAACATATCGAGGAGGAGCAGAAACGACGGAGGGACCTCGAACAGGAAGGATTTGAAGAGGATGACCTTGGTGTAGGCGATGAGGAAGAGACTGAAGAACTCTTATCGTTAGACCCCAAGGAGTGGAAGGTAAGTCGTGAGCTTTTCTCCTTCGGGACTCGTCGAACTATGTCCTTTCTCGTATTCCCCATCCTCAGAAACAAGATCATTATGCCGTCCTCGGTCTGTCGCATCTTAGATATAGAGCAACTCCGGAACAAATAAAAATCGCGCGTATGTACGTCTCCAGATCTCCGTTCCAACTCCCTCACGTCATTCGATCGGTTTAGATCGCAAAAAGGTGCTAAAGCACCACCCCGATAAGAAAGCGGGTGCGGTCGGCGATTCCAATGACGATGCTTTCTTCAAGTGCATCCAGAAAGCAAATGATGTCCTCACTCATCCGGAAAAGCACCGCCAGTTCGACTCAGTAGACCCTTATTATGACCTTCTAGAGGCAGACGTACCCACGGCGCAGCAGGTCGCAAAAGCGAAGGATCCAAACTCGGCATTTTTCAGGCACTTTGCCCCCGTATTCGAACGCGAGGCGCGGTTTAGCCGCCAACAACCTGTACCCCTACTTGGTCAATATACGGACTCGAAAGAGAAAGTCGAGGCGTTCTACCACTTTTGGTACAATTTCGACAGCTGGCGCAGCTTTGAGTACCTGGACAAGGAGGTAAACGAAGGAAGCGACAAGTACGTTTACCAGTTTTTCTTTTTTTTTGCTTGACGTTAACTGCGCCTACAGCCGCGACGACAAGCGATACACCGAAAAGAAGAACAAAGCTGAGCGTGCGCGTCGCAAGAAGGAAGACACAGCTCGCCTACGCAACATCGTAGATGTTGCACTTTCAGCTGATCCCCGAATTAAGCGCATCAAACAGGAAGAGAAGGAAGCGAAAGAAGCTAAGCGCAAAAACAAGTCAGGTGGGCCGTCAAAAGAACAGGTCGAGGAAGAGAAGCGTCGTGCGGAGGAAGAGGCTAAAGCAAAAGAAGAAGCAGAGAAGGTTTGTTCCGTATTCTCTAGCCATAATGCAACGCTGACTTGATTTTTTCGTAGATTACCAGAGCAGAGGCGAAAAAGGCGAAGGCGGCAGCTGCCAACGCTGCGAAAAAGGCACGGCGTGCTGCGAGGACCGAGGGTGACGCCTCATAATGATTGCGCTGGTTTGGACTCAGCTGAGGAGACAGTCAAAACATGTTGTTATCTTGCGACGTGTGTGCACACATCCCAGTCGCGACTAGTACTTCTGTCACATTCGATTCACCACAACATTTTCATGAACACAGTCGTCTACGGTTCTATGTGTGCTAATACCTCAGAGCTTATATGGAGAAGTTTAACTGTTAAACGTTGAATATCTGTACATGAGCACGATAACCGTTCTTCTCCACCACTCCTCTACCTTCCCAGTCATTTTGAACATTGCACCCTCCTGTAAATACGTATGCACTTGCCCGATGTACTGGCTGAGTATTAGTCATGCCTACAACTGAACCTTAATTCTGGTGCTGTACAGTACCAATGCTAGAGAGAGACACAATTCCATCGACCAAGTCCCAACGCCAATAATATGGGAAAAGGCATGGCGACTTGCTACCAAAGTCTCTCAACGTTACTCACCGCGTGTCTTTAGTTCACGGATCTCTTGCCCGCGCTGGCAAAGTCAAGTCGCAGACCCCCAAAGTCGAAAAGCAGGAAAAGAAGAAGACTCCCAAGGGTCGAGCAAAGAAGCGGATGCTCTACAATCGCCGGTTTGTAGTCCTGTCCAATGCATTCCCGATGTTTGGCTGACCTGATGCCTAGATTCGTGAACGTGACAACTCTTCCAGGGGGGAAGCGGAAAATGTGCGTCTTTTCTTGCCGTGTTTCCTTGTCGCACCCATTCCTCTACATCCCCGAGCGACTTTCCCTTCGCCTGATGAACAGCAAATACAAGCATAGTTCACACTGAAATATCCGTGTAGACAAACATGCATCATCGTCTTTCGCTCCTATCTGATTCCCCCATCTTTTCTGGTTCTTCTTCGCCAGTGTCACTGATAGGATCTTTTTCTCCCAGGAATCCGAATCCCGAAAAGTAAAATCACCCACCCAAGTATCACCCAGTCAGTCCTATTATAGCGACATCGGAGGACTGTTCTTCCATCAGCACGTCAAGAATGGTTTATTGGGATGCCTGTGCTGTTGTTTTGATCTCTGTACCCGCATTTCTTATTACCCACACTGTGCTTTTATGCATACTTTTCCATGCCCATTATACAAATTAAGCCTTGAAAAACTACATGTGACTGCGAGGGACAGACAGATAATCCATGAGATGGTCTAGCCCCAGATCGAATTGGCTACTCTCACTACATCACCCATTTCGGGAGCATCATGCACGCGAACGACAGCGGCACCTTGTTGTACTGCGCTCGTGACTGCGGCTGCGGTCGCCCACCCTCGCTCTTTTGGTGTTGTCTGGCGGCCTTCATACGTCCCACTTTCGTCTTGTTGTGAGAGAATGCTTCCTAGGAAGGACTTGCGAGAAGCGCCAATGAGCTGGGGGTATCCGCGCAGGGGATTCCATCTACCATCTACCATACGTGTATCTGAGGTGATGGAAGCAGAATTGCGCAGGAGTTTCACATTATCATCGACGGACTTGCTAAACCCAATGCCTGGGTCGATCATGACGAGCCAGCGCCGCACCCCGCCTGGGCCACGCACAATCGCCTCGACCTTCTCACCTAGCTCCTGGATCACACCACCCACGACAGAGTCGTAGAGGGAGTAGTCCTTGTTCGCTCCCGCATCGCCGCGCGAGTGCATCAGGATGACGGGGACGGCAAGCTCGCGGGCAGTCCCCCTCATTCCGGAAAAGTAGGACGCCGCCGAGGAGAAGGAGGAAGAGGAGTGCGGATAGTCAGGACCTGTGAACGCGTGCACGTCGTTGATGCAGTTGGCGCCTGCGAGGACGGCGGCGCGCGCAACGTGTGGGCGGAACGTGTCCACGCTGACGAGCACGTCCCCCGCGCCGGAGCCGGTGGCACGAATCCCCTTGATGACGGGAACGACGCGAGCAATCTCGTCCTCCGGCGAGACGTGGGCAGCGCCCGGACGCGTCGAGTACCCACCGACGTCGACGATGTGTGCGCCTGCCCGTGTGGAGGACGTCGCGTAGGCGAGCGCGGCGGAGAGCGCGACGTGGTCGGCGCCGTCTGAGAATGAGTCGGGCGTTACGTTGAGGGTGGCCATGAGATGGGTACGCCGCGGTATGGATACCTGCCTATCGGGCCTGGCGGGCGGGAACATCCAGTGCGTGTGGGTGCGGGGGACGTCGGGGACGCTCTTGACGGGAGATTCGCGATCTGCAGAGCGTGGATATGCAGGGAAAGGCATAACCTTGATCATAGCAGGGGAACCAAAGGGAAATGCCCCCAACACGTCAGAGAGCATCTCATGGATGGATTTGTGGAACACGGGATGAACATAATCCGGAACCATGCTGCATAGATGAAGAACGGTCAATGCCGATATGCATGGGAAGGAGGGAGGACAAGAGCTAACTCATATAGGGGCCGTAACACAAACTCTCGCTCAGACATTCGAGGGTGTGGAACGACCAGATGTCCCTCGAGGCCCTCCAAGTCCCCCTTCCCCTTAAGAGACTCGGGTCTAGTGTCAATAAGTACGTCGTCGTAAAAAAGAATATCCAGATCGACCGCACGTGGGCCGTTGCGAATAGAGGGCACGCGTCCCACGGTGCGTTCTATTTCTTTAAGAATCGCTAGGAGTGTGAGGGGAGCAATGGTAGTTTTAATCTGAGCAGTCGGAGTTGAAGATCAAGCGTGCATGGGAGGGGGCAGAACAGAACGTACAACGCAAGCGCAATTCAAGAAATTAAACTGATCAGTCACATACATTGGTGCGGTTTCGTACAAAAAGCTCGTGTTCACGACCGTCAAGCGTAAGGGAGTTCCTGGTTCCTGAGGTGGAGAAAAGTCCTCTGGACGTTCTAAGAGACGAAGAGCAGCTTCTATATTTGCAAAGCGGTCCCCGAGGTTGGACCCTAGGGCGATAGCAGCTAAGTGGTGTTGCTCCTGGACAGGAGGCTCCAATGACGAGTACAGATCAGAAGCTACAGCTTGAGCCAAGAAATCGAGAGAAACAATGGGGGGGTCAAGGCTGGTGGAAAGTGATGCATGAGCAGATGCCCCGACACCGCTCGCAGCCAGGTAATCCTGAGGCATTCGAACAATTTCGACTTCAGCAGCATCCGCGAATACCAGCGCCTTGGCCTTCGCTGCGCGGACGGTGACTATATTATCGGGCCTTTTAGCGTGACGAAGAGTGACTCGCGCTGTAAGGCACGCCAGCGATTCTAGAGATATGAATTCGGACGACTCGACCTCCTGCTAGATAGTGAGCCCATTAGTATGCACCCCACCAAAATGACGCACCTGGCGAATGTCCTTCGCTAATCGACGAAGATCAAACCCACTACCTGGCTCGTGGGATGCAGATATATCTACATCAAAGTGCACTAATTGCTTATCTTCTCTTTCGCACGGATTGAGGCCGACAATAAGGTTACAAGAAAACCGCTGGATAGAAAGGCGGTCTGGGGTAAGGCGAGATCCGTCCCTCGCACGCGACGACGAAATACGGACACCCTCCACATACGGTAGCGCTCTAGGTTTGACAACGTCGACAGTCATTTCCTGTATCTCTGGGAAAGCACCGAAACACGTGAAGAATATGTGCTCCAAGAAATGTTCCAGACTCTCGAACGAAGAAGAAGGATCCTCCACGGAGGCAAGTATTTGCTTCGACAAGGAACCGTAGTTGATTGATTTCGAGATATCGTCGCCTGCTGCTGCGGGACGTAGGTCATACGGAATGCTGACGCTGACTCGCACTGGCTGCCGTACTGGCGCGAGCATCTCTGAGGGCCATTGCGCACCGTCCGCGATACGTGCCAAAAGTAGAAGATTGCGGATACGGACGGTATCCTTGGGAGGAGAATGAGACTCCTGAGGGTGTGCGGTGCTTGGAAAGGGTTTCAATTTGTGCGTAGAGACGTAGAGACGGACGGCACTGCTGACCTCCCAGCAGGTGAACTCACTGTCGCCTCGGCCATCGTTGTCGTTATAACACTTCGACGTCGTCGTATCAGTCACCAAAGGTTCCGGTCCGGTTACTCCGCTTCCAGGCCCCGTCCACGTCGCAGGTCACGCTGGCTGCCAGAGGCGATGATGGACGTTGCCTCCGCGCTTCAACGACTTGCAAATTACCGCACGAAGAACAGCCGTACCTCGCGCGAAATATTCGAGAGCGGCGTTGTCGTCTTTCGCAACAATGCGTTACACAAGCTTGGCGATGACAGTGCGTTTTCTTAGTTAACACCGCTCATGAATGCTGTGACTGGACTGGACTTATTATCCTAGGCTGGCAATTCTTAGAGTCTCTGGCATTGGCGGCGGTTGATGTTGGGCGCATAGATGTTGCCGAGGTAAGCCGTCTATTCCGTCCCATCTGATTTGTAGTTCATCTGTCAACGGACATAGGCCTGCTTGAATCACCTATCCGCCAAATTCCCGGAGTCACCCCGAGTACAGTGCCTTGAGGGAATTTTGAAGGAGGCAACTGAGGATCCAGAGGTTGCCCTTGTCTTCTATCAAAAATTGCTCGAGGTGGACCCATCTAGTCTGGTGTGTGGTTTTGACCCGTGAACGTTGCTTGATCCGCTGAGTTGTACCATGAAGGCTGTATGGAAACGACAAATATCTGTCCTAAGGAGGCTCGGAAGGACCGAAACCGCAGTGGACGAGCTTTCCAAGCTTGTCGACACGTTCTACACCGACGTGGAGGCTTGGTTAGAGCTCGCCAATCTGTACATTTCGCTCTACCAGTGCGCATCTTCATCAACACTGGTCCGGATCTGCTGTATGTTGACAACAATCCAGATATACTTCTGCTTTACAGGCTCTGTCTCACGTCCTCTTGTTGGCTCCACAAAATCCGTTCTATGTTCTCCAGGCTGCAGAAACCGCATACACTGCCGAGGACATCCCCCTTGCCATCCGATTTTTCCTCATGACCATCGACATGGTCGGTGACGATGAAGAATCCCCGCCGCCGACAGGTATCACCATCCGTGCTTGGTATGGAGTCGAACTGGTCAGTTATCGGTTCATGTAAAAACCCTGCGTGATCAATTGACCAATACTTCCTCTTCCCAAGTCATCTGCGCGACTCGAGGCCGATCCGAGGTTAGCCACTTCATCACTGTCAAACACACGTCCGCCAGAACACTTGTCCCAGCTACGACAGCTGGCACGTGAGGCGATAGAGACGGCCCAAGCGAGTCAACAAGGAGCAGAGTCCCAGGCGTTATCAGCTTGGCTAAGGCGATGAGAATGGGGTGCACACCCAGTCTCCCTAGGATTTATCAACGTTCCGTAGTTATAAAGATATTGACCAAAGCGTGTATATGGCGGCGTTGAGCTAATTATTGCCTATTCATCGCATTTGGCATTAATATATACGGGGATTGTTATCACCAACAAACTCGTATTTCGTGCAATCCAAGGTAGACCACTGATAACTGCCAACTGACGTAGTCTCACCTTCCCGTGATTGGCGCTGCTGAACAGCGAGGCAACATAACTTTACGACGGTTGCACTACAACATGCCTCCCCTACCCCTGAGGTCTCCTAAGTTGTCGCCTCGGCCATTCCCCCCTCACTAGATTTGCTGTGATGTAGATAGTTAAGCGAGTATAGGGTCGACCCAAGGGGAAGTGTAGATAGGGAGAGGATAATGGGAAACAGTAGAGCACAGGAGCACGGACGCGGACGCAGATGGAATCGTTTAACGCAAAGGTAGAAGCATAGATTGGATGTTCGTTTTCGTACGCGTGTAAAGTATATGTAACGAGCTTGTTATTAAGTGGTGCCGTGAGCCATCGGGATCAACGAAAGTCATAGTTGACCAGACTAGAGAGAGCCAGTCTGCAGTCATGTGACAGCATGTGATCGATTGGGGCAGACTCCGAAGTGGCAAAATCGATCTCCGCAAAAGCGGTTACAGGAGAGGTGGGTGGTCGAGAATCATCTTGCCTGCCAGGTCGGTGCTCGTGTCGGGGAATTAATCCTCCTGATGGTTCGTCGCGTCAAAGTTCTTGGCTCAGGCTGCTGTTCGATCCCCGTCGTCCCTCGCAAGATCACAGGGTTACGTAGAGCTTCAGCGGGATTCCCGTGAGAGGATTCTGGACGACCGTCCAGAACCACACTACGAAATACCGCCCATCCCTCTTCTGTACTCGGGTTTTGGACACTTCTTAGATATCATGGACGGTCGTGACGACGTTCCCGGGCTCGCTGCTATTAAGGTAGCCGAGCTGCGGATGGCGGTGGACACCCTCGTAACAGAGATGACTCGATTTTTTGAAAAGGAATCACAACGGAGGGATAAAGGTCCGGAAAACCTTCATGCAATCTTCGCTGCACGTGAAGGCACTCAAATTCCTAAAATCTCGGCGAGTGCTATCGGTTCTGTAATGTCAGATGGCCACGACGTCGCGGATAATGGCACAAGCTCGATTGTTGCTGAGTTCAAAAACTTGCCCACAGCAGTTCCCCAAGCACAAGTCGTGGGTAATGTTGCGCATCTGGATGCGGCATTGTCGAAGGAAGCGCATCTGCAATGGAGGGTGCCCTGCTTGGGCCTGACGATTGTTGGTGGGTTACATCCCTTTATTTATATTTCAAGTCTATTTGACGATCGGATATGTCTCTAGGTTGTGACATCACATTCTATGCTGTCTTAGCGGTCGACCATCGGATCAGGCTCGTTAGCCTGACTCCGACACTATGTTGTGTCCGATCGGCTTCCGATGGTCGCGACCGCAAATCCCTATATTTGGCCTTTGCAGCACCGTCTGTTCTCCAAGTTCAAATTCTCGAGGATGCCCAGAAACTCATTGATGACCGGAAACTCCTGAAGGATTCCGCTGTTGCAGAAATCCCTGTGGGGGACCGTCGTTACCCGGCGATACCCCAAATATCGGTATCCAAGTACGCAACCTCACATGACTTTGACGACTATCTCACCTTTGAGATTTGTGGTCTCCTTGATGATCGTGTTCACGACTGTTTTTTGTACAAAGCGAAGAGACCAGGTGCTGACGAGCTCATCCTCATAAGGTTTGTGCAACGGTACCTGATTGACTTGCACCACTTTTGTGCCAAGGCGGGTCATGCACCGTCGATCCTTGGTTACGAACGACTCCCTGGTGGGTGGTTTTCCGTGGCGATGGAATATGTCAAGCCCGACATCTCAATCACGGAATCGACCCACTGAGTCCGTTGGAAGCAGGAACTTGTAAGTCTCGTGGAGAGCTTCCATGCAAATAACCTCGTCCACGGTGACCTGCGGGATGCGAACATCATCTGCAGAGGAGATTCCGTGATACTGGTTGACTTTGATTGGGGTGGTAAAGTAGGAGAAGCGTCTTATCCTACATTAGCACTGAACCCGGAGTTACTGGATGGCAGGAAATCTGACAGCTTGACGATTACAATGGACGATGATGTACGGGTCTTGAAGAAGACTTTAGATAAACTATAGCTAAGTAGCGTCGTTCACTGGTGTGTGATCTTCGTCGCACTCCCTCGACATCTTCGTGAGCTTTCAAACAAACAAGTCAGTCAGATAACTCGTATGTCCTCTAAACGAGCTCCGTGACCTCGGCAATGTCTTGCTCCATGTACTCATCCCTCTCGAGGTCTTGCAGAGGGCATGTATGCTGCTCTTAAAAGCCTCGACTCTTGCGTCAGCCAAATATTGGCCTTGAGTTCGGTTCTGTGTCCTCGCCGGCACCGTGCTCATGGACCTTCTCGTCGAATTCTTCCATGGTAGCGTCTTGGCTGCCTTCGTCTTCCTCGTCCACCTCCATTTGTTCATCGATTGTTGCAACGCGTTCTTCCACTTCAGGCTCCTCCAGTTCCTCCTCCTGCTCCATCTCGAAATGCATTGCCGCACGCTGTGCGGAACGAATCAGTACCGCACGATGCAACGACGGCTGGGCTGACCGCCCTTGCGTCGAGTGTTGAAGATGAACATGTCCACCGATGCCATGTTGTCGTCGCCGGCAGCATGGTGTCCCATGCCGCCCGCGTCCTCGTCCTCCTGGGGGTCTTCGCCACCCTCCTCGTCTTCATCCTCCTCCCAGTCTTCCTCCCCGCCACCACCGTCCGGCTCTCCGTTGATCACATTTTGATAGCTCGACTCCACGGAGGCCATATCCTCGAGTGCGCCCGCGAAATCTTCATCAGCGGCCGATGGACCCTCCAGCTCCAGGCCCACCGGGGTAGATGATGTGGCCGTACGCCGGCATGGGGTCTGAATGTGTGGAAGGGAAGCGGTTGACAGCGGTCACGGGGCAGCAGCTCTCGAGCCACTTGTAGCTTGACTTCTGTCACAGGGAGATCTCCCAATTGTAATCAGCTATGACAGTCAGTTAGTGAGTTGGAACGTGTGGAAGGGAGAGTGTCGACGGTGGTCGCGGGGCAGCTCTTCTTGGGCCGCTCTTGCCTTAGTTCCTGTCACAGGGAGATACCCAGATTGTAAGCGGTTACGGCGGTCAGTTAGTGGACTGAAAACGAACTGGCCACAGGAGGACCCGTGTCTGGACTACTCAGTCGTTCTATCGGCTGAGCCTTGGTCCCTCCAATGCGTAATCCACATCGCGACGTCGTTCCTTGAGTTCTTCAACGGCAAGACGAGACCTGCAGACGAGGTTCAGCACGTTGCTGCCAGAACAGAAGCACGGGCGTGCACGAACAAGCCCTTGATGGCTGACAATGCAGCCACGAGGGGGGAATACGAGGGGGCCGGTGCGGGATCTGGAAGCGCTGGTGGCGATCGATAATCGGATGGACGCGTGTCGAGTTCTCCAACGGTAAGACGAGATTCTGCAGACCAACTTCAGCGGGTTGCCGCTGAACAGAATTGCGAGCGAGCACGCACCAGAACAATTCGCCTCCGACGGTGGATGGCGTGGCCACAAGGGGGGAAAGCGAGGGAGCTGGGGCAGCATTCGGCAGGGCCGGTGGCGGCCGAACCTTGGACAGACATGTCCATCCTGCCTCAAGTTCAATAGTACTGAGACACGAGCTGCAGAGACAAGTGGGTTGCTGCTGAACAAAAAGAGGCTGGCACAATTTGCAGTATTTTCCATACTCTCTTCCCCATCCTTGCCCTGGCTAAGCCATGGAAATTTTGGACCATGGTGGTAGTTGCAGTTCAAGGAGCCCCCTGTAATGTCCTGAGCTCAAATGTTGTTCTGGGTTTGTATGACGAGAAAAACATGACTTTCTTGGCACCTTCCTTTTTGAGGAAGCAATGGCCACTTGGTGGGCAACATTACAAGAGGACCAAACATCTACAAACTATGCCCATAGACACATCATTTCTACTTTCTGAGGTCCAAGCTGAGGCCTTGTGTGCTCATTGTGCTGTATGTTTTCTCAATTTCATTTCTTCACTTTATTTGCTTCCCTGCTTGAAGCAATCTAAAGCCCCGGAGAGGCCTCAGTCATAGAAAAGTTTACTTTAGTTAACAAAGCAGCGTCGTACAGCGTTCGGAGACCAACGATGCGAACACCTTCTAACCCAGACCATCTCACCTTACAAGCTCGACGACGTCGTGCCCTTTGCCTCTCTTATTTCCTGCTCAGTCACCACCTTTCCCTGGATATTCACTTCTACCTCTTTCCCCAGTTCTCGGATGCGATCTTCGTTCTGGCCAATCAGCGAGACGTACACACCCTTCCTGATGAGCGGGTACGATCCCACACGGACGCCCTCTTCCTTCACGCGTTTTTGCAGATCTGTCAGGTACGGCGCAATCGAGGATTCCGGCAATCTACGTGGCGCGCGGTCGTCAGTACCAATTGACTACAGAAAGCTCGAAAGCCCACGAGGTGAAGATCTGATGTCGGAAAGGCCGTTCTGAGGGAGGAGGCAGTGGTAGAAATGCCTTCAGCCCGTCCAGCATCTTCTGGAATAAGCTCGGGATGCCCGGGAAGACGCAGAGCTTCCGTTCTAGTCGTATGACTGGCTAATCAAGGGCGCCAGCATCGTTAAATACTTGGTGTAGGCGACGGTAGTCACTTACCACCCAAATGTCACTCGCAACGAAAAGCGTTTCTGCGTCTGCAGGGAAGAGGGCCATCCTCTCTCGCGCACGTCGTTGTTCCTCATCTTGGGTGTGGACCCATGACCTGTGTTTGCTCATCTCGGTCATACGGCGGAGGGTCTCCGCGTGGTGCACAAGGGGTTGGTTGAAAGCCTTGGCCAGGGATGCATAAGTGATGTCTGCCGAGAATATAGAACAGTGAGGTCGGTCTTGAGATCTAGAAGTGAGGAGAATGTATAGTAGCGGCTGGCATACCGTCGTGTGTGGGGCCTATCCCACCGGTGGTAATCACAAAATCGTACTTTTGTACCATGCGTCTGCTCGCCTCGATTCTACGACATAACTCGGCCTTTTAAGAGGCGCTGGGGAGTGCAGACGTACATTTCGTCCTCCTCGTCCGGTATCACCTCAATTCGCTTTCTGCCCATGCCGCCTTCCAGTGCCAACAGAACATATGGGCATTAACGATATCACGTACAATTCAATACCATTCTCGAAGCAATAGCGTGCGAAGTAGTTTGAGTTTCGGTCCAGAGTTTTCCCGTTCAGAACCTCGTCGCTATTACGAGTAGAAGCCCGGAATATAAGCGAGGATGCGGAGGCAAGGAGGTTGTTCAGCTAGTCACTCAAAATGCCCCCCCTTCTCCAAAAGAAACGCACCCGATTATGAGCGCCCCCGCTGTTTTGATCCACCGCCCTTCACCCAATGGATTTGACGGAAGAGGGGACAACTCGAAGCGTGTCCCGGACGAAGAAAACACGGCAGTAGGCGCCATTGGTGCAGCGGTGGAAGATCTCGCCGTGGTTATCGTGGTGCGAAAGGTCGGGGAAGGTCGGGGAAGGACAAAGAGTCGGTAGTTGTGTACGCGCAGGGTCGGTGACATGAAAGGCAGAGCAACTGCTTATCTGGCTCCATAATGGATATGATGCCCACAAACCTGACTCTTCATAATTCAGAGAACATCTATAGACTACACGTAAATCGAACATTCCACTACTGGTAACACATACAACTCGAGCAAACCAAACATTCCGCACCACCATCGTAATAAATTACAGGGAAACACTCCGAAAAAAGCGTTACTTTGATCCACTAGTGAGACCTAACAAGGATCCAGGGGTCTGCACACGCATCTCGTCAACACCAATAAATCGAGCATGGTCACCCATATTTGGCGCTTCGGGGATAGGAGCGAGCAGGTCGCTGGCACCGGCACCGTGTCTACTAGCTTTGGGAGAGCTAGACGATTTGATCCGAAGTAGTAGGGAAGCAACGGACTCATCCTCCGGTGTCCACGAGGGAGAAGACGAAGCGGATTTTGTTGGGGTCGAAAAGTTCCGAGTCGCCAGACTCGCCATCGGGAGCTCAAGGCGGAGAGCCGGTGGGACTTGAGGGCTCGTAATGGGCCCAATTACCGCGGACGCAGGCGGAGTCGGAAGTTGGATAGGGTTGATGGGTGGGGTACGGGCCTCGGGAAGAACAGAATCGACAGATTTGGGGAGCCAAGATGAAATGGAAGGAAGACGTGTGCTGGAAGGGGGTAAAATAGGAGGGGGAACGGGCAGCGTGGCTATGAGACGCTTATGAGGCCTCTCCACGAGGAGATCCGCAGAGGAGTGGGAGTCGTGGTCTTCATTCAACGGGAGTTCGTCGCGTTTGCGCTTCTGGTGATGGGTGGGGGCAGGGGCCATGTCCGTGTCGGAGCACCGGACACAGCCTCGGACCTCAAGTATGCGGACCTTTTCCTGCAACTCCTGAACGTACACCACTGCCTTCTCGAGGATCTCGAGCTTGAACTCTTTTTCTTGCCTCTGCTTTCCCCCATTGGCAGCGGGCTTCTTCCCGGATCCGAACTCGTCGTCCTCATCGTCCTCGTCCACACTGTCGTCGTCGGCGACAGAGGACTTCCGTCCCGCATCCGCGGGTACAAGATCTCGAAGCATCGCCAGAGCCTCGTTTATCTTCGTACGTCTGGCCTTCTCTATGCGGGAATGATTTTGACGACGCATAGATTCTCGTGCAGCACGTGATAAACTGCTGGGTTTGCGCCCACGACGCTTTGGTTGAGGGACATCAGCTGTTGCGAAGTCATCATTGTCCGCTTGCGTTATGACATCCGCGGAGAGAGCGACCATGGCCGGAGCTAATGCAGGGAGGGAGCGACCGGTGCCTTCTTCGACTGCTGGGGGATTACCGCCCGTACTTGGTCGTTTGGCCCGACGTGGAGGGTTGCAGCTGGCAGCGTATGAGAGGATATCCTTCCGAGAGGTGTCCATTCGATGCGGTAGATCTGGGAAAGGCGGAGGGGAGGGGAGCAGAAGAAAGTGGGAGAGGGGAAGAGAGAAAGGAGTAGAGTAAGGAGGTCAGACGAGAAGATAACGAGTCTGGAATTGATGATGAGCATATTGTGCTCGTGTGCGCTCAAAAACGTGCGTTATTGAATCGTTGAGCAGACGACCAAAATGGCGCGTCACCATTGGCCAGTCACGCACGTGTGGGCGACAGATCCTCCCATTAGCAGGAGCCAAATCCTGGTCCAGGCCGCCGATCCATTCATTTCGGCCTCAAGCTCAGCCGAAAGACGTCAACTGTCCAGCCTTGACTATTTGATGCTTCACCTTCGCGTAGCCCATTTAGAGTTGTGTGCGCTGCTAGAGGGTTTCGCCTGGAGACTTGGTCGACCTTTTAGATCTTAGACCCGAGTCGGGTCATCGCCAGGCAACGAACGTGGCAGTGTCACGTGAATCGTCTTCACTGCCGGCAACACCTCGGGGGGTACGAGTAGCTCAGCCCTCCGAGGGTCTGAATGATGCACGTTTATCTTGAAAAGAACCCCTATTCACCGTCTGTCTGAAAGGTCTGGGCTGTCCCTTTTCACTACACGTCCTTCCCAGGCCTATTGAAAAGCGCTTTTACAACGCGCGGTTAGCTGTTGTACTTACTGTACAGTAGGGTGCTTTTTTTTTTGTGTATTTCTGGTAAATTTATTTTCAAATTTCAGTAGATTTCGGTCACCGCTACCTTTTCATCTGGACGCGAAAAAAGTGTCGAGCGTCGGGTCGAGCAAGCGGAAACACCCCTTTTCTTCTAACTCCTACTTTATGGGCGATTACAAACTGTGGTATTTCGTTGAGGGAAAAGACAACATCAACAAGGTCATTATTTCCAGAAACGAGGATGTTGCCCAATTGAGAGAGGAGATTCACAAAAAGTGCAGCCGTGGCTTCTGGGATGATGTAGAAGCCATGGATTTGGTCCTTCTGAAGGTCTGTCATTTCAGGATTCTTTGCTGCCATTCCAACCAGCATTTGGAATAACTTATTCTTTCAGGTTGACATAGATCCTACACCACATAAGGGTGCTATTTTGGAGTTGCGGGCACCGGACAGTGCTATCGAGATGGATCCAATGCAAGAGATCAATGAAATATGGCCGGTTCAACCAAACCAACGTCACCTCCACATATGTGTGAGGCTGTATCGAGTGCTATCTCAAGAGCCGTGTTGTGGTAAGTCTACTGGATGATCCACTCATCCCACATTCATAATGTACTCACCAAAATGCCGTTATCTTCCTCAAGCATGGTAAACTTGTCACCAAAGCACCGCCATACCTTGGAGCTTAAGGAACCTTTCAGCGAGGCCATGAGACCGCAACGTTTCGCGTATTCCTCTTCTATACTATGGTTTTGGTCACTTCGTGGGTATTACGGACGGCTGTGAGGGTGTTCATAGAGCAGATTGGATAAACATGGTTCTGTGTTACCTTGGATGCGTCTTTGCTACACGCCAAGGTATTGACCTCGGTGAGTGCCACCAATTCCATTAGGTTAGGAAAATTCGGATGGCCACAGAGATGTCCTCGGCTGTGTATGCGTATACAGTCTCTGCGACCTGGAGAACACAGAACGGGTCTTATGGAGCCAACAAGAGGACATGAGATAGAGCCTGCAAGTAGAAGCATATTATCATCAACATAGATAAAGACACATAGTAGTAGAGGGAATGTATAAATCGGCAATTTCTAATCAGTGTGGGACGTGTCAACAAGCTAGCCTGTCTATTGCAGTTTCAGTCCTTCTGAGTCTCTTTATGACAGAGGTCTGTCGTTCCGCACGGGCTTCGCGGTGTAACACTCACACCAGACTCGGACGAGATAGGTTCACCTCCAGCAAGTTTTGATAGAAAACGAGCGCAGGTTCAATGCTATCCCTTGCACTCGAAGTACTATACCCAGCGGGAATTTGGCAGATGGGCGTCTTATGTACGTTAACTGATGAACCTACAAACCGGGTAGATGGCTTACCTTGGCAACATCTATCTCAGGCAGGCTGTGGTTCTTCTGTGGCGCGCGTCTGGTCGGACACGCTCTGTCACGGTGTGACACACGCGTTTTGACGCGACGACCATGTCTTCCTCACCGCTCCCGATACCATCTTCAGATGATGCCGCAATGGCAGTCGATGACGAGCTCCCGCAGACACCTATGCAAGATGGAGGCCAGTCGATGAGCCAGGCGCCTCGTGCGGACCCGCTATTTCTTGCGGGGACTCCATCGACGCAAGCAGGCACACCTCTTCGAGGCGTAGTTGCTCGGCGTGCCGTTGGTATGTACAGTACCCCAAGGAGAAACAGAACTCCTTTGTTTGCTCGTGAGTATATACAACTTGGCTTGACTATTGCGTTTGACCGCTACTTTTCTCAGCCGGTTCATCCAGCCCTGCCCACTTTCCATCGTCATCATCGCCTGCGCAGAATGCGCGTAGAACGCCCGTACAAAGAGGATCTAGCGCAGGGGGCTCAAATATGGATTCTGAACCTCTTGACTTCCCCTCGTGAGTGCGTCCCCGGCATCTAGTCAATTGTGTATAAATTTTCGCTCCTAGGAGCCCTGCTGGACTGGCGACCCCCAAAAATAGGCGAGGAGACATCCACTCGGCTCTGAGCCTCACACCGACACGGACCCGCACTGCCAGGGCGCGTTCCACGAACGGTAATATCTCTTCGGAGGCAGACAGGAACTCACTCCCCGCGTCTATGCACCCCTTGTCTGCACCTGCACAGGCTACTGAGGACGAGCCTGACGAGATCCGGGCGATCTGGGGTACAACAGTCAATCTGGCGGATACGATGAAGGTGTTCAGGGAGTTTGTAAAGGGTTTCAAACCCAAGTATCGCATCGCGCACGACCGGTCGCTTGGACTGCCCACCAAGACCGCGGCGTCTCCTGCGGCCGTTGAGGTGTTGCAATACGAGAATTATCTGAGGCGGATGCGCCTGACTGGCGAAGCAAACCTGAACCTGGACTGCGAAAATCTACGCGCGTTCCCTCCGAGTCGCAAGTTGTACGGTCAACTCGTCAAATACCCACAGGAGGTCATCCCAGCGATGGACCAGGTGCTGAAGGACATCATGCTCGAGCTCGCCGAGGAAGACCAAGCGGAAGGCGTGGAGGGAATGACGGGGCAAGAAGGCGAAGAGGAGATTGCGGAGATCATGAGCAAGGTGTACAAGGTTCGGCCATTTGGCTTACCTGCGGTCAACATGCGTAGCCTCAATCCGCAGGGTATGCGCACTCTTGTCCTTCAACAGTGTGCGACAAGGCTAACGCAGCGGCGCTAGATACGGACAAGCTGGTTTGCATCAAGGGGCTCGTCATTCGGGCAACGCCAGTCATTCCCGACATGAAGGTCGCCTTCTTCCGCTGTCTCACTTGCAACCACACCGTGCAGGTCGAGATCGACCGCGGCAAGATCGACGAACCCGCCGCGTGCCCACGCGACGTCTGCGCGTCCGTCGGCACCATGTCGCTAGTACACAACCGCTGCGAGTTCGCGGATCGGCAGGTCATCCGGCTACAGGAGACGCCCGACGCCGTCCCGGACGGACAGACGCCACACACGGTCTCCCTCAGCGCGTACTGACGAGCTCGTGGACGTGAGCAAGCCGGGCGACCGGCTCGTCGTCACGGGCATATTCCGCAGTGTTCCTGTGCGCGTGAATCCGCGTCGGCGGACGATCAAGAGCCTCTTCAAGACCTTCTTGGACATCGTACACGTCAAGCTGGGGCAGGACTCGCGGCTCGGGTTCGACAAGTCGACCCGGCCAGCCGGCGGAGATCGCTTGCCCGGCGTCGGCGGTGGTGTTGGCGAAGAGGAACAGGACGAAGAAGAGGGCCAGATCGTGCGCAAGGCCGAGATGGAGCAGAAGGTAAAGGAGCTCAGCAAGAGGCCGGACATCTACTGAAATCTTAGGCGCGCTCGCTGGCGCCGAGCGTGTGGTCCATGGACGACGTCAAGAAGGGCATCCTGCTTCAGCTCTTTGGTGGCACGAACAAGAACATCACAAGAGGTGGGGGTGGTGGTGGCCCACGCTACCGCGGTGATATCAACGTGCTATTGGTGGGAGATCCAGGAACGAGCAAGTCGCAAATACTACAGGTGAGTTCCTCTTTCCCTCTCTGGTCCCTACTTCCTCCTAAGCCGTTACACAAAAGTATGTCCACAAGTTGGCGCCTAGAGGCGTCTACACTTCAGGAAAGGGATCTTCGGCTGTTGGTCTGACGGCTTATGTTACACGTGATCCCGATTCAAAACAACTTGTGCTCGAAAGGTACGATATATCCCCTCGTGTCGATGTGTAATTTCTGAGCTTGCTTATTATAGTGGCGCACTCGTCTTGAGTGATGGAGGTGTTTGCTGTATTGACGAGTTTGATAAGATGTCTGAAGCAACGCGTAGTGTATTGCATGAAGTTATGGTAAAGACGCATCTTTTGGATCAACCAGTCATCTGCTGACGTCACCTCCAAGGAACAACAAACTGTCTCGATAGCGAAGGCAGGGATTATAACCACCCTCAACGCTCGCACGTCTGTCCTTGCCGCGGCCAATCCCGTGGGCTCCAAATACGACGTCAACCTGCCGATCACCCGCAACATCGACCTTCCGCCGACTCTCATCTCCCGCTTCGACCTGCTCTATCTCGTCCTCGACGAGGTGAACGAGGCCATCGACCGCAAACTCGCACAGCACCTCGTCGCACTCTACATCGAAGACAACCCAGAAACCGGCGGTGAGGATATTCTAGTATGCAAACCAAGTGTGTTCGCGCGCATGCCCAGCTGACTCAGTTTTTTTCTTTCTTTCTTTCTTCAGCCTCTAGATCAGCTCTCCGCGTACATCAACTACGGCCGCTCGCGCGTGCACCCTGTGATCACCGAAGAGGCCTCGCACGAGCTCGTGCAGTCATACGTAAAGCTACGCAGCGTCGGCGACGACCCCCGCGCGGCCGCGCCCGAGAAGCGCATCACCGCAACGACGCGGCAGCTCGAGTCGATGATCCGTCTCGCGGAGGCGCACGCGCGCATGCGCCTCTCCGCGCACGTGGAGCTGCGCGACGTGCAAGAGGCATACCGCCTCATGCGCGACGCGATCCGCGCGTCCGCGCTCGACCCCACCACGGGCAAGATCGACATGGGCCTCCTCAACACCGGCACTGGACAGCAGCAGCGCAGGCTCCGCGAGGACATGCGCAAGGAGGTCCTCAGTCTCCTTGGCGCGTCCGCATCCACCGCGTCGCGCGGCATCCGCTGGGCAGACGCGATACAGCAGCTCGCGAACCAGAGCAGCATCCGCTTGGACGCAGGCGAGTTCAAGGAAGTCATCAGCGCTATGGAGGCAGAGGGGCTGGTGAGGGTTGTTGGGGAGCGGGAGAGGCGAACGATCAGGCGTGTGGACGCTTCATGACGATGATATATACTTCGTGATATTTTTTTCTGTTGTACACCACACTTACCCTTGCGTTTGTTGTCTCGTGTTACCATTCACTAGCTCGCATCGGAAAAATCATTGCGAGGGCGAATCTATGTCATGAAACATGGCTACAAGTGGGCAGGCATCTCATAAGGTCATGAACGAAGGGGGACACGAGGGTAGGGAATACAATGTCCGGCACTAAAATACGTTAAATATAGACAGGTGAAAGCAGAGATGAATAGTGGTGTGATGAGTGACCGCCCAAAAGACGAAAAAAAAATAATAGATGCATCAAGCAGCACAAACCGGCGAAGGAATGAGAAGAATATGGTGCAAAGACTAGTGGAGACCTCAGAACAATGCGTGGGGAAACGTGAATGTAAAATAAGGTATTAACTATATTTGCCAAAATCTGGCCATGGCTCGCTTCCGCTTGGCCGTGGGGGTAAACCACCGTCGGGCTGCCATGCTGGGGCTGGTAATAAACCGTGAGGACCTGGACCAAAGGAGGTTGGGAGATTTTGTAACGCAAGAGTTCCATTCTGTTGATGAGAGAAGGTCAGTCGGCGCGTACAGGGGTCAGACGAGGCCATCATGTATGGAGGTTCCTCTGGTGGCACCGAACCATGATGGGATTGTGGCCCGTTTACCCCCAAGCTGAGACCGGCCATTGGGGAGTCGTATGAGGGCGTGGTGGACCCTTGTACGCTGTAGAGCTCTGGTCCCTGCTGCCGATACGGATGTGGTGATGGTATTGGTGCCTGTGAATACGCCGGACTCGACTGGGATGAACTCCCGCTCCCGCTAATGCTCGCGTAGCTTGGACTAGCGTGTATAGGTGGCGCTTGAGGCGGTGGCATGGAAGGTGGCATGGAAAAATGCGGTGATGGTTCATAGGACGATGTAGGTGTGTAGATCGAGGTCTCATAATCGGATGTGCACATTTGGGGACGCGATTCGGGTCGGGTGAGTTCAGGCATAGGATGAAAACCAGGTTGGTCTGGAGCGGGAGTGCTAGATTGGGAATGTGTGGGCGCTGTGGTGGGAGCGTTGTACTTCTTCGACGAAGAGCTGCGGTGGAAGGTGGAATCCGTGCGTGGACGGCCACGGACTGGAACCTGTCCTCCGTCTCTCTCGGCAAGAGAGGAACTTTCCGATGCACT
Source organism: Lactarius vividus (assembly GCA_021527035.1). Classification (NCBI taxonomy): domain Eukaryota; kingdom Fungi; phylum Basidiomycota; class Agaricomycetes; order Russulales; family Russulaceae; genus Lactarius; species Lactarius vividus. The sequence continues at coordinate 482,128 of JAKELG010000007.1, read as the reverse complement.
AGACAAGTCTATCGTCGTGGGGACCGGGCGCTGCTTGCCTTTAAGTTTAGGCATCGAGATTGGCGCTTTGGGCGTGGTCTCGACCCTTGGCTCTGTCGATTGATGCGACGCCTTGACACCTACACCGACGTAAGGTAGCTCGAAATCATCCGCGAAGCTGTTGGGATCGGGAGAATCATCGCGCTTCCTCTTCGCACCAATAGCCGAGTGGGGGTGGGCTACGATATCTTCCCCGGCACGCTTCGCCTCGGCCTTTGTCTTCAGTAATGTGACGATTTTCACGGCTTCGGAGAGTTCTTTACTATCATCATGTTTAGGCTTCCTCCCAGAACCCGTTCGCGTATCCCGCATAATATCAATCGCTGCAGCGACATCTGTTATTGCCACGCCAGAGGACGCGCCTGATGGGTGGGCAATGACCGCGCACGCCATCATCACGGCCGTGTCGAATAACGTGCGGCCGAAAGAATAGAATAAGAACGCAGCAGGCTGCGCGTGTCGCCACGTTGAGTGGAGGATACGCATGGCTTGAAGAATGGTGTGCCCTGCGTCGACGACGCTGGATACGACACGGCGAGGAAGGCCATCTGCGGATGGCACATTGCAATTCTTGAGGTATGGAAGGAAGACCTTCAAGATAAGCTGATTGGCAATGATCGCGAGCTCGCAGCGCTGGGCTTGGAGATTTGGTGAGACGGAAGCTTTAGAGGAGCGTGGCGAAGGAGTGTCGGTATTGCTAGTGTCAAGGCGGAACACTGTCGGGAGCTCTGATAACCAATTTTTAACTTCAGACTCGAACTGCTCCGCACGCTCAACCGAAGACTCTGATGAATCGTTGGGGGCATCACGAATGTATCGTCTCTTTACGCTCTTCACAAGCTGCGCAAGACTAGGGGACACGTGAGAGATCAGAATAAGATGCAGAGACCACAAGGACGAACCGACACTTCTGAATAAAGTAAGCAAAGCCGACTTCCGTCGGATCACCACCGGCTCGACGGGGGAGGGGTAGAGGTAGAGAGGTAGAAGACAGTCCGAACTGCTCCTCATCCACATCAGCGGGTAGCTTCGTGGTAAATGTCCCATCTTGAATGGAAGGTGCCTGACCGATAGCGTCGGAGACAAAGCTGTAAATGAGGGTTGTGAGATCATGAAAAAGCAGGACGTGAGGCAACCTACACATCGTAATAATAAATGTCCCACCAAATACGTCTCCGCTGCTCAGCTTCGAAGAGGTTGTACTTGCCAGGGAACTCGTCTGGATCCGTAGAAAGGCCCATCATTTGACCGATATGGATCACTTTCCCCAAAAGCGGATAAAGAAAATGTGCGACACGGGGCCGGCTGTCATGAAGCAAGTAGATAATCTGTAGAAGGTAGGTGACCACGGCGTCCAGATCGTATGTATGCACCATCTCGAAAGCGACCATAGCTTGTCTTGATAACGCAAATAGTCCCGAAGCAGAATACTTGTTCCATGCAGCAGCTTTCTGGGAAGGAGCAGCACGGTTATCCTCCAGACGAGGATTTTTCGACGCTACGCCCGCCTTTTGAGTGTCAATGTCACTGGTTGACTCGTTTTCCTTGCAGACTAAAACACCCAGAGCATATGCGACCGAGACAGAGGCAAAGAAAGACAACGTAGGAGCAGGTCGTGGTCCTGGGGTGACGGGAATCTGCGCGCAAGTAGCCGGGAAGAAGATGGACCTCGCTAGATCAGCCTTCGCGTTTGCATTACTTGCACTTGTTCCAGCGGCGCCTCGCCCGTCCTCCTCTTTAGCCCAGGCAAACATGCTCTCTGTCCGAGTACGAAAATGCTTCACATTGAAGCACGGCCGCATCTTCATGGTCTCCTCGACAGCTGTGGCGATACGAGACCGTATAGTGGGAGCGGAGGGCAACAACGCAACTAGAGAGGGTGTGACAGCTGCCTGAGAAGTGGATGTAGGGTAATAAATACTGAATGCTGGAACCATAGCTTGGAATGCCGGCTCGTCATGAATCGCTAACTCTGTTGAAAGGGGTTCTAGTTTGACAGGGGCAGAAGGCGAAGAGGAGCTGGGAGTAAACGAGAGATTTGTCTCGGCGGGATATGAACGAGGGAACTCTAGGTGCTCTAGCCAAAGCGCGGCGACGTCGTCAAGGGAGACGGTGACAGAGGACCCAGAGCTGCCAACGGCAAGCATGATGTGGTCGTTATGGGGGAACGGGAAGTTGTCTGAGGAGGTGCTGGTAATTGTGGTGGGGACACGAAGCCCTCCCGCAAAGATCTGTGCGAGCTGAGACTCGACTATTTGGAGTCGATTGTGCAGCGACTGGACGTCACTGGGGATGGGGGGTCAGTGAGAAACGAAGACCGCAGTAATAGAGAACGAACATCTTCTCTGCCGCCGCCGCGGTGTATTGGCAGCGTTGAACGGTGTCCCGCTTTACGCAGGAACCGCAAGGATTACGTCTATCGCACCTCAGCTTGAGACGCTTGCACTAGGCTATGATTAGAACGGGGACGAGTCGAAACCGTGCCGACGGACCTCTGCGCATACGACTGTTATACGCGAGCGTATATGCCTAGAAACGCGTGGCATTAGACAAAGCAAAAAGGAAGGGCGGAGGGGGGAGGGGCTGACAGTCCGTTTGAGAATTTGGGCGTCGAAGATTGTTGATTGGAAGAGGGGGGAGCGGTACCCGAGGGTGTTGCTGCGGTGGGAGCGGGATCCTCCATGGCGGGAGACGGTGCGTCCATTCTGGATGAGCGGGACGTTGCACCGTACGAGAAGAAGAACGAAAAGAGAGGAAAGAGGAGTGGGAGATGGTGGTGGAAAGGAGAGAACGGGAAACTAAGATTAAAGGAGGCAATTCAGAGGCTATTACGTATTTAATTACGTCCACGTAACTACTTAACAGGCGGAACAGCCGACTAGCAAACAGTCTAGTCTACTCTAGTCCCCTTGCTAGTCTCCTTGCTAGTCCCCTCAACGATCGCCCTAATCAGAGGCGCTGTCACCTTTCTCGTCGCGTGCGTGTTGCCCTGTTCATACACCCTCACCTTCAATCCTTTCCCGACTCCCTCTTCCATCCCATCCACATACTTTTTCCCCTCCTTCCGTTCCACTTTTAGCTCCTCACTTCCCTCTAATCCTTTCCACAGGCGTTGTTTGACCTCCTTGTCGTCCCGAACAACCCACACCATCTCTCTCCGATGCTTTCCCTTGTCCTTCCAACTCGTCAGGACGCCGAGCATATCCAGACCCTTCTCCTGTAGCCACGCGACGCATGCTACACCTAGCACCTTTCCACCCTTTTCGTCACCCCTGCTGATCTCCTTGACACCTCTCGGCACGCTCGCCAATCCGACAACAAGAGCGCTCTCGGCATTCCAAGACGGCACGAACCGGTACTCTTTGTAGTCCCTTCGCAGCAGGTCGCGCGGTCCGAGATGGTCTACGCTGTCCTTCTTGGCCTCCAGTGTTTTAGTAAGTTCCTTTACCCCCTTCACTCCTTGGTTGTCTACGAGGGTGCCGACACCTACGCCCGTAAGCTCCGCTTTCTCGAGCAAAAATGGCGTGACTTCCCGATCTGCGGCCTCTGCCTTCCCGCCAGCCTTGAGTCCGCTAGTGTCAATCAGGATAGCACTCAGCAACAGCCGGGCGACTGCACGGCTCATACCCTCGGGCCACTCTTTCTTTATCAATCGAGCAACCAGAGATGAGCATGAGCCCGTGGGCACTTCGATGATGCGTGGTGACGCATCAAGATGATGCTTCTCGTCCTCGTGATGGTCTATGATCGCGACGACGCGTACGCGCTCATAAGCTGCGAATCGCCCCGCGAGTGTGTTGTGATCCACTAATGCATATTTCTCCGCGGGGGCTGCCTTGGTCGGAAGTTCGTCGCCCGTGAGTAGGTGCGATGGATCCACGCCACTGAAATCAAGGGCATACAGGTTTTCCGCGCGGAGAGGGATGTCGGCACGAGGCGTCTGTAGAAGCGGCACCGTTGATTGCCCGAGATGGTGGGTAGCGTACCATGCGTAGGCGACGGCACTTGCTAGCGAGTCAAGATCTGCGAGTAGATTAGCTCGTTCCATCAGGAGCAATGGCCAAGGCATACCGCCGGCTTCATTGCCCAAAGATATCGTCCATTGATCATCTTGCGTATCGCCCTTCCCTAAAGCCTGGAGATACCCGGATTTTTGTACCCTAAGGAATTCAAGAAGGCTTGACGGTGCTGAACTGGACTTCGCTGATACAACTGCCTCAGACATCGCTTGAACTTGTTTTGCAGGTATGCTTTCAATAGTCGCCTGACACAACCAACGACGTGGAGTCGGTGTTCGTAGTACCAATGATCCACGGGAGAGAATTCGTATGACCAACTCCGAAATGGTAGAGACAATGGTGCCCCGAAATAGAGTTGACGTTATTGTATTAAGCCGGGTATCAGAAGGTGGTGGTGGTGATGAAGGAAGCGCTGCATGAACTGGACTGTCCGAGCCGTTCTTTCGGCGTCTTCTGTGCCATGCTTCGTTCCGCCTCATCATGATAAGAAAAAGAAAGGCGCTACCAGGGTTCGAACCTGGGTTAACGGAAATCAGCAAACAGTCAGAATCCGTTGTGATAGCCACTACACTATAGCGCCGGCATAACGCTTTTAATTTCATATATTCACACGTTGAACGCGCCTCGTCCTCGCCAGCGCTTGCTCTATTGTTATCAGAGATTTTGTAGCGAACACTCCAACTGGCGAAACACATTATCGACGTGATACTCCTTCAATATGATGGCGTGGTGAAACGGTATCACTGGACAGACTCGCTTACCGTCTAGTCGTCATGGTTGCTACTTAATACAACCTCCATCTCATTCATTTCCCCTCTCTCGCCCGCGTGCGACGAGAAGACCTCGCCACCAGAAGCGAGAGAGTCTATTAGCAGAGCAAGGCGTGATTTGGTCATGCTCGGTTCCTTCAGATTGGCATAATGGGAAAAAGGTAGAAGGGTGCGCCAAATAATATTGCCGCACCTTGCGAATTCGCTCAAGATCATCACTGAACGCATCTGCCACGGACGCCATCCAAAATTGTCGGAATCGGTTGCGCAAAGCCTGCTCCTCTTCGGCTCGATTACTAGACCCTTCTGGAGGTAAGAATGGTGGCAGGTCGCCAGGCGGTGGAGAAGGAGAAGGAGATTGGGCCTTGATGCGCTCGGAGCCCTGGGTTTTCACAAAGGGAACCCGAGATACAGCTGGTAGTGCATTGGACTCGTGAAGTGCATCGTCTTCCGAATCTGATGATGAAGGCGAAGATGGGGATGAGGACGAGGACGAGGACGGCTCCTCGGCTGAGGATGGCGTAGCTTGTTTTTTGAGAGGCGCCTTTTTGACTGGTGTTTCAACCGATGAGGCGGAATCTGAAGACGATGATGAAGATGATGACGAGGCCAAGCGCCGCTTGCGCTTTCGATTACGCTTTCGTGGTGCGGTTGGTTTAGTCGTGGGCATATTGTGTGGTGGTGGGGCACCAAACACCAAACAGCGGTTCCACGTTCGTCCGCGTCATGCTTCGATGGCCACCGACTTCTGGGCAAGCTCGCACAAGTAGGTTCCTGTACCTATTACTCGATTTTCGGATAACACGCTTCCTAGCAAACGCTGGATTGTAGATCGTGCTACGCTCAAGCAGGCTCGTGCCGAAGATCTTCAATATGTCCCCTCTCCGGACCACATCGACTTGCTGAACATTTATTTCGCGAATCGTACGCCACCTCGACTCACTCACTCACAGATGCTTACGCGCTGTGGCAGTCATTGGGATGCTGGGAAAACTCTTGTCCCTACGGCAAAGGGTCATTGCGACCGCGACGGTCTTTTTCAGGCGATTCTACGTCAAAAACCTGTATTGCGAGACGGACCCTTTTATCGTGATAGCTGCCTGCTGCTACGTCGCTGCCAAGGCAGAAGAATCCCCGGTCCACATAAAGAACGTCGTCTCCGAATCGCGCAAGATGTTCAGCCGTACGTGTTGCCCTGCTTCTTATCTCCACACGCACTGGCTCAACTGCACGAGCAGAGGAGGGTTACGGCATCAAGAATTTTCCCTCGGACAACTCGAAACTCGCGGAGATGGAGTTCTATCTCGTGAGCGACCTCGAGTGCGACCTGGTCGTGTTCCATCCGTACCGCACGCTCCTTACTCTGTGCGGACGAGAGTCGGCCTGTGCGCTCGACACCGAAGCGGGGGAGGTTGGCGTCGGGATCGACAGCGGTCCGCGATACTGGGGCACCGGCGAGGGGAGACTCGAGCTCGAAGAAGGGCCGCTGCAGACCGCATGGTACGTTCGTTCCGTACCGCGCTCTCTACGGCACAGACCTAAACGCGTCGGCACAGGTTCATCATCAACGACACGTACCGCTCGGAGATCTGTCTCCTCTACCCGCCGCACATGATCGCCATCGCGGCGATCTACCTCACCCTCGTGCTGAACGACAAGACGCGCGAGGCGATCCAGGCGCAGGGCGCGCCCGTGCCCCCGCCGCGCCGCTCCTCGCGCACGACCTCCGGCGGCGCGCACCGCAAGTCTGCGCCTGCGCCGCAGCAAGATTTTGTCGGCTTCATGGCGGGCCTCCGCGTGTCCTTGCCCACGGTCGCAATGATCGCACAGGAGATCCTGTCGCTCTACACGCTCTGGGGACGCTACTCCGATGCAGCGCCCGAGTCTGGGCTCGGCGGGAACAGCGCGGGGGAAAACAGCGGCGGGGACGACGTCGTCACGCCAGCTTTCTTGACCCAGTTGTTGTTGCGCATGCGCGAGGCACGGCTCGCGGACCTTGCGCATCCTGCGAGCGGCCAACCAGTGGCCGTGAATAAGAGACTCGAGAGGACACAGGCCGCTGGTTGACTTGATCGTGCTTAGTACAGACACTCCCCTATCGTCTCCATAGATTTAACACGGGTCATGTATACTGGTGGGCTGCTGGCCCAATGATCTCCCAACTCAAGCATTAAAAATGGTTGTTTTCGACGGAAATACGTAGCAGACAAAATGAGTACATATACCAGTTCAGAGTCACCCACAGCTCGTACCGCTCCGCTCACAGATCTCCTGACGACCTCAGCGACGTGGGTGATCCTCGAAGTCGGCAAACGGATCATCTGCGGTCTTCACCGGGTCGAGATCCTTTTTGTCGTTCTCGTCGACACCATACGCTGGCAGACTCCTGTCGAAAGGAGGCGGAGGACCGGGAGGCGGGGCGTAGGATTGGTTGTATTGCACCTCGGGTAGATTTAAATTGCTCTCATCGCCTGCCGTGTATCCAGGGCCTGCGCCATACGCAGGAGCGTACGACGCAGGAAGGCGGTCGCGTCTAGCGCCAGAGACGAGGGCCGACTCTTGTTGTGCATAAGAAAAGGCGATAACGGAGAATAAAGACATGAGGGCTGCGAAAAATGGTTAGGATACCGGTGAAGTGAAGATGTTGGCAGAAGCTACGTACCAATCTCGCCAATGAGCCATGCTATCTCCGAGAAAGAGTCGTGATCCCAGGCGCTCCTGCAGACTGTAAAACGGTGTGAGCTAGGGCTTTGACGATATACACCAAAAGTGACGAACATTTATCGGCTTCATCACGTGTGAGGTGGTCCTTGGGATCTGCGGACCAGATACCCCATCGGAAAACCACGTTCGCGCCTTGAGCGAGCTCAGTACATTCGGAAATCAGGTCGTTCTGTATGATCATTATGAGCCAAAGAAACGGCAGTAATGCCAAGTACACACCTTCAGCATAAAGTGGACAATCGTTCGTAGCAGGCCAGCTGCAATCACGATGACTGTGGCCGCGATGGCCAGGAAAGAGAAGATGCGAATCAAGGCGAGGCGCCTCTGCTCAATGGTGTGAACAGGGGACAACCGCTTTCAATAGAGACATACAGTAACAGCTGCGACAATGCCGAAGATGAATATGGCGCAAGTTCCTGCATATAATGAGCCAAGCACGATTGCAAACGTGGCGAGCCTTTTCTCATGCTCTGGCAGGCAAAAGCTTAAAAGAACTGCATTGAAAGGGAGGAGACAAGGACTTACGCGCCCGGTCCGTACTGAGCTCTTGAAAGAGCGAAATCTGATCAAGGTGCCTGTCAATCGCACATTCTTCACCAGAACGCCAAGGGCGCCAACTCACCGCACTTTGGTCGCATAAAATACGCCAAGTCTAGTGAGCCTCTCATGAGATATAAAGTACAGCTGAACATCTTACGATATAAGGGTCCAGATGGCCCCAAGGGATGCGACTATATGCCACAGGGGTTGAACCGACTGAGGGTCTGGCAATACGGGCGTAGTGGGTGAACGTACGTGGAAGAACAGCCGATCGTAGACTTTGTTTTGTCATTCGGTTCACATACGCATATGGGGCCGGATGGTCTACGAGAGTATTTTGGAACCCTTACAAAGTTGGGTGGAGGGATTGGCTCACCTGGGTCGCTCATGGTATGGGAAGGATGAAGTCTCAAGAGTTAAGAGTAGTGCAGCTGTGATCAGTGGACGTGGAGTTATATAAAAGACAGCGGTGGCACTAGGGCCCTTTTGATGATGCGATGAAAGGTCAGTGCACAGTGCACAGGTTATGTTGGTCGTCGTCGTGGATTGTGGATCGAAGTGAGAGTCTAGGAGACGCCCATCAATGGTCTGCATCTGCCTCATTGCCAACACGATGTCACCATTGGTCTCACACTATCCGACAGATTTAGCTATTGGCCAAAGTGGCCCATATTTCGATGTCCCAGCGCCTTGTGTCTGTGCCATCACCGTATGGTCTTTGGGCGCGGGGCAGCGAGTCCATTTATAGCTCCGGCAGTTGTCCTTCACAATCAACCAAATTTAGTAGACAATGACAACAGGACCCTGGACCTGGGACCAAAGTTCACAGAAGCACCATTACACTACCACTACTGTTGACTGTTTTCTCTAGATTGACCGTCAGAGAGGAGCGCATACACGCCTCCGGAGGTACTATATATATTGTAACGACGACAACGACGACACGTTCAAGCCGAAATTCCCGAAGAGTTTATTCGATCGTCGCAGAATTTACTGCGGCCTTATCGGTAAAAGAGCTCAGTGGTCCTCGGTGCTTTTATCCGAGCCGAGACAGAATGACGGGCTCTGCCCGCCCTGCATGTCAGGTATTATGTTCGTCTATGCCGTCAGGACTATCGCCATGGTGAGTAGATATCCCCACTCTCATCGATTCTAGCGCCAGCTGCCGTGAAGCAGCGTGTGAGTGCTACGGTATGATAGCCTGCCCAGCGGCTGAAAAATAGTGTTTGGTGACCGACCTTGGTTCTTTACCCTTCGACCATGCAATGCAACCGTGCCTTCTACGGTGTTTGATAACGCCATCGTCCGTGTTTTGTGTGCGCACCCGCCATTTAGAGCTGTGTTCACGTCGAATGTGTTTGATGCGCGCTCACATCAGGAACCACGCTAGCCGGGGAGTGGCAGGGATCCGGAGTGAAACGGATGGCAGACCCGAAATGAGACCAAGGCAAAAAAAAACTATGCTATATTTGAGTGGCAAGTGAAGTCTCTACGAGGAACGAAGGTGTGCGATATTGGTATATAGTGAGTGAGTGTAAGTCGATGATGTGAACCTCGGAGCACATCCAGTGTAGCAGCGGAGTCTTGTTCCGTTATCATCTTAAGCCCAGGTACGTGGAAAGGCACGAATCAAGAAAAAAAAATACAGATAAAAAATAAGACAAACGGTGACCCCATAGGAAATATCGAAGTGATCGAAAACGAAATCATGCCAATCAAAGCATGAGAGCTGTCAGGCCCAGGGCAACAACGCCACCAACAGTGTTGACTGCATTTGAAGCAGCGCTGTTGGAAGTTGACGAGGTGCTAGCGGACGGACTCGGGCTGGAGGAAGAGGAGGTGGAGGAAGGCTTGGTGGCTGGAGATGATGTTGTTGACGTAGCCGGGGGGATAGAGGACGTCAGAGTGACGCCCTGAATCAGTCGTGTCAGCAATTTTGTCATCTATCGGTGGGATGGAAGGGAGGACATACTGCTGCAGCACAGGACTGCCGGGCAACGCTCTCAGACGTTTCGAGGTCACTGGCATCGCATTTGGCCTCAAAGCACTGGGTCGTAGAAACGACGAAGGCGTTATTTTTGCACAAGCACTCGATCTCTCCGACCAGGCAGCTGCCAAGGTCAGCGACTTCTAAACAGTCCTGTGCACACGCTACGAAGGCATGTCAGGGAGGAGGAAAATGGAAGCAGGCGTAGTACGTACGCGGGTAGGGATTCTGACGAGGAGAAAGCAGATAGGATCCAGAAACTGTAGACGCGGCAGCAATAACGAAAAGACCAAGGAAGGCGCGCATGGTAGACTGTGGTTATTGGGGCGGGGTGGGAAACTTTTGATGAGAGGCAAAGGCAAAGGCTGAAGCAGGAGCCGGCTGGGAGGAAAGCTCAAAACGAACGGTGATTTTATACATGAGCGCGAAGATAGTATGGGGAAAAGAAGTTTCCATCAAATCACAGAAAGGTACGAAGACCGTGTGCTTACGGGCCCGCTAGGGACATCGCCTGAAGAGGTGAAGAGCGTCTAGAACATTTGACACTTCAAAAATCAGGGATCCCGAGCCTGTCCTTGCCGTGAAGTCAGAGCAGTAAATTGATATTCGGTAAAACCAGTCCGCGAACCAATCAAGCCTAGCGATGAAAGGAGTGCACCAGCGAGGACACAAAGGGATTGCCTTTCCCGGAAAACAAATAAAATGCGGAACAATAAGAATTCCCTATTTGGTATCCCCCCCTTCCCTTCGGTGTTCGCCGCGATGAACTGTGAAGTTCTGACTCAGCCACTTGAACCTAATTGGAAACAGACCCTTGCGCAGACTCCAGTGTCAAAGTCATCCAAGCAACTATGGTTGTAAGTATTCAAGTATTCTCGATTCCCCGCGTGCTAATATCTCTATTTTGACACCGGGGTACCAAGAAAAACACAAAAGTACTTAACTTTTGTTTGTTCTTGCTGAACTCAACGGCACCACTCACCCCATCATCGTACAGGGAAAAACACGGTCCGCACTTCAGGACGTCGTGACACGCGAATATACCATCCACCTCCACAAGCGTGTGCACGGCCGCTCGTTCAAGAAACGTGCTCCCACTGCAGTGAAATCCGTCGTTGCATTTGCCCAAAAGGAGATGGGCACTAGTGATGTACGGATCGACCCCAAGCTTAACCAAGCCCTTTGGGCGCGGGGAATCAAGAGCGTTCCCCACAGGATTCGTGTTAAACTTGAACGTGAGTCCATTACTCGGCGTCCATCTCCACTGCGAATGCCTCCTACTGACGCCACACTACACAGGGAAACGTAATGACGAGGAGAACGCCAAGGAGAAGCTCTTCACCTACGCAACATACGTCCCGACGGCGTCATTCAAGGTAGGGCTTTTAGGGTCCTTATTCTTCGGAATACTGGTAGTAATATAACAAACTTACAGGGTCTTGGGACAGTGACCGTAGACGCGGAATGAATGTCCGGTCACAAATGCCACACATGAAACAGTGATAAATGTCTTGTGAGGCTGTCGACGTACAGTACGCATGGCTCGATGTTGTACCAACACAGTAAAATTATCTTTTCAAGCAGTCACACGCAAAGTTCCTGTCGGCTGCCCGCAATCGCAGCCAGTGTTGTCGTGACGTGGATCAGACTTCCGACCCATTCGAGTCAGATTATGTGATACCTTTATATATTCGGAAAATCCTGTGTGTTGTGATTCATGTTCCTCACCCTCACGCACGACATGAATCGAAATGGAGTCGGAGAGGCTCACGTGTGTTCTCCCACCTCCCACACGCCACTTTCCTTTTTTATTACTACTTTGGACTGGGCGGGCCACTGCTCTGTCGGCACAAGCCGCAATTACTAAGCAGAAAATATGATCCCCCAAAATGGTCTAACATTTCGCACGGATTCTACGGTCCGGGCCGCGCTGACCGTTTCTGCCTGCGCCACTCAATTTTAAACACCGATTTCTTTTGTCTTTTCCTATTTTATTCCTAGAGTAAATAAGACCAAATATCACGTAAATGTTTGTGTATCGACGCGTGTCTGCGCTTGGTGCGCCCCCAAGGTCCAGAGAAGTGGGAATTAAGTAAGCGATCCTGCAGATCGTAAACATGAACAATTGTTCTGTTCTTGCTGACTGCACCGTCGAAAGTTGTGGCCCCCTCCTTCAGTCGACCTTCGCGGCATACATGTTCGATGAATTAAGACGAGATTGATGATTTTCTTTCAATTCGTGATACATGACGGTAGTGGAAAAGGAGTTTAGGGGTCGCCCACCTCACCAGACGGAATAATCAACCCCTCGTCCCAAACTTTTATTTCATCTGCGGAGAACAGACGATCGGAAAAACATAGGGCTTAGAAATTTCAGAATCAGATATCTACAAGGTGTGCGAAGACGATGGAAAAAGAATGAGAAAATTGAACAAGATTTGAGCTCAAAAATCACATTTGTCTCATTGACCAGTGTGACACTGTCTCTAGATAATTTATTTACGGGATTACAAATTTCGGGTACAGATCTAGACCCTAATTAGGAGCTTCCGAGTCATCGGGAAAGCCGCGGGTTGCGTTCCCTTATGGACGCGAGTCCATCGGGACGTCGTCTTCTTTCAACTACTATTCGAGGGCTCTTCCAAAGCCGCGGGTTGCGTTCCCTATGGACACAACCACAGTGGGAGCGGAATGGACACTCTATAAAGCCTTGCATCCTCGGCCAAGTACTTAGAGTTCCTGGCATCTAGCCTTCTGAACCGCACAGTCCGCTTGAACCCCCGGATACCACCCTCGTAGCTGTGCACATGCGATACCACTGGCTCTACCATGTGCTTTCATTCCTCACCGCCGCACCCCTCGCCGACTTCGTGACGCCCCTCGCTCCTTGGGGCGACATGCGCGTGAGGCACACCTGGAATGCCGTTCCGGCCAATTGGGAGACTCTGGGCTGCCCGTCTGCCGGCACTACTATCGACCTCTACATCGCGCTCAACCCCCACCAGGAGAACGCCTTGATTGATGCACTATACGAGGTCAGCGACCCCAAGCATCCAAGGCACGTCCATCTCACCACTGCTCCTCTCGCGCCTTCGTTCACGTGCGCCCCTCCGTTTCAGATATGGCGCCCACCTCTCTAAGGGACAGGTCGCCGAACTCGTCAGGCCGCACCCAGACACGCTCGAGCTGGTCACCTCCTGGCTCACGCACCACGGCGTGCCGCCCACCTCCATCTCAACAACACACGGCGGCGGGTGGCTCACGGTCAACAACGTGCTCGTGTCCCGGGCCAACGAAATGCTCGGCGCGTCATACCAGTTATACCGACATGCCGAAGTGAATGACACGATAATCCGCACGGTCAGCTACGCACTCCCCGAGGTATTGCACGCACACATTCAGGCAGTCACGCCAACGACATACTTCGCCTCTACACAGACGCTGCGGCAGACATCACGCAGGCGCTCCGTCGAAGCAGCGGCAGCGTTGGCAAAGGGGGAGGCCGCGTCAGGTAAACCCATGATAGAGCGACTATCGAGCCGCGCCGTTGAGACCACGCCGTCACGACTGCGCAGGTTGTACAAGACGTTCGCATATGTTCCTGCCGCGGCTGACCGGAATTCGCTCGGGATATTTGGCTACCTGAAAGATTACCCGAGTGAGGCGGATCTGGCTTTGTGCATGGATGAGTTTCGCTCCGATGTGCAACCCCCCAGTCTGGCAACCTTCATCGTCGAGCAGGTGAACGGTGGTGAGTACGACCCGGACACCCCTGGCTCAGAATCGAGCATCGACGTCCAGTACACCTCGGCCATGGCATACCCTACCCCGATCATTTTCTACAGCATTGGTGGCACGGCGGAGTTTTCGGTCAGCGGCGAGCCACTCCCTGGAGACGCGGTGCTCGAGTCGCTCGAGTACGTGCTCAAAAAGACGGACATCCCGCAGACCATCAGCATATCATACGGCACTTACGAGCGGAATGTTCCGCGGGAATATGCGAGGGCCCTGTGCATCCTGTTTGCACAGCTCGGCGCCCGTGGCGTCAGCGTCCTCTTACCTTCAGGCGACGAGGGCGTCGGCAAGAACTGCAAGGGCGAGTCGGGAAATGACCAGTTCGTCCCCGAGTTCCCTGCATCCTGTACGTGTGGCGTTTTGTCACCCCTTAAAAGTACTACACAAGCACAATTACAAGTAGCTCACCAGACTGCCGTGGTTTCGCAGGTCCCTATCTCACTGCCGTCGGCGGCACTACAGACTACGACCCCGAGGTTGCGGCTCCCCTCTCTGGAGGCGGCTTTTCGGACCACTTTCCACGCCCCGCCTACCAGGACGTCGCCGTGTCCGCATTCCTCGAGCGCCAAAGTACCCACTATTCTGGCCTCTACAAGTGCGCTCGCTGCTGTCACCTAACCCAACCGTTTCTTACTTTGTGATTTGTGCAGCCCTGAGGGTCGTGGCATCCCTGACATCGCCGCCCAAGCTCTCGCATTCGTAGTTTTCGTCGGGGACGAAGACTTTGTAGTGGATGGTACAAGCTGCTCAACTCCCGTGTGTCTTTCCCTATTCCATCCGCTCTGCGTTGTCCACTCTCAGCTGACCATCAATGCTCAGACAGTGGCAGGCATAATCTCGCTGCTGAATGACTATCTTATTACGAACGGCAGGCCCCCGCTTGGTTTTCTCAATATCCGGCTATACGACGACGGATTCGCGGGCCTCAACGACATCATATCCGGCTCTAACCCTGGCTGCGGAACCGATGGATTCTCTGCCGTCCCTGGATGGGATCCCGTTCGTCCCGCCAAATCTGTGTCTTCGTTTTCGACGTCGGCTTATTCGTGTTCCATAGGTCACGGGTCTTGGGACGCCCGACTTTGAAAAACTGCAGAACATCTTTATGATGCCCCTGACGCAGGACAGAGAAATCAGCCCAAGATTCGTGGACCTGCTGACTCGGAATAACAGCGATAGGTGAGCCCCACCTCCAAACTACATGCACAAGTGGATTCGAGGCGCCAGGGAAATAGTTTTCGCATCGATTCACTCCCCGCGTGACGTCCACTGGCACCTCATAATTGCAACAACAAAATATTCAGTATTTGTTGACTCGGCTTTCTGTACCTGTAAGATATGTCTTTGGTCTTGCTTCATTTCGGACTCACAATCTGTCATTTCTCGTACAACAAAACTCGGACCTCACCGGCCTCCGCTGCATGACTCAATACACGCACACCCGCGCGACTCCGACTCTCCGACTCTCCCCTCGTCCTAGCGCACTATGTGTCCCGGATTTTCCAGCACTTGGTATGTCGCTACACTAATCCCTCGGGGTATTCGGGGTGAATATCAGTGGGTCGTAGAAGGGGAATCAATACCACAGGACGTATATCGGCATATGCTTACAGGCCAGCCAGACCCACCAAGGTCCTGTATCCGAAATGTACATAACAGATTCAGTGGAGTAATATCACGCACCTCTAATTCGACTATACCTGTTCCGATATATGTTACTGTAAAGCCGCTTTCAGGACCTGAGGCCCACTGGAAGGAACTATATTGAGTAGGCGGTGTGGGCGGATGAGAGAACCTCCGTTTTAAAAACAGCTTACCCACTCTTCAGATCAGTGTTCACCTGCTCAATACTTCTCAGTCCGGGTCGCAACCTATCGATCCCAGAATCGAAATATGTGGTGGGGTACTCTTCTCTTTTTTTTGTTTTCTCTCTTTATCATGCCTACAATCCTACCTGCGGCCGCTCCTCGGTGAAATTCGAGTTAGCAACTCTGTTGAAGGAATGGAGGGGGGCACAAGACGGTCACCAGAGCACTCAAGAACACCTTGCACTCTCACTCGCATGGTGTGCTGCGCTTGTTGTAACCAAGCCTGCACAACAAGAGGTTGCCATTCATAAGTAATCCACCGAATGTCTTTCTGATAACCACTTGTTCTTTATGGGGGTATAACTCAATGAACCAATCAATAGCCAAATTCTGTTCTGATCTACCCTAATAACCCTACTTATGTACAGGTTAAACGGGGGTAAAATATAAGGACCATTACACCGCTGTGCAGGTAACCCCGGTGAGAATGTACAATGTCTAGGTGAAGAATTCTGTCCCAAAGCAATCACGTCGCAAATATGCCAATAATTTTGAACGGCGGGACGCTGGCGCCTTCCGAGCCAAGCAGTACGCACTCGACATAGTGTGAACCCCTTGCCACGTTGTGGTCAATTAACTGCAACCTGTTTGTTTCGCGTCCAATTAGCGCGCATGGTAAAAGCGGACGACAGATAGCACTCACGTAGCTTCCTCGTCGTCACTTTCACCTTCATTCTCAATGGTGACCTTTCCGATGTAGTTGTCGTCTACCCAGCAGTCGATCGCGCTACCACCCTCGGCGCCGAGCACCGAGCGCGGCTCGCGCACATAATAAATGCCAATGTCGCCCGCGCCGACGCTGAGCGGCACCCGCAGGCGGCTCGTCGGGAGCGTGCTGTACCAATAGTGCGACGCGCTGCTCGTCACGGGGACGCTCGTCTGCGGCGGGTGGTGCGCATTCCAGCCGGAGCCGAAGAAGAGCGACGGCGGGAGGGGGTTCACCAGATCGTTGGCGGACACGCATGCCGGTGCGATCTCCTCGTACACGCGCGGGGACATGTCCGACGGCCGGGACCCGATCCGCGAGGCGGGCACCTGGAGGCCGACGGCGCCATGGCCCGTTGCGGCTCGTGGTCGCGGCGCATCCGGATCGGCAGCGGCAGCGGCGGGGGCAGCACCTTTGCGTGGCCCTTTGCCACCGAACAATCCCGTCGCGTCTTTGGGCGGAGTGCCAGCCTGCACGCCGAGCGTGTAATATATGGGCAGGGCTGCACCAGAGCCCCGGGCGGCACTCCATGCGACGCAAACCTGAGATTGGATGTATGCGGTGAGGATGTCGGCGAGGAGGCCGTGGCCGGCGGCATTTGCTAGGATAGCGTCGGCGTAATACCGGGAGATGGAGTAGGGCGAGGTGATGTAAGACGGGTATAGCGCGGCTTTTGAGCTAGGGGTGGCAGAGTGTGTGAGCGTAAAGTAGGGCGTGACGTCAGGGAGATAGTGGGGTACCTGATATGGGGTACGTCGTAGAACTGGGAGACGACGCTGTGCCAGTGGTCAGGCCCAGCAAACCCGTTTTGTTCATGCACTTGGGGTGAAAAGTGGCCGAGGACAATGACGGCGGGTGAGTCTGGCCGCAAAAGGATGGATCGTACGAGCAACTCAAAGTTGTCGAGCGTCTGACTGTCACTTAAACGGATTATCAGCGGGAAATTTCCCCAGCCAGATGGCGAACGTGACTTACGCCTTGTCATCGGTATCTAGCTCGAGAATCACGAGATCGGTATAATCTGGTAGATGATGCGCGCTGCAGAAGGAGAAGTACTCTGAGTTGGTGCGCCGAATTGCGCCGTTGGTAAGCTCTGAGGCTGGGTGAGGGAAGATGGAGTTCCACCAGGAGAAGAAACGAGAAGGATAGCAGTCTTGAGAGATTGGGTCATCGCCCGCACCGTGGCACGAAGAGACTAGATATTGTCACGAACGAGGACGATACTCGAAAGGGGGAGATGCACTTACTAGAACCACCGATCACGCTGATGGTGACGGGTTGGCCAAGAAGGGCCTTGTGGATGACCTGCTGAACTCGGGCGCCGCTGCCCAAGTGGAGCCAGCTCTTCGAAATTGCCAGGGCGCTGTATTTTTCAGCAAGAATATCGCCTTTTCCGAAAGTGGGACAGAAGGGAAACGGGTTCTGTGCAGCTTCGTTGTCGGCGTCCGAGAGATTGAGATAATTTATCGGGTGCAGCCCGGCAGAGTACTGTGAAGGGTGGTTGCGCAAGTAGTAGGCGGCGTCGGAAGAGTGGGAAGGGAGAATGAGGCGGGTAAAAAAGATCACGGAAAGAAAGAGCGCAAGGATGAGCCAGATACGATTTGGTAGGCCAAATGTACGTTGGTTCAGCCGAGAGGGGGGTTTGTCTGCAGAGGAGAGGATGGCAGACGGGGGCAGACCTGGTGTTGGCGGAGCGATGAAGGCTGAGCTTTTCGCGGTTCGGCGCTGCATTAGTGGCGAAGGGTCAGACTTTGAAGGAGGGAAAAGTTGGGAGGGGGGCGGGCTCGGTGAGGAGGAGGACATGACGGCGACGGCGAGAAGAGCAACTAACTCCTCGGCGTGTCTCCGAATCCCGCGTGCCAGCGAGGCGCCCGTTTTTTTATCTCTTAGTCTCCAACAACCACGCCAATGCAGCCAGCGAGGGTATACCGGCGTGTACCCACATCCGTCGCCGTCCTCTTCGGTATCGTCGTCGGCGCACTGCTCACAAGACTCATCTCCTTCTCCTATTACTCTAATTATTCCACCTCATGGCGCGGTAGCGGACACGCGCCTATACACAACTCACCCCGTCCAACCTCCTCTCGCCAGGTTCCTCCCACCACCGCACAACGACGACGCGTTCTAGATATCCTCAGCACTCTTTCGCCCCATTACACGCGCGAGTGCACACGGAATCTTAACCCCTTGTACGTACAGCAAGCGCGCGAACGCTATGCACCCCTCATTGGCCACAACCCGCCTCCGTCCAAGTCTTGGCTCTTTGATCTCGGCCTCGGCGGTCTCGACCCAATCCCCCGCCCGAGCCAGGAAGAGGCATCGTATTACAGTCATAGGCGCGACCTTTCCGGCGGAGAGCACAAGTACTTTTTTGCCATCAACCTCTACAATTCCTTCGACGTGATTCCAGACATCTTCGCCACCCTCTTCCGCGTTGCCGCCGTCCTGGGTTACCACAACGTCTACGTGTCCATCTACGAGAACGGCTCCACCGACCAGACAAAGGCTCTCCTCCGCATCTTTGATGCTCTCGCTCGCTCCGTCGGTCTACGAGTTACTATTCGCACATCTCAGCGCACACGCGGCGCGTTCAATCACCGCATCGAGTATCTCGCCGAAGTTCGAAACGCCGCCTTTGTACCCCTCCACGAGCTGCGGGACGATCAGAACGAGTACTTTGATACCATCGTGTTCATGAACGATATCCTTCCATGCATCGATGACCTTCTCGAGCTTATCTTCCAAAGCCGTTTGAATAATGCCGGCATTACCTGCGCCGCGGATTACATGTATCATGATGAGCTCGTACGTCCATCTTTTTCTATCCCGCTCTTCACAACTGATTTCGGGTATTTAGGGTGCTCCGGTCTTCTATGATAACTGGGTCGCGCGTGACATCAACGGTACCGCTCTTGAAAATGCTCCTTTCGAGGATATTTTCCACCACGGCACCTCGTCTGTACGCTTCCAGCAGCACCTGCCCGTCCAGGTCCAGTCCTGCTGGAACGGCGTCGCCATCCTCGACCCTGCTCCCTTCTACAAGCCCAAGCACGTCCGCTTCCGGATGGCACGCATCGCCGAAGGCGAGTGCTCCGCCAGCGAGTGTTCTCTCATCTGCAACGACTATTGGGAGGCCGGTTACGGACGCATCCTCATGGTGCCTCGCGTAAAACTCGCATACGATCGGGTACGTATTTATCTCCGTTGTCCATCAGCCGCACTAACGAATGCTCTGCAGAAAGTTTTCGACATTATTCACCCGCCGCGGCGCAATTTGACCACGATTCGTGGCTACGTCCGCCTCGGCGGGCTCCCTGACAACCCACGCACAGATCCCCAAGATCGTTCATGGTTTGGTCCTCACGACCGCCTCTTCACGGAAGAGGAAGGCGAACCCATCGACTTTGTGCCTGGTCCCCCTCATGGTGCGCACAATTCCTTCCCCTCCACACCGGTTTTTGTTGCTGACCCCATGTGTAGTGTGGTGTTGGGGCTGGGACGGAGCCGGTGACCTCGACGGTCCTGATGTCGATCCCATCTGGGAGGAGGTGCCAGAGAAGTCAAAGTTGGCGCACGCTGTAGAGGTTAAGCATGATAGGAGCTTCAAGAATCACTAGTCGAAAGTGGAGGGCATTCGGACTAGGGGACGGACCAGTGACGGACCTCAGATCAGATGGATACACTAACGGCGCGCTTGAACGCTTTAATGAACCTCATGCTACGAATAATCGAGCCTGCCTCTGCTTCTAGGCAGTGTAAGATACAGTGGTGCAATAGCCCTATGCGCAGACGTTCCGTGGTATATAGTGGGCTTCATTTATTAAACAAGTGTGAGACCGATGAGCGAGATACAGTAAGTGCATTGCCGTTGGTGGTGCGGAGAGGAGCAGAAAGCTCAGGAAAACCGCTTCCACGCATGCTTTTCGTATTCCACCATCTGCTTGTGCTTTTTTGGTCTGTGTCGTTGGATATTTCGGTAAGCGGACGTGGGCAACAAAGGAGGGGGATCACGTACAATACGGGACCGCGCGGTTCGACCAGCGCTCGGTGCTGCATGCTCAAATATCGATCCCGGAACAAATTGCCTGTAGGCTACCAAGACAACACGACGTCAGCCGTCGCACGACCGATCCAGCGGCACGCACCACACACCTGAAGGCCACGCAGGCTCTCGCTGAGCTCCTCGCCGAGCTGTACGTCCACTTCCCCCTCGCGCACTACGTGTTTGCCTAGTTTCTGCCCCGCAAGACCACTTTGCGCGAGAAGCGCCTCCCGCTTTACACGCCGTTCTTCTGCGGCCCGGGCACGAGCTACGCGAGTCTTGTCTGCGGCTTTGCGTAGGGACTTGGCAGAGTCAACGGATGCATGTAGCCGTTTACGCAGCGTACGCTCCACGAGGGCATGTTTCTACCATAATAAGCGAGGCGGTTGGAGTGAAAGGGGTGTCGGGCATACCTCGGCGCGCAACTTCTCCGCTTTTCGTCTCTGCTGTTTCGTCTTGCGCAGCGGCACCGCCGTGTTATTTTTCACAGAACTAGCGCTCTCGGGCTCCCGCTCCGACCCATCATCGGTGGGGTCGCCTCCCGGCTGGTCTATCAGCATGCCCCGCACGCCTCCCTCGCCGCCGTCTGCGTTCCGTGCACCGAGAATGCGCACCTTTGTGGCCTCGAGCGCCTCTGCTTCCTGTACGCGGCGCAGTTCGGCTTCGTGCGCGGCGAGGAGGAGCGTGGTGTGGGCAGCTTCCGGTGGATTATACGACGTTCCGGCATGTGGAGCGGGAACTGCGGGCAGAGCGATCGCGGTGCGTGGATGGGGGACATCTGGCGCCTGTGCGCAGTGACCAGCATCAGGACTGCGGACGTGGGGAGAAAGCGGCGCGCACTTTGACTTTGGCCCCGGCGTTCAGCGCCGTCTCTGCAGACCACACGTCGTATTGCCCACTTTTTTTCACGGCTTCTGATACTTCGAGAAGAGCGCTTCCTGCACCAGGTTGAGAAGGGTCCACGATGCTGTTCAGTGGGCCCCTGCGGTCCTTCCGCGCGATTCTGAGCAGCCGCTCTTTATCGCGGGCACTCACGAGAGACTTTCGAGGTCTCGCGTGAACTGCAGGGACCGCAGAGCGATGAGTGATTATTTGATGTGACTTCAGGGAGGCGCGGGAGAAGCGCGGGAGAGACTTGCGAACTGAGAAACAGAGGGGGGGGGGAGGATTATAAGGTGGGAGCGTGAGAAAGGTGAGGAGAGGCGTCGTGCCTTTGTCGTCGCCTTTGGTATCGACGACGAACAGCTCGCTGTCTGTCCTTTTCTGTAATGTCGACCTATGAATAATCATAACTTAAGATCAATGACGACGGGGAAGAAATAAACGCGCACCCAAGCGTGCGCTCTTCATCGCGAAGAGCGTCGAGTGTCTCCTCAAGATCTTCGATGTCGACGTTCTTCCTCCACGCCCTTTTCCCTTTCCTGCTCGACTGATTATGCTGCGCGGGTGCACCCACGGTGGACGCAGCTATCGATTTCTTTTTGAGCCTGAGGACAGAGAGTGCCATGATGGCAAATTGAGAGAGCGGTACACGGGCCGCCAATCTAACATCGATATAAAGCTCGTCGTACCTGCCCCTTTCATTGGTGAGCGCTGCACTGCTACCCCGCATACTGCAGCGTCATACACATTTACG
The DNA here is from genome assembly GCA_021527035.1 of Lactarius vividus. Taxonomy (NCBI): domain Eukaryota; kingdom Fungi; phylum Basidiomycota; class Agaricomycetes; order Russulales; family Russulaceae; genus Lactarius; species Lactarius vividus. The sequence goes on along the minus strand of JAKELG010000007.1, from coordinate 460,002 downwards.
CGCTTGGATCCTAGTACATTGCATTCGGAAGATTTAGCCTTCTAGACATGTCAAGCATGGATGTAGATGCGATTGAAGAGGTAGAGATGGAATACTACGGCGCTACTCAAACAGAGGCGTCTTCTAGCAAAGCCGCCCCATGGTCCATCGTTGTCGACGAGGCCCATCCTTTTGACCTCGATGCGTACATATCTGGTTATTCTGGTACGTCTGTATCTTGCCATTCCACCCTATTTGTTGGGTTTTGACGCGACGCAGGTCGAACGGCTTTGGATCGTTTGATCTACATCATCATGCACTCCCCTGCTCTTGCCCAACAGGCCCTCATTCGCTCTCTTCAGCTCCTCACCGCACCGCCGCAACGTGACACAGGACTATACGAAATCATCTTGTCTGCTTACAAAACTACAGCAACTCAACCCGGTGTCGAGCTTCCGTCTCTCGAGGAGCTTGTCCCCGATCTCACACCATACCTTTCTTGGATCGAGGAGACCGATGAACGTAACTCTGCGGATCGCCGGAAGCTCGAGGTGGAGCTCAAGACGTATACCGGGAACATGATCAAGGAGAGCATCAGAATGGCCCATCGAGACCTCGGCGCATTCTACCGTGCCACGGGCGGCTTCGATAGCGCTCTGCGCCATCACACCAAGTCGCGTGAATTTTGCACCACAACGCAAAACATGCTCGACATGTGTCTCTCCGTATTGGAGGCAAGCCTTCCCCCCCGTCCTAACTTTTATTCTGTCGGCTGATTCCCCCTGTAGCTTCTCCTCGAACAGCGCAGCTTTTCACACATCCCAACGTATGTATTCAAGGCAGAGTCTGCGTTGGACAGCATCGCGTCGTCTGGGCTCTCGGGTACCAGCTTCGGTCATGGGCTAGGTTCCTCAGGGCAGAAGAGAGTCGACCTGCACCACTCAGTCGAGGCGAAGCTCGCACTTTGCGCCGCGCTTTCGCACCTGTTTAACATGAACTACGCAAAAGCGGCGCAGGACTTCCTACAGCCGATGTCCGCTGCGGCGCTCTTGCCTTGGACCGGCAATATCGTCTCGGTGGGAGATATTGGGGTGTATGCGACACTTTGTGCGCTCGCGACTTTGGGGCGCAATGAACTCAAGTTGAGGGTCTTGGAGGGTGGCGAGGGGCTGGCGGGTGAGGGAGAGGGCATGAAAGAGCTTTTGGACGCCTGGATGTCCAGCAACTTCCGTGTCGTGCTCGAGCTGCTGGAAAAGTTTTCTGTAAGTGCTCTGCGCATCTCTTTTTGTTTTGTTTCCCCGTGTGATGAGCTCCTCTTGAATCCAGACTCGTCATTTGCTCGACCCCCTGCTCGGTCCGCACGTCGTGAACCTCACTGCGCTGATCCGTGCCCGCGCGGTCGTGCTGTATTTCCAGCCATTCGCGACGATTCGGCTCGAGCGCATGAGTGCAGCGTTCGGATGGACCGTCGAAGATACGGAAAGGGAGGTCGTCGCGCTCATTCAGCGAGGGGATATCCTCGGCCGGGTCGACAGTCAGAATAAAATACTCAGGGCACGCTCGACGAACCCCCGCGCGCAGCTGTACGCCCACGCGCTCAAGGCCGGGGCCGAAATGCAGAAAGCCACAGACAAGTTATTGCTCCGCCTCCGGCTGTGAGTCTACTCGCTCGCCAAACGTCACACCTGACCCGACACTGATTCGTATCGACACAATAGCCAACAAGCAGATTTAGTCGTTCGCAAGCCGCAGCCGACACCAGCCTCCGGTGCTGGGGCCTCCGAGTCCGCGGAGCAGTAAGTCACATTCCTGCACCGTTCATGGTTTTGGTATCGCACATTTGTTCCACATACGCACCGTTACAAACTCGAGATGCATTTTGAATCCCCCGCCGACTCCTTGGGGTGTTGTATACAATCAGTCTATTCCAAAAAAAAGTGCTATTTCTCACGGGACGATCAATTGGGCAATGCTCTTATCTTGGCGAGTTGAAAAGCTAGAAGGGTGAAGGGTCCTCAACCCGTGAATATACTGATTGTAACAATACTGGCGTCATAAAACGTAAAAACTGAAGACGCGCCGGAATCTAGGTGCGTAGCCAAGCAGTCTTTGCTATCTTCTTCAGTCTCTTCTGCTCTTTAAAGCGCTCCTGCAAGTGTTTGGTAAGTGTACCGCATGTGCACTTTGTAAACAGCGTCCCCCACCAAATCCTTTTTAGTCGGCCTTTTACGTTTCTTCCCGTTTGCCTCGTCTTCCTCTTCCTGTTTGCTTCTCTCCGCGACCTCGTGTTCCCACTGTTCCATGTTGAAGTACACGGAGCTCATGCGTTTCATACGTTCGTACTCCGATAGATGGGTAGGGTCCCGTCCGTCCGGTTTCGTAAATGCTCCCGTATGAGCGTTGAACCTCGCAGCGAAGTTATATGCGCTGCCTGGAGTAGACGGCCCAGCGAGGGTTGGATCGAGGTGCGCGAGGGACGGGTCGATGCCCTGCGCAGCGGCGGCCTCCTGCAACGCGTAAATCTGCGCGACAGATGCGGGTACATGTGTCGCACCAGAGGAAGACCCGGAGGGCGCCCCTTCTTGAGCGTTGGGAGGTGTGGCAGAGGCAGAGGCGGGTAGGGACGAAGAGGCGCTCGCGTTGGGCTGCAAGGGATTGACCCAAGTAGTTTCCTGAGTGGTCGTATTGTAAAAGTAATATGCGTTGTGGGATGGTGACCAGATTGCCTGCCAATCTCCTGATGACGGTGGAGATGCGCTCGTTGAAGATGAGGGAGCGTGGGGCTCAGCATTGGACGGCAGAGGGTCGTCATTGGCTCCCTCTTCGTTTACCTCCTGCACTTTATCTTTATCGAGCGAAGGAGACTGTTCTTTTGACGCAGGGGATGGGCTAGGACTCTTGCTTGGCGGGTTGGACATCGTTGGTGGAGGCTGAAGGGAGATATCGGCACTCGCCGGAGTCGGTGATTTGGGGTCTCGGGTCTCTTGAGGAGGTTAGAGGGTGAGGTCGTCGTTGAGCATGATCTCCGAGTCAAGCATGGATCCACCTGGCCCGATAGCCCTGCCGTCTCAACAACCCCTACGCTCTGCCCTCAAGCATTCCTCTCGTCCGACCACGCCCTCTGCGAGTTCTCCGCCAATTTCTCCATTCTTTCAACCCTCACCAATCCCACCAGTGCCACAAGTCCCCATCCTTCCTACAGCATCCCCCGTCCAGAGCACCGTTAGTACCTTGAATTCCCCACTTCCTACAACTAGCCCCTCGGCATCTGGTAGCCCCTCGACGTCTGGCATACTGCCTCCCCCGTCTTTAAATGTACAATCCCCGATTTCTACCATTGGTCCGAATGCAGGGTATACGTCGAAAGTATCCTTTGATACGTTCGAGAACCCTGTGGCATCTATGTTCTCATTCACCTTGCAAGTCAAGTCGGATGGGTACGAGCGTACCCCAAGCACCCGCGTATTTTTGTGTGCTTCCAGTCCGGATGATAGTGGCCGTCATGCACTGGACTGGGCAGTCGAAGGCCTAGTACAGGACGGAGACGAGCTTATCGTTTTTCGTGGGATAGACCAAGACGAGTTAGGTTCGTCAATCCGACTTCTCATTCGCTTATTGTCTGTCTAATCAGTGTCTGCAGAGAGAGATCACGACGTGGTCCGTGAGGAGGCTAGAGATCTTATGCATCGAATACAAGAGAAATGCGTAGAAGTCGATCCGGATCGAAAGGTATCTGTCCGTTCACTGCTGCGCCGGTTGACATTTATTGTTTTCTCAGCTATCCATCATCGTCGAGTACATCGCAGGAAAGGTTACGACGACGATCGACCGTCTCATTGCGCTCTACCGCCCTGACTCTGTTGTTGTTGGTACACGGGGTACTCGAAAGATGAAACAGGCGTTCGGAGCGGCCTTTGGAGCGCAAAGCGTAGGAGGCGTCTCGAAGTACTGCCTCAGTCACTCCCCCGTACCCGTCATTGTGGTGCGCCCGGAGAGCAAGGTCCGAAAGACGCTCGACAAGCGTCGCGCTGATCCGAAGCGCGGGATACATTTCGATGAGTATGAGTCTCTTGATGCAGTTACAATAGAACCATAACTGATGGTGTTGTGGTAGTCTCCGACTACGATCGCAGAGAAGCAATGTTTCTGGACCTGGGTTGTCCATCACATCTACCATGTCCCGTTAAATAGATAAATACAGTGTACTGGTACTTGTAGTTCGAGACACGATCACATGACCCTATGAAACCGTCCGCGTCGAGTCGAGTCGACACCCTCGCTTCAGCTTCAACAACGATGGACGGCACTGAATTCGGTCGCTATGGTGTCCTGCGCTTCATGAGACGCCATGAAGACACTGTCATAGCTTCTTACCCAATAGACGACGACGAGCTCACCTTTGGTTGTGATTCATCCTGTAGTGTTCGTCTTTATTATCCCACCGTTAGCCCTCTCCACGCCAAAATATTCTTCCAGGAGCGCAAAGTCGGTTGTTCATCCCTTTCCTCTCTTACTGGTAGCTAATCATGCTTCTCAGGCATTTATAGAGGTGCTGGGAGTACATGGTCTCTTCGTCGACAAATGTCGAATATTCCCAAAAACCAAGCCGACCACCACAATAGTCCCATTGTCAAACAACTCGGAGCTAGAAATCAACAAGAAGCGTTTTCGCTTCGAGTATCCGCCCAAGGCGCTCCGTCCCGTCCTGGCTTTCACCCCGTCAGCGTCGACCTCGAAATCTGCTCGGAAGCGTATTCTCAGGCTATCCATGATTCAGAGTGCCCAAGTCTTTACCCCCCGCCCCGATCCTGACCCCCGCGTCAATCTGCGTGTGCTGCAGACCCCGATCCGGTTAAACAGTTCGCCGCTGAAACAAGCCTTCAAGCAGGAGCAGGATGACCAACAGGACAAAGAGGACGGCACGCCCATTCGTCTTGTCGAAGGAAATCGCCCGCAGGTCGTCGAGGAAGAGCAGGATCTCGTGATTTTGGAAGAAGTTGATGCTCCCGAGGCTTCTGCTCCATCCCAAGCGGCCCAACACGTGCGTGGCCCTCAAGCAGGAGCACCACATGCGGCGCCTGGCTTTCCGCTTGCCCCATCCCACCAGCCACAGCAGTTTCAGACACCACGTCGGCGGTCAGCCCGGCCGTCGTTACATCGCGCGGTACTGATCCGTTCTGCCCAGCGCGCGGCAATACGTTTCGAGATGGAGCAGGAGCAGGAACTGGAGGAGCGTGAAGTGGAAGAACACGTTGCAACAATCGATGAACAAATGGAGGTGGACGAGGAAGACGAAGGCGATCAAGACGCTATCATAGAAGAATTCGACGAGGAAGTCTATCAGGAAGGTGCCGCAGAGGGCACAGAACCGGACTCGAGGCCAATATTTGGCTGGCGCAAGAGTCTCGAGGCTTTTAGGAGCAGCATACATGCCCTCCGCTCTCCTTCGAGGTCTCCGGAGAGGGATGAGGACATGGAGCAAGACATTGCAGAGGTAACAGAGCTCGTTTGAGGGACATTCGAGTTCTGACTGACTTGTTTGTTCGAAAGGCTCACGAAGATGTCGAGGAGTATACTGCTCCCGATCAAGATGAACCGTTGGACCGAGATGATGAACCACAAGAGCCCGGGGATGAAGAGGGCTTGGGTGATGCATCCCATGAAGGCGACGCCAAACCTGGAAGCGACTTTGCTAACCGGGGTTCAGTGACTCCTCAACTCACCCCCCAACGTCCGGAGCAGCGTTTATATTTTATGACACCACAAACTCACAGGCCCAACGGGGCTCCCAGTCTCGCGGATCGCGTCAGAGGGCGCCAATCGACAGGTGGCGCTGCCTGGACCAGCTTGGCCAAACCGTGGACGGTTGCTGAAGACCCGGCCACTGCTGTAGACAAGAGTGCTCCTCAGGCAAACGCGGAATCGAGAGAACGAAGAGTCAGTCAATTGGAGAGACGGGTATGATTTCATTGCTCTCAAACTGCTAGCCTTATGTATACGCTTCTTTCTTTGCAGGCCATCCAGGAACGAAGACGCTCTGCACTCACTCAACCTGACGAGTTCTTTGGAGAGAATATTCCTGGGTCACGGCGTAATTCGTTGGGCCCAGAGACACCTAATTCAAAAGCGATGCTCGGTGTGGCTTCCCCATCCAAGATCTGGCCCGCCATTAAGGAAGACGAAGAGGAAGTTGAGACTGCCATGCTACTCGAAAAGATGAAGGAGGTGGTCGAAGGGATGCAGCGCCGACGAAGCATGCAGCCCGAGGCTCCTATCTTCAACAAGACGGAAATATGTGACGAGGACATGGCGCTTCAAGATGAGACACCGGAGGGTGATGAAGCGATTGTCGAAGATCAATGTCCCTCACAAACGGATCCCCACCCTGTTACCCACTCGTTCCCTGCTACACCACAGATGTCAGATCTTAGGCATGTCTTCTCTGAGAAGCGCGCGGCAGGTATGCCGACGCCTTATGCTGGCGTCCGTAAGCTCTTCCAGGCAGAGCAGGCCCGGGATCCCGAGACCCCTCGCCTAGATGGGGTACGCGAGATGTTTTCCCGTGCAAGGCAGCAAGAACCAAGCACACCGATCTTCGAAGGAGTCGACGAGATGCTTGTAACGCCGCCTGAACATCCCTCTCAAGAGCCTGCTGGGCAAAGTGACGAAGTTGACGCGCCAGAGGTGGCAGCTCCAGCTCCGACGCGCCTGCTGAGGCCAGCTTCTGGGGCCACAGTGAAGACACTGGCCGTTCGCATGCGCGAGGGCCGGGAAACTCCCACTGACATGTCGGAGCTCGCCGACAACGAACAAACACCTGACGCACCACCGGCCAAACCTTCAAAGCACAATGCAAACGCGCCAAAGGCATCAATCGTGAGGCGAACGACTCGAAGAGCCGAAGCCGAAGGGAAGGAGGTGATAGTTTGACCAGAACTGTGATCGAGTCCAAATACTAACGCAACGCGATTCTACCAGGAGATGGCGCAGGCGCCAGCCAAGTCGGTGAGCAAGGCGAGGAAAGTCGTGACCCCGGAGGTCAGCGAACCTCCTGCACAACCGAAGCCCGCTGCGTCCAGACTCGAATCCGGACGACGTTCGCGTACGGCCACGAAGTCATCTGGGTCTACGGACCAAGAGCCCGCCGAATCGAGCAAGCCAACGCGCAAGACAGCACGGGGCACGAAGGCTATGATTGCACCAGCACCCGAACCAGAACCAGAGCCTGCGAAGAGTATACGTCGGGGAGCGAGACGGGGCCAACCGGACGTGGCACCAGCTGCCGCCACGATCAAGCGGCGCGCGGCCAAGCCAAAAGCGGGCGATGGCGATGACGTAGATGATCTACCAGAGCCCGTCGATCGCGCCGAGCCTTCCGGGACACCTCTCCTTGCTGCTCGTACGCGGCGCGGGAAAGGCAAACCTGCGGAGTTGGAAGACGGGAACGCAGGCGCGGCGGGTGCGCAGCGCACTGCCCAAGGCAGGCGGACACCCACTGCTGCTGCCGCTGCTGCTACCAAGGTGCGTGCCGCTGCACCGTCCGCGAAGAGCGCGCGTGGGACCATAGAGAAAGAGAATACGCCTGAGCGAATTCATGTGAAGGAGGAAGACGATGTGCAGCAGCAGCTGCAGCCACCAGCGGTTGTTGCCAAGGGCGTGCGGACGCGCAAGGCGACGACAGCAGCGCAGAGGGCACACAGTGAGACGGAGAAGGATGCGGATACGGCCAAGCGAAGGCGAGGGCGCCGAGAACGAGGGCCGCTAGTGGGAGGAAGTAAGTGCGAACGTTGCGCTGCGTAGATGAGCCTTGTTCGTGCGCTACGCTCATGATTGTATAACTATTACGACTGTTGACGACCTTTGCTCTGTGTTATGAACGTATTACACCCTCTTCCTGTGGTATCCTCTCTGTCGGTGGCGTCGAGCCAAGAGTATCATTGTCATCATTGGTGCGGGCCCGGTTCATTGGCAGGTGTTCCAAGCTCAGACTTTGGTGCTAGTATGTGCGCTCTCTTAGTGTATTGGAAGGCAGGGCCGGGTTTCCTAGTACTGTGGGTTCTGTGACACGCCTACTGTACTGTCTTGGTTCGTAGATGTCTCAGACTGGTCTTCGTCATAGTTACAGTATACAGAGTTTGACATCACGCTTGCCTCATGCAAACGGCGGGCTATGTCACGGGTTAGGTAGGTCTCAGAAGAAAAAAATAAGTTGGATCACGACGGCAGTGCATGAGGACTGAGTACGACCACCGTTCATACATTCATATACCGGTCGCAATAAAGTACTATCATGAACTACTTAAGTTTGCCCAGAGTCGTCGTCAACACCCACACGTCGTCGCCTTTAGTAATCATCAAGCTCTCAGACGCCCTATCCTTCAGTAACTCGGGATTCAAGTCCAAGGTCGGATAAGACACCTTTCCAACTTTACCGCCCCAATCAAAGTCGACCAGCATCACTGATTCTCCTTTGCAGAGGATGTTTGCGTCCCTTAAGTCACCACGGACAAGGTCCGCTTGCATGGAAGTTGTTCATCAACAATCTAAGCTCCTTCATCCAACGGTCACGGTGAGAGGTGAGCAAGGTCCGAATTCGTAATTGAGATGCCAGATTCGATATATTCCATAGCCACAGCATACCACCCTCCAGGAAGTCGTTCGTAGCCAAGAATCAATGGCGCATGACCAGCTTCGGCACAAAATTGGTGCAAATCGATTGAGTACTGTCGCACGAACTTGATGAGGATGAATTTGTCGTCTGATCCAAGGTCCAATCTTTCGATTCTTCTCGCCTTGTACAAAAGACGGTCCCGAACGGGGCCATCAAAGACACCACAGATCTCAAAGAAGAGATAGTTGTCGGGGCCAGGAGTGGTTGGGTACTTCAATAATTTGGAGATTGCTGGATAACGACGAGCGGGGGTTGGAGTTTCTGCAGGGATCTCTGAAGTGGAGGGCCCGGTAATGGGACGGGTCAGGATCTTGGTCAGGATTCGGGCACCCTCGAGAATACGAGCCTGGAGTACAGATGCTGCACTGAATGCTAAATATAGGGACTCACGATCACGACCATCGGAAGCTGATTGAATACATGATAGTGTTGGAGTCAGCCTGATGAGCCTGATGCGATGGTCGACCGCTAAAAGGGCATAAAAGGTGATATCGCAATCTAGACATATTCAATGGTCAAATACTGTAGCTTTGAATACAAGTATCTGACTCACCGACAATCGTCAGACCTAAGCAAGGCACTCTCCATCGCAAATATGTTTCCTTCGCCAACCTTGCATCCAAACGTGCAACATAACCTGCCACCTCTACTTGGGGGATTGTAGATATCCCTGCAAGCGATCTCTTGAACTTAACAACAATTGTACTTGTCCCATCCACCATGTTGTGGCCATCCGACCTAGCAGAGCCGATGGCACCTGGCAAGATTTGAGGAATTTGGTGCCATGGCGTGCCTTGAAAAATTTCCGAAGTCTTCCAGGCCTTCCTCCCTCCGGTCTTCTTCTGTTTCAATGAGCGTAGTCATTTTTGTTGCAAAATGGTCCACAGCTTTCCGCAGTTGTGCTACTTTGATGTTAGTGAGCCCAGGAACATAATCATGACCATCCATGATGTCTAGGAAGTGTCCGAAACCAGAATATAGAAGCGGAATTGGTGAAACCCCAAAGTCTGGTTCTGGACGGTCGTCCAAGAGCCTCTCCTGCGAATTTTTTGAACTCGCAAGGATTGATGGTGGTTGTGTGGCAAGTCTGGTACGCTTGAGCCGTGAATGGACATCTAGTGGTTCAGGGATGGTGTGTTTGGGGTAACGAATGGCTAGGGAAGTACTACAGAAAGAATTCAGTTAAAAGAATAAGTGTACTCACTACCGAGCAACCTCACACATATTTGGAGACGAAGTTCATTCGGCTGATCTGGCCATATTACATCGATGCGTTGACCCAGATTCATCATGACACCCCCGTCTCCCGACAAGTCCCGAATGGCACTCACATGTGGTGCGGGGCCTATGTCGACCTAAAAGAAGTGCTAGTTAGAACAGCAGCCAATAATCCCAAGGTCACGAACCTTCAGAAGGACCAAGTCCCCGGCTCTAGCACCATCCCAAAATCTGGGGCTGTGATCTTCGTAAATTATCCTTCTTAGTTCGAGAACCGTAGTACTCTTGGAAAAGACGACGCCACTGGGTGCTTCCTTGCCTTCAGCTAAGTAGAAGAGCATGTAGTTATCCATCAGAGAAATAAATCATGTGACCGTCTATTACCGAATGTCTTCAACGGCCCTTCTCGATGACCCTCGCGTGACCAGCAACACCGACTCATTATGACGCCCTTTCCGTCTCGAGAAACGCGAGCAAGGGTTATATCAAGGCCAACTTGAAAGCTGTCTGCTGTGCCTCATGTGCGCATCCTATTTAGTTCGCCTTCTACAAGGTACGTTCTCCCTCCGTGCTCTAGGGCACATATGATATGATGATTCAACCGACCCCTCTTATCAGCTGAGCAAGAAGTTCTATCTGGACGTGAACAAAGGCCCACAAGCGAGAGAGAAGTTCGTCGCGTTCAGCGCGGCCTATGGGCCCTTAGAGATGACCGACAACGCCTCACGCGCGAGCAAACAGACGATCATACGATCGTTCACTTGCCCCTACAAACGACGGCGGCGGCGTTGCATCAGGTGTCAATCAGCCTGGCTATTACTCGTAGCACGCGACCACGAACGAGGCCCGTCGCCGGAGCGCGAACTATGCATGGGAGCGTAGATATCGACCTCATCCCTGCTATACACATCCTTCCTCCACACAGCGGTCTCAGTCTATTTAGGGCAACCCCCATGTTCACCGGACAACTGTCACTGGATTCCATTATCATCCCCCACCCACCGGCTGGAAGGAGACAGCGTCAACCGCGTCTCTGGGCTTGGAAGCTTTGTCTTTATCGATTTTGTACCTTGGGGGAAAGCTGAAAGACCATTAGAATATATATATTTCCGACTGTATGTTCTAGTTCCATTGTCTCTAGTGCATTCTGTTTCTCCTTTTTACTCCCGCACCGGCCTGCCTCTCCCGCGCGCAAGTGTAACCTCGTTCCAATCCTTCCTAGATTCTCCAAGTACCCCAAGCTTCTCATCGTAAGTCTCGAACCGCGTGATCTCTTCTGAAAACTGCTCAAGCAACTCAGAGAGGACGCGCCGCATGCCCGCAAAAACGTGTCGAGTACCGCAAGGTTGTGCCGCACGAGAAGTGTATGTGCTGAGATCTTGTGTGTGGAGAAGACGATGCATATATGCGCGCGTGGGCATGGGTGTATGCACGGAGGCACCTCGTCCACGCTGCTATGTATTAGGGGCTCACTTAGCTTATTTCGCAGCGGCAGGCATCGGCAAACGGAAAAAGTCGTGAGAATAGCGCTTGTCGTATAGCTTATGCCCAATCTCGCAAGGAGGCGGCGGTAACGCGTGGTTGGCCGTGATCACAGGTGGTACTGGAAAAACGAAGTCTAGCGGCCAACGTCAGCGGTGCGTTGCGCCAAATGAGGTCGACTCACACGTCGCGAATTAGCACTGCGGAGAGCCCGCAGAGTACATGACGCGTGGCTTATAATCTGTGCCGTCGCAAAGGGGGTGGACCGAGTGGAAGAAGGGGTCGGCTGCTTCCATGAACAGATTCATTGTTGTCGTGCCGCAGGAGGGTCCAAAGAAGAAAGCGATTTGTGTTAAGGTGCAAGATCGAAGGTGTAGCTCGCCACGCCTTCATCTAAGCTGGTTGATGGTTTCTGCCTCGCGGCAGGGGAAGTACCGCTAGCCATATGACAAGGACATTTAGAAGTCGAGGTACTTTCGAAGGAAGCAACGGAAGCCAGAGGCTGCGCACGTTTTCTATCAAAAATTGCTACAGGCGGACCCACCTAGTCTGGTGTGTGGTTTTGACCCCGTGAACGTGCTGAGTTGTACCACGAAGGCTTGTGTGGAAACGAGAAATGACTCGGAAGGACCGAAACCGCAGTGGATGTGCTTTCCAAGCTTGTCGACATGTTTTACACCGACGTGGAGGCTTGGTTAGAACTCGCTACCAGTACACGTTGGCATCTTCATCAACGCTGGACCGGGTCTACTGTATGTTGATAACGATCCAGATACTTCTGATTTACAGGCTCTGTCTCATGTCCTCTTATTGGCTCCACAAAACCCGTTCTATGTTTCTCCAAGCTGTTCTCCAGGCCGCAGAAGCCGCATACACTGCCGAGGACATCCTGGCCATCCGATTTTTCCTCATGACCATCGACATGGTCGGTGACGATGAAGAATCTCCGCTACCGACAGGTATCACCGTGCGCACTTGGTATGGGGTCGAACTGGTCAGTTCTTGGCTCATGTGAAAGCCCTGCCTGTGTGACCAATTAACCAACCCTTTGTCCTTCCAAGTGGGCCGCGCAACTGGTTTTCGAGTGATCAGCGTGATCAGCGTGATTAGCGACCACTCAGATGTTGAAGCTAGCGTTGCAGCTTTACCGCAGATGTATGAAAGGTAGGTTATCCGATATCGGCATAGACTGCGGTTGGATAAGTCGTCGTCGACTTGAAATCCACGAATTTTTTCTGAATTCTGAAACATTTTAATTTTTTCAAGCCAGACGACACTTGTTCGGAACTTGATTCTACCTCCTGTGTTGCCCTGCACTCTATTGCGCTCAAGTAAGTTATTGAAATTCCGGTCGTGACATAACTGTGCTTGACAATTGTTTTTCGATTATTATTGTAAGATACTGCAGTAACTAGGTTACCTAACAGCTCTATGTACTCTACTCGAAGGGAGCGGCTACTCTGAGTCACTGACATGCACTCATGTCTTCCTCAGGCCACCTCGGGTTACTACTTAAGAACCTTTGTGGATCCCATCTGAAACCCTGCGGTGTTTATTGTTTTAGTCCACGAGGGGGTGCCCTCTAAGTGTAATGGGGTGCCCTCTATTAGGGGGCACCTTCTATTGGGAATGCGTGGGTGCCCACTTGGTATTCGCTGGCACGGGTCCCCTTGGTGCCAGTATCAGGCCCGGTATCAGAAAAGGTTCGTGAGTCAGGAGTCAGCCAGTGCCAGTGCCATAATTGTGCCCGTGCTCAATTCCTCCAGGCACCACTAACATATAGCATACTTGATCGAACACGAATGGTTCCGCGTCTATAAGACTATGACTGACCTCACATAAATACTTGGGAACATGTTATCGCATCGCAACATTCGAACTTGTACCCCAGGCCCGCGTCTTCGTTCCCCCTCTTGCCGTCTTTTCGTTAGATTCGCCAGTTCGCGGGTATAGCATTATGTCTATTTTGGTTCCACAACTACTCCCGCCATCCCCGGATGTTACGCAGAGTCAAGTCTCGGCGCTCGCTCCGGGAATCGCAAGCTTATTCATCCAGGGGATAGAATCTGGTCTCGTCTTCGCCCAGTTCTTTGAGTGGTTCTGCGCACGTGACCCTTGCGAGAGCCCTGTAAATACCACTATAGTCATATTTGTGACCGTAGTTGGACTGTACGTTTATTCCAGACTCTGAATTGCGTGGCTTGATTACCCGTTATGAAGGGCACAGTCTGGGATATGCTTTGCATCTGCTTGGACTACATACGTACAGCGGTTTGGGCTTTTCGTATGTGTCACCTTTCTCCCATTTTTCTAGTGACCTACGTCCAATGCTTAAGTTTTACTTCAGCTACTTCCGGACTGGAATGATTACGTCCACCTAATCCCAGTGCGGCGCGGAGAATCTCTTGTCTCAGCCCCTAACCCCGCTAACCCAGTCGTAGAACCTGCTCATATCGGCTCCCGTTCAAGCTTTGATGATCCGACGTTGTCATATCGTTCGTCATCAGCCATGTCGTATACTCCTCCCATCTGACTAGAACAAAAAGCTTGTGGGCAAGAACATGTTCATTGTCGTCAGTAGCTCCGCCCGTCGTCGAGAGTACACTGAACCGTCCCTTACTCAGACCCCGCTCGTGTTACTTCTGGTGGCCTCGATAGTCGTGTCACTATGGTCAATCATTTCAATCGTTAAATTGTTGGCTGTTGTCCCAGCCAAGGACATCCTTCCCTCGTTCCAAGGGATTGGTATAAATTGGTCTTGTAAGCACTTCAACCCATTCCTAGTGAAAAGCTCTCTTTTAAGCGTTTAACAGACTTAATGTCTCTCCTACTCCCCACGTGTAAGTTTGTCATCGCTCATAATATGCTCCGCACACTCAAGCCCTCTCAGTCCTCGACCTAATTCTTACTGGCGTCTGTGCGTCGTCTGGGCTTCTCTTGACATTGTCTTCGTGTCCATATCACTGAATTTGCTACACAAAGTGCTTTACTACCTTACCCGGATGAGGAAGCGGGTGTATACCCCCTACGCACGCAAGGTGTGTCTCGTGTTTACGGAGGATACCTGTTGTTTATGTTTAGCTTCTGTTGGGAACTATAGTGGATCTCCCACTTCGCGAACATCGTGTGGCAATCTGCACTGCCACCGACTCTCTGTACCATCTGCTTGTCCATATTTTATGTCCGATACGCGACCGTGCGCCAAGTATGTACCCCCCCCCCCCCCATTTCTGTCCCAGCTCAGGAATATTTTGGCGCCTTGTTCGTCGGAGCTCACCAGAACGGCAGACGCTGACAACCTACTTCCCGTTCTCAGACAAAAATGCAGTTATGGCCAACAGTTATCCAGGCGATGACCGGGAAGCTCTACGTTCTCTCGCTGTTATACTTGATGTGCGTCGCTTCGATCTCGCCTGCGTCTCGTGGTTCACATTATTTCTGACGTCGTGTCCAGCAACGCCCGACCTCTACGACAAGACGAGCAACCTACAGCACTCATGTCGACGCTCACTGCACCAACAGAGGTCGTGCCTACCCCCACGTGGGACGCCTGAGGTGGAGACGCCTGCGTGCGGTGAAATTTCTGCTGGGTGTAAGTCGGCCAGCGCCTCTCCTGTGTAGTTGACAGTCTCCAGTTTTCAATCCTTTACAATTCGTCTTTGCATTGCTGTGCAGAAGACCACTGGAAAACTCAAGGACGCTTGGTCATTACTACTTTCTTCACGCACTCTCAATGCGTCATCTGTTGCTATAGTACTGTAAGATAAGCGAATGTCACTATACACCAAAGCCGACTATACCTGAGCATCCCTTCAAGTTCACATGCAATCATATCTACCCCGACCATTTCCCGCACATCAGAAGCCCTTTCTTTGCGTGGAGGTCGACGGAGGTAGTACGTTGGGTGTTGGCCATGTCCATTGACACCATGCGGTTTCCTGATATCTATCAGGCCATTTTCAAGCGTATCAACAATGTTGAGGTGTCTGGGGCATTGAGCCTATCGACCTCAACAGGTTTGTCCGTCCCCTGTGTTGATGTAGGTCAATCATCGACTTATTCCGATTCCAATGGCAACACACATCCGCGGCACGCCTGCAGAACGCTATGACACCAGGAACACTGGCACAAGTCTAGGTACCTACGATGACACCAAGCTCGAATCATCGTGCTCACAACCCTTTCTGAACCGGTACACTACTTACCACTCTCCGGATCGACTACTATTGCCACTTTGACAACGCCGTTCTCAACGTCCACATCACACCCCCCGTGCAAGCATCTCGAGCTCCTCGGGCCTTCCCAATCCATGTGCCCCCCACCTGGGTTTCCTTTTTCAAGTCCTACCCTGGGCTCAAGGGTTTCTGGCTCTATCAGAGCCCGCGATTCGATATTGAGGGTATGTCTGCGTTGGCTAGGCACTGTTCTGGTACTAAGGAGCCCTACCTGAAAGGTGATCAACAAGCCCGCAACATCCTCCGGAACCCGGAGCAGCTCGATCTTTCTGCGCTGACTCGGAGCGCCTCCTGTTCTGAGGACAGGCTACTTGGCGTGCGGCTTTCACACCTTCGATTTGTCCGGCCATGGGGAGCTCGGCGACGACTGCTGAAGAACGGGATCGTGATACACGCCGATATGCCACGCCACGCGCCGGCCACTGTCGGGCTATGGACGGGGACGTCGATATGTTCTTCCATGCGTGACTGTGGCCTCAGAAATGATACCGTATGACGTCTCGATCACTCACCAGTGGCGCCACCTCACGACCGCAAATGCCACTGCGGCAGCCACCTCCGTCTACTTCTTCCGACACCGACATACTCCTCGCGTTGGCCCCCTAGAACGGTTTTCACTATCTCCTACTGGTCCTTCACCTTTCGTCCACGTTTCTCCTTGGGGAGATTATCTACTCTCGCAGCAGCACTCCGAACTACTGGTAGGATGTCATATAAACTTTCGTATCTAAGGAGACTATATCCTTATGGTAGGGTAGACAATGAACGTGTATGATACATTGCGTATGCATGTGTGTTGGAGACGTCCAATTTGGGGGACCTCTGAACATTGTCAGGCATCGTAAACCGCCGGGTCAATGTCTATGCCATACTGAGTCTTGGCTACCTCCCGCATTTGGCGGTCTAGTTCATCCTCAAAATAGAAATCACTTTCACTACCGATGATCCACTTCCACGTGTGACTCAACCAGAAGGCAAGGTCTGTCGAGGCCAATACGGTGTGGAACACGCCCTCGTGGAAACGCTCTTTTATACGACCGCCGAAGCTCAGGTCTGAGGAGCGTGGGATGGCGTCGGCGGCAGCCAGGCCTATCATCTTGACGCGATTGACTGGGGAGCCAAGCATCTGGTTGTTGCCTTGCACGATGCTGGTGTGGGTTCGGTAATTTAGCACTAGCGCTAACGGCCTGAGTACTGCGAGACAACTCACCGCATATTTCGACCGACGAAGATAAGCTCCTTGGGCATTTTGTCGGTGTCGACGAGGAAATTCCGAAGCTTCTCCTTTAACTGTACGCTAGCTTCGTACTGCGAGAGCTTGGGACTCACATCGCCGTCCGCCTTTGTTTTCCTGCCTAGGCTGATGGGCTTCAGAAGGACGGAGCTGGCAAAGAGGTCGGGCGCCCCAATACCCCACTGTGTGGCAACCCTCTGCAAAGTTCCAAGATCCATCGCGAGTAGGCCTTTCCATAGCTCTGCGTACTCTCTGCGAAAATTTGGAGGGAGCTCTACGTACAACCCATGATCGATCAGGACGAGCTGCGGGCGGCGAGGATGTCGCGGGTGTGGGCGTATAAAGATGTTCCCTGGGTGAGGGTCGCAGTGGAGCCAACCCCAGCGAAATATTTGTGCACTGAAGAGTTCAACCATCGTTTGCATGACCCATTTCGTCCCGCCTTCCAGAAGCTCGTGAATGTCGTTGGGTGTAGTATGGACAAGGAGGTTCGAGAGGTGTGATAAAGTTTGAAGGTAAGTCCGTGCTCGGACTCCCCATGAGTTTGAGAATACCCTGTCGGTCACTGAGGCGTACGCCGTGAATCCACTCGGCGGTGAGCACGCGTTTCGTCGTGTATTCGGGATAAACTCTGGGTATATGCACGCGCTCTGACAGAAAAGAATCTTGCGTGATAAGTTCTGCCGTGCGATTAGCGTTCTGAGACTCCTTCACGAAGTCTAATTCTTGACGGAGGTGGTCACTAATGAAGTCTAGTCAACGTAAGTGCTGGTGGATGTATCTTCGTTGTACACATACCAACAACAAAATATGCCGGCATATCAAAGACCCAGTGCTCATATATCCACATGACCATGCGAAAGACGGCAAGGTCTGGCTCCATTTGCTTCGCTACAGCTGGCTTTTGGATCTTGACAGCCACCCAGTCCCCAGCATTTCCATCTTCGCCTTTCAATCGAGCCCGATGTACTTGGGCAATGCTGGCACTGGCAACGGCTGTCTCCTCGAACTCAGCGAAAAGGCCATCCGGGCCACTCGGAGGACGACCGAAGTCTTCTTGGAATACGTGAGCGACGTCTGCAAAAGGGACTTGGGGCGCATCATCAAATAGCCGAGAAAACTTGACCTGCATAGGTCTGGGTAAGAACGCAGCAGTCGCGCCGATTGCTTGGCCTAGTTGTGTGTCAGTTGATCGCCACGAAGTGCCATTAACGTGCCACGCACCAAACTTTATGTAGAGACCGCCATTGGAGATAAAAAGGTTTAAGAGGCGGTCACCGACGCGTTCATGTAAGGCCGAAATAGAGTCACTCTTGTTCGGAGTGAAATTTAATTTATAGTCTGCGGCGATGAGGGCACACTATTGGAGT
Source organism: Lactarius vividus (assembly GCA_021527035.1). Lineage (NCBI taxonomy): Eukaryota > Fungi > Basidiomycota > Agaricomycetes > Russulales > Russulaceae > Lactarius > Lactarius vividus. The sequence continues at coordinate 441,813 of JAKELG010000007.1, read as the reverse complement.
CTATCAGCCGGAAGTAACGTGTTTCTCGCCCAAAACGTGACGTACTGTCCAAAAGGTACGCAGATTCCGCGTTATGGTGCTCGCATTGAATTCTCTATCCACAACGTACCCCCCCACAGATAGCAACGTAGCATATCCCGCTCTTCGAAGTAAGGTATCGGATATGGATGCTCGCCGATCCGGTGGGACGGTGAAAGAATAATTGCGCCGGAGGACCGGTCTTCTGAGGATGCGGTACATTGCAAAGGAAGGTGGCCTCAGGCAATATGTATGTTGAGGTGAGAGGGAGCAGAAGTTGGTGAGAAGGCTACACTAGCACGTGTAGCGCTTGCGCGTCGAGCGGCATTCGGCAATTGCTTCAAGAGTCAGAGGAATTGTTTGGGAGAGAAACAAGCCGCGCGGGTAGCCGGTGATACTATTATGCGGTCATTGAACTGAAGCCTGAGGTAAGGATGTTGTCCCTGAACCAATACTCGTAGCTATCACTTCCCCTGTTAGTTACTGTACCTAGCCACCACCACACTTGTTTTACTAAGCCAGTGACGCATTCATGACGCGTTGAGCAGGGCCACTTTCCTCATCCCAAGTAACCTCCCAACCTCTCAACGAACTACTTCTGCCTACGTTTGGATGGCCAGATACAATTTTTGGTTTTTTCGTTGAAGGCAGAGACACAGTTCACGGTATCACCATTGCCGAGGACAAAGATGTTCTCGATTTGAAAATGAAGATTCACAAAGAGGGCGGCCGCAGTCATTGGGATGGGGTCGAACCATAGGATTGAATCTTCTGCAGGTCTGTCTCCTCAGGGCTCTTCATTTCTGTTCAACCAGTATTCGAACCTTTTCTGTCTTCTGTCAGGTTGACAAAAATAATCTATTCTATTTTATTAAACAATCTTAATTTTTATTTTGACATAGACCCCACACCACATCGGGGTAATATTCGTGGGTTGCGGGCGCCGGACGACACCAGAGTCATGGATCCGATGGCACGGATCCAAGAATTATGGCCGGATGAACCGACTAAAGGTCACTTTCATATATGCGTGAGGCTACCCAGTGGTCCGTACTACAATTGTCAGTATCATCTGCCCTACTGGGCCATCATTTGCTAAATACAATAGCTGTCGGTAAATGCAAGGCCGAGGATGAAGTGGAACGCGGTAAATCACCCAAGTTGGTACAAACAGAGCTACACGAACGGGACACCTCTGGCTTTAGTAGTGGGCTCGAGTTATTAGCACAGAGTTTGACTCCTGACTCCTTCCCACACAGGCATTGCGCCGCAAAAGCTGCAAGCCGCCCGGGACCTGTACGACGTTATGTGGGATAACCCTCTCAAAGAAGTAGTGGTGACTGTTCATGGCCAGGAAGACGTGTGGGAATATGCGCCCTTGGAGAAAGTCGAAAAGCTGGTAAAAAATTTCGGTTTCAACGAACTTGTTCTTCTATTCTGCCAAGAATACATCACCGCATTCGACTTACTAGATCTGGGGCCGTTAACGCGACGTAAAGATAGTGGTCGTAACTGGCCACCCCGGCATTGGTACGAACTTTCTGCTTATCACTGCTCGAACTCTTGCTAACTATCGTCTTCCCAATACTGGTCCAGGAAAGACTTTTTTCTTATACTATGCCCTACTTCGCCGGTTAAGCAGCAAGAGTCCCACGGCGTTTCAACTGTCTGACGGTTGTATACCCTTCGATGAGGGCGAACCCCAGGAATTCTCGCGTTCTCCAAAACCTACCGTGGCCCTTGCCGACTCTACTGCAACCAATATGGAGCCATGTGTAGCCTTTCAGGACGCAGCGAAAGCACGCGTTGTTCGTATCATCCAAACAATGTCTCCAGCCCCGAAGAACTAGAAGAGGTGGGCACAAGGATGTTTCAGCGAATCGGTATCTAATGGACTATATCTCGTCCGGGGAGATGGACATTCTCGAGTTCGTCTGATTTTTGCAAGCATCTACTTCCCTATTAAGTATGTCTCAACAGAAAATACTCGGTCTCAACTGCGACGTGCTCCAACGCATTTACAACACATAGGGCCCTTCTACGCGTAACTGTGTGCACTTAACACGATATCTCGATCAAGAGGGGCCTTACGCGGACGATGTTGGGACTGCTGTGCAAGACGTTGTCAAAAAATTCCAACACTCTGACACATATTGACCCGTTCGCAGAATCCCACGAAATTATTTACGTTTGACCAAGGGAGAAGGGCCCGCGTAAGGAAGGGGGAGGCCGCCTAACTGCACGAGTAACCACAAGACGTATCGAAAGGATGATCTTACTTTACTCTATCGAGACCGAGGTCGCCGAGCAAATTTCATTTTACGAAATGCTAAAGCACGTACAAGTGGTTCGGATCGCTCACAGGTTACATTGAAGTCATTTGCATTGACCGCTCATCCTGTCTCCAAGCCTCTTCCCTGCATAGCCGTGTCCTTTCGGAAGCACTCCTTCTGTTTGATTCCCACCTCCCAGAGTTATGCCGCTTTCGATGCCATTGTCTGCAGCCGAGATTCTTTTTTTATAATTCAGGTGACACCCTCTTCGAGTCACGGTACCAACCCACGCGCCTTTGAAAACATCTGTCGTGACATTCCAACCTTGTTCCTAGCAAGCCGCAAGTGGTATCACGTCTTCGTCACGACTGACAAGAGGAAGGCAGAAAATTTGCGAAACCAGAAGCTGGAGAATCTCCCGGCCAAGGTTATCATCTGCTCGGCTTGATCGGTTGGACTTAATTCATGAGCGTTTGGTTGAAATGTGCACAGAGGTACGTGGGCGTCGACTGTTTGCTATTGGTACTTATCGGAACCGTGACAATTCTTAAGGGAGATGACACCAAAGAAGAAATTACACACGGCGACGACGACGAGAGTGATACAGAGTGATGCTCACGTAGCCGAAAACTTCGATACTGTTGTGCCTGAACCAATACTCGGCACCTCTCCTGTAGGCTACCAGCTCACTTCCCCCGTATGTACAATGAGTTTCGCCGATTCATAGTCTCAGATCTTCAGAAGATGAGGTATATGAGACCTCGCGTCTTTCGCTGCCCAGAGTCGCCATGTGCCAGTGGGCGCAAGTGATATTTTTTATTCGGTAAGCTAGGCAGCTGGGGTCATGAGCACGTCAAACGTCCCAAAGTCACCCTGTTTACTCTATACCCCTACGCATGCTAAACTCAAGAGTCGTGCGCTGAACGTTGAATGCTTGGCCAAACATCTACAGGCTCCGCAGTTGAAATTTTCATAGCTTTATAGCAGTCACTGGTACATAGCCTGACACCAATGAGTTGGAGCTGGTCGCCGGGGAGTCGAGGTAAGCGACGAGATGGCGATGCGGGTCCGCGGAAATCGGTATAGAGATACGCGTGAAGGTTTCTACGGACATGGCAGCTGGTGCGGCGGCCAGGAACTTGCCGCGAGGCGAAAGCCAAGGGAAACGTGCAGATAATATGTGGCAGACCTTTCCTGTCGAACTTGGATCTTCTGTAAAATGTATTCACCATTCGCCATTTGGTCTGAATTGTTATTGCAATGTAGTCCGACTCTGTCCGAGTCAGTGGCTGTGACCGCATCTTCGTTTACGCAGCGAAACTGCGGACTTCCCGAACGTCGGTACCATCGCTCGTCGGGATAGGAGCCAATAAGAACGCAACCTGGACGCTCCACAGCCTCGTTTTAACTTATATAAACACACCACATACAGCGACATGCACAACACCGACTCGCCCCACTCACTCACAAACCGACCAGTACCTCCATTTCCTTGTTCTGAACAATGCCTTCCGCCACCATTGCATATCCTCCCACCGCACATACATACCATGACGAATCGTCGCAAACCCCGGCGATAACAAGCGTTCAACCGCACACAGGAGCGAAAATGGTTGTGGGGTCCAACGACAATAAAGCCCGAAATGGAAAGGCTGAACGACTGCGGGGAGGATGTATTCCGTGTCCGGTATGATGTCAATGTGTATTGTTCCCTATGTACGGCTAACCCGATGGGTTTGGGTTTCTAGGACGGAAGTGTATGCTGGATCATCCCATGTTGCTGTTGCTGCTAAGAACTCGTCGCACGGAGATGCACAGATGTAATTGGATGTAGATGCCTTGCAAGATCCCTTGGACTTGGACTTTTATTTATCAATATCGGTTGTCTCGGTAGATGTAAAATGTGGATGGACATTGTATCGCGAGGGGCAGTTGGTATTAGTACCTGTTAGTTACATAATATAAGATCAGGCGTGCATTCGTTCAATCACGTGATGGGGCTGCATCCTTATACCGGCACGTGACAGACGCGTCAGTATTTGGACATTGTTTGGCTGTGGGCTGGTCGTGTTACCAGCTAGTATATATCTCCAGTGTTGTTCCTCAATTCCCTAAACGCTCAACGAATCACGACATTTACTACATTCACGTTCCTTTCAACGATCACACTATCATGTCTATCTTTGGTCGTACCTCCCTTATCATCATTGCTATTTCTACACCTGCCCTCACTCTGGGCAACGCGGGGTTTTACTATCGTCCTTCCTACTACCCGCCCCATAATCCTCACAGGCAGAGCAACCCGCCGGAGAGAAGCAACGTCCTAGGAGGTGCTCAACTCCACGTATTTGATTACAAGCACCCGCTCGTGGACACATCAACGCAAGCACCACCCGCCTACGCCCAGCCTGTATACGATAAACCTACGATACACGCTCCGCCTGTATACGATTCACCTGCTGTACATGCTCCGCATATGTACGATCCACCTGCTATATATGCACCACCTGTATATGCACCTCATGTGTATGCACCTCCGGTGGCATATACGCAGCCATCTTACAACTTACCGACTACCACCACCTCGCCCGCTATTCCAGTAACCACAGAACAACCACAAAACACGCCAGCAACCTACACTTCCGCATACAATTCACCAGCCGCACCTTCAACTTCCACACGGCCATCCCACGCTCCAGCTATGTACACCCCTACACCTACTCACGAGGACACCCCCGAGCTCCCCGAGGTCATCCACAAAGACGCCCATAAGGACGTACCGGAGGACACTCCCGAGGACGCCCATAAGGACGCCCCGGAAGACACTCCCCAGGATGCCCACAAGGGCACTCCCGAGGAGGCTCATAAGGACGCCCCCGAAGACACTTTCGAGGGTGCCCACAAAGACACCCCCGAAGACACTTCTGAGGATGCCGCCGAGGGCACTCCCGAGGACGCCCACAAGGATGTCCCCAAGGACAGCCACAAGGACGTTCCAGAGAGTACCCCGGAGGGTACATACGAGGAGCCAACTCCCCCAAGCCGGGGTCACGGGAAGCCATCCCCGTTGCCAAATAGTGTGGATCGTCGCAATGCCCCACGAGTCTCCCGCACCAAAATTAGCAGAAATGCGAAGCGCGCTCTCCCGAGGCAAGGTCGTACTCGTCGTTTTCCTTTCTTGAGGAAGAGGCAACAGCCCAAGCAGCATACCGTGGCACCCGTGACTGTGAATATGATACCCGGCGCGGGCCACGCGACAAGTACGAGCAGTGCGCTTGCGACAACTACTGCAAATGCATTGCCTGCTACCCCGTCGCCCCTTGCCCCTGGGATCAGGATCGACACCTCCCAAGACGCGCTGAGTTTTTCTAGTAACCCAGAGTCAACTATGCAGAGCGTAGAGGCATCAACCCCACCAGGATCATTTCACTCAGAGGGTAGCCACAATGCTGACCTCGACGCGGGGGGGCCTGCGCTTCATACGAACAAGGTCACTGCAATTGCTTCGGTCCTCAGTATTGTCATCGGCTTGATTGTGTTCATCACCATTGTCAAACTTACGAGCAATGCCATGCGCAAACGCAAGCATCCAATGGGACTTGGAAAGTACGAAGACCATCTCAGTAGCAAAGGACTGATCCCGGAGATGAGCGACAAGGGACGCTTTGAGAGTCATGACGTTATCGTTACCCGTCCAGACGGCTCGGAGATATCACCACTTTCATCCAGTCGCAGAAACTCACCGTCGCTGCGACCTCTTGACCCTCGTGTAGTGAATCCCAGTCCGTCACCGCACCCAATGCCGACATTCGCACCACCTCCTGTGCCCACGGGTCCATTGGCAATGCCATATGTGAAGCTTTTGTCCCCAACGGCTAATCTCGTGCAGCAGAATCTCATGCAAGACAGGGTTTCTGAAGCGTCAGAGATAATGTCAGTATCTACAACCACGACAGACACGACAGAGAGACCGTCAGCTTCGGACGGCGAGCTCGTGGGAAGGCAATCATCCCACCGTCGCATGCATAGTGCACCGGGTTCTGTTGTGTGGAGTGCACGTAGCAGTGCGGCGACAGGAAAATTTACGTCCGGGGTAAGTGGTTCGGAGGGGTATTGGGAGTCAATTGATGTATGTGGATCGGAGAGCGCGGGTCGCGTGGCTTGCAGATCGTCGAGGGGGAGGAGCGTCGCGATGAGCGTTATGTGGTAGCATTAAAGGACGGACTTTTGACTGAGAATTGTATTGTACGATTAGCGCCTGAACGCGATCACGTGATGTCAGAAAGGTGACACGTGCGATGATCACGGGCACACTCTCAAGCTGAAGCTCAGGACGTTGGGTTCGAGTTGTCCTTGTTGCATTACCCGCACTATGGCTTATAATCCGAAAACACCCACTCGTCACCGATCCCGTTCGGATGTTGCAAAAACGCCACTTACACCCTCTCTTCTTATCTCCGGGTTTAACAACGTCACCATCTCTTCTCCCACCAAAACAGGTGGTAACAAGTCTTCCAAGTACTCGGTCGCTGATATCACCAACCCTTTCATCTCGAGGTCACGCCCCGTATCTCCTGTGAAGCGTGCAACTTCCGGCAGTATCAACGTTACAGAATCCTTACAGCGGCAAGCTAGCTCAGGAGTTATTCGTAAAGGCGGTGTAGAATCAAAGTTAAACGTCGTATCAAGAGACTATGTACCACCTCCAAAACCCGAGGCGAAACGTTCGCGCTCTACCCCAGCCATGGTCTGCTCCGCCCATTTTTCACATGCTATATATGTTCTAACGTCGTCCACTTGAAGCGGGATTCCCGTGACCGGTTTATCACCAATCGAGAGGTCACAGAGGTCGCCGCAACTCTCGACCTTGTGTCATTGAACCCGACGACAACCTCGCCGGGACATACCGCCCGCCTCGTGGCAGCGACCGGCGTGCCCATTAATAAGCGAGTGCTTGCGTACCACGAGGCTCCGCCGGCTGCATCAGACACGACTCTCAACCAACAGCGCGAACTGGCCCGTCCACTGTATGCTCGACCCGGCACCTTGGCGTCGTCATCGGGGGCAGTTACAAATAAGTCACGAAAGATCGCGACGCAGCCCGAGCGTGTTCTCGACGCGCCAGGAATGGTTGATGACTTTTACCTCAACTTGTTGTCATGGTCCGTGCTGAACGTCGTTGCTGTCGCGCTATCCGAGAATACCTATATCTGGAAGGCGGACACGGGCTCGGTGGTGCTGGTAGGCGAGGCACCCGAAGGCAGTTACGTCTCCTCGGTTGACTTCTCAAACGACGGCGCGTTCCTTGGAATAGGCGTTGGCACTGGAGACGTTGAGCTGTGGGACGTTGAGACAGGGCAGAAGCTGCGCTCTATGAGCGGTCATCAGGCACAGGTAGCTGCGCTCAGCTGGCACGCACATATTCTGAGTTCGGCGTGTGGCGACGGGAGTATCTGGCATCACGACGTACGCATCGCAAGGCACAAGGTGATGGAGCTTCTGGGGCACAGTGGCGAAGTATGCGGGCTCAAGTGGAGAGCGGATGGGGAACTCCTCGCGAGCGGGGGTAATGATAACGTCGTTAATATCTGGGACGGCCGCGTAGGGGATGTCAATGAGGGTTCAAGAGGTGTCGCTCGATGGACGAAACGAAACCATACGGCCGCAGTCAAGGTAATCGACACTGACAGATATCTTTGGCGTGCTGATAGCCTGTTTTCTTAGGCCCTTGCCTGGTGCCCGTGGCAGCCATCCCTTCTGGCAAGTGGTGGCGGCACAAATGATGCCACCGTCCACGTGTGGAACAGCACGACGGGTGGAAGGTTGCACCCACTGAAAATGCCCGCGCAAGTGACCTCCGTGCAATGGTCACCACACAAGAAAGAATTCCTGACGACTCACGGATACCCGTCTAACGCAATCATGGTGCACGCATACCCATCACTCGACCGCGTGGCAGAGATTCGCGATGCTCATGATTCGCGCGTGTTGTTTAGCTGTGTTAGCCCAGCGGGTGACATGGTATGCACAGGCGCGGGTGACGAGAACCTCAAATTCTGGCGGATATGGGAGATACCCTCGGCGAAGAAAAGGAAGGAGAGTAAAGAGGGAAGGAGCCTGACAGGATCTGGAATTCTGTCGTTGCGGTGAACGACCGTGGAGAAGTTCTTACACGCTAGCAGAAGCTGCCGTTCATGCATGTTCGTTGATGTTTTTTCAGTAACCTTCCCAAGACCGCGTTCGCATTACACTGTTAACATTCACGGCATGACCCGGAACTTGACACTATCATGGGTACCTCTAGTCTAGTCCTTGTGGTCAGAAGCGCTACACATTGTTTCATATCTATAGAATCACCGGCATAGAACGATAGGTTCATTCTCAGATATTATCAGAGTGCTCGAACCCACGCTGAGTGTGACGCAGTGCTGGCTCCCTGAAGTAACACTATGACCCCTGGAACTACCCGCCGTCTCTCTTCTCGGTCGCAAGGCGGTCAGGCCAGCCGCTGCTTCTAAGAACTTGTCATAGACTGGGCTTCTCTTACGGACAAGGACCTCTTCCTAACCTTTCAGAGCAGCTTTACACGACTAGCCCGATCTTATCGCGGGCTTATCCTTGTGATGGTCCTTTCCGGAAAGCGACAGTCCTTCCCAGGCAGACGTCTCCAGCGTACGGTATCGGTAGCACAGCTCTCGACTGTCAGCTGATCCTAGGAGAGCAACTCTGGAAGGGCAACACGCCGGCCCCATGGATCCCAACGCAGGGTATTAAATGGGTCGATACGAAGACGCTGTCAAACAGCAAGCATGAAGTGGCCGACATTACCGGCAACGTTCTCCAGGACGTAAAGCGCCTCGCGTGTACCATGCCCGCCCCCGTACGGCATCGGGGCACTACGATGCCTTCGGCGTTGGAGAGGCCCTCAAGATTACGGAAATAGAGGCGCGACCAAATCCATGGCAGATCGATAGACCAGAAGTACAGTCGTTTGCGAGCTTGTAGTGCGGAGAACTTATTGGGCGATGTCAGCTGTTGTGTTTCTGACTCATTACAGCGGGCGCTGGGGCGTCCATAGTGGTCGTGTCGCGTGTCTCGTACTAGTAAACAAGTGTGCGAATAAGATTTGCTTTCATTGTCTTTTTTTAGATGAGAGGCGAACGACGAGGGAGACTGATATGCTTCTTATAGATCGATGGACAACTGCGCGAGCGTTCTTCTTGTCATTCTGGCGCTATCAGCAAAATATCAATGGCGTTGGCCGTGACACAGAACCAAAATTATTTACGTGTTGTGCACCATCTCCTATAAGTTGGCTGACCGACTCGAGTCTCGGCTTGAAGTCATCTAACTAATCCATTTTTCCCCTCAGAGGTACTCGTTTTCTTATCGTAAAGCACTTCGGTCGTCGAAGGGAAGCACATCACTGAGCGCCTGTTGAAAGATCAATTCCCACCAGGTCGCGATATAACTAGCACAGCTTCCCTTGAGCGTCACAAATGCATCTTTCCCAGGTCCTAGATAAGAACAAGGGTCGCCCTGTCGCGTCGACAAGATGCGACCATTGCTTACGGCTTCGAAGCCGCAGTGGAAGCTTCATTGGTGGATTAAGCGCCCTCGAAGTACCAGGGGCTACAGGGGCTCGGCCATGCCGGGCAGGGTGCGCGGTGGCTTCCCTGGAAATTAATGTACGCCCTAGGCGCTAAGTACATCAGTCTGGTAGAAAGATTCGGTCGTTGCCCAACAAGTTGTTGCGAAACGATTCGACGAACGGACCGTTGTTGAAACTCGCGTGATCAAAGTGTGATCAACCGCGGTCCCCTCGGGCCGTTGCGAAGACATTCTGTGTTGTTCTACAACCAGCTATGCTAACAAGCGCACTGTTCCTCGCACCCTCTTTCCTTACGCTCTTACTACTGAGTCTATACGTCCGCAACTTCTGCAGAGCCTCTGTTTCGCAACGCTCGGCCGCACTTTCGCTTCTAAAGCCTGAAGACGATGCGCGCAAGAGGGAAGAAGTTTATAGGCTTCTTTCATCCGTACTGGTGAGTTGCGCGCGGATTCAGCACGTTCTGGTTGTCGACGCATGCTCAGAGATGCACAGTAACGCGGGTGGCGGTGGGGAGCGTGTGCTCTGGACCTGCAGTCGCTCTTATGCAGCGCACGGAGCCCGACGTCATCAGCGTCGTGTACAGTGGTGACACCGACGCGACCAAAGAGCAGATCATCGCGAAAGTCAAGGTGCGTGCGGGCTCTCCGTACGCTCTGTTGTCACTCATGTCTCTCACGAAGGCCCGGTTCGACATCACTCTCGCGTCGGACACCCTGCACTTCGTCTTCCTCGAATCGAGGCAGCTCGTAGAGGACCGTGCGTGGCCGCGGTTCACTCTCCTTGGGCAAAGCCTAGGCTCCATGTACCTTGCGTGGGAAGCCATGTCGAAGTTTGTCCCAGACCTCTACATTGGCGAGTTTTTTTTTTGCCCCTTTTCACCGCCGTTGACAGAACAGTCAGACACCATGGGATACGCGTTTACCTTCCACATCGTTGCATGGCTTGCTGGTATCCCCATTGGCGCATATGTGCATTATCCAACGATCAGTACGGACATGCTCGCGCGCATCGAGGCGCGGCGTACAACATATGCCAATTCAGACGCAATCTCATCTTCTACTCTTCTGAGTCGCGGCAAGCTAATGTGAGTCTATGCAACACGCATCTTCTTGTCGTACTGTCTCATTTCTGGTAGGTATTATCGTCTCTTCATGTATCACTACGCGCTTGCTCTCCGCAGTTCGTCGTTTCTGATGGTCAACTCTTCCTGGACAAAAAATCATGTTGACGCAATACTTGCACATTCTGATCCACTCCTCGATTTCATACATCTACCTTTCACCTTCATTGGTGGCCTGGTCCTTTCCATTGTTCGCGCACTCGCATCGTCATCTCCTGCTCGTGCCCACGCTGCACCTAGGCGCGCAGCGATCGTCTACCCGCCTTGCAACACGCTGGCTCTGTCCCAATTTCCGCTCGATGGGCGCCCGTCGCTCCTATTGAGTCTTGCTCAGTTCAGGCATGATTTTTCATTTTATCCTTCTCTCCCTGTATGTTTATCAGGAGGAAAGGCCAGAAAAGGACCACGCTGCACAGATTCACATGATAGCCACACTACTGCAGCGCTATCCTGAGCACCGCCAGGTTGTGCGCCTCTTACTCGCCGGAGGAGTACGGAACGAGGGGGATTCTGCGCGTGTCGATGACCTGAAAGCGCTCGCAGACTCCCTTCATGTCTCGGTACTCAAGCCTTCTTTCGTTTCTTTTTCTTTTTGCTAATCTAGATAACGCAGGATCACGTTGAATTTGTGGTGAATGCACCGTATCCACGCATCTTGGAGCTTCTGGGCCACGCTAGCGTTGGACTGAACACGATGGTGGACGAGCACTTCGGAATCAATGTCGTGGAGTTCATGGTAAAAACAATATTATCATCTTAGTTCGGCCAAAATTGGCTAATGGTGCTGCCATGATCTAGGCTGCGGGCGTGATACCTGTCGTACACGAGTCAGGCGGACCTCTACGCGACATTGTGGTGCCAGTCGATGGTCTGCGCACTGGTGAACTTTTTTTCTTCTTTTATTGCCAGTACATGCGTTGACGAGAAACTGTAGGGTTCCATGCGAAAGATCCGGAGAGTTTTGCCCAGGCGGTGCACGAAGTGATGGTGATGTCGGAGGAGGAACGACGGTCTATCCGCGCACGAGCTCGGCAGTGGGCGACGACGACGTTTTCCCAGGAAGCTTTCGAGAAGGGTTGGACGCAGTCCGGGTGGTCACGATGGCTTTGAGAATATAACGTGTTTCCATTGCTTTGGTTACAGTACCGGCCATGGTAAGACGGGAGTGTAATACACTATTGTACCTCTCAGGGGTCTATTCGCGTCGTGCGAACGTGTTGATGACATGATCGAGGGGGTTGGTTGCTGTGCGGAATACCTGCCAGACCCGAATGACGTTGACACTGTGGCGCAGATCGTGAGACGGCTTGCCGGACAGGCACACATAATACTCTATTGCGCAGTTAACTTGGTACCAGTGGCTTTGATGTGCCTCATGGATACCTGTCCGTCATCGTAAATGCTTCCCAGATCCCCAAGGACCCATTTTGAGGTGTTTTCAGTAAACGGGGTGACGAAGTATAGCACCCGCCGATCCACCAACAGTAAGTTAAGACACCAGGATGTGGAGCGGTTGTGGAGGGCAACCAGGGACGACGAACGCGGGGTTCTGTGATAGTCCGATGTTCGGGAAATGCTATATCAAAGGGGCGGGCGCTCTATAGTCTTCCACTCGTCACCCGTGAAAGCCATGGTTGTGCTCGGGTGAGACTAAGTTACGTTGCAAGAAAAGTATATATTGCAGGATCGTGGGAACCATACACGGCCCTTGGTAACACGCTGCGCATATAGGCACTAAAGGGTAGACAAAAGAGTGTTGTCGACCTCTCGCAAAACAAAGTATTTAGGGGAGTAGTCACTGAACGAGCGTCGGTTAAGCTGCTTCGTAGAAACAAAATATTGCTGGCGTACATCTACGAAGTCAACGTTGGAGACTAGGCAGCAGCACCCCGCGTGACGTATTTAGCGTTCACTGCGACGAAGTGGTATATGACGACGGTGACCATGGAAAGGACACCAAGAGCATTGGCGAGGGAGTACAGGGTGTCATGGGTGATCATGGTGGAGGTAAAAGACTGTGAAAAGTCAGCATAGCGTCTTGAAAACGAAAAGGCGTCACTGACCGCTGTTCGTCTTGGTCAAGGAGTGTTGCCGACGCTGACACCGGTCGCTGACACGTTTCCTCCCGAGTCGTGGGAAAAAGTCACGTACTGGTCCGCGACTTAATATGACATGATATGATATCTTGGATCGCCCAACTCGTTGCGCCGCTGCCGCACCACAAATCCACAACCGTGTCCACAACCTGGGGAAAGACGGAGAGTATACCAACATAGGATAGTTATTTTTGATCAGGATCTTTTGAGGAGACGAGACGGGATTCAAAGAACGACGCGCAAGACGATGCGATCGCAGCTACTCGGCTGAATGGAATGGTAAATAAATAAATTTCCAATATAATTTATTAGTGCCAACGACGGGGACGATCGAGACCCATGCCAGATCGCAGGATGAACTCAAGTGCCCAGTTTGGCAACCATCAGTAGTATGCAGCGTAACATGTGGTCATCAGTCTGCGCTACAGAATTGAGCCGTCGTATGGGTAAGTTGACATGTGAGAGTTTGCGGTTCGGAGGTGATTGACCAGTCCGTCCTAGTCTAACTTGACTGTCTTCCATTTAAGTTGTCTTGTTCACTTTATGTTTTCCCTTTTGTTCCCTCTTGGAGCCCGCGCTGCATACATTCGCCCCTTTCTCTCCTCCTCACCATGACTTTGTCTTCTGTCCCGGTCCTTCTCAATGAGTTCCCCGCCCCTCCGTCCTACATTCCGCAGAACATCTCCACCCCATCCTCCTCGTTGCACAATCCACCGCCGTCACTTCCGCCATCCCTCCCCCTTCCCCCGATTCCTGGACCGTCCCCCCTTTCTGAACAGGATCTTTTTCACATCACTGCCGCTACCCGTGCATCTCGTTTATCGACTTCTTCCAGGTCTTCCTCAGTGAGGGAGTCCGTTGTCAGCGTTGCAAGCGGTAGCAGCGGTCCATCTCCCATCTCCGCCCCGACAGTCGTGACCACACAACCCTCAGGTCGTCAACGGACCGGCTCCGTCACCTCTACCTCGACGAACTCTGTCCGCTCTTACTCGTCTTCTAATGGCTCTCTCTCCGTTCCCCTCCCGTCATTTGTTACCACTCGTGCCGCCAACCCCGACCACTCGAAATTCCCCCCTGTCTCGGTGGCGGTAAACCCTGCGATCCTAGAGGACGATGAATTCTTCACTGTCGACCCCGTTGAACACGTTCTCACCCATACTTCTCTCGCTGATATCCCCCGCGCTACTCCTTCACCACTACCATATCCTGGTCATGGGCCTCTCCATAACGATCCTATTTCGTCAATCGACATGCGCGACCTCCCTGCCTTACTGGACGATGACACAACCGATCTGGATTCCCAAGCCCACGTTTTACACGTACAAATGCGTGCGGCACGATCAAAAAGTTCCACGCACAAATTGCGCGTCCGTCAAGCTGTGTCACAGGCGCGGCGAAACTGTAGTCCTACTGGCGGTGATGATCAAGAGCACACTCCTCTCCTAATCCGGCGTAATCGGACCCGACATTCTTCTGGTGGTCCCGACCACGAATCCCCCGCATTTCCAGAAAATTCCCGACCAGATCGGACTGATCGTGCTTCCAGCCCCGATATTGCGACATTCATTGCGGCAACACCCCGTCCGAGGCGCCGTTCTGAGACTTCTTCACGCTCCAGATCACGGTCTCAACCCCGGCCGCGGGCACCCAAGTCCTTGCCCGGCTCGCGCCGTACTAGTGCCGTGGGGAGATTGTCTCTTTTCTCTCTCCCTGACGAATCCGTTCGCCGTCAGAGCGAGGGCAGCGCAACCCTTGCATCACGGAGTTTATTGGCCTACGCCAATAGACCTGGCGATGATGACGGGTTGTGGAACGATGATTCTTTTGTGGAAGAAGATTACGGTGTCGTCATCGGTAGTGGTGATGATGGCTTTCCGAGTGTAGCTGACGAAGAGGACGCCGCCGGCGAATCTGATTCGAGTATTGATTTACATACACCTCTGCCGTGCGTCGTTTTTTTTTCTTGCTCTCGCAACTTTTCTCACTCAGCAACTGACAACAGACATCTCATGCTACGAGATGGGATGCTTTCACCTCACTCGAAATTGCTACCTCAGAATACTCGGGCTGATTCTCTCTTGGCTTCCACGGATGGCAACCGACCTGGGAGCACAGTATCGGCAGGTAAGCGACGCTTAGCCGGTTGACGTAAAGTTTTTTTGGTTTACATTTTCGTAGTGACACCCAAATCCGGTATTTTCAAGGACGAGCGTGACACGATTCGTCGCAGGGTTCGCCACCGTGATGGTCGCCTCTTGCGCGGCGGTATTGGACTGACGACTGGTCTGGGATGGAGTGACAGGTGAGTTAATGCGCATTTCGTTGCCATTGTCCCCTGATCGTTTTCTTTCTTTCCGTGCTTTACGTAGTGAGGATGAAGATGCGCCATCCCCTCTAACCAAACGCCTTTCGAATCTTTCTCTCTCTCGCCAATCATCCGCAACATCAGTCAAGACTGGCCCACGCACCTCTCGTTCACATCCCCATCCTCTTTCACGTTCCTTCTCAGGTGGTGCAAAAGTCTACCCGTCAAACTCAACCCAAAATCTAAGACGTACAGTCCTTCCACCAACATCGTGGCAAAAGCGTAACCGAGCTACTGCTTCAACACTGTCCGTCAGCATCCCCGAACATGACTCCCCAGAATTGTCATCTCAGGCACGGTTTTCGGAACCTTCATACCGTGCGGACAGTAATTCAGACTCTCAGTCCAATGATCAAGTGAGAACCCCATCGAGCTCATCCACCCAGAGCTTACCTGGGCCGATTACCCCCGACGTGTCCGACCTGATGTCGCCACACAGTGCCCCTGTCAGGCTATGGGACCGTGACAAGAGTCTCCCACCCCTTCCCTTATCCCGGGGCCCGTCGAGTGCGAGTTTACGACCCCCAGAATCCTTCTCAGACGCGAAGAACCTTACCTCGAAACTAGGCGTTGCACTATCAGGCCGGTCGATTTCTCCTGGGTCTGAATTGTCCGATCCTGTAGTCGTGTCCTCGCGAACTCCTAGAGTACAACACTTCTACACCGCACAAACTCCTCGCACCTCGCGAAGCACCCCTCGCCCCCTTCAGCTCTCTGCCTCCCTTGGGGCTGTCATTGAGCCCGGCGAACCAGCGTCCAAGCAAGGTCGGTTACTCAACTACAACCGCCAGATACACGACCAGCAACGCGCCCGTGCTTTGTCCGGCCCATCTCCATCGGTATCGACCAGCCAACGCTACAGTGTCCGTCCTTTTGGTTCCATGAAATTATCAGGCTCCTCGAGATCAGAGTCCATGGACCTCTCATTTTTGGAACCCGGCGAGCCACGACTACGGCCAAGGACAGGGACCGGTATGGTTTACAAGAAGAGTTCTACGAGTCTAACCCGTGCCGCTGCGGACGTTCAAGCTCAAAGTCGGCTGCGCATGCCGTCTGAGAGGACTAGTTCGGTAGCTTCGTGAGCAGACTTCAGCTCAGTGATTATTATTTTTTACCTTCGACACGAACTTTCAAGCCCATTTATACTGTAATACCCTCTTTCTAAGCATCCCATCTCATGTCCTAAGGATCATACACTCCATTCCTTGTATAATTTTCGCCTACTGTTACGTGCTGTGTGCATATTAGTTACCCTCACCTTCACCTACCCACGTTCCCTCCAAGGAAAAATCCTCCACTTCATTTACCCCCTAGATTTTCATCCGTACTTCATCTCCTGGTTGTCATCAGACGGTCTTTTTTTTCATATTCATCGTGCGTTATACCCGTTTTCTCCTAACGTTCATTGTTGTGGGTGTACACTACTTGGTGGTATAGTTATCAGGTCGGTATGGGGAAGAGCCATGTTTCTCAATGGTTATATTGAATATGGCGTTGAAATCTTTTTGAACGAATAGCAGGAACCGCGGACTCTTGTGAACGCGGAAGTACTTCATTTATGTGAGTGAGCGCGAAGAATCTTGTGACCTCACTCAGTTCGATTTCTTACCGCAAGCATGTCGCATCGCGAAGAGAATCGCTATTACCCATATGGCACCTTTCATGAGAATGGTGATGACCTGACCCAGATGTGCACAAGGGCAAATCGGTGAATGTTTTATGCGAATCACAGTGAAGGAGGTAGGCTTCGCCCCCTTTTTCGTCGGAGTAAGCACGCTCAAGGCACCACCAACAGAGCGGCGACCGTGACCGACCGACTCTAGGTCCGCGGAGGAATGAGAAACAAAAGGATAGAGGATAGCTTTTTTTTTTTTTCATGCCTGTTTCCATCACTCGGCGTATGATTGTACGCGAACAAAATTTGTCAAGTTTTTCCTTGAGAATTTTTTTTTTTTGAAGAACGACTTGCGCTGCTCGCTTCAAGGTTAGCCAGTGCGGTGCACCGTTCGTTCCCCTGATCCCCGTGTGGAGATCACCGCCACACGGTCCTGGAGATTCCCCGGTAGCCATTTGCGTACACACCCGGGAGTCACGGGTTCGCCTGGATAGACGGAGAGGTGCCTGTGCTGTGTAGATGGATGGTGCATTTAGGATGTGACATGCCCAAAGACGTGCCTCCGAACGGCGGCGCTGGCGATAGTAGTAGCCCTTCGTTCAATACGTGCCTTGCTTGATGTCTCCTGATTCCAATCAGTCGAGAGAACGGTTGGTTTCTTTTCTGGGAGGGACGGTGTATTGATCACCGTCATCGTCGATGTACATGTACTGCATAGGATGGATGGATGATACAACAGTTGATGCGGTCGCGGTCACATGAGTGGGTTGGCCGTGGCCCGGGCCGTTGAAAGTGAGGCGTGCGATTGAGCGTTTAGTGACGATGAACGATGTATGCGTTGCTTTCACCAAGCGGTCCCGTCAAATGGAACCACAACCAAGAGTCCACACTCTTCCAACATACCTCGCCTTTCGAGCCTGCATACGATGGCCGCTCTACCACGACCCTCGGCGAGAGGAACGCGCGAGCTCTACTTGCAGTTCCTTTGGCTCCCCGAGGTACGCGTGATTCTCATCTTGTCCCGCTCGCGAGCCACACACTTTTCTAAATGAGTTGGCCGTCCACTAGTCCACGATGCCGCTGGGTCAATTCGTCCACATGATACAACTGCTCGCCAGGCCACATTCCACATCGTCATCGTCAGACGACGTGCACCCGCTGCACCCCGCGCTCGACGACATTTTGCTCACCGGGAATTGGTGCACATATAAATTCCAGGAACGCCTGCTTCAGAGCGTCGTCGCCGCTGCCTCACACGCGCACGCGTCCAGCGGCGCAGACCTAGAGGTGTCCATCATGCTCTTCGTTCTGGAACGCTATGCGCTGCTACGCGAGGACCAGTCCGAGTCCGGCGAGCGTGCCTGCGACTCCCTGGACGATAAGAAGCGTTGGCTATCTGGGATCGAGAAGCGAGAGTAAGGCACATCAATCACGGTTCGTTTATTGGCGAGTTACCGACCCTTTTTTGAAGGGTGCAAATACAGATCCTCCTGCATTTGCTCAAGCTCTCCCTTCCCGGCAAATGCCCCTGCATCCCCGCGCGACCCGTCCCCATGCGGTCGTCGCATGCACAAAAGAGGCGGAGGGTCGCTCAGCGGCAATCCTCGGGCGGCGACGATGACGACGGTGGCGACAGAGTGGAGGCCACGCCCAGGAGCATTCTTGAAGATCGCCTCGAGGGGCTCATGGACAGGCTCGTCCTCTGGCAGATGGCGCTGCCGGACGCGGAGGCCAGCGCGGACGGAACTAAAACAGTGCGCGACTGGACGCAAGCGTTCTGCGACGACGTGGTGCAGCCCGCGTGAGCACACCTCTACATTCCCAATGACTTTATGTTATGTTTTTTTTTTTCCAGGTTCGCTCAGAAACTGCCCGAACAATACAAGCTCCTGCGTAGGAAACTCTTCCGGATCCCCCAGTGGACGTCATCGGAGGAGGACGAGGGGGACTTCCGATGGACAATCCCAGACCGTCCGACCCGCATCGCCGCCGCTTCCCGAATCACACATCGCGAATCACAAGTCGACACGTAACCTGGTGCCATCACGCTCGCGCTCTCTCTCCGTCTCTCTGGAACAAGAAGCCGACATGCGCCGCGCCGAGTCGAGGACGCGTAAGGTGTTGCAACGTGAAGTGAGCATGTCCAAGGTATTTAAAGGTCGGCGCCGCAACGGGTCAAACGCGCCGCCCGCCAAGGTCGAAGCAGAAGCGACGACGACGACGATCGCAAGCAGCTCTACCACACAAGCGAAAAGGCCGATCGTTTTGGTGGAGGGTACCCCACAAAAGCCTAAAGCGAAAGCACGCAGCAAAAGGCTTTGACCAAAGGATCAGCACGGATTTGCGCCGAAACGATCCGCGCGTGATCGGCCCGAGTTTTATTTTATTTTTTCTAATCCCTACTTTGGGTTGTGTAGTTACGCCCATATATTGGCGTCAAAGACGAACGTCGAGCGAGCGATGGGACTACGAGGAGTGCGGTGGATACCCCCCCACGAAACGATCCGAAAGCCGAGGAGTTCCGTGTGGCCCAACGCGAGCACTGTCGCTAAATACGATCGACTTCGGCATTCTGGTGGCTTGTAAAAAGAGAAAAGGGGGAAGAAGGGAAATGGAAATCGAGAATCCCATGCAGCGAAGGGTTCCCATCTGGGCGCTGGGCCCAAGGAAGTTGCCCATTCTATTACGCTTGGTCCTCCCGAGAAGCAACATAAAAATATGGCTCGAAGGAAGTGGCGTAATCTAACGACCACCTCTGAGAGGAAGTGCGACTTCCCCGCAAACCATCGCATTACATAAATGTTGCGTTTGAATGCATCTCCTAGACGCGATTCTCGCCAAACAAGAGGTGGGGCGGACACGTCGATAGCATACCAAGGTCTCACACGGACGGGCTTCGGAGCCCGGTGGCATTTCCCGGATTCCCCCATCCGCTTAAACGTGACCGTTGCGCGACAACAACGACAACGACTAAATCAATTGACGGTCGCGGTGGCCACCTGGGCCTTCTTCTTCCCCGCTTCAATTGAAGTATGGAAAAAAAATTGGTTCGCAAGCCCAGAGCTTCTATAAGAGTCCAGGCAAGAAGCCGATTTAGACGGAGGTGAGCAAGACAAAAGAACTGCCATCATTATCACGAAGATGACCGCTTGTTTTTGTATTCTCTGTGGTCCGCGGCGGTCCTATGGGTCCTATGGATGTACATGAATGAATAAACGGACTGAGTGTACACGTACAAGTTGTTGTATGTTTCATGAAGGGCTTCATTCGACTCTAGCATCCGATTGGGGGCGTTCTTCCCTCGAGCTCGAGTCGACGAACGGGATGCGATATCAGCAGAAAATATTGAGAGAGCGCATAGCCCGACACGGCCAGAGTGGGGTAGATGGAGTCCGTCGCTAAGTTAGGGGTAGCAGATCGGCCCACAAAACTAAAGGTAGCAATCCCGACCCAAAAAAGAGGCAAAGAGACCTATATCTGTCAAAGCAAGAATCGCGCGTGCTTTGCTGCTCTTCTTCCGTGGTGCGTGCCGAGTGATAGTCCGGCAAGTAACTAGGTTTTTGCATAAGGTTCAGAGAGCCCCAAGGAAGGAGTGCGAAAAAAAAAACAGGGTTTTGACGGTTGGTTGGCTTATCACCGAAGAACGGGAATAGGGTGCCAGAGGGTAGTGCTGTATTACGCGTTCTGCGTCGTCCAAGTGCGGTATTAAGCTGGAGAATGGCGCCATCAGGGGCTGCGGCCGCCGCCACAGCGGAAGACAAGGTGGGTCTCGTGCCATGGTCCTGAACGGTGACGAGATGAAGGGGCCAGAACGAGAGAGTGGAGAGGTTCGAGCGGCTCGGGGACGCCGAAGCAGCAGTGTGAATGAGCGCTGCCGCGCTGCAGAGAACCCCTACAGTAACAGCGAGCGAGCGTTCAGCCACATGCATGCAATTTGTTGCAAAGCGATGTGTGTATTGTTCGCATCCGAATTCTGTGTGTGTGGCGACGGGGGCTGAAGTGAGATAAGCTTTGTTCAGCTTGTTTGTTTGACTGCCTGTCCAGTCACCATTCATTTTTTTCAAGAGTTCGCCGCCCATCGCCGCCACCTACTCTTTGGACTTCCCTTCGTCACGGGGGCCTGGAAACGCGAATCAGGGCTACCATATTGCTTGACACCCCCCGTGGCGGTAGGATGTATGCCGTTACCGTTCGCGATGGTCTCTGTGTGTGTGACAACCGGAAGGACGCGATCAGCTCCTCGAATACGGCATCCGTGCGCGCAGTGTCGTAGTTGGGGACAACCACGAACATGGACGTGTACGGATCAGGGCATGCCATCGACTGGAAGGTCCACAGTGGCAGGCAGTGTCCGGGCGGCGTGAAGCGAAAAGAGGATTTCTCTTTGCCAGGTCGGGCGATCGGAAGTAAGCGGTCGGGTGTAAACTCAAGGCGCCGTAGCGTCAGTTACTCAATCGCAATCGCCGCCTCTCTTCCGACGACGACTTTAATAGGCGGACCGGGTTTGATTGGGTAAGGTCCAATAGACACACACTTTACTCGTGCGGCCTAAGAGCGTCCATCGGCTCGTTGCGTCACGACGACGCCTGGCTTACTACACGTGATGCGTATTAACGACGACGCTAGATGGATGCTACTGCTGTTCTGTCCTTGCCGAGGGGGATCAAGGCGGCAAACGGCGAAACGGAACCAAAACCACTACAGTCACCGTGGTCAAGGCATGCCGGGGGTCAATAATAATGAAAGCATGTGCGGCGGCGAGTGCGGCGGCCAGACCCCCAACCAGACCCCCGTCTAGTAACTGTGACGAAGCGCCACATCCAGTCGTCGTATTAACCACCACCGTAGTTCACTTTCCCGATATGACCCAACCTCAATACATATATCCTCACGTGCACACTGGCATAGAGTTCTCCCTCCCCCCCTTCCCCTTTTTCGTCACCCTCCTTCCCCCCCTTCCCTTTGGGCTCCACATTTCGTAAGTCGGTTACGGTGAGAACACGAGTAGAATGGCAACGTAGCGTGGGGCGCGTGCATACATAGATACGTGAGACCACGATGTTGCCTGCTTGACAATCGAATGCATGTCAGACTTGGTATCCGGCGAATACGTATACCCTTCCCCTCTTCTGCAGCGTAACTCCACCAGGCATGGATACAATGCATTTCGTTAGCTACGAGATCGAAGACGTCCAACGCGAGGCCAACCAGTAAATTTTCGGCTTCATCAATCAGAACGTGAATCCCGGAGCTTGGTGCCATGTACCGAGCACCCGAGGTACTTGGCCAAAGTGAATATCTACTGCGTCCCCCCTGAGGGGGTTTCAAGCCTTCCAGAACGAGGATCGGATCGATCCTTTGAATACATCTGCGTGTGTTTGGTCGTGTGTCCCCACGTATGTAGGTCGTCAAGAAAGCGACCCTCGCTTCGCGTGATTCTGGCCCAGGTCAACTGGCGTACTGCCAGCACTGGGAGGAGCCACGTAGCATCCCGGAACATGCGGCGTAATCGGGGAGTTCTTCCAAGGTGCTTCCTTGCCCTCTACTGCCGAAAGACAGTATGCCAACAGCTGCGAGACAAAATGTCGCCCCTCCAACTTTTGGGGCAGGTCTAGCCAGATTTGAGAGTAGCGCCATGCCTGTGCGCCGTGCCACTCCCTTCAAATCAGGAGAACGACAATGCGGTTGTTCATTGGCCCGTTGTTTTGAGCCGTAAAGAAAATAGATGTTTGGCGATACTATTTCATGAGCATTGGGTGGGCCCGCAGTCGCAAATTTCCAGGACCAGTCACAAATATTTAAATGTGGAAAAACGCGAGGTGCCTGAAGCAGAGAGGTGGTTTAGAAAGATAGTGAGACGTAACGGCGATTCCGGAGTACATGAGTGAGTCCAGAACAGAACTAACAAAGAGGCACAAACGGTCCACTCGACTTAACAGTTCGAGACCCATGCCGCACGTAGGAAGGCACAATGCAGCTCTTACAGAGCTCGCCACCGTGCGTTCGCTGAGCGGGGGTTCCTGGTATCAGGAGAATCAATGGGTGTGACTCCACCCACGTCAGAGGAGCGAGTTTCTGATTGATGGTCGTGATATCGAATGATCTGTATGCCAAGGCCAGGAGATCCCTGAGGCGAATAGAACGACCCCGGTCTGGGTACCTGAGGAGCCGTTGCAGTAAGATGTTTCCTGTAGTGACGGCGCATATTTGAGTTGACGTTGAACTCTCTTCCACAATTTGGGAACGGACATTTGAATGCTTGGAGATGGGAGGGGAAGGTAAGTGAGCGGTCAAATGGAAGCCCTCTAAAATGAGCTTACGCTTATCGCCAGTGTGTGTGTTTACGTGAATGGCAAGGCTGCTGGGGCGGTTGAAACGTTTGGCGCAATGTGGGCAAGCGTGTCTTCGCCCACTGTCCGACTGCTTGTCAGCAGGGAGTGGGGGGAGGCTATCGTCTGCGCTGAGGTCGCCCTGGGACGACGTCTCTGATCTCGGACTCTCATTTTCTGATATTGTCGAGGAAGGCGAAGCCGGGCGAGGTAACAACGGTGCAGAACCCACGGGGTGAAGTCGGGGAATTTCCTGAGATGGTTGAGAAGGAGATGTCGAATGTCGAATAGGTTGGAACGGGGCGCGAGAAGACGCATAGGATGGTTCGGCAGTTGGAGTGCACCCCAGAGGAGAAGGCGGTATCACGTGGCGGTAACCATCGGAGGGAGGCGGTATTGTCACTCGTCTCTCATAAGGGCCGGGATGGGTTCGCGTGAGGATCGTCGAGTTGGGGTAATCACTGCCGGGTGGCGGACGAACCGACTGTTCCTATGGATTTATGTCGGAATTTCAGATTTACGGTGTACGGTAGCGTAACATGACGTACGGGATATGATCGAGCATGTGTATTTGACTGAGGGGAGCAATTTCTGCCGTCGGTAGCCAAAAGATGATCTAGTGGGGTAGATGAGCACTGGTTGGGATGAAATGCATTGCTCAGATGATACCGGGAAATAGCGTGCGGATGCCGGGCAAAGAGACAGACGGACGGCGCGACGAGTCGGAAGGACGATCCATGAGATAGAATGGAGAGGGGGAGAGTTGAGGGAGGAGGAAAGCTCGCTCGCTGGAGAAAGGAGCCTCGGGCTATTATAGAGGGAGCGAGGGATCTGCGAACGCCCTGAGATCGAAGGAGGCATTATAATTGCCCAGTGGGTACCCGCTGGCGTGGCGTTTTCCACGAAAGTTCTACGCGGATGCGACATGAGGCCGGCGGAACAGCCCGCGTCATTTGGGTAAAGAAGATATACGAAAACGAAATAACGAAAAATAAAAAAAATGGGCGTTTGACGCTGGTCAGTTAAAGCTTCGTCAGGCTACTGCGGCAGTTCGAGTCGGCGGTCTGTTCTGTTCAAACCAGATCACCGCGGGAGGGCCGGTTCCCGCACTGGCAAGCGAGGTCCGCCGCACCGGTCACGGGTGGGCTGAGCAACCCTTTAAGTGGGCACAAAACTCGTTGGTCACTCGGAAGCCATTGCGCTGATCAGATCTGGAGATGATGCACCCAAGGATTTGCGCTGACGCCGATGATGGCCCATCCCACGTTGACGCCCTTCCCCGGCAACCGGCACCATATTTGCCACATATATGCTTTGTTCCCCCTTGGGCGTCCCAACTGCGGATACATTTTCTCTTCACCACTGCTGTACGAGAGTACGGCGCTCGAACTGCGTGAGGATATTTTTTCTCCACCTAGTAGCAGGGGTCCATTCAGGAGGGTCGGATCGTGAACCATCACCCGCCCGTCCGAATCATTCGGGTTCGGCCAAGCGCCGCCGCGTGAACATCCACCGGAAATGTGTTCTCCTTCACGAGAGCAGAGTGAAATCCGGATGTGAGCTAGCCAGCGAGACGGTTTGCTTCCGCGTTTGCTTCCCTGCCCGCTTTTCACATGGGGTTCATGCTAACTCCGAGAGCGCGCGCACATGCACGCATGCACGCACACTCATACAATGCAAGAGCGGGCGTTCTGTCGAGAGAGGTCGACGCATCGCATCGCATCGCATCGATTCGCATCGCATCGTATCGTATCGCCACAACCCCTGGGGCCATCGCCGAGTCACGCCCCTGTTCTGCCGTTTACATGTTTACAGATAAGGTTGCTCGAAGGCGAAAATCCTTCCAATTCAGTCTCGCTGTTTGTTTGGTCGCCGGTCGGTTCCCCCGTTCGAGGGCATCGACGCTTTGGCGCCTTTTCAAAGTCAGCTGTACGGGTCCTTTGAAATGTCGGCTTTGTCGGGCAGCCGTCTGCTGGGGAGCATTCGCCGCAAGTGATCGCCGCTCGTTGGATCTCATCAGCCGATCTGTGCACGCAAAATGAACGCCTGCCGCCAGTGGTCGGTGGACACGTTGTGTATATGCGTGTATCACCTGTCTTCGGTTCGCCTTCTTCGATTCCGACGAAACGAATATGCATGAAATACATCGATAGTGAAGCTCACCCACGCGATCCATAGCGCTATTATACATACGTGCATGCATGCATGCATACAGTCGTGGTACAAACACGCAGCCTACATACCATCTTCGAAGGAACATCGCATTGTATGCTTACGTTTCAAACGAGGTCGTCCGCAAGGTGTCCACAGAGAAAAGAATAAAAAACACGAAGTCTACACGCGCCGATCCCTCTTCGTCATCTGTGCGGAGTAGCGATAATATCCGCTTCGTCATTATGATGAACAGCATAGTTGGAGTTGTAATGGTGTGGAGTGTTGTTAATTCACGCTGATACTGATTAAAAATGTCAGCGGTGCCAAGTCATATGGAATACCTGTGGTGTTCCCAGTAGCGCTGCTGAACGCCTGCATCGTGGTCATCATGCCGATCACTGATATAACACGAAAGCATTATTGGGCGCACGCCCCTGCCTATCCCAGTGGAAAACAATGACACACTCGGCCGCAGAATTACCACCAGTTCATTTTTCCTCTGAAATACCTTGCGGGGGGTAAAACAGAGGCCCCATGACCATTCACAAACAACTTGGTGTTCATTTCAGCGTGCGGAGACTTTCGAAAGTGCGGGGTGCATCAGCTGCTCATGGCTCTTCGCTCTTTCGAGGGATAAAATTTTTCTTACCCAGATTGGGCCGCATACATAAGCAGTATGTCCGTTATTGAAGGCCGCTTCACACAACCAGCGTAGTATGGGAAGGAGCCTGGAATTGGGTCCGCAATCCCACGTCCACATCCGTGGAGATCGCCCGGGTCCCCGTCCTCAAGGCTGAACATGAACCGCGGGAAGGCCAAGAAACACAGTTGCTTGGAGGTAGACTGTAGATGACGCAAACAAGATTTCCTCACGCTGTCCTTTAAGCCTTGTATCACATGTACCGGGGGACGGTTACTGGGGCCAAACCCCCAAGTTCTCGTCGGTCGAAGGGAAATGATTTCGGACTTTCTTGTCGATCGCAAGCCTCCATGACGTGAGAGTCACACGAATGCGTAAGTCAGATAAACATAGAATGGTGGGATTCACACACCAGATACCACGTTTCTAGAACAAGGGCCAGATGCCTTATGTTGGAGGCACCACTTGTGATCCCAACAACTCGGGAGAACCTATACTGACGTTACGAACTAGGCGCCGTGAAATGGCGCCTCACGCAGGTGACACGTACTTCCGTATTGCCTAGTTATTTCCGTGTGAATCAATACCCTTGGATCCGCGCATGGCATCTCCGAATCTGGCGGGAAATTGCGGCGGTCGTAATGTACGACCAAAGATTTTTCAAAGCGAGGCGAGGTATCATTCATGAAGGTTCAAGAAATGATACAGTCTTCTCTAAGGTTCAGATTGTACATTGTCTTATCAACAACCTTCTCGATCTTCTTCCAGTCGCTGCGCCGTTGTATGAATTCGTAAATGTCCTGAAAGGTGAGCGTCGTGAACCGCAGTAACACATCATCAGGCGCGGTTGCCCACCTCGGGACGATACGCCCCCCCGTAACGTGTCACGTCACGGACGATTTGCGCGAGGTCTTTCGCGTCTTCCACAATGAATACATGGCCGAGCATCTTGAGATTTGCAAAATCTGATGTTAAGGATTGAATCTGCAGCGATGCACGTATAAGAAGCGCGAGGATGGTAAGGATGTATAAAATAAATGAAGAACGAATTAACCTTCAGCGACGAAATGAAGGTATGGTAAGCATTCAGATCGGCAATGACTTGAAAGCCTCCGTTCAGAGAAATAATTTGACGCTTGATGTGCTTCTGTAAAATCCTGCATTTCAAACGTGAACTGTCTCAGTCGCTAATCGAAAGGAAGGAACTTCCAGTTAGTTACCCGATCAGCCTCACGCCAACCTCGCCCTCGAACACTTCTAACACTTCCCGGTTGACGTTTCCTTGAAGAAGCCGTATGTGTTCCTCGAGACACTTTATAGCTTCCGTGCAGCCTTTAGATGGGCCCAAAAGGAGGGGTGCTTCTTCCGGCGGGTAATACGTCCGCGGGGGAGTGAGGGTCGTAATGATGTGATCCACCTGGAACAACTTTTAGTCGGCTACTCCATGTAAAACCTCAGAGATCACTGACCTGGCTCATCAGAACCTCGATACCTGCATTGAGTCCTTTTGCGACCGAATCATCGAGCAAGTTCTCGAAGCGCTTCTTTTCTCTGACAACCGGGTTTAGGAAGTCCGTTAGGTCAACGTGAGGGGCCTATCGTCGCATGGTCAAATGAGTTTGGTGACTATTACGTGGATTGGAAAAACGGGAGGAGCCGTACCAGCTCTTTATCGAAGTACACTTGAACAATGCTCTGGATCATGTCTCCGATATGAACTAACTCGAAGAATTGCACTAACGGCGCAACCGAGGTCGACGCTGACGCTAGCCTCTCTGGATCCGAGGTAGAATCCGAAAGTGCAGGCGGTTGATACGCCCGCATCTGTGTTATGGCCCTGTCAAACCCGCGGTGAGCACTAGATCCGTTCGTTCATGCGAAATGAATGACCAACGCACAATTCAAATCCGTTTCGCACATGTCGTTCACCAAGAACGCCGAGCATTTCAGTGGCCAACTCCTCAATTGTCTCCCGTACCCGAACACCGTAGGTCCCAGGATAGCCAACAAATATCTCCACGCGCTTGAGCGATTCCCGCGTACCGTGTATCAACTCGAGGGTGAGATCAAGGGAAAGGAGGAGTTGAAGATTGTCATAGGAGTGAAGTCGCGCTGGCTGTGGGGATGTAGAGGTGGTCGTAGGTGCTGCAGCGTCCTCACCAAGTTCGCCAGTGATCTCTTCGAGGCTGTCTTCGGGTTCGTCCTCCCAAAGCACGACCGTGGTACTATCTGTGCCCTTTGTATAACCCTCTTTTAAACTGCTGCCATTGACTTGCCCCGCCCCGCCCCAACGCCGCGGATCGAGCATCGCGATACCATGAACGGCGGCGCCGGAAACGGTCTCAACCGTGCGTGGGACAATAGAGACGGGGATGAGCAGGAGGTTGGTGAAAGTCGAAAGGACACTGCTTTTCAGATGAGCGGGGGAAGAGGAGGCGAGAAAAGTAGGCTGTTGGGAGACTAGAAGGGGGGATGCATCGGTATGTACACTCGTCTACACGTAACGAGCGTCTAAGATGAGCTCAGGAGACTGAGTACGAATTGTGGGCAGGGACAAACGATACCTTTTTCTCCCAATCTCGGTACGTATGCCCAAATGTTTGCTTCAGGGAATCTATTTCTTCGTCGAGATACTCATCCATGTTGGGTTCAAACATCCTATACCTGCAATATGCAGAACCGATCATAAGATGTGAGCCATGGATCGATCGTGACATGCATGAGAAGCGAAGACATATCGTGCTCCGCGTGAGGGTAGAAGGGAACACGCACACGACGTCCTCAGCTTGTGCCTTGCTGACCTCCTTGTCCGCGGTGGGCGGATGTCGCTGACTAGCTAGTTCAAGAAGGGTATCCACTATACGCCAAGCTTCCCTAAAACATGCTGCCGTCGCTTTCAAGAACAAAGCACCGTTTGCCAATGAGCGTGCGTGAGTGAGAAGAGGTGCAATGTATTCGGAAACCTAGAAGCACGCCGGGGTGAGCGGGGACATGGGTTTTACACGAGGTTCAGCAACGTACTACTTCCGTTGCGATGCGATCTGCAAAAGACAGGAGAACACCTGCAGCTGGTGGGAAGACGCGCACAGCGCGGGAACCATGCTCCCGAAGCGCGTCTAGGATAAGGCCCATGAAGGCGTCCATGGCCTCAAAATTCAAACTGCCCTCTGAACTGTTTCGTTCGCGTTATTCACACAGCACTGGGCGGCGTGGTAAACGAACACATAACATACGTGAAATTGTCAAGAGGCTTGTGTGCACTTGTGACATAGAAAATCTCTCGTTTCTCAGCCCATACACGCCCCATTTCCCATTCCGCGACCCCCCCGCTTCCGCTTTCGTGTGGGTCCCAGATTTCCCAGCTCGCTTCCGCGGCCTCGCGCATACCCGCCTCATCGGCCCGACCATCCGAAACATCGAACGCACTGAGCAAGGCGGCATCAAAGCGGTCAGAAGCGGCGCGGAGGGCGGACAGCAAGGAAGGTGCAGATCGAAGGGGTTCGAGGTGGAAAAGAAATAGGTGGAGAAGATGAAGGGTCTTGGAGCGATGTAAAAGAGAGAGGGGAGGAGCTGATGCGGTTGTAGATGGGAAAAGGGATGCGAGGATCTGATGAGGGGGTTCGAGTAGGGCCGGAGCGAGATTTCTCAGGAGTCTATGCGCGCGCATATAGAGAGCGCGGAACGAGGTAGCGCCGAGGACATTCGTGCCGTGCATCACTGTCCCGCTGCCAACGAAATTACCCACTTCAGCTAGAGAGGTAGAAATTCCACTCTGTGTTGGGAACCCGCCAAAACCGAAACCAAAGGCATCCGTTCCAGATGTAAAGTCACCAAAATCATCTTCTGCAACGTCTACGGTGAGGGTTGGGGGTTGTTCTGGTGCCTCCTTTCGAGCACGACTCTCGAGTTCATCCAGAACAGGTCCGAACCCATGGCGGTCGATGCCTAGGAGATTGTAGTGATGCTCCCAAAGTGGTTCAGAAGAAGCGAGCCGAGCGAGGGCACAATTAGTGCGCGCGTAGGCTGGGACATCGGGCACAGGGATGTACTGAAGAATGAGCAAGTGAAGTGAGGATGGAAGTCTCCCAATAAGGGGGGTTGACCTGGGACTTTGTACGAATCTCGGCGATGTGGACGCAGAACCCAAACCCTGGTGGAGTTTGACCGGTTCAAGTGCCTTGAACTTGTCCATTCGACTTCCGCTGTCTCGGATGGTCGACAACGCACGTCGCACTAGACGGACGGGATGACAGTAAGAGGACAGGTTACGAGACCTTCCAATCTCGTTTAGCGCCGGATTATATTGCGACTGTCAAACCCATCATCGGTGGCCCAATGGTCTAGTGGTACGATGCTCGCTTTGGGTTATGCTGATTCGGCTTTACACTTTGCGAGCGGTCCAGGGTTCGAACCCCTGTTGGGCCCAATGCTTTTTTTACTTCCCCTCAACCCACCATCAATATGATTATCGCGTGTGTTCTAAACCAGTCCCATAGTCTCTCGAACATTTTAGAACCTCGAAGACTTATATAACACTTGGTCCGTTGCGCCATAGTCTTAATAAATACCTGGTCATTGCTGTACTAGGCCAGCCTGAGTTTGTTGTCTCCGTGTTATGCGCAAACAATAGTACTCGTATGACCCCCGATGAGGCAGTCTTAAGTGTAAGAACCCTTTGGCGAGCATTGAGGTAATGCGTGGTGTGGGTGCTGGTCATCCAGCGACTTGATTCACACCCACACCCAGTTATCGTACTGTTCAAGTTATATTTGCATATTTCTTAAACCTAAAGTGACAACCTTCCCGTCCAATAGGTACTCTATCTGAGTCTTCTAGGGCGAAAGGACCCTACGCGGGTCCTGGAAAGGTGCCCCACCTAGTCCTTCGTGCATGCGCCGGAGTAAATCAGCTTGTTAACGGGGGTCTTCTCCGGAGGTGCAGTACAGCTGACGAACTCATTTGTACGTGAGCAATGGGGAGAAGCGCTTACGTTTGTCGCCTTCTGCGATGTCACCGGAAGACATGACGAGTCCTACCACTGGAGGGATCCGGTGAAACACCCACTGAGGATAATTTCGCGAACAATATTGGTGGGTCATTGACTCCATCAACGATTTGATCGAGTAATGTCCTTCGGGGGGAGGTAAGATGACAGTGGGGTCCGGAGATCAGCCTTGAGCTATCCCAAAATGTTCAGCCCCGGTAGAGTGGGGGGTCGTGGGGAAGAGCTGAAATGAATCCGCAGTGTATAGGAACGGGTAAGATTCACTAGATCAAGGGCGAGCAGTTGCACTGATGTGACTAGCTTATCGGCGGAGAATAAACCCCGACATCCGATCAGATCATGACCAAGCTTGCTTGAGGGATCGACGCTTTGGCGGGGTTGGAGCCGGGGAGGTGAGGGAGTACAGTAGTCAATGGTGATGAATATGAATATGGAGAAGCGCTCGAACTTGTCATTTGCGAGACGTAAGACCACGCGTAAGCTCCTTGTTTGTGTGTGGGGGTCACCGGTCACCCTGTTCAGCCAAATGAAACTACTCTGACCTGCATGACTCTCATGAGTCGTGGCGTGTTCAGGGTGTCAACGAAGCCCCGGACCAGCCCTGACGCGAGCTCGGCCTGACGGAAGGGCTTGTCAGTACCACCGTACCCAATAAGTCAGCGGAGATCAAGCCTTTCACCTTGAAGAGGTAGTAACCTGATTCGTCCCGTCCCGGGGAAGAAGATGAGAAATCGCGCAGGACTCCCCTGGCAATAGTTGGAAACGAGGCCGCGACTAACGGTGAGCTTATTTTAGGCAGAGACCGTTTATGGGGCCATGTGTGCAATAAGATCTAGAGACTGATCGATAATTGACTATGAATGCTCTTGATCGTGATGACTTTATGAAAGTGTTCAATCGAATTTTCACTTCTGATCCGACTAGTGGGTCCAGTGCAAAGGTATAGAGGAATGTCAAAATTAAGGGACATGAGCCCCGAGTCGGCCTGCACGAAATAACTCATTACGGGCTCCTGTAGGGAATCGTTGACGTGGCTTCCGCGACAATCTTGTCGTATTTGCGGTAATACCGCAATATACAGCATCGTACACTCGGTCTTAGTTTCTACGATACCTACCTACACTCAACGGGCATCATAAAACGTTGTGTACTAGGCATCAAAAGGTGATTCACACTGTCCGTCTATTACCTATGACACAATTACAACTTGACCTCCCGTACTCCGTCCTTATCGACAACCTTCACGATATAATTTCCTGGCGCAACAATTAAGCGCTGCGCAGTCTCATTGATTGCGCGCCGGAGGACATCAAGACCTTCTTCCAGCGAACCCTCAGGGTTATGATACCTAGAATCAGTTACATTCAGTAAGCACCCCAAATTCTGCCCATTGAGGAAGACAATCACGGAGAAAAACTTACCGGTCTAATAAACTGAGTGCAAAGTAACTTCCATATCCATGAGCGGCGAACGGCACAGAAGCCATGGTACCGAGATAATCAATCCAGTACAGGTGCGGTGACTTTTCAGCGGAGTCATATCCGCCTACAAGTAGGTTGACGGTGTAGGGTGAGCGCGAGCGAAGTGTATTTGCCAGCGATCGACGAATCCACGACGCAGCAGATTGCGGGCGGAGAGGATAAAGGTTACGGATTTGATAGAGTCTGATGTTTCGCTCCACGAATTCGGCGAACTGAATAGTATCACCTGTGAGGTGTGAAGAGGGTGAATTCCGCAAATTCGTCGACACATTCAACGCGCAGACGTACCCGACTCTCCGGAGTAGGCCATCAAAAGGTGAGGGCTGAGAGTTTTGATCTTGTCCTCATCAACTTTCATTTTCACGATGGAACGTGCTGACGTAGTGTCTGCAGCAATGAGGACATAGTCCTTTCCTGTGAGTGCGAATGAACACTCCATCTTGGTTTTCGTAGAAAGTAAAAGTGGCGACGCGTGTCGCATCCATCCAATCTATGTGTGTTACATAATACGCCCTATGATTGTACTGAAGGTTCACCGTTGCGCGCCTTAGAGTAAAAATAGACCTCACCCTGCGTGCAACGTTTTCTCTTCGTGTTGACTGAAATTATTTGATCTAAATCGAACCACCCTCAGCGCAGTCGACATTGCCTCGATGACCGGTGGCGTCCGTAGCTCTCTGAGATGGACCGTTTTTACCGAACTTTGAGCAGACTCTTGTTACTTAATTCCTCATCAGGACGCCACGCCGGCTAACCTTCGTGAACGGAGATCACATAGTCAAAAGTGCAGGACTCTATCCTGCGTGCTAAATCTATCCTACCTATGAAAGTCCGTAACTTGTAATATCGAACCGGGACAACGTCTGGAGATGCTATATCGTACACATTCGTCTAGTAGGACGTCACGAACGGGGTAATAACGTGCTTAGGGCTACAAGGTATGCCTCGCAAATGGCCGAGAAGTAAAACTCGTGTTCAGAGTTGTGGGGATGGACGAGATTGTGAGCGATCTCGTGAGCGAGAGTGAAGTACCTGTCGATCGCAAGAGGTCATCAACCAAGTTCTAAAAATATAGCGAATCGTACCAGGAAATGTAAGCCTTGCTAAAGTCACCTCGTTGGACATCACGGTCGTCTAAAAATAGATGAGCTGTTAGTCGGGCAAGCGTGAAAAGGTTGTACGTACGCCAGGCCTCGTAATATCGTAAGTTCATGAATAAACTCCCGTTTCTATTAAAAGCAACGAGCTGCCCTTGGTTATCTGCGAAAATGTGCAGGCTAGACTGTGGGATCTTATAGATTGCTACGAGGGGATTGAGCACATGGAGGAAGCGGGCGAGCACATCGTGTTTGCGTTGAACGAGCAACTCGCCCTCTGGAAAGTCTAGGGGATTTCTCGCGGTCAATGGCGGTGGTTTGTTCCAGTGAACTAAATCGCACCTTGCGCAGCGAAGACTTTCACACCGCCCATGCTACCTGCGAAAATTCCACAATCGTAAACAGGGAAGATCACCACACAGCAGAACTGGACAAGAACTGGACACATGCCAACAAGGTTTAATTCCCCGGCCCGGCCGGACACATCACAGTAGCCCTCGTCCAGCGACTCTTTCACCATTTGCATCTCCTCGCGGTTCCTCAGTAGATTGCTCCTCTCAGGCGCGCATGCTCCAATCGCCATGTTGATATTGTTGGCTAGGTGGGAATGGAGGGTGAGCTACCCTTTCGGCGCGTTAGGTTCGCAGAACGCACCGATGTTACTCAGCGGAGTGACGCCGGGGCCGCCAGAATTAGGACCGCGGATGAGTCCTTGTCCTTTCGACGGCCCTGAGTTCGGCTGCGGTATACTAGGGGTTCGGTGGTGGCGAGGTGCCCCTTGCGTCTAGAATTGATGGCTGGGTAGCGTCGTCACCACGGGGTGGCGAAGTTGGTCGGGATGAGGTGTTTGACCGATCGTTGCGCAGAAGGCGCCTAAAATCGCTGAAGTGCTGACGTCGGACGTTTAAGGATTTGCTCAAGGCCGGTACCAGTCTGTGTGGAAGGTTTTGTCGCTGTATCGGTCTGGTTCGGAGGGGACAGGATCTTCACTTCTGTGGCCGGGGTCTTGGCCAGCGTACCCTGCATTAAAGTTCCCGAGTCCGATACCATTGACGCTCTGCTTGCCCTTTCGGCTGCTTCGCGTTCGGCCTTCTGCTGGCGCAGAATCCTGTCGACTAGTAGGAAAAAAAACAAAAGTATACCAATTAGTGAACCAAAGAATGAGACGTTTGACAGGAGGGTACCGTTATAACCCCGTCGTTTGAGGGCCTTGATGTCTGTCGAAAGGATTGTCATGAATAAGAGGGCATCGTTGACCTTGGGGGACTCGAAGATGAGGCGACACAAAGAGGTGGAAACCCTAAAAACATCAAACAAACACGACCACCCATCTAAAGAGAACACTTACTCGTACATGTCCACTTGCGTGTTTCCGGCAAGCCAGAGCTCAATAGGGCCCCGGCCATCCCGTTTCGCGACGGCGGACGCCTCATGACTCTCAGTGTGGCGGACGTCCCCATGCTGTAAGGCCTTGGTGACCAGCAGCTTTCCAAACACTTTCACTATGAAATGATTTTCCTCATTAAGCCAATTAAACGAGACTCTGGTGCGGGACTGCGGGTGCTCGTGGAGGAAAAGAGGAAGCCGCTCCAAGATCAAATGTCTAATCTCGAACCCAATCCTTGAGGAGGGAATCTCAACTGTTGTCTTGTAATCCTCCCTGACCAAGGAACTCAAACGGGGAGAACCCAAGAAGAGGTATAGCTCTGATGATAGATGAGCGAATGGGTCAAAAGGCAGAACGATTCGAATAGAGTACCTTCCAATATATCCTCTTGGGGTGCACAGAAGACGCGATCACCGAAGAGTTGGTATGCATTGGTATCATCTGCGACAGCAACTTTGTTGGGCTGAAGTAGGTCGTCTAGAAGATCCCAATCATCTTCGTCGCCCTCATTAGAGGATTTAGCACCGCTTTTCTTTACGCGCCGCGACCCAAGAAGCACGTTTGACCGCTTCATGCGGACGACCGTTCCCTTTCCAAGGAGCCGCTTATTCACCGCGAGGTTGCGGAGCTCAAAGAGGTAGCTAATCAAAAAAGTCATCTTGGACAACATTTCAAGAAGAAAAAAAAACCTTGCACCCACTTTTCGCGGCCATTTGCAAGCTCGTAGAACTGCCGTGGGTTCGCTAGCAAGATCTGGGCGATCTCTTCCACGGATGGTTCTTGCCTGGTACCGCAGGCTGCAAGGAAAACATTGCCACGCGAGCCAAAATCAACGAAAGAAAAGAGCTTCGAATGCAGTTCGGCGCCCCCTGTTCCAGAAAAGTAACACTGGATGGGTGGCAACCTCTGGATTATACCCTTGCCTCCTGAAGACCTGACAGGAACGAATGCTGTCTCTGACAGTTTCCGTAGTTCGTTTGGAGAGAACTCTACAGGCACAATAGGTGACGTAGTTTTTAAAGTGGAAACGGATGGAAGACAGTACCTGGAACACGGCCCGATAACACCTCGAACCACTGGCGCGCTATTGCCTCGTCTCTTGGCGGAGATCTCTCCAAAAGTGTCACAATCTCGGAGGTTGGGGGGTGGCTGTTGAGTTTGAGTTTGCCTGCCGCACCGGCTGGAAGTAGAGGATCCACCACGGGGAAACCCAACGCCGCCCATTCGGGGCTAGCGTACAGCTGTCCAGCGTCATCTATGTGAGGTAAAGCCGCGATGAGGGGACCTCATACCTCGAATGGTTTCGCCAGCACTTTCTCCGACCCACGGACTGCGGGAACGAAAGCAAGATCTCGGTAATTATTTGGGTCATAATCGGAATATTTGAGGGATAAGTTGTCCAAGAAGAAGGTTAGCGCCTTCTCAAGCACGGCTTGATTGTTGGAGGCGATAATGTTGAGAAGTTCCGACAAAGGGGGAGAGCGTCTCAAACCCAGAGAAATAAGAAATTTAGCTGTTTAGTCAATAAGTAAGTTACCCCGAAGTTATATTCTAGATCTGTTGCAATAACTCGCCTTCATCGGACGACGGCTTCCATCGGTTATCGACACCCCAGTCAATGACAGGCAAGCCAAGCCCGCGAAAAATGTCAAGTGGTTCGTAGAGGTCCATAGCCTTGTATCGCTGGACTTTGCGACCATTCATAGGCATTGGTTCTGTGCCTTCCTTCAGAAATGCAGACGTGTGACGCAAACGCTCAAGCTCCTGGGGTGACAGAGTTGATTGAATGGACACCAAGTACTTGACCAGATCGTAGATAGTCCAGTCTCCCGTTTTGATCATTCTAGAAATTCAGGTTAGGAAGGTCTCGGACTCGAGAAAAGAAACAATACAGACCTGTCGAAAACGATTTGCAATTCCACGTGCTTGCGTACACCAAGTGACTGCAGCACCTTTTCTAGCGCGCCTTTGATATTGACACCAGACGGCATGGTGACGATGGGGAGATCCCGGAACAAGTTTACGCTGGCAAAGTAGGCTTGGTCCGGTAACTTCAATCCAGCAGATGTTGGGACACAAGGCATCGAATTCAAGATCTTGGTGATATCTTCTTGGGCGCTTTTAGGCAGAGATGGCCAGGCTCTGGCGAGCACTGACAGGACACGTTCTGCCCAAGAAGCAGAGAATGTAATGTCAAACTCCGCGTTGCCAGCGGCCACCTTTGAGTCAGTGACATGCCTCAGCCAGTCAACAATGGTTAGCTGCTGCCAGGGAAAGACGGTCCCCAGGACATCTGGGTCAAGTGATCTGGTGACGCTTGTAGGTAGTAACGTGTTTGGCAGGGGCCCGTCAGCTGGAATGATCGCCCCACCAGTCCTAGAATTCAAGAAAGTTCGTGCATCTGAAAGCCTCATGATTCTCTCAGGTGGCCCACTGATTGACACCACGAGTGCGTCTAACAGCTGCGACCGCCCTTGAAGGAGATTGGGGTTGTTTCCTTGCTTGTGGACACTGATCCACCACTTGAGACATGCAATTGTTTCCGTCTCGGAAAGGGGTCTCGAGCGAAGTTCATTGAGCACGTCCACGAACGTTATGTTCTTGATCATCCCTCGGGCGCGGAGAGCGGCGACCATAGTCTTTGCACCGTTGACGATGTCCTCGGAGATCACAGGCAGGCGCTTGAGGAAACCAGAGAAGTCGGGATCGGGTACGTGGACCAGACTGGCACTACGCACGCCCTCCGAGGAGATAATCGAGAACGGGTGTGTGGTTGCACAGGTAAAGAAAGCGGTTTCCATGGAGGTAGATACCACGGAGGACGGTGTAGACGGATGAAACGTGAAAAATTTGAGTGCATGGAGTGCGCGTGCTCGTAACCATGCTTGAACTTCCGCATCGGGGAGTCCACCCGGGCCATCTGCCGCTGATGCACCATCCCATTGCCTCTTAATGGTCTCCATTTCTTGCTCATAGGCGAAGCGTGCAAGAAAACCGCCCACGTAAAGGAGACCCTTATTCCAAACTGCGACAGGGAATTAGAAACAGCATACACGGGGAAGAATGCGCGAACCTGCCACATTGCGATCACTAGAACATGTCAAATCATTCGTCGTCAATGTAAGAATTAAGGAGGGGACGTACACCAGATCAATCGACTCGCGTTCTACAGTGGGAATAAATCGTGTGGCCATATGGCCTCCGATACCCGTAGTTTGCCCAGTCGAATGGCCCTATAGAAATGAACACCTCGCATAAGTGGGGTGATTAACGCTTACGATAAAGACACGAGCGGATCCAGTCCTGTAGAATATGTCAATATGATACTAATTCTGAACGGCGCGACTTACCCTTCCAAATCAGCCCGAAGCCCTTGAAACACACTCCCAGTGGCATATGTCGTTCTCTCCTCTGCCCTAACGCTCGAGTCATATTCGTCTTTTCCCGTCTAGGTGAACGTAAGTACCGATTTGAAACAGATGTATCAGAACGAGAGCCCACATATATCAACTCGTAACGTAGCCGGCTGGGAGGATTCTTCTTCGTTGATCGTAACAGCTCTGCTGTCATCCTTTTATCGAGCCGGACATCGACATTGGCAGCGAAGATCGTCAAGACAACGCTTGATAAAGGTGCCTCCAATAGGTTGACCGGCTCCTTTGGTGCAGCCAGCGCGGGCGTTGGTGACCTCCGTGGAGAGGAAGATCCACCGAATCCGGCGAAAAGTGACGAGAAGAATCCACTGGCCTGGTGGGAAACAGCCTTCAGCGTATCTGGTGACAAAGACTTCTCCGATCCAACAGTATACACCCATCGCGCGACTTCAGCCTCTATGTGAAGGGCTGACGAAGAAACGATATAAAAGAGCCCGTGTGTATACGGTGTCGCAGTCTGACTCACGGACAGTCTGGACTGACCTAACAGTCATCATGCTATCGGGACTCGTGTTCTTGAGTCCCTTTAGCATAGGGACTTCCCTTGGCACACCAGCGTCTTTGGACAACCGGACCAGCCGCTTGTCATCAAAGTATACGCTGACCTCCGAAAGGTGTGCCATGAATGTGATCGAAGAAACCAGGAAGCGAGTGAAATCGAAGGCAGGTGGTATTGGGCCAGGTTCCCTAAGTGGCATTTGAAAAGTAGTCCACGGATCGTCAGTTTGGTCGGGGGAAGCCGGCACATTGCCGCGGCGGGCGTATAGCTAGGACGAACATGTTTGCATGAGATTCAGAAAGAATATGAAATGAAATGATGGACCTACTTGATCTTTCTTGTCCTTCCAATAAAAATTCATCCATTGACCTGGTGCACAGTATAATTGGTGTGACATCGCTAAAAGTAAGATTAGCTTACCTCCCGAAGTAACCCATGGCTCCTCGGTGACCGAGAATAAACTGTAGAAGCCTGCAGGTACATTATGGAACGATTGTTTGACCTTATATAGTGATTTGACCCACCCACACCGAAGGCCCCAATTTTCTCTTCATCGGGGTTACCCTCGGCTAAGGATATATGAAACGATGGTAGCGACGACTTCAAGGTTTCACGCACCAATCTTCTTGAGCCGATTCCAATCCTCGTCTCTAAATCTTATTCCGTTATTCTTGAATGTCCATTGGTGAACCTGCACGAATGATGATATCGACGAGAGATCAGATAACAGCGCGCTGGTCAGTCAAAACTACGAACCACAGCTGTTTTTAGACTTGGGAGATCTCCTTTCGGGGATTCATCAGACTCAACGTCACTCCGTTTCTCTCGGGACAAATAACTTTCAGTTTCGAAACGAATTTCGACTGAATGTGCGCCCGCATCATCTGAGTTCTGTAGAAGCTCACGAAACACTGTATTTCGTACAAGTCATGTTCAACCCGATCACCCGGAGCACTCGGGAAACGGAACTGACCCGTAAATTCGCCAGAATATCGTGCCAGGACCTTGTCAATGAGAGCCCGCTGGTTTACCTCAACCGTTTCGTCACGTCCAGTTGCCCACTATTGTCGAGGACCAAGTCAACACAGGCGATAGAGGCCATCATAGTTAATATCCACACACCAGGGCTTCCTTTGAAGTGGCCATCGCTCAAGAAGCGATATTAGTTAGTCACAGGGAATTGTATCACTCTTGTTGTCACTTGTGTCGTAAAGGTGAAGCGTCAAGTACCTACAAAAAGGTAGTCTCCGAAGGCGGTATAGATGGATCCGAACACGCGATCTATGGTTGTCTAAGAGGGTGCTCTGGTCCGAGTAGAGGGTGATCAAGTGTATTAGACGCTGTCACTGCCCGCATACATACACGACCCCCAAAAGGGATCTCTATGTCCCCGGTCCGCGCTACCCGGAATTCAACACGGATGCAATACGTGTGCTTACTCTTGCTTGCGCTGGACACAATACAAACCACAGAACTTGGGAGGTGTGAACACGACACGCGAAAGTCGCATGGCGATTAATATTGCGTAAGAGCAAAGCAAGCTCAGTTACGCGTCGCGTGGCAAAAGCGAGTGGTTCAACTACTGATAATACTTGCTCGGTTCCGAGTTGCGTCCTCAGGCTTGCGGTCACCAACCAGCCCCAAAATAATAACTCCCTTGTTCGTGCGACTCAACGTCTACGATGCCGCATACCCTCCTCGTCTCTTTCTCTCTCTTGGCGCTGGTCGTGACCGCTCGTCCTATAGTCCCTGT
Organism: Lactarius vividus; assembly: GCA_021527035.1. Lineage (NCBI taxonomy): Eukaryota > Fungi > Basidiomycota > Agaricomycetes > Russulales > Russulaceae > Lactarius > Lactarius vividus. The sequence continues at coordinate 400,935 of JAKELG010000007.1, read as the reverse complement.
TTCGTACGTGGTGAACTATGACCTGTCGTCTTTTTCCTCATTCACATGTCTGAGACGTCTCTTTCTAAAGCGAATATTCCCAACCCGTAGAAGTTCAGAATGCCGTTAAAGCTATTTTTGAGGGGCGCACAAAGTTCGTTAATCTATCGTTGTCCACTTTTGCCACATTTTTCATCGAATAACCCAGGCAATCCGACGTCGACATTGCCAGCTTTGCGCAAGACGAAATCGATGTTCGTTTAATTTCGGACGAGGGCCAACAAGCTGTTCTTTCTCAGTTGGATGGTAGTGCCGTCAAAGCGCTTGTTCCCCTTGAAGGTACCGAGAATGGTGTACTCTCCGAAGTCCAGAAATTGCGAGAAATGTTGGGCGGCTCGGAACATCTGGACGACATCGAGGGCACTCTTGAGGCCGAACTCACCGTTGTCGATGAACACCCTATGGATGCAGCGGAGGGGTCGGAACCCTCTGTGGTCTCTGCTGCTCCTTCGTCATGGGAGGCAGTGCACGTCTTGACTAGGCTTTCATTCACTTCCTTACTCGCCGTTTACACTGTTATCAGCATCGCCGCTGTGCTATACGCCTTCTATCTCATTCGCGGTTTCCTTCCCCAGGACGAAGGTCAAGAAAAACAGGCATCCTTTGAAGACGTGGAATCGGGCTACGCAAATGAGAAATGTTCGATCATACGAGAAAAGGCTCCAGTACTTGTCACCGCCACAGTTAATGAACCACCCCTTGGTGTCCTTGTGGATATTGACACCGATACCAGCGTGGCCGGCGACGAGTTCCACGATGCAATCGACAGCGACTCCCGCACATCAACTCCACGTGTTGTCCCATCGGATTTGCCACCTATTGTCGCGGAGCCTTGGCTTGTCCCTCTTCCATCGTCTCCAACTTCCTCACCTCTTCGACGGGTCGTCCAGCTCCATGAAGATGCGCCCGTTGAAGGCGAATCCCCGCCGGCGGCCTGGGCTATGATGGTCCCTGATGAACAACCTCGAAGTGGTGCGCGGACAGGCACTGCCGCTGCCGCTGCGGTCGACCTCGCTTTGGCGATGCAGCTCAGGACCGGTGTTGGAATGACTGCGGATGCGGCATGGCTGATGCGATTCGTCATGGCGCTGTTCGGATGGGTCGCTGTACTCGTTGGTGGCTCCGGAGAGAGACAGGCTACAGGAGGAAGAAGGTTGCTGGGGTGGTGAAATTAAACGTCTGTTTTCTCTGGATTTGTGAACTCGTCGTTCTTTTCTTAGCATGCACTCTTTCGACTCTCCACCGGTCATCATGTCGCATTCGTTTTTATGCCAGTACAAGTCCTCATCAGCATCACTCATAGGCAGCCTTAGCTTAGCTTAGCACTTACCTTACGTCATAAGTACTTTAAGCGCGTTAAACCAACTGCGACCGCGGAAACCTCTCTACACATTTCCTTTCAACACCGACGCGCTATTGCCACGTCATGACGGGCTTCAATGCCCTCCCAATGGCCGACGAGGCGGGGTCGGATGGCACTGCACAGTGGGCAGGTGTCGCCAGGGTCCTTGGTCCACCTTGGGCACGTTTCCCGGTCATCACCATTGGATTCGTGGGTATGCAGGTCTTGTGGTCCGTTGAGATGGCCTACGGTGAGCAAACACGGTGGTAAAATCTTCTAACGGTCGTATGACATAGAAACTGTCTAGCGTCGCCATACCTCATCTCCCTTGGCCTCACTAAATCCCTAATGGCTCTCGTCTTCGTTGCTGGACCACTGTCTGGTCTCATCATGCAGCCCCTCATTGGTCTCACCTGAAACATTGTTTTCCATATCACCGTTGGCTAATTTCTATGCAGGTGTCATGGCCGACAACTCTAAGTCCCGCTTCGGTCGCAGAAGACCGTTCATTGTCGGGGGCGTAGCCCTCTGCGCCATGGCCCTCCTTCTCCTCGGTTTCACTCGAAATTTTGCGTCCATCATTACGACATGGGGGTCACCTGCCGTATACATGTCTCCTCTTTTTAAATGTCTGGAACGGACTCTTATGAGGATTTTTTTTTTAGAACGACATCTTGACCATCTGGCTCGCCGTTCTGTCGATATACTGTATTGACTTCAGTATCAATGCTGGTGAGTCTTCCTCTATTCTTCCTGCGTTGGCAGGAACCTCGACGGTTTTACTAGTTATGGCCGTGGATCGTGCCCTTCTCGTGGACACGCTCCCCCGTGCCTCTCAAGCTAAAGGAAACGCTTGGGCGGCGGTTATGGTAGGAATAGGTAGTGTGAGTGGGTTTTTTTTGTGAGTCACATATCATTTTTTTGTGTTACGCCCGTTTTTTTTGAACCAAACAGCGGTGGCATCAACTTGCCGTCCTTGTTCCCGTTCTTCGGAAGCACCGAGTTAGAAGTCCTATCTGTTGTTGGATCCATTATCCTGATCGGAACGCATCTCATGACTGTCACTTTCGTGAAGGAGCGTATCCTCCTCACGTCAGGGTACGCTTGGCTTCATTTCCCATTCAACCCTATGACCCAACTCGTCTCCTGCTCGTAGTAAAACGAAGAAGTCGTTCCTCCAAGAATTAAGCGATATTTGGACAAATATGCGGAATTTACCCTCAGTAATTCGTACAATCGTCCGTCATACTTTTTTGTGTGCAGTCGGGCTCCTTACTGAACATTGCCCTGTAGTGCATAATCCAGTTTTTGTGAGCATTATATCTCGTCTCTATAAACGTCCCTCATTGCCTCTGGCTTCAGTTCATCGATGGCGTGGTTTCCCATTTACTTCTACACCACGTTGTACGTTAGCGAACTCTACAAACGTTCACTCCCTTCGTCTGCATTCGATGGAAATCTTGGAGACATCGACGCGGAAGGCACTCGTTTGGGCTCCCGGGCGCAGTTATGCTCTGCCTTGGTTGCGCTCCTTACCAATGTTTTAGCCCCTTTGATCATCGACGGCGACTCTCCGAGTCCTGTGCACGTTGGACCTCCAAAACGATGGTGGCAACGCAAAATACACCTAGCAACCTTGTGGGCTATATCACACCTAGTTTTCGCCTTCTGTATGTTCGGCACTTTGTGAGTTCACTCTCCGCATAATGGCTCTGCCAGTTTTCGGACAAACTTACCACTGATGGTTCCACCCCTAGTTTTACGAGCAGCGCTACCGGCGCCACAATGCTCATAACCATCCTCGGATTTTCTTCGGCAATTGGCCTTTGGGCGCCGTTCTCGTTGGTGAGTCGGTCTTGCTGTGCCTTGGCCGTTTTACAGGCTCATAAAGACCCCAATAGCTTGCGGAGGCTATCCACGCGACACCAGATCCCGTTCCCGGCGACGCCGACTTTGATGACGACCAATCTATCCTTCTCGCTGATACCAGCACGCACCAACAGCTGCCACAGACCGAGGAACTGTTCTCAGTCGAAGGAGAAGATGCCGACGACGAAGGGGTAGCGACTCGTGACCAGAAGACAGCACGAAAAAGTTGGGACGATGATGGTGACGAAAACGAAGCGGAACGATATGGCGACCGGGATATTCTCATGGGAAACCTCAATGCACGCCGCAGCTTTGCAGATGTCTCAGACTTTGAGGAGGATCATCTTCAAAGTGGGGGATCCACCATGCCTTCCCGAAGGAATCTGGGCGCTAAGGCGGGCGTTATTTTGGTTTGTTGATCTCCTCTCTGGTCCTGGGGAGCTCTCTCTCATGCATTTTCGCGCCCACCAGGGCATACAAAACATTTTTGTCGTCATACCGCAGTTCCTCGTCACCGGGATGACCTCGCTCATCTTCGCCATGCTAGAGCCACATAAATCTGTGCTCCATGGGGACCATCCTGGAAAGACACCACCGAGTTTGAACATAACAAGTACTACTACCACCACTAATAACAACAGCACCCTGGTCTTGTCACGTCAAGAGGTCGGGGTCAATGGCCCTCCAACCGGTCCGAATTCTGTCGCGATAATCTTCCGGTGAGCTCCTCTCTGTACCCTCTTTGATTTCCCTGAACACTCACTCTCACGTCTCACCATCGGCGCAGGATCGGGGGTATATGGGCAATAATTGCTTTTGTCCTGTCCTGGAGACTGGCAACAGAACTGCGACGTCACTACTGACTGGCGTCTTCCACACAAGGATATCTACTGTATGTTTACACCTACACTAGAGAAATTTAGCATTTTGCCTCTGCATCCGCGTCCCATACAGGGGCATATAGTTGATCTAGGCATTCTTCTGATATCACCTCGTAGTCATCACATCCAGCATCAGAGGGCATCGTTTTTTTTTTGTCAACCTACAAATTCACCTTGATCATCCCTATGTGTCGAGAACAGCATCCTGCTGCAATACACCGTCACATTTGTGAAAACATGATGTGCCCTGTGCCTCGCTCCTCCCACACACCGGTTTCGTAACACTGCTCGGTAATCTAGATTTAGAACACGGTGCCGTCGCTGACGATCTCAATTGGTGGACCACCCGACTCTGGTCGCCTTTCTTTTGCGATCTCCCGGCCTCCTTTCCACGTCGCGCTTTCCAGTACCTGCGCAAGGGTAAGCTGTTCCCGAGACAATTTGAGTTTGGCTCGTATCTGGTCAGCGATGCGATCCCTGACAGGTGTCAAAAATGAGAAAAACGTTTGTGCATCGAGTGAGCGGAGGTTGGTGGAGGAGCCCAACAGTCAGGAAAACCCCGAAACGGAGTAGCCCACTCACAGTTCTATGACTGTCATCGCGCGCCATTCGATGACGGCCGGGTGCGATGGGGGAAGCCGGGGAATTGACGAGTCGGTAACAGGGTAGTATGCTGCGGTGATGGTAGATGGTTTCAGGGATAGGACGCCGAGGTCCACCAGAAGGCCACCTTCAATGCCCCCCAAAAAATGAGAATATGAGTTTGAGACTCCACAAAACGGGCGCGCACACGAAGCGAACCACGCGATGCACGCACCATTCCTATATTCCGGGAGGCCAGTCATGTCCTCAAGGCCATCAAAGCGCCATCCCAATATTTTCTCGATCGGCTCTATGAGGCTGTACGTCGTCCAGCCCGTGAGCTTGTGGAACGGCACCAGCTCATCTCCTTCTACCGAGGCGCGCGCATGGGCTTTTAGTGCGTCACACGGCCAGACGTCGCCTAGTGGGACACCGCCAAGAGTCGTGCGGTCTTTAGGCCAGATCGGCGCGAGGCCGGAAACGAGAACATGCCAGAGGGCTACGAGAGGTACTCGACGACTCGGGCCGTCTGCTATGGACTCCGACTCGAGGTAGTCTGGACCATGCTCCAAAAGTCAGACAATTTAAGCGGAATAAGAAATGCTGGCGCCTGAACGGACCTATCATATTACCTGGCCTCCCCTCGGCCCCAAAGAAAGGCACGTTGCCCTTGAGCGCACGGCTTAAGTTGACCAGGAGAGAAGCACGACCCTCAAGCCCAACCATTGGATTGTCAGAGCTTACTTGCATCACCTGTGCGGTCTTCTCTGCAGTTATTAGCTCCAGCCCTCTGGCTTTCGGAAACATGAGCGATCGGCCGTGCCCATGCGGGGCGCCGTACAGTAAAATCAGATGACCAACATACCGTCAACTCGGTGAGGCTGATGCGCGTCACCCGAAAAGAATCCCTCCTTGAACATGTTGAAGCTGGCCACGCCCAGGCCCTCCGAGCGGCTGAAAGACCTACCCGAAGCTTCGTCGTGATAGACCCAATCGTTCCCAGCCCCCGCATCAAGAAGCACGGAGACGAGGAAGAGGTCGATCAGACGTTTGGTCTTTTCTTTGCGATCAGGGGGTGATTCCAGGGTGTCCCATTGAGCGATCAAAGGTGCGACGCGAGGGACGCCGGCGTCAAGATGCCTCCATCGGCCATGAGGAGGGATCTGAAGTTGGTAAGTTGGTGTGTGGCCCTTGGGATTGTAGGGCGTAGGCTTACAGCTGAGAAATCATCTCCGAAATCCCGCTGCCAGTAGACGCCATGAGAGTTGTCAAGAGACGGAAGATCATGAGTTGGCAGACCTGTATGATCCTGATGCAATAGTTCGTAACATCTTCCTCTTTCTCAGGGTGGTATTCGAAGTATTGTAGCTTGCCTTGGTTAGCCAGGTCGTGAACGCGCCCACAGCGTTCGCGAATGGATAGGAGGGTGCACAGGTATTCGATCGTCTGCGCTCTGGATGGGCTCTGGACACCAAGGAGCATGGTGGTGAAGATGATGAAAGCAAAGGTAAAACCTTATACTCTACTTATATCTCCTTTTACCAAGTGCAGGTTCAGACCTTACTGTACTAATATTTATCGGACTTATGTCTCAGCGCTTCCAGTCATGTTGCAAGAATTAAATAAATGACATGTCCACACGACCAAAAACAACGCAAATAATTTCTCCAAAGGTCATTCATTCAGCGCCGATGCATGCTGCATTGCTCGGGGCGAGGAGAGCCTTCTATCTCCTCAGGGGGATTCATCCTATGGGAACGAGGTCAGCCAAATTTGCCCAGAAAGGATTTAAAAAAAGGGAAGTGGGTTACCATACGTTGCACAAAGCGTGGTCATGATCACCTTGAATATGACTGGCGCTATAATTGCAAGTCATAGATCCGCAATCTATCGTGCTCTGCTCGAGGGGCATTAGCAAGACAGACTACAGAGCATTGAGCAATTAAGCCAACCTGTTGGACTGGCTCTCTGTGTCCACAAGAAAACTCTGCGATAACAACTCTCCTGTGACACATCTCAGGTTGCTTCCGAGTGATAACAATATGAGAGTGAGAGAGCCGAGACGTGCAAGTGGAACTGAAGTGGGAAGACCTCCCGACTAGAAGCGAGCCCTTTTAAAGGTCTTGGATTATAATTTCAGCCTAGAACGACTTGGGAGAGTGTTTTTGAGATCGCTTGCTCCACCCCGAGGACACGCTGCCAAAAAAGATATGGTGTTTCCCTTCATCGATCACCATTCTGGCAGGACCCGGTGTCAGGGCACCATCTTGAGAGGGATCCGACGACTAGCCGACCCGCTGCAGCGTTTGTGAAGGGTGTATGCAGGGCCGCACACGATGCTCCGCGGCGGAAGGATGATGCGCATTGCGACGGGCACCTGGAAGAGTGCGGGGAACTCTGCTTCCGCTTCCCCAGATAATGTCGTAGTCGTAGATCGTTCAAAGTGCCTAATGACAACAAAGTTAGGGTTGCCCTTGCCGATGTGGACCCCGCAGTGTCACGAGATGTCAGATCCGTGATGTGGCGATAAGATCGGTCGACAGAAGTCATCGGTGGTCGAGTGGCCGAGTCAGAACTTCAACACGCAGACCTGCTATGGCGCCGCCTCGCCATTTTCCGGGCTAGGAGTAGGGGACACGCAGCGGAAACACTTGTGTGCAGACGCGGCGAAATGCGTGTGCAATGGTGATATGAAACGGGAACCGGTAGCGCATGGGAGGTAAGGAGGCTCCGATTCAAAACCCTACTGCCCCGACTGCAGAGCATGAGCCTCCCGAGGACCGAACACACGGAGACACGAACGCAAGCCGCAGTACTGGTACCAGACATACTCCAGCGGAGACCAACCATCACCGATCTCCCGAACCATGTATCGAGTCAAGAAAACGAGAAGATGAAATCTTACAGCTCTCGGTCTCGGTCTCTGTGCCTGTTGTACGCTGTACCACTGGGGCCTGTACCTCCCACGTGCAATGATTTTGGTCCAGTCTTCTCGATCTGGTCGTATCGTGAATCATGGACGATGTGGCTTACATCGGATTCTTGACGACCCTGACTGGGGTCTGAACGGCTGGGCCATATCACATCGTAAAGTCGCGGAAAGGCGGTCTGATAGAAAGCGTGTCATGTCGTTGGGCAAGAGGGCCATGATTGGCGCCTGAATAAAGGAATGCCTGCACTTCCTGGTTTTCGTGCAAACTGAGTCAGTGTGCGACATGCGATGACAGAATGTTACCGAAACAAGAAGCCACGTTGTAAGGTGGGGTGGGACAAAGTTAATAGACGGAACTCGGTCATCATCCATGATATCTCGCCTAGTTTGCCAGCACATCAGCGAGTCTAACGAACGATCACAAATCACGATAAGCTACCAATTGTGTAGAACGATACTTGAGAAACCCAGGGTTATTTTGCAGTGCCCAAGCCAGTCCTGTCTGCGAGGGTCGAATATCGGGTGGCACACGCACGTGCACTTAAGATAGGCTTGAGGGAACTGCGTTCCGATCCAACCAGGCTTCAAGCTTCAATTTCCGCAGTGGTGCTAGGGACTTAGTAAAGCATCGGCGTGGGAGTTATAGGTTGGATGAACGACTATACCCGGGTCAGGTGGGAGACCGTGGTACTTACTCTTCAATCAGAGGATCACCGACGTAACCAAGGGGCCACAAAGACAGTCGACTGCAAGGTTCTTGTCCGACTCCCGACATCCCGTGCGTGTGCCTGCCTGTGTGAGAGCAGTTGTGCCTAAGCTAGGTTGAAGGAAGTAATAGGATCACGCGAGCGGGCACGGGCGTTGCCCAATCAACGTGTAATAGGACGCGAAGAAAAAAAGAACCACCTGGGATTGAATTCACGCGGATTTTCTCGAGAGAAAACTGCGACTGCCACGCCCAGCGGGCACTGGCCAGAAGCTTACTTGTTAAGTTGCCGGTTCTATCAAGCTTGGTAGGGTTGATCAGACACCTTGTGTCAGGGTCAAATCACTTGGACTGCCCACCTCGTTACCGTGTTCTTGGGATGTGGTATATGAAGCCGACAAGGTCTAGTGGAGTCGATTCAGCGTCTCACAGGGTTGTGGTAAAAATCGAGACCTTGTAACGGAGATGTCAAGGCGGTGGAAAGCGCCAGTCGACGTCATACGAGGATAGCGTGTACAAGTGATCGCCAGCGACGGGATAACAGCGTTGGGTGATTGATCGAGATCAGGACACCCCTCACCATTCAAACAAGGCCAGTCCGTATCGATAGGACCCCCTTAGTCGGCACAACCAGGGAGGCCAACAGTGGGGGACATTGGCGCTCATGTGGTCGCGATATTAACCCAAGTCCTCATGTACTCCTTTAACGTCTCGATGACGTCTGGCCGCAACTTTGGAACTTATCCTGTAAGAGTCGTCGACGATAACGCGGCTTACGGTTGATTTTCTCATTGGTTCGTGCAAGGTAAAAAGCGGATTCTGTGCGGCAACTCGGCAGATGTCACCGCGTTTCAACTCGAACCATTGTGTACAACGTGTCAGAGCAGAGATGTCGACTGAGCGCTATACTCACACTCGGTTTTCCCACTTCACTTTCCCACCCAAAATGGATGATCCCACCAATTGCCGCTTACCCGCGCTGGCCGAGTATAGCGACCACCTAGTATTTGGGGCCTCCGTACGTTCCAGTGCCCATAATTCTCGAACCCTGATGTGCATGAGGTAGTCTCGTGTCTTCCCATAGTTCTGGCCAACGGCGTGAGGACCGTGACTATCGTCGGAGAGCGCAAAGCGACCACCGCAAAGTATGATCAACTAAACATAGATGAAGAATTAGTAGGCACGAGTGGAGTCACCGCCAAGGATACCTGAGCAACATCATCGCCTGGATATGCCGTCTGCCATCCTTTTCTAAAGGCAGCCGCATTGATCTCAAAAAGCGCTCCATAGGCAACAGCGAACTTGACGTTCCGCTCCAGTTTGTCCCACGCACGGGGATACGCATGTAGACAAAGGTCGGGTGTGTACAGTCGACAAAGGTCAACATGCCCGATTAGTTCGGGTTGAAACCTGCTCAGCAATTCGAACTGCGCATCGAAGTACATATCCAAAAATATGCCGAGGCGTTCGTGTTCCTGGTCCGTGTGTATTGAATCCGTTAAATGTATGGGCAAGGGAATGCTGTCAAGACAGCGACGATACGTATCCAAATCAAAGTCGATGGGAATCCCGTTGACGTGGTGCACTGATCCGATGATATAATCGATTCGACCCTTGTGAGAATCCAAGAGCTTTGACAGGCCATCGATGTCAAGAGGGGAAATATATTCGGTCTCTAGACCAACAAGAAGGCTAAGAGACGAAGTATAGGCATTGCGAAGGCGATGGGCTTCGTTTAGGAAAGCCTCAAATTGTGACATGAGGTCTTCTACAGAAGTATCAATCTTCAGGATAAGTGGGTTAGGTTTATAAGATAACATCCAGGACGATAACATCACCTCCTCTGGGTAAAGATCTTTTGCACGGTATCGTGGCGCGTGTTCAGTGAGACCGTAGATCTCGAAGCCTTGATCAGAAGCCTCCTTTACGACATCTTCCAGCAGACCAGTGGCATGTTTACAAAACTGTCCGGAGTGTGAATGAAAGCTATGAGGCATAAAAGTTTTGAAAAGACAAAGAAAAAGAGACGGGAAAGTGGAAAGTGGAAGAGGGACTAATTGAATTTACATCCGCGGTGACCGCGCGGGCCGAATTCGAGCGCTTTGTGCTTCCAGGCGCCCAAATATAGTCACTTGGGTAGTACTGTTAAGATTGATACGAGATACAGCACAAGGACACGACGGCTACTCGACGAATCGTAAAAATTAAAAGTCCAACTCGAGGACTCCAGGTACGTTCCAAAGAGACTAAGAGGTCTCCATAGGGGTGTCTACGAGTAGGCTTCATCAGTATTGGAAATACGATGCCGTACGTTAACCCAGGGATTCTGATTCCTCGCGTACGTGAGCTCAACGCCCCAAATCAAGACTCCCAGTAAAATTCACAGGGGTACCCTTGTTCCCTCATTTCCGTAGACCCATTTGGTGAGACCATCCGGACTCGGAACGAATCTCATTTCCGACAGCTCGCCTTCCAGGGAGGCGTACGCTCAGCGTGGACCAGGGAACAAGGTAGGTTGGCACTAGCGGGTACAGTCCGAGGATTTCCTCTTCACTCAAGCTTAAGTTCCGAGCTTCCTACATCGCGCAGAAATGCGAAGTGAGACTTTTATTTTTAGGATCAGATAATGTCTCCTTTTTTTCATGCAAGGCAGTGCGTGTACAAACAACGTTCCCGAGGAACTTATAGGAGCTAACCGCAAACCGTGCGCGCGGTCAGAGCACCGCGCCACGTTATGTCACCACCAAATCGTAGCTGGTGAGCGGCGCTATGGGTGTGCCGGCAAGGATAACCTGTTCTGGCCGCAGGTAAGTTAGGGTTATTGTCCTAGTCGGACAATGTTGTCGACACGTGGGGCAACTTCTACGAGAACTGTTTTTTTTTATGAGAAAATAGCGACATATGAGCGTTCAAATAGTGATGGCACGGGGCTGACTATTGAGCGAGTTACACGATCCACGAATCGGTGTGCATAGTGAGACACATTTCCTCCTCCTCCACCTCTCAGAGAGATGGACACTTATTATAGCCGGGCGCCACGGTCACGGCGAGGAACGCAGAAACTCCGCCAACACGATTCCTTTCCATGGACGAAACCACCACTCACAAATGGTCGCCTAGTGCCAACATGGAAAACCGCTGCAGAGTAGTCACTCTGGCGCTATTGCGAGCATCGGCGAGTGTAGCGCCTTCCTGCCTTCCAGCAAGGAGACTGCCTTGCGAGTCATTGCGAGTCAACAATTTGGGACAGCGGCACCGCCAGTAGCGCTTTGTGCCTCAGGCACAGATTGCTTAGCCGATACACTGTCACTTGACCGTTGTACACCCACTTCGTCTCCCTTGGGAAAGACGATCAGTCCTAGACAGGACGTCCAAGAGCGAGTGGGGGTACGCTGACCTTGTTCTGAGACACTCGGAATGGGGCCCCAGCTACTATAGAGCAGAACGGGTAGGGATGTGATGATACGACTCAATACCCCAACCCACCTACATCAGTCCCCTCCCCGCATCCCACACTGCGGTGACAATACATCATTTAGAGACGGCATTTCTTCGCAGGTAGAGGGGAAATGAGTGGGGTGGTTTCTCGGTTGTGGAAGAATCGACCAACGGTAACGATCGAAGGGCCTTCGATTGGAGCAGAAACTAGCGGTGGAAGGGTTAGGCGAACACGAGGTTGTATGGAGGGAGTGACGTTGAAACCATTCTGCTTGCTGCAAATAGGACTACCGCTCAGTTTTTGTTATTGTCCGACTGCCGCTTTGGCCACTCTTGCGGCGACGTCGCTACCCTACCGCAAAAAGCGACGGCGTATGCACAAAAACCCGTTCTATACTCCCACCCACTCTGGCAAGACGTGGCTGCTCATCACGAAGGTACGCAAATGGGGTTAAGTGACAGCTAGGATGGGAAGTTCAGACAAGAACGGGGGACAGAATGAGAAGAACGAACTGTATTTTGGACCTCCGCCACCCTCTGGTACGGTCCATTGGATGTCTTGCGTCGGAACCTTAACGTCACAGAGTTTACAGTGTATGCAGTTCTAGACGACGACGGTTAGCGCCCAGCCAAGGAGAGGAGAAGCGGTTCACCTGGGCATTGATCACCAGTTTTTTTCCTCCCCATCCTTCCACCCCCGACGACCCACCCTCGTCTTCGACATATTCGTACACGCCTGCAGGGCATGCCCTTCCCAACAACCCGGCGTATTCCTGCACGTTGACCCGCACATGTTCTCCCCGACGCTCCGAAGTTTCAGCGGACACGTCCTCTTCGGTCCGCACACGAAGGTGCGCAGGCTGATCCTCGGCATGATTTGTTCCCGTGAGAGCGAGGGCTGTCATGAGGTCTGTCGATAACGGGGGCTGTGGAAGCGGGTATTCAATTGGGGTGCATTGGGACGCCTTGCGCGTGTGAGCTGCGTCGGTCGTGCGAGAAGAATTGCGGAACGTCCATGGCGTACGGCCTTTGAGTAGGAGGGTATCGATACCAGAGTACGCAATGCCACCATAGATTCCGAGAGGAGTGTTGAATGATGGCCGTAGGTTCCGCACCTCATACAAATCAGAATAGACCCAACTTTCCCTAAAAGCTTTTTCATAGGCACTCATATCAATAGAGGTGTTGTTGTCTGCCGTAATAGCGTCGAAGGCAGCTTCCGCCGCCAGCATGCCAGTTTTCATTGCGTTATGTGTCCCTTTAATCTTGGCGACGTTCACGAACCCGGCGGAGCACCCTATAAGCGCACCACCGGGGAAGTGTAGCTTTGGCACGGATTGGAGGCCACCCTCGTTCAAAGTACGCGCACCGTACGCTACGCGAGTGGAGTCGCCTGAGAGAAGTTTGGCAAAGTACGGGTGGTGTTTCATTCGCTGGCGGGAAGTTTAGAAATGCTAGAACATGAGCAAACACCGATACTCGCCTGGAGCTCCCGGTATGGACTCAGATAAGGATTGGCGTAATCAAGCCCAACCACAAGACCGAGACTGACGAGCCCATCAGCCATGTGGTATATCCATCCGCCACCGTACGTGTGCTTATCGAGGGGCCAACCCATAGTGTGGATAACCTCACCGGGGCGATACTGCTTTGGATCCACCTGCCAAACCTCCTTGACACCGAAGCCATACGTCTGGGGATCGGAGTCCCTTTGAAGTTTGAAGCGACGAATCGCAGTCTTGGTGAGAGAACCTCGCGCTCCCTCTGCCAAAAGCGTAACTTTCGCACGAAACTCCATGCCAGGTTCGAAAGTATCCTTCGGTCTCCCCTTTCGGTCTATACCTACATCATTCAGTCTCACCCCCGCGACTGCGTGGCCATCCTCGGAGTACAGAAGAGATGAGCCAGCGAAACCGGGATAAAGCTCCACGCCGAGTTCTTCCGCGATGCCACCGAGCCAAGACGTGAACTGTGAGAGAGAGACGATATAATTGCCCTTGTTCCCCATCTGAGGTGGGTGCGGAATTGGGAAGGAATATTGCGGAGTGAAGAAGCGCATGGACGATGAAACCGCGGGCTGTGTCAGAGGATGGTCGCCTTTGTCTCTCCAGTCCGGAATGAGCTCGTTCAGGGCACGAGGTTCGATAACAGCTCCAGAAAGGATATGGGCACCTGTGCTATGGGGTTGAGATGAAACACCTTCGGGGCAGGGTACACACTTACCAATTTCGCTCCCTTTCTCGATGACAACTACGCGCACCTCTTTACCACTTTCTTGCTCGAGTTGCTTCAGCCTAATTGCGGCGCTGAGACCTGCGGGGCCTCCCCCGACGATGCAGACATCGACGTCATCCGAGACACGCTCAATAGAGCTGGGGTCTATGTTCTCGTTTCGTCGACGAGCAGATGATTGAATGGTACGAATAGAGGCTCTCGTGAGCGCACTTCGAGTGCTAGCAATGCGTGCTCGGAGCATTTTTTCTGTGACTGTTCAATGACTTTCAGACCCGGACTCGGATTCGGATTTACTCTAAGTTAGCTTCTTAAGGACTGACGCGAAATCACGTGCGACTGAAGTGAACGTGACGTGACACGGACCCCTGAAACCGCCGAACGCGTTCTTGTCCCACGAGCTAAGGTGATGACCGTGGCCACTAACACTGTCACCAACTGCCATGTCGTCCGCATGTACACCAGTACGCTCTCCCCTCCCTTCTCCACGTAACTACTGCGCTCACGCGCCGCCGCCTTCAGGCGCATGACTGGTTCTCGGATGTTCTCACAGGAGGCCTCATCCTTGGGCTTTGCATTTCGTATGCACCTCAGGTGTGCCCTACCCCAGTGCCCCCCCTTCTAACTAACAAAGTCCCCAAAGCATTACCGTATTATCAACAAAGGCTCCTCAGAGGGATTCAGCCCATGGTTTCTCCTCCTTGGAAGTACCTCTTCCGCATCTGGCATGCTTAACATGTGGGCTAGCTTTCCACTCGCCGCTACCGGGAATTTCTCAGTTTGAACACTCAGCATTGTCATGCAGCAAGCCCTCATTAGATGTTGTAGCGTCTATGTGAGTTTGGATCCTATTTAAATGTGATCACCACTTAGTGGGTATGGCAGAGTGCCCTAGACTGTCTTGAAACAGTTGCGGGAGTTATTCAGGTCGGAATGCAGTGGTTGCTTTTTTCTGTTATGTGCGTCAAACTTCTACAATGCGACCACAGAGGCCAACCATTTCTGCAGCCTCGTTCTCTACATCGTATACTTTCCACCCCACCTCAAATATGTCACCCTAGACATTCTCGGCCACGATTCACAACCACCAGAGCGCGTCAAGACAAATCTCAAGTCAGACAATTGGCGTCTGTCTATAATATTATCATGGATAGTTTTCATACACCTGTCTGTTTTTTTTTTTTTTCGTTTTCATTGAGGCTGGCCGACTTGACTTACACTTATCTGAAACAAAATCTAGGGCTTTTTGCACTTTCGTCACTTTCGTACTCATTTTGGACTCGCCTGTAGACCCTTCAGGTTCTGTTCGACCACAGCTCAGGCTCTGGGCTACCTTCCTTGGTGTCTCCTCCGCCATTCTCGCGGCATTGCAATACGCTCCTCAAATTGTGCACACCTATCGCTTGAAGCTGGTTGGCGCACTCAGCGTACCCATGATGATGATCCAGACACCTGGCGGCTTCATCATGGCGGCCAGCATTATGATCCGGTGTGTTTTTATATTGATCTGCAAGCTGAGGGCGTGTCTCACTTCAACCCCAGACCTGGCACCAACTGGACGAGTAAGCCGCTTGCGCCCATCGTATGATCAATTTAACCTTATTCCACTTTAGCTTGGATCATGTTCCTCGTTGCGGCCATCATGCAGGGAATTCTCCTCACCCTGTGCATCTGTTGGAAAGTTCGCCAGCGCAAACTTCACATTGATGACTTTGGCCATCCACTCGGTATAGAATTCCCACCACCTGAGCCTCCTATCACGCACGAGTCCGAGGGTAGAGAATCAATTGACGAGGCCCTCGAAGATACCTTTGACGAAGATCTTGTCTCTATCAGCCACGAAGACGCGGAATTAGCACCTTTATTGCGCGACCGTAAGAAGAGGAGTAAGAGACGGAAGTGGTGGACAAGGTGGACAGGAACCAGGTGACTGGCTGACTTTCTCGACTTGTTTTCACGAATACACATGTAGTATATAGTCATCCGTGGTTTCTCATAACTAGCTCCGTATAGGACATGCAGGCCACAGGCCGAGATATTTTATTCTGGCATATCGAAAACAGTTCGCATAACATGGTCCGCCTTCCGCCCGGTGTGTTTGATGAGGCCAATCAAGTCCAGCGTGTGCAGCGCGCGCATAAACCGCGCCTGCACGTGCATCTTCCACTCCTCTTCGTCCGCACCGCTGCCCTCGTCACCGCCTCGAGACAGGTGACTCCGCTGGCTCTCGATGGCCTGTGAGAATGAGTCGTACCAGTCGTACACGTTGATCATACGACCCGCTTCGAGGTACCGGCGGAAGAGGATGCTCGCGTCAGGAAGTTTCCATATGGGTAGCCGCTCCGGCGTCGCGTCATTGTGAGACGCCGGAAGGAAACTCTGGGGCTGAAGAAGGGCGGAAACGACGCTGGCGCGAGGAGCAGGGTTGAGCATCTGCGCCAGCATCAGTAAGGGGATTATGGAAGTCAGTGAAGAGGGGCTGACCTCCGATGGGAAGGGAGTAGGCCCAGTATACCAAATCTCCCACAGCCGGAGGCCCTCAAGATTGATTATATGCTCCCTGGGTCCAGCGTTTAGCGTTTAGCATATCGGCTTTTGCCGGAATGAAAGAGACTAACTGAAAGTATCCAGCAAGCCAATCCCCAAATTCGTCCGCGACTCCTGTGGAGGCTTCCGCACCTTCCAGCAGTTCAGTGGAAGCAGTCAGGCGTTGGCGCACTTCCCGAGTTTCGTCTATGTGACCTGGAAGCACATCAAGGAACGACTGCAACTCCTGCAGCAAAATCTGCGTCTTTTCCACAGACAACTTCCTGAGTACACGAAGTAAGATGGGGGACGGGTCATTGGGGAGTAGAGTATTGCTAACTTGGTCATCATCCCGAGGTACTTGCCTTCTCGTGCCAGTCCGCCCCTCAAGCTTGCGCTCATCATCTCCAGCGGGGTCTTGTCTACTTCCGCAGTTCGATAACCCAGGTCGAGCATTACCTTCCGTACTCTGAGCAGCACGCCAAATGCAAGCTTCAATTGACGCAGACGAGAGCGAAAGTCCGCCCGCGCCTCGGCTATTGAGGCCAGTAGGTCGGCGACGTCGTTTACAGGCCACCTCACTTGGTTCAATACCAATTCCTGGTGACCAACAGACCACGAAAATAGTGAGGCGAGGAAGGAGATTCCTCTGGGGTCGGAGAGCTTCTCGGTGGCGAGTTCAGCGGACGAGGTACCGAGTAGTTCGTCGTGCACGAAGATCGTAAGTGGTTCGTCAAAATGCTTGAAATGGGCCAATTGAAGGATCAGCAGCGCTCCCTCAACAGAAGAGGCGTGGCGACAGAAAAAGTCGGTTAGAAAATCGAGCGCGGCGGGGCCAACCATGACATCTGGCTCAAAACGAAGATCGAAGAATGTCTGACAAAGGGTATTAAGTTTGTACCATGCAGACGAAACATCCTCACCCACCTCGGCGATTACCCTCTCCAGTAAAGTGGGTCCCGATGGAACTGCGAACGTGTCCACTCGAACTAAAGACAGTACAGACTGTGGGTACGTGGTGTGTAGGAAGGAAGGAAATAACGACGACAACGCGACGACAACTATCAGGGGGAGTTGTGGCACATAAGAACTGATACTTCTTTGAGCGACGCATATAATAGTGTGTTCGTCGCCTACCTGCAAATGTAGAACATGTCTTGGACAACAGACTCGTCAAATTGTTCGAAGTCGTGAAGAAAGACCACTAGCTGGGGTGGTGGCTCAGGGCCCTCTGAGATGTCAGTATGACGCGTCGAGGGGCGAATATGCAACCTACCAGCAGAATCACGAAGAACCCCGTACCAGACCTTGAGTAGTTCGATGTCGTAGCTGGCCAGCGACGTCACAGGCTTTCGTTGAACTGGGAACACAGCACTCAGCCTATGAGTCCCAAATTTTGTGATTGTATGCCTCACCATCTTTGCCGTTGGGAGGGTGGTTTATGAACCCAGTAACCAGAGCTTTCATGGTTGACATTATATTCGAGCAGTCGGACGGGTAGAGATTGGTGATGTACGAGCCGGGTGGTGGGTCATCGTCTTCGGATTCCTCAACGTGATTTGTCTCGAGTCGGCTTGCGACGTCAGCCAGGAACCCCTTGCTCGTCGAAGAGCCTAGTCCCTTCTATTTGATACCGCATACACCGTATGCAGACAGAGACATACCGGATATCGCAATCACAGGGAGCTCGACACGTGGCAATCCAGGTAAGGTATCATCGTATGCGCGGTGTACGCATCGAACGATCTCATCGACTAGAGGCGCATGAAGGGAGCTGATAATATGCTGAACTCGAGCCTCGATGCGAGCACGAAGTGGACGAGACGTGGAACAGACCTCTATCCTATCAAAACACTTTTTCCACGCAGCTCTGTACAGGTCAAAGCGCGTAACATAACCTCCCGGCAAATCTCTCTCGCGAAATGGGGAGTACTCTTCAGCTAGTATCTCATCGGTGTCGTTTTCGGCGTCATCTTCTGGTGGTATGAAGAGTTTAACCCTATAGCCCCAAACGGACGCGCTACATACCTGTAGAGGTTTCGTCACACGGTATGTAGACAACGGGCTGTTGTAGAGTTAGCGTGTATATGAACCCTCCGGAGACGTGACGAACTTGTGTGGCGTCGACGTCCTCGTGAGCGAGAGACATTCGCGTTCAACCTCCAACACGCTGTGACCAAAAAAAAATGTTCTAGATCGTGACTGGCGGCGCTTATAGGACAGACTTTCTCGCAGCAGAGTAATCTGCCACCACGTAATAATAAAAGGATATAAATTAAAGACGTTGTTCGTGCCAATCTAGGAGTGAACTGGGGTAAAGAGGGGATGACAGCGCTTCAAAGTGTCGCAGCACAGTAGGTCGTACACCAACGGTATCTAATATCGACGTACAACAAATTATAGCTTGCGATATTTTCGAAAGGAAAGGATGCAGTCCAGGCACCTTCCAAAAATTACACTAAAATAAGACCAACTAAGGTGACGAGCCAGAGTTGCGAGAAATGCTGCGTTGCTGCATTCGCAGAAGCAGAAGTAGCGGTCGAAGCCGGTGGTGAGGTCGACGATGGAGACGGTACACTGGAGCTGGGGGTCGAAGATGACGCTGGAGAACGTGTGGGAGATGATATTGAGGTAGATGTCGGCAAGATAGTGCCAAATAGTGAGGTGGATATTTGATTGCTATGTCCCGATAACACAGAGGGTGGGACCGGAATCGTAGATGTCAACTCGGGAACCGGTGAGTTGAACGAACCAGCCATGTTGTCGAGTCTAAGTTGGGTTTATTAGTAGCTCGATGTCGTCAACGGTGCACTGACGAGAAATTGGGGGAAAATGCGACTAGAGAAGAATTCGACATTGTGATCGAGGTGAATTGTACATAGCTATTGAGTGATAAGTCAGCTGGTGCCAGGTTTTTCTGTAAGTCTCGTACTAAGTGCTCGAGTTGGGGCCAGCTTTGGGACTCGGCTTTACATGAAGAGATTAAAGTAGGTTCTCATCCCACACTTGGGGGATATAGGCTTACCGTAAAGGTGAGCGAATGAGACGTGGACACATCGACGGGTTCAATCTGTTGGATCAACTTCTACGTAGCCGTTAGGCGGACCCAAACCGACCGACGTAGAAGGACCTCACCTCATTCCCTGAGAATAACGCGACACGACAGGGCCCCATGGTTTCCAGTAGGGGATTTTGGCCATCATCTAACCATTGTACAAGACAGGGTTTCCCCCCATGACATACAGACCGTGTCGTAGGGTTAATAACCTAATCGGGATGTTAGACGGTTGTCAAATGTCCGTAAATGTGACCGCACATAGAGTGCGCCAAATGCTGTTAAAGAATGAGTTATAGCAGTCACTATTGCGAAGCTGGGGGCCAGACGCATGGATCCCAGTGTGTGTGTGGAGAAGGGAAAATCAAAAGAGCGTGTTTGGGATAAAACGAAGCAACGAACACGAGACGAACATGACCTCGGACCATGCTATAGCCCGAGGCTGCAGTCACTGTGGAACGAGCGCTATGGTAACGCGGTCAAACCCGACCCAAATATAGGTCAACACAAGGTACACTCCTAACCCCCTTTGGGCACCGGCGCGATGAGATTGGCAATTTGTATAAAGCCGCGTCCCACCACAGTTTTTTTTTTTCCCTTCATCCCTTCAACTTCTGCAACCATCTCTCATAAGCCGTCGCTTTCAGCGCGCCCACGCTCTCTTTTCTATCCACTCTCTTGTTGAATAAAACAATGCTCTCGTCTCTCCTCGTTCTCGGTCTTGCTGCCATTGCTCCCTCGGCTCTCGCCACTGTTTTCGTGGGTATCCTTTACTCGCTCGTATACATTTACTCAACCTTTCCCCTCAAAGATTACTTCTCCTACCGCTTCTAGCTCCTTGCCGGCTGGACAGCAGGCGACAATCACCTGGAAGGATGATGGCAACGCTCCCTCCCTCCAGTCGTTTGGTCCCAGCTTTATCGGTCTCTATGCTGGAAACCAGCAACAGCAGGTTAACTCCATTCGTCATTCTTTTGTTTCTCCAGACTGACCGTCCATAGACTCTCCTGCAATCGATTGCCAGCGATGTTGATGTTTCTGCCGTTGGCACTGTGACGTGGACGCCCGATGCTACTGTCGGCCCCAACTTCAACAATT
This sequence comes from Lactarius vividus, assembly GCA_021527035.1. NCBI lineage: Eukaryota > Fungi > Basidiomycota > Agaricomycetes > Russulales > Russulaceae > Lactarius > Lactarius vividus. The sequence continues at coordinate 380,235 of JAKELG010000007.1, read as the reverse complement.
AGTAAGTGTAATATCACCCATTTGTATGTAAGCTAAGAGATGGCTAATTCCACTCGTCAGCTTTATTCGGTTTACGTCTAATAACCTCCCAGACCCTACCCAGAGCCAATTCAAGGCTGAGGCGTTCTCAGCCAAGTTTACGTGGGTTTTAAGTGTTCTTGACTGTCTTGTTCGCACCTCACTCGTGGGAACAGTCTTACAGGCATGACAGGCACCTTTAACGCCTCCGTTCAGGCACAGATAAGCGGAACTACTACCCCTGTGGGGTCCTCTACTCTGTCTAGCGGATCGTCCACTACGTCTTCGTCCACCACAACCTCGAAGCCGTCGGGGTCGTCCTCCAAATCGAGTAGCTCTCCTAGCAGCACCTCGACCAAAGCCGCGAGTAATGGTGCTGGTCGCATTGTCGTGCCCAGTGTTGTTGGTGCTTCTGGTGTTGCCCTCGCTTTCGCTTTCTTCCTTTGATTTTATACCCCACAAGTCCTATAGGCTCCATGAATGTCTTCTAGCCTAGCTGATTTATCTACGGGTTTCCTTTGTCTATTTGGGTTGTGCCGGCATGGGTTCGCTTTACATAGTCGCACGGTCTTTACGTTTGCGATAATGACGTTTATGAAACGTCCACGCTACGGTACTGTCACGGTGGATTATTCAATAATAGACAAACCGTGTAAGCTAGCCTAAGACTCGAAACAACGTTCTTGTCGTTTGAATCTCTAAGAGAATACCTAATTTAATCCTGGAGATGACAGTAAATCATACAAGCGAGTATTTCGTGAAAGTCTTCATGCGGAGGTAGTGCGTATTTGGTGGTTATCAAAATGTGAGTACTGCTCTGGATTCAAATTGGCCACGTGTTGTCCCCGGACCTGATCCTACCACTCCAACTATCTTCCTTTCCTGATGTCCACTGCGACTACTGAATCTTCTAAGAAACCTCAATCGAAACCCAAAGCTAAAGAAAAGCGCCAGGGGCAGACAAAAGCCAGCGGGACGGAACGCCTCAAGACTATCGTGCGCAGATTACCACCGAATCTACCTGAACACATATTCTGGCAGTCTGTACAACCATGGGTGACGGATGACACGGTGCTCTGGAAGGAATTTTATCCTGGAAAATCGAGGAAGAGGTGAGTGTCAGCGGGTGATCTGCGGGCGGGCCTTATAATTTTGCCGTATCGTAAGACAAAACAAAGAGGACGTGCATTCCCGCGCATATATTGCGTTCAAGACAGAGGAATACGTAGCAAAATTCAGTCGAGAGTATGATGGACATATATTCAAAGATAAAGCCGGTATGATCTTGTCCTTACTGACTGGGGGCGAAACCAATAAGCTCGTTACCAGGAAATGAATCGCAGGCAGTGGTCGAGTTTGCACCATATCAGAAGTTGCCTTTGGATAAGAAGAAAGTGGACAGCAGGAACGCTACAATCGATCAAGGTGCGTTGCACCTTCTTGATTTCCACTTCATGCCTGAGTAGTAATTCCAGACGAAGATTATATCGCTTTCCTACAGTCTTTGGAGACTCTTTCAACAAAGCCTTATGATGCCGACCAACTCTTGGAAATGCTAGGTCTGTATCATGCACACTTCGTGGGGCGCCCTTACGCCTTCTCACTCTCTTCTAGTTGCTTCGACTGAACGTCCTTCCATGCCTGCATCTACACCACTACTGGACGCTCTAAAGGCTGAAAAATCTGCGCAAAGAGACAAGGAAGCCATTCAGAGGAATCATCCCCACTACAAGGACGCCGCCCAAGCATCCAAGAAGGAGGAATCTAAGAAGAAGGCCGCCGCTGCTGCCGTCACCGCCTCCACGGCCAAACAAAGTGGAGACCCTGCCGCGCCGTTGGGCAAACGAGCAGCGAAGAGGGCTGCAGCTGCGGCTGCCCAGAAGGCATCCGCTCAGACTAGCGCGCTCACGCCACCGAAGGCTGGAGGCGCACCTGCCGCATCCTCCGCCACCAAACCGCCACCTTCTCCCAACAAGAGCAAGTCCACACGGGCCAGCAAGCACCATGCATCGGCTCAAGCCCAATCATCCAAGCTGTCCTCTGTTCCGCTAGACCCAGCTACGCAGGTGGCAGCAGCTTCCAATACCCCTGCGGAAGCTGAAGCCAGTGCGCCCTCGGCACCGGCACCGGCACCTGTGGCCGCCGCGGGATCCAACGAAACCGGAAGGCGCACCCGACCAGTGCTCGGCCTTGCGTCTCGGCAGTTCGAGGTCGCTCTCAGCAGGCGCAGGCGTATCGAAGGGCAGCAGGCGGGACCGCGGAGCCGAGAAGGAGAAGGAACCGGCCAAGGACGGACCCCCGCGAGAGAAGAAGGATGGCGGGAGCAGGAAAAAGAAGGAAGAGGATATTCCTGCGCGAAACCCTGTGCTTGTACCTCAGCCGGGCGTCTTACCTGCCCCGACAATCCTTCAACGCGAGGCTAAGCCCCCACCGCCTCCGCGTCAGTCTCAACAAGTGCCATCAGATGCCAACGCTGCGACACCCTCCGGGCGCAGCGGCAAGCGGGGAAGGGGTAGAGGCAGGGGTGGGAACAGAGGGGCGCCCCCGCCCCCGGCAGACTCATGATCAAACATCGCATTTGCATCAAAGGACCAAATATATGAGTGGTGTGTCCTCATTTCTATCATCGACCCGATGAAAACCCTGATTCACGACTAGCATTATCTGCTCGTATCATGGGCGAATACTAGACCGCATGCAGGTCGTTCTATCTCTATGCTAGAACCCGGCGTGTTTGTGGCTCTGGAATCCATGTGAAGCGGGCGTTTTAGCATTTGCTGCTATGAACGGATTTTTGATGGCATGGCACAGGTCCACGTGGGCCAGTACTGTGCGTTCGTGGGGCCAAGTATAGGCTAAGAGCACCTGTCGTTGATAGTTGGTAGCATAGCAACCTCTTCCGGGGAATGCCGGGTCTGGGCTGAAAATTTTCAACGCCCATGTTTCTTGCTCGGTCCATCATAAGTTCCGTACTGTAACGCTCATGCATATGATACAGCCGATCGTTTCGTGGTTCACGTCATGTAGTAAGTTTACATTACTCCGTCTCCCGGTGATTTTTGTATCCTCGAAATGATGAGCACAATTCACACAAATCAAGCTCAACAGTCTAATGGGATCTTTTCCATCTGCTGACCTTATTCTGCAATCCTGATTACTTCACTCCTCTCCTTTCTTCCGTGTTTCGATGTATGCTCATTTGTCCACCTTTAGGTCTTTGACTTGGCTTGGTGGTGAGGTGTTCATCATGTGCATGTGGGGTGAGTTACTGATTATGGTCTTACGATCGATATGCCATGTCCCCACTAGTCAATGGTCAATTCTTACGGATGGTCTCGAAGCAAGCGGCGTGATGGCAGGCCTGGTGTATAGATTACTCTTCGTTGCACAAGTCTCTGAAGATATGCATATTTTCGCACACCGCGCTCTACAGTAGGCCTAAAATTTTACTGGCATGACAATTCGACGAGAAAGTAATCCGACCTTGGGATATACGTTTCCTAGACACCTCGCTGTTGGCGCTGCGGCGGATGAAATAGCAGCATGGGGTCAATAATTATGCTATATAGCTTCGTACAGTTCGGTACAAATGATACAGGTAACTCGATCGAATGAGGCAGGCCCTCATAAGGCTGTTCCACGCTCGAAACTGGCGCGTATTTCCGCGGTATATTTGTCGTAGTAACGCGCAATCTTTGGAACAGAGATCAGCAGATATTGACGGCTGTGAACAGAAGGCAGCTCTCACCTTTTTGTTGAAAATACGATTCTTCTCGTTGATATAAGTGACGTCTCCTGAATCCTCGTTCGGACGCTTTCTCGAGAACTTGCGTCGCTTGTCGATACTTTTGAAGTCAGTCAGCGTACAAGAAAAAGTGGATGATGTAACCCCGTACTCCTGATTAATCTTTCCGATGACGCGGTCGATGGCCTCGTCCGAGGGCTTGTTATCGGCATATAGTAAGCTATTCGCATCACGGTAAAGACTCTCCGATGCCAGCTGCTGCTGATGAGCAGTCGGGACCAACTGGAAATCCGTGATCAAATTTTTGAAAGGAACCCAGGATCAACAATGCCCCTACCTGAGAGCCCGAGGCTTGTGCAGGGTCGAAGCCCGTTAACGAGAACGACGAGGACCCGCTTTGTGAAAGCGTCCCAGGCGCAAGTCCCATCGCGGTCTCCTTTTGTCTATTGTAAACCTCTAAATCTGGCTTGAGTTTATCAACGTCCTTTTTGTATTTCCGTCGTGCCGCATGCGCATCATCTGCGAACGAGCCAAGAAACGACCAATCAATGGAGTCAGTGAGAGAAGTAAAATACCGAACGCACCATGGAACTCAAAGTCGGCTCTTCGTGCCTTCCTCGCAAGCTTCTTCTCCCATTCCTCGTTCTCCTCGATAGTCCACTCCCAGTTCTTCTGCCTCTCGACGTCCTCGCCCCGCTCCTCCGCATCCGCTTTCAACCGAAGTGTCTCAGCTAGCTTACGCTGCTTTTCGAGCCGCGCAAGGTCGCGCGCAGCACTCTTGATCCTTGACGACTCTTCAATCACCGAGGCACGATTCGCAAGTGCAGACGATTGCTGGTGCCAGTGTCGTTGGCATTGACTGAACAACATGCGATAATGCGACGCACCATTTTAGCTCTAAGTTGTCGCATCTTTTCTCTCCTCTCCTTCCATCGTCAATGGCCTTTCCGCTCGCCCCATCTTCCTCCTGATTTTCGGGGTCCGATGCGTCGTCGTGAGGGAGGGCATTCCTCAACCACGTCCGGTGTTTGTGGCTCCACCTCAGATTCTGTATATTCCTTTGGGCTCATTTCGAGTGAAAAAAAAAAAGTCAAAAAGGTGTCCGAAGAGTGAGTGTAGTAGAAAGGGGTATCAAGTCAAGAGTCTCAAAGTACAACTCAAAACAGGCACTGCACACTGGTTTTGCCACGTGATGTGTGAGAATCAATATCCTATTATAATATACCAAAACATTGTCTACGTAGCAGGACCAAGAGCAGTACTATGACAGGAAAAATTCGTGTAGTATGATAACAATATACAAACCAATCGTCCACCTTAATGATGCTGTGCGCGCTTACTCGCAAGACGTATGCGCTCTCCGTAATAGTACAGGAGAATCGGAATGGGGATGAATGCACAAGAAAGGAACGCAAGCAGAGTGCTTGCCCATCCTACACCTAGGTTGTGGTACATCGCAGCTCCAAACAGTGGGAATCCCGCGCCGAATGCAGAGCGAACGAGATCGTTCCCTGCAAGTACACTCGCCGTATAAGCTGGGTATGCGTCCGTAAGGTAATTCAGCACCGCGTTCTACGGAGCGCACAAGTCAGTCTCGGCATCAGCGCCCGCTGACAAAATGAAACTCACGAAGAGAAGGAGTCCGGCAATAGGGAATAGCCCCGAACCAATGATCGGCACAATCCAGTGGACGCTTTGTCGAGAGGACCAGCCGAACCAAAATAAGCAGATAGGGACAAAGAATGAACCAACGATGGCGACAGGCATCCGTTTCTCTGGTTTAATTTGGCCGTTCTCGTCAAACATCTTCTCTTGAACGTTATAGAGGTAGTAGAAGAACGGGGGAAGCGTGATAAATATCCCGCCTAATATGCCGAGAAACGCGAGGCCGAGGAACTGTTCCTTGAAGTGGTAGATCTCGATGAAGACGACTGGGAACGATTCGAACCAGAGGTAGAAAAGGGCATAGATTAGTCCAATATAAAGGTTTAGCAGTAGCACGATAGGTTCCTGGAAATTGAGTGTGAACGGTCGAACCAACACCTGGGTGGCGATATCGCGTCCGGTCATGCTCTCGGCTTCGATTTCGGACAACGATTTCAGCCGTTTGTCGCCTGTGGCTTTCCGAAGACGCTTGGCGCGGCGATAAAGAATGTTGGAGGAAGAGGTTTCGGGGAAAAAGAAGAAGAGAAGGATGAGGGTGAAACCACTCAACCACATCAATTCCCATATCGTCCATCTCCAACCCTTCTCATGAGCCGCAAAGCCACCGACAATGGGTCCCATCGCGGGGGCGGCTACAGCGAAGGCACTCCAGACTGTGATGCCATATGCTCGCTTCTTGGGAGTGTATATATCTGAAACTGTGGCACCACCTGTTGCGAGCACTGGCGACCCGACGAAGCCCGTAATGAAACGGAACGCCAAAAGCATGCCGAAGTTCGTCGCTAGCGCTGTTGGAACCTGGAGGACGACGTATAGGAATAGAGTGAATAAGTAGATGGGCATGCGCCCGATGTATGGCATCTCGCTCATCGGCGACCAAAGCATAGGCCCTACCCGACAACGAAGAACAGTTGAGCAAAGTATCGATTTCAAACATCAGTGGGAAACGCACCGAGTCCATAACCTGCCACAAATAATGTAAGCCCGAGAGTTGCGGCGACTAAGCCGACGTGGAATTCCTGCATGACGTCCACGATACCCGCGGTATAGATCGCAGAGCCAATGTAAACAGAGAACGTTAAGAGGCAGACTTGAAACATGACCCAGATTTTTTTCGCCCGTGGCCAGTTCATTGGGTTCTTGGAAAGAGAATCAGTGATGCTACGTAAAGGAAGCAAAAGATGATCTTGACTGACTTCTGGGTCATCAGGACCATTCCAAGTGACCAACAAAGAATCCCCTCCTTTGGAAGACTTTGGTTGCTCCTTCGCCCCCACGATAGTCAGAGAAGACTGTAGAGCTACCGATTGAGTTGTATGTGCTTCCTGGTCATCAAACACTCCGAAGCCGCGCCTTGGAGGGTATAGTGGACTATCGTTGTCTTCTACCCCAGGTCCTAGAGTGAGAGTGGATTGTAGAGCCACTGGTTTTGTTGCGTGTGCTTCCTCGTCGAACGCCTCATAGTCGCGCCCTCGGGCGTTTAGTGGATCATCGTGGTCTTCCGCACGTGCTAAAGTTAGAGTGGATTGTAGAGCCACCGATTGGGTTGCATGTACTTCCTGTTCGCCGAACGCTCCGAAGCCGCCCCCTCGAACGTTTGGTGGATCATCGTGGTCTTTCGTCCCACGTCCTATCGTAGTCTCCGATGACTTCATCCTTCTGATTGTCTTTTGATATACGTCGGGCGACTCCATCTCATCGAGATGGCGGAAGTATGTCGGTCCTAGGACAGCGCGGACGACAACAGCAAAAAACGTGTCGTGAAATAACCCAGACATGATGGTCGTGCGAGGCGTGAGACACAGCGAGGAAAAATAGGGCCAGTAACCGAGGGCATGACGCCTAGTTTATAAGAACTTCAGTGCGAAATCCACGGAAGGCAAAGAAGGCTGTTGTGCTGACGCAGATAGAAGTGATGAGCGAGTAACGGGAATTGACTAAGAGAGGCGCCGGAAGCGTGACGGCGCACAGTCAGAAACTGAGTAGCACGGGGCTATAGTGGATCTCTATTAGCATAGCCACGATACTGTCAAGTCACCCAGTAGGATGGCGAGCTTATTATATTCTTTTGAGAGGAGGAGAGCTACTAATTTAAGTCAGTCTCTGATGACAAATAGCATTGAACAGACCATGAGTGGCCGAACCTGAGAATTGCGAGTGAACCGAGTGAACGCCGGAAGTCCTGGACTTGAGCACAAACTCGAGCAATTGGAAATGAAACATAGTCTGTTAGCAGGACCACGGAACTGGGGTTAAACCACTACTTGGGAGGACTACTTATGGCTCTATGTTTCGAGCTTCGGCATAGGACGAAGCACTGGCGCTTGAATCGACACTTGGCTAACGCGTCCAGAAATACTGATAAAACGAACTAGGTCATCTGAGTTCTAGCCAGAACACAGAGCACTGGTAGAGACTCGGCGCTCGGTGTATAACGACGGTTAAGAAGTACATTGATGGGGGTGCCAGTGCGATCACGGTCACTCCTCACAACGCGCCGCTTGATTACTATACTTGTCCGGATCGGGGCTTTGGCTTGATTGCGCCCATGCTCATCCCAGCTCGCTGGTCAAAGGCAGCCTTCGAACAGCACGTAAACATTCTTCGACTTTTTTTAGGGCCAGGTTATCATTACCTTGACCTGCCGTGTAACCCTCAAGTTTTTGCAGTCAACGAGCAAGGCTGAATTAGATGACTTTGACCAACATTAGAACCATATGTAACAAAAATGCGAGACTGAGGAAGCCTTAGAGCCAAGAAACCCGTCGTATCAAGTGTACAAGCTGTCGCAGTGTTGGCATCATCACTGGTACCACGGCGGGATCGCCTATGAGCCTTCAACCGATATGTTTCTCATCGTGGATACCAGGTCAGCCCCTTTCTGCTGTCCTTCGTCAACTGTCTCCTCACCCTCTTCTTGGTTGTGATGATGCACTATCTCACGGTCCTACCAGTTGACATTAGGTGGTGCTTGGAAACAGTGTGAAAGACAACAGCGAACGTACTTCGTCAACGTCCTCTTTCTCGGATTCTTCTTTGTATTTGGCAATATTCGCTTCGAGTTCACCTGTGGAAGAAAGTGAAGCAAGTGTCGACATACGCTTCATCGCCGTAATTCCCCACACGGCACGACGGACTGCAAGAAATCGCGTGAGCATGACACCGATGAAAATAAGATGTCGCAGAAACTCACAGCGTGTCTTAGCGTCCAATCGTTTCTGGATATGCGGGAGTAGGTCTGTAGGACCACCGGTTGGGCTTTCGGGATCTGGGACGAAGTGCGGCTTCTCGTCTGAGAGCCACCGGTGCTGTAGCATCGCTGTCGCAGTCGGGCGCTGGGTAGGGTCTATCGTCAGGCATGCACTGACGAAGTCCCTCGCCGTATTGGACACATTCGCCCAATACTCCTCTGTTAGGCGTGGGTGAGATGGGACGTATGATGAATTCACACGACGTACCTGGTTCGAATTTGTAGTCTCCTGCGATGATAGCTTCCATCTCCTGTTGCTGGTTTTCGCGGTCGAACGGCGTGTAGCCAGCGAGTAGGAAGTACGTGATCACGCCCATAGCCCAGATGTCCACTGGTCTTCCATGACCCGCTGCGCAAAACATTTATTCGTTAGTCTGTATATCTCGTGATAAGGTCTGTAGCACCACATACTCTTCTTGAAGATCTCAGGAGCCATGTATCCCGGGGTTCCACAAATTTCAGTGAGTAAATGGAATCGTTCTTCCTCCATGACGCGACTTAACCCGAAATCAGCAATCATGATGTCTGCATCCTCAGAGGGTGTGCGGAAGAGTAGGTTTTCGGGTTTGAGGTCACGATGAACGATGTTACACTCGTGGATGTACTGGACGGCTTTCATGATCGTTCGCACCAAGTCGGCCGCGTCACTACGAGAGTGTTAGCATGGGGACAAGCCACGAAATACTCCACGTACGGTTCATGATAGTTGCCCTTGGCGCATATCCTGTCGAAAAGTTCTCCGCCAGTGCACAGGTCAAAGCAAAGGTACAAGTTATTGGATGTCTGCCTTTGCTAGTTAGGGGCACGTTTCGTAAACTCGGTGTGGAGATGGACCTCGAAATAATCATGCAACGTGACGATATTCTTATGACCGCTGGACACACGTTTCAACACCGCGATCTCGTTCCGTACCTGGGTCCGTGTCAGATATCAGGCCACAAACGATGATAACACCATAGTCGACACACCATGAACTCCCGACCCTCCATGAGCTTCTTGTTAATCACCTTGCAAGCATAATACTTTCCCGTTTTGATATGAACAGCTTCCTTTACTATCGCATAAGTTCCACTGCCGAGTGTCTTTCCTGTGCGATACTAGTGACTACCGATCAGAACCACGAATTCCATGATTAGTGAACGAAGTCACCTGGCACGGGACGGTCACTGGAGCATTTGGCATCTCTAAAGGAGGTCTAGGAGCCTTAAGGCGGATGAATAGGGGATACGAAAGCGCAGCGAGTGCAAGGAACAAAATTGCCAGGAGTGAGTAGCCATCCTATAAATGGCATCATTGCGGACCTACAGTTTCGGCGCTTCGCGTCGGCAACGCCGGAGCATCGCGAGCCCTCTCTGTGACGTCCGGCGCCGATTCGGGCCGTGGGGTACTGCCTTGTTCAATGCCAGCACTGGCAACTGTCGCACTCGTCTGGTCGTTTGTGCGGACTCCTTTTGTAGCCGTCCCGGATGAGCTGGCAGAGCCAGAGCGATACCCAGAATCTTTTTGACGATCTCGCAGTGACGATACAGGGAACTTGTTGGCAATCTTGCGCGGGATCTTGTTGATAGAGTTAGGGGAGGACTGACTCTGGCTATGGTTGTTCCCCATAGGAGTCGATGGTGGCAGGTTGGAAAGCAGGGGAATCTGAGGCGCTTATGCAAGTGTGTACGTATTTATGCCTGTCTACGACCTTAGCCCTGGATAACGCGAGGCGCTGTCTCATCGTGGTCTGTAGCCAGTACTATAGACGCAGCAGTGCACACCATGCGTATGGACTTCTAATCCTAAGAACTGCTTTTGACCTCGACCCCGCCCATCTTCATCGCCACTCAATGCTGTCCAAACGGAAGCTTGCTACTCGGCTACCCCTATCCACATCCGTGACTACGAAACGCCCAGCCTTTGTCAGCACCACTTTTGGCACCTAACTGATGGTTGCAGCACAGCATAGTTTTTGCCCCTTGTGACGAACTCAACAATTGCTCCGCGGTAGAGCATGCACGGACTCACACAGCCGAATGGTCAGACGCTACTAGTTGCACGAAACGTCACACGTGGTCCGCGAGTAGGCATAGAGATATAGATGAGAGTAAATCCGATTCTGAACCTTGCGACCCTAAAGACGTCAGTGCATCACGGCAAAAGCTACGGGATCCATTTTTGTTTGTTGGGAATAGTATTCGGAATTCTCACAGATACATAGCCATTAATTCCAGTGAGGTCAAACAATTGGCTGTGCAATCAAGTTCGATACCGTAATGTCCAAATGGAACGAAGCAATTACAGTCGGACCTCTCATAACCCATACCCCTTAAAACCTATATAACCTCATAACCACTGGGTTTCCACACCCCACACCGGTATGTGAGGATAGGTCTAGAGCTGTAGTTTAAAATGTATAGATTATTGGGGATCAGAGAGTATGGTTTTCTGGTTATAAAACCCCAAAAGTGGGTATGGGTTATGAGGGGTTCGACTGTAACCGCAACAATGTACAGTATATGTATTTCAATTAAAAAGTGGATAAAGGGACCATTGGTATGTGTGGCTATTCTTAGACCACAGATACAACCCGGGGCTCTGCGGGGGATATAATACGACAAGACCACGATGAAGGTTTTCATCACACTCCTCTTGATACAGCTTGATGGCCTCCAGTCGTAGTGATAAGTAGTACGGGCTGCCGAGAACTCACAAGAGAATCCAAGAGCAAATCTCAAATTCCTGACTTTGCACATGTTGTGACCTTTGACCGCACGGACATTTCGGGCGCTGGTTTTGATAGCTTCGACGAATAGATCCACTAGTTTAATGCCGTAAAGCAGGCTGAGGCAGCGGAACTGATTTGATCTCATCTCTCTTGAGGTCGCTTGACCCCTGATTTACCAGTACATTCACAGCTCGCCTAAAACGGGCATGGTTGACATGCCATTGCCACCGGATTCTGCCCAGTTAGCTCTGGCCTGGTCTGCGTGGCCCGGTCCCTCACCACGTTAAGTCTTTACAGCCTGGCCAGTACAGTTAGCTGAACCAGCTGCGTATTACCGTACCTCCTGAAAGCAAGCATAACATCATCATCTTACCGTCTGTGGAGCGGGTACAGAGCTGGGGTATGATAGTGCCTATCCTGCTTGTGTATTGCAACTCTGGTAGACATGAAGTTTGTCCAGCGTAGGCTAACTTGTCTTCTGCGTTATGTAGCATAGTAACCACATGACCCATCATCACGCATACAACAACTTGAACGCTGTTACAGTATTTGTTGATATACAAAACATCCTTTTACCCTGACCCCAACGTCATAATTGAAATCTACTAGACGCACTCCAACCTTCACAGAGCCTTTCGGGAATATGATGCCATCCCATAATGCCACCCATGATGACAGGGAGTGGCAGAATTGCCGAGGATGCGAGATGTTGTCCTCAACTTAGAGAAAACCAACCTCTGCCAAGCCAGTAGACCAGCCAAATATGCTTGCACCACCGACGTTAGCAAGAGGACTACCCAGGATCATTGCAAGCACCAGCTGCTGCACTTCAGAAAACAGGTGTAATAGTGCCATTGCATAGATGGCCGTGACTTGGCCACGTAGTTGGTTCAGCGAGCTAAGACGGGGTCCGGTGCGCTCTCGACCGGAGGCCCAGGAGTAACGTGTGCCACATAGTAGATCTACCTGGACGAACACCGAAATGAGGTTGCTGAGGACCGAAAAAGCTTATAGGGCCCAGGTCCCAGAACTCTGTATGGGGCTCATCAGCGCTCCTTGGTTCTGATGACACAGGTTGCCACTTGCCACTCACGATATCGGTCACAACGATCTGGTTAAACGGTCACCTGCTAGTGCTGCTTTGCATGCATCAGCCTCGACTGTGACAGTTAGTCCTGTCACTAACTTTGAGGTGGTGATGATAAAGCCCACAGCAGCATCTGATGTCCAACAACACCCCTCCCTTATCCCATCCGATTGCGACTTTATCCGCGTATCCTGGAAGAGAAGCGATCCTAGTCTTTCAATACGTCCACTCCGTAACTTGGATCGTATGAGTAATGTTGTTTGAACTAACTCACGAATGTATAAGAGCCGATTGAGCTATATAAGAATACCTGCAATCGCCGTCAACGAGAACTTTTTTATTTCACCTGTATATCACATTCGCCTGCTTACCTAGAATACCTCTGTGAGTGCCGTACAAATGTGATTGCAGAGCTCCTGTACATTGCTTACTTCAGTCGTGGCTTTAAAGGAAGTCTCATTTCCAAATCTAGTACGGGCAAGGATAGATCAAATGGGGGGGAAGAGTGTTCGTAAAGAAGACTTCCAGAACGCACAGCAAATTTATCTGGCTCGGCCCCTTGCTCTTGCGACAATCTCGGGATGGGAAAGGCGAGTTTGTGCAAGAATAGGTGCGGTCACCGCAGTTTCACAAGAACTTTAGGTACCAAAAAGGGGCTAACCCGCGTGACCACGTTGGGTGAGTTGCTTTCTGTGTTCAAGTTGTCCGTGGTTCACGACATAGAGCCAGAGCACGCAGTGGCGTCCCACAGCTCTTCGCAACTCTACTCACGACACGACTACAGTAATCGCCCACGGCGTGCTATCCGATAGACGATTGCACTATTTCTTCATGTCTGCACCTTGATCTGCACTTTAACACTGCAGGTTTCCCACACGAGTGGGATTGTGGCTGATGGAAGTGGCTCGGACGCGCGTTGCTTTTTTTCTTCTTGACAGTGTGCACGTGTGCAGCTTCTACTTGTACCCCTCCTCCCGCCCGCCTTCAGCACCCTCTAGCTCTGGCTCGTCTTGGTGCTACTTCTAGTTATTAGATCAAGAAAGACAATACTACAATCTACGTCATTGTCAAAGCGATCATTCTCTCACGGCATTGACCCATGCAGCCAATGCGTGCGGCTATATGATATTCTATCTGTAAGAACTTGGGCCCTGAATAACCCTTTGCCTAGCAGTTGGCACATTTCCCTGCCTGGGACTCCTGATACTTTTTCTCAGTAGCGAGAAATATTGTCTCCCCGCTCTTCAGATGAATAGACATTTGTGGCTAAGGTGCAGTACTACAAGACTAACAACCTTAGCCAGTGTCTCCGCCTTGGCACTACGACGTGTTTGGGCCTGGCCCTGTGATGTCTGACTGCTGCTGGCGGCTTTGGATAATAGGTGACCGTGCATCATCGCGGGAATATGCTCCTCCGAGTTTGGACTACGTACCGGATTTCCATGTCAATGATTTGGGCTCCTTAGCCTCCACTCCAAATCCTAGACCACAAATGTCTTGGTATAGTGGTTACGGCTTGTTGAAAAACCCCTGTGGCACCCGCGTTGTATCCGACTACTGCTAATAGGCGGTTGTAACTCGAACAAGACATATTTTTTGGCTCGGAGCCCGGGTGAATGGTGTTCGCACTTAAGTTGATCACAAGTAAGACTGTTGACTCGTAACCGGCCGAGGGGTCGCAAGCGACTGGAGCGAACGATCACCGGTTTAGGCTGCTCTCACGATGAAAAGTTTGTCAGAACCTGGACTATATCTGGCCTATGTTACTTGTGGCAATAGGGAAGTCACGATACCAGGTGGCGACCAAAGTTCTTATTAGTGGAACAAGCCTGTGCGACACTCGTATGTCCGACAAAAAGTGGAGCCTTGGAACTGTCAAATTTAGCGTGGGTCCTCGTTCGGGTACCCGTTAGGGGTGTCACACGACCTTTGTGTGCAGTGCCCCCGCAGCCTGGATATTACAATCCGCCTGGAACAGTACCTAAATAAGAGAAGACCACACCCACGATCGGCTGTCTATGGGTATGATAAGTATGACGATGGTGCCTGGGCGGGATTACAGCATAGAGGTTAATCGCGCCGAACCCTGCCATGGGGATGAGAACCATACGACACGATTCAAATGCGTGAGAAAGCATGTTCGCCATCGACTATAAGTACAGTAGTACATGGCTTCAGTCCAAGCTGAAACGCAGGAGAACTTCCGAGTACGGGGTTTCCATGTCGAGCGTGAGAAACGCCGCTTGGTGTGTGTCCCGTGCTCGTGAAATACAAACCAAGCAAGCGGAAGACTGGATATAGGTCAAAAGAAGAGAGACCATAGCCCTGCCCTTCGCCTCTAACTCTCCCTCTGCCTTGTCACCCGTAAAGAGGCTTGAAAAAACTTTGTCGAGATGGATGGCTTTGGGATTGTTTACCTCATTGACAATGCCCAACAATTTTGGTCGGGTGCGTTCCGGGAAGGCCTATCCCGGCACAGACTGTTAATACTTTTTTCAGAGCTCGAAGACATCCTAAAGATCCCGGGAAATGCCTCGCTATCCCTTTTAGACGCCACACTAAAGCGTTCGATAGCCTTTAGTGCTTCGTACCATGGTGCGTCGCCAGAAGCGCTGTGTCTTACAATTCTCAGGTCTGGCGCTTGCAGAACAATATCTACAGAGCCCTCTTCAGCTCGAACACGCGTGTAACATTATCTTTGATTCAGAGCTCTTCGCGTTTCATTCGGAGCGCATGTGCGAAATTCTGACCGACGAAGCAGCCATGGTGAGCTGTGCAGAGCTCCACGTGCCCAGGCGAACTAACGCCGGATCCATCAGAACACAGACCCACATGCTCAGTTCATTCTATTCAGCATCCTGCTCCTCTACGGACGACGCAACCCAAGTTTCTTGCGGTCTTACAAACGCTGGCAGCCTTTGTTTCCGCTCCTCATGGATCACGTTCTCGTTGACATTGATCCCGATATCGAGGACACATTTTCCGGCTCAACGTCCACGTCAGGCCCGAGCACAGGTTGGAAGGGGCTAGCAATCGCCATCGAGGCAAGACTGCGCTCCCTATCCGTGCGACTTTTGTATGAAGTGTGCCGATCGTCCAAATTGACCATTGCAGAACTCAGTACGTCACCATACCACGTGCCTGCTGTTCTGCTCCCTCATCTGGCCTTACAGAAGTGTTTGATGATAGCTTTTTGGACAAGCTATTTGACCTTGTTGAACAAACTCGCAGCATGCATGATGAAACATTCAACTATTCCGTCATTAAACTCATCGTCCGTGTTCTATTCGTTTTACTGCTTGCTACTGTCTGAAAGTGACCATAGATTTCACTGAACGAGCAATTCATGGTCGCTGAACTTGCTGCTAAACCACAAAATGATATCGCGAATGTCACAAATTCACAAAATCGCGTATTACACGTGCTAATACGGCGACACGGCACGAGCCAAACCTTTGGCGAGAATTTAATCTTCATGTTGAATCGTGCTAGTGGGTCTCACTTGTATGCTTTCTGGACTCATTTGAATCAGCGTATCAGGTCGTACCCCTGAAGATCTTGTCATGCAGTTACTGGTCTTGAAGATGTTATATATTCTCTTCAACACTAAGGGCCTGTCAGAGTATTTCTACACAAATGATCTCTGCGTGCTCGTGGACGTCTTTCTAAGGGAAATCGTTGATCTAGACGAAGAGTCCGAATCAGTCCGTCGTTCTTTTCGGGCAAGATACTAAGATCTAATTCTGAATTTTAATTCTTTATATAGCTCCGGCATACGTACCTTCGCGTACTCCACCCACTTCTCACCAAAACGCAATTGCGCTCTCTCCCATATAAACGCCCTCATATCGTCCGCGCACTCGAGTCTTTGGTTGCACATGAAGCTATCCGCGAAGTCAATTCAACAACAAAACGTCTTGTCGACCGATGTCTCAGCGGCGAGTGGTGCGTCCAACACCGTACGCCCCACAATGTCGCACGGGTATCCGCAGAGTCCAGTATACAGCGTACCGAGAGCCCAAGTTGCGATCGCGTGGCCGCTCAGTCGCTAACCCCGAAACTTCCAAGTGCCCCCGCACCGCCATGTGCTGACCCCTCTATCTCGCGCCGCCGCTCGATTAAAGGCAGTCGGAGCGCGGAGAACTTGCGCAGTTTGGCTGCAACTAATGGAAAGCCTGCGTCGCGCGGGCTTGAGGTTCTCCGCAAACCCACAAATGACAGCTCTCTGCATCTCGCCAGCGCGTCACCACCTCCTGCGGCGACCACCCGCCGCCACCGCGATCGCACGGGGTCGGAGACGCTCACCGACCCGCATCCTCATCCGCATTCTCCGGGATCGCGCGAGGTCTCCTCGCCTGTACGCCACAACCCAGTCGGCACGCTGCTCTACGAGCCGACGCCCGCGTCACCCCTGTCTCCTGGAGGTTTCGCGCTCGCCGTCCCGCCTGCACAGCCGCAGCTTTCGCCCGTGTCTGTGCGCTCCTTTGACGGGCGTGCCCCACCTAGTCCCGCGGGTAGTGCGATGAGTGTCACGTCGACGGCGAGCGGGACGAAGAAGAAAGTTCAACGCCGCTCGCCGCCCGCGCCCCCGAAGCGTAGGAAGCCGCCGGCGGTGCCCATGCGCGTCGGCATGACGAACGGCGGTGCGGAAATTGCTGCGATCGCCTCATCGACGTCGGCGCCGGCGTTGGGCAAAGTGGGGAAGGTCTGAGATTCGGCACTGACGCTCGGATCGACGGCAAGGTGGTGGTGGACACTCGACGCAGGAACTTGAGGGTTTGGACGGTGTCAGGACATCTGTACTTGGTTTGCATTCAATTTCATTATGTATCATCATCGTGAGCAGGCTCTCTCTTGGACTCTCTTCATTGCGCTTTGACAGTCTCATTTCGCAATGGGGTAGACGTACTATGTATTATACACCTGCACAATACACTTCGATGGTTTCTGCGGTTGGCATCTTCGACGACGACCGGGTTCGTTGGAATTAAAGATGATTGGCTGACGTCTCTTTCGAAATCTAATGCACGAAAAGAACTCTCGTCCCTCCTGTCACGAATATGCTTCATGTGCCGCGCGCCTGCTTATAAGTCCCGTCCTTATTTCATTGCTGATGCGGGGTATTACTTGGATGAGGGTAAGCGCAGAAGCGGACTGGCCTATATTGCAAAGGCTTTTGGAAGCTGGCTGTAACCAGCTACACTCAATCGGGCCAGTAACCAAACGTGAACTTGGGTATATTAAAGAGGGGGTCTCTCGAGAGTGATAGCGCGAGGGTAATAAGAGTAATAGAAGTATAAGAAAGGAATAGGAGGGGGTCCGATGTCCGAGGTGACGAGAGCGTCCCTTTATACGTCGGGCTCTCCTCCAGAGTCAGTTTGCATGTGACAGAGTGCCGGGCTTGTGTGAGCGAGGGATGACGGGATGAACGAGAGATGACGACATAGATGTCGAGTGAAGGAAGTCAAAGGCTCGACGGTCGGCATGATCGGAGTGTGGAAGGAAGTGCGTAGCGTACTTACAGCTTTGTAGCTCAAAAATGTGATGGTATGTTGACAGGTTCTCTAACAGTACGTCGTCACTGTCTCTTCCGCTCAGACTTGGCAAATTGGACCAACTATGGGACGACGATGTGCGGGTCATACCTTTGGTCTCACCACACAGAACTGCAGTGGACGAGTGCTTGTTCTTTTGACTGGTTAATGTATATGCGCTTCGCGGACCTGGCTCCCTGCTTCCCTTTGGTTTTTGAATGGTTTTCCCACAGGCGTATCATGTGGAACTGCTTATTATCAGGATCGGGTTGGCCAGCAAATATCATTGCCACAGTGGCAGTTCCATTAGTTTGCCTCTTGAACACCTCCAGTGAGGCCATAATTTGAAAGCGACCATCTGCGTGATACAATAGCAACAAAGGTGAAAGTCGAATAAGGCACGAGAACGCGTATTCTTGATTCATGGTCCGGCGTGCATGCCAGTGAGCAGTGGCAAGTTCTCAAACAAAAGGCAGATGGTTAAATGGGTATTGGCTCATTCTAAGATACAAGAAATGCTAGTGAGGAAGGCCTGAAGTCCGCTGACATGAGACGTACAATAGCCTTGTTTCCCCCTGTAAGCTTATAACGCTCGACCGCCAGTACACAAGAGCCACCAAATATAATTCATATCTCCTGCTTATGGCACAGGGAAATCTAGAGATGAGCGTAATGAGCACAATAGAGGTGAGAAGATGTGAAAAGAGGAGGGTCAGTATTAGCATGGTTGATCGTCAGCGTTCGCCGAGAATGCGAACTTAGGGCTTGACTTCTATTGTGTTCGATCCTACCCAATATGTCGAAAGACGAGACTCACCGAATTTACTTCTCACAATTGCTACTCATGAACTTGAAATACTTTGCTGTCTACAGCAGAACGGATGTTAGCGTTCGTTCAAAAAATGAGCCAATGCTTAAAGGAGAGCTCAGAAATTTGGGTATAGATGAGACAGTTCACGAGCATAAATGCTTCCAAGTAGCGATTCAAAAAGTAATCGTCATTGTGAGAGGAATCGGTGGAGAGGTAACTTACCAGCTACCACTTGGTAGTTCAAGTGCCAGTGGCCGCCCTACAATCAGTTGATCATCAGCAGAAAACTAAATTGATCCTTTTTTTTTTTTTAAAAAAAATCGGGGACAACGCTGGGGCCATGGGTACAAGATCCATGGGAAAATCAGGGCAGGTTCAAGTGTACTGAAAAATTGTTCCGGATCGGTAGCTTGGGGTCCACGTGACCCAGAACGTGGACACATGCTTCAGGTTCACCTCTACCGACCCGACTCGCCGGTTGTCACTACTGTCGGAACTATTGTTGGTGCTACTACTCTCCTCTTCCTCCTCCTTCTCAGTTTCGTCTTGCGCTGAATACGTCCCTTTTTATTACAGTATTGAAGTGTTACATCTGAATGATCTTTGTTCTTACCGGCGTGTGCTGCGTTAAGGGAAGGGGCATTCCTCATTGGGAATGGGAGAGGTAGTATTACCGTAGTTGAGGAAGATGTGGGGCCATAAGTGAGGTCATTTCTTGTGCGAGCATCACCGCAAGTGCTATGCGCATCAAAGTTGACTTCTTTTTACATTCATTTACTGTATATCCGGCTGGTAGGTTGTAGGCCCAGACCGGACGCAAGCTACTTGGCAAGCTGGCTAATGGTAAATAAATAAATTTCCAATCTAATTTATTAGTGCCAATGACGGGGACGATTGAGACCCATGCCAGAAGTTGAACGTTGAACCCTCGAATCTCGAACTCCGACTTGGCTGCGTTTTGGCCTGAAGACCTCAACTTTGTGCTCGTTGTGCGCACGCCTCCGAACCCTCAGCCTGAACCTTAGCTCTAAGTGTGAATGATCCGGCTGGATCGTAACAATTACGGATATAAATGCTAAGTCCAAATGTTGGTGGTCGAAAGAGCTGAAACTCCAGCGCAGAGAAATGAACAACCTGGGAAGGAAAGCATACAAATACAGGAGATGGCCAGAACATCATATTCACGCGGATCTTATGGCGGCCTGCAAAAAAGTATAACAAGACCATTCAGTACTCGAAGCAGCACCACTGGCGAGATTGGCTTGAAAAAGCCTCCGACCCAGATATTTGGACAGCACATAAATATATCAACGCGCCAGCCAGTGACGGAGGCAAGACAAGAATCCCCAATCTAAAAGTAATGCAACCAGAAGGAGATCAAATAGCCAGCAACAACGAAGACAAAAGCAAAGCACTAGCAAAGACCTTCTTCCTGAAGAAACCCCAAGACATATATGCCAACCCCCAGGAACAAGAATACCCCACACCAATCTGTATCACCAACGCAATAACAAAGGAGCAAATCTGCAAACACATAGCGCACCTCGGCCCGTTCAAGGCCCCAGGCCCAGACGATATCCCCAATATAGTGCTTATCAAATGCACTGACACGTTAGCTGTCGCACGGCCATAACCAGAAAAGGCATATATTACCCCCCATGGAAAACATTCACGACAATTGTCCTAAGGAAACCAGGAAAACCCAAATGCGACACACCCAAAGCTTACAGACCAATAGCATTACTCAACACTATGGCAAAGGTTCTCACATCCGTAGTAGTGGAACAGCTTACATTCCACTCACAACAACACGAGCTCCTCCCAACGTACCACTATGGAGGACGCCTGGCCTGAACCACCACAGATGCCATGCACGCACTTATGTATCAGATCAAAGACGTGTGGCGAAAAAAGATGGTTACCTCGGTGCTCTTCCTAGACATCGAGGGGGCATTCCCCAATGCAGTTAGCGAGAGACTAATACATAACATGAGAAAGCGGAGAGTTCCTAAAGCCCTAGTGAAGTTGACACAAAACCTGCTCCACGAATGCTTCACTATGCTGAAATTTGACAACTACACCTCAGAAAGCATCCCAATAGTCAACGGGATTGGACAAGGCGACCTGCTTTCAATGATTCTTTACCAATACTACAACGCGGACATTCTAGATATCCCAGCAGACAACAATGAGTCAGCCATGGCTTACGTCGACGACGCCATCCTAATTGTGACTGGGGAAAATTTCATCGAAACACACCAGATCCTAGAAAGCATGATGACGAGACTGGGAGGCGCGATCGAATGGGCTAACGTCCACAATTCCTGTTTTGAATTCAGTAAACTAGCTCTAATAGACTTCACCCACAGAAACAGCAAAAAGGAAAGACGCCCGCTAGAACTCCCCAATACCACATTAGAACCAGTCAAAAGCGCAGAATACCTGGGAGTATTCTTCGACCAACACCTAGACTGGGGTACACAACGCAACTACACCCTAGAGAAAGGAACAAAATGGGCGTCAGAAATTAGACGTGCCGCCGCACCAAGCTGGGGTATCACGCCAAAACACGCCCGACAGCTCTACAGGAGCATAGCAATCCCGAGAACACTCTATGCCATCAACGTGTGGGGTAGCCACATGAGCAAGCAAGGAGAATCAACTGAGCCGGGGAGAACGTCAAGAAGCAAGAACAAGCTATGCTACGCCCAAAGAGCAGGCACGCTAGCCATCACAGGTGGCTTACGCACATCACCCACTGACTCACTTACCGCGCATGTACACATACTCCCGATGAGTCTGGAGATCGAGAAGCACCTACACAGAACAACATCCCGCATTGCAACGCTCCCCATACAACACCCCCTGCACAAGCCCGCGAGAAAAGCTGCTAACAAGGAGACCAAAAAACACAGATCACCGCTGCACAACCTAATGCAATCGTTCGGCATCAAACCAAATGAGTACAAAGACATCCCGTCCCTAGGCAGGAACCCAGCCATGGTGCACAGGAGACCCTTCAAACTGGACATCGCAGACAACAAAGAAGCATCCAAGAAAGCGGACGCAGAAGGCGGAGAAGAAATCAAAGTCTACTCAGACGGGTCAGCGCAAGATGGGAAAGTCGGCGCGGCGGCAATTCTAGTCAGGCCGGGAAGAGAAACCCGGACGCTGCACTATCACCTGGGCGAAACTAAGCACCACACAGTCTTCGAAGCCGAATTAGTAGGACTGATGTTAGGATTACAGCTAATCAAGACGGAAAAATCGGGCAGAACCAGCTACGCTTTGGGAGCGGACAACCTAGCCGCGATAGGGTCGCTCGCAGCGCCAAGCAACCGCTCTGGACACTACTTAGCAGACCTATGCATGACCTCAGCAGCATCCATTCGCAAAAGCAAAGGCATGGCCAACTACAGGCTAAAAGTACGTTGGACAGCGGGACACATCGGCATAGAGGGCAACGAGCAAGCAGACAAGGAAGCCAAGGCAGCAGTGGAGGGGAAGACATCGCCAATCGCAGACTTACCAAGAACTCTCAAGAAGCCCCTACGTTACAACAAATCAACAGCAAGGCAACACTGTAAAAGTGCACTCA
The DNA here is from genome assembly GCA_021527035.1 of Lactarius vividus. NCBI lineage: Eukaryota > Fungi > Basidiomycota > Agaricomycetes > Russulales > Russulaceae > Lactarius > Lactarius vividus. Next base: position 357,817 of record JAKELG010000007.1, on the reverse strand, counting down.
AGGACGTCTGGAAGAAAGAATGGGAAGAATCCCCACGAGGGATTAAGCTTAAGCATTTTGATTCATCCATACCGTCCACCAAATTCCTAAAGCTGATAAGCGATCCGAAGATATCTAGGAAAGGCGCTAGCTGGCTGTACCAGCTGAGAGCAGGACACTTCCCGCTAAATGCGTACCTACACAGATTCGAAAGAACGGACAGTGCAAGCTGCCCAGCGTGCGGTTTCCACACAGAAAACGCACAACACTTCCTACTGGACCACCCAGCATACGCACGCGAAAGATGGGCTCTGATCAAAAAGCGCAGACCAGCAGAAACAGACTTCGCGAAGCTGCTATCAAGCCCAAAAATCGTAGCTCAAGTAATAACGTTCATACACGAGACGAGGAGACTCACGCACAATGAAGGACGGAGGGGGAACACAACAGGGGAAGGGGAAGCACGGGAATGGAGAAACGCGGCCAATGCGCACCAGGAAACACGACCAATCTAGCAAAATTGCACCACCAAGCACGTTACATAAACTCCACAACTCTGCGCACGAGGGTCTTGAGGCGTTCCATCCCGCTGGCTTTTGTCTGTCCCTGGCGCCTTTCTTTAGTTTTCGATTGAGGTTTCTTGGAAGATTCAGTAGTCGCAGTGGACATCAGGAGTCACAGGAGTGGGACAGGTCTGGCCCCATAGCGATTACCACATTACTAACCGCGTCCAGATGCTCAAGTATATTAATATAGAGTCACTATCGTGCTACATTGACCGAGGGTACTCAGATTTCACGGATATATGTTAAGAGAGAGAAGGACTACTGTAGATACAAACGTATTTTTCAGGGTGGAACATTAGAGACGAGTTTGAGTTCAAAGAAAGAAGAAAAGAAGAGATATATAATATTCGACAACAATAGACACGATATTCCAAAAGACGAAAGCCCAACCCTCACTCCAGATTCACCGTCCAGGACCACCATTCACGCGCCTTCGCCTGCCACAATTGGCACGCTCGGAGGCGGGACAGTCGTCGGTGGGGGCGGCAGGGGCTGCGTCGGCGCCTGTCCTTGCGGCAGCGGGGGCGGCAGGGGCATCCGATGCGCGTGGGCGTGAGCGTGGGACGCCAACGCCGGCGACCTAGGTGGTGGCACCGACGCGAGGGGCGGCGGAGGCGGGGGCGGGGGCAGGACGACGCGCTCGCGCTCACCGTCCATCGGTTTCGAGCTGGGGCTCATGGGCGGCGGGGGCATGCGCTGGGACTTCGGCGGCGACATCGTGCCTTGGCCCTGTAGCAGGACCTGCACGGGCGCTGACTGCGCCGGTTGGGATGGTGCTGGGAGCTGGGGCCCAGGAGAAACCATGCGTCCTGGCAGCACGCGCGTGCGTGCGGGCGAGCCTAGTGGCGTCCCGGCCTGTGAGGGAGATGGCTGCGGTGGCGGTGGTTGCTGTTGCTGTTGTGGTGGTTGAGCAGAGTCGCTGAACGATCCGCGGGAGGAGCGCGGTACGGGTAGGGGCAGGGGTGCGTTGAGCGGTGTCATGATTCGCTCGTGGGGACCAGGAGGCGGACCAGAGGCCGGTCTGCCACGATCGCGATCGCGATCTCTTTCACGGTCTCGCTCACGTTCACGGTAGCGCGGCGATGGCGGCTCCCGTTCGCGTTCGCGTTCCCATTGCCGCGGCGGAAGCGGTGCGCCGCCACCCGGTGTCAGGTTGATCACTTCTGTTCCAGAGGTGCGCAAAGGCTCAAGGTCGCGCGTTGGCAAGAGACGTGAGCCATCGCGTGAGCCATCGTAAGGAGCATGAAGGGGCGAAATCGAGGGCGGGGGCTGAGAGGGAGGTGGGGGTGCAGAGCTGGAACTATGGTGGTGGTGGTGCACGTGGTGATAATGTAGGTGATGATGGTGGTGTCCACTCGACGGGTGGTGCGTCTGTGGAGGTGGCAGAGCCGGACCTTGCCCAGGCCCGACGTGCGAGTCAGACCGAGAATGTGGGATTGGACGAGTGGGAGCGCTGGGTTGTGGCTGCTGTTGGATCATGTAATGCAGCTGGAGTTGCTGCTGCTGCTGCTGCTTGCTGCTGTCTGTGCATCAAGTAATCCATTTCCCGCTCACGTTCTTTGACGCGCTCCATTTCGATCTCTTCTCTGTCGCGCTCATCTCGATCATAACCAGACTCGCCGGGCCGTGGGCCACCCGCGTTAGGCACCCATCCATTAACCTTGGTGCCGTGTTGTGGCGTCAAAGGACGGCTGAACGGACCTGAGCCGTGTTCAAGCTCGTGCTGGAGGCCCGAAGGACCAGGCGGGTACCGTCTGCGTGGTGGCGGCACCGGGGGTGGTGGACGCCCGTAAGGCGGCACGTCGAGTACGACGGTCATACCCGGAGGAGCTGGTGGCCCAAATGAATCATAGCGTGATGGTAGAGGTTCAGGGGGCCATCTATGGTTGAGGAGGTAGTCGAGGTCATGCGTGATTTCACCCAACGACAATGTAGATAAGGAAGGGTATGTGCGGTGTGGTACCAGCGATTCCTTGCTACGGCGACTGGAGGAAGAACCTTGTGGGTTTTTGTTGATAATCTCGTGGAGAGTTGGCGGAATAAGGATCTCGTGTGGAACGGGGGGAAGACGAAGTACTGCTTGAAGTTAACACGACATGGTTACAGAGTGCTGTTGTAGACTTGCCTGGCTGCGGTCTTTCCGCCGCGCGACGATCACGCTCAAGCTTCCGACGCTTGCGACTCGTCTCCGCAATCATTGTCGTTTGCAATTCGTCTCGGGCAAGCTGCGTTGGGGTAATCGTCAACACAGCGCTAACAGCCGCGCGCTCGGGAAACGCACCATCCACCAACTCCAAACGGATTTTTCCTCTGCGCGCCTCCGCTTGAGAACATTGGCGACCTCATAGTTTCTCCGCCGTGCTGCGAGCTCTATGCGCTTATCCCGCCTTCTGGACAGCTCGGAATGCAGATGCAATGATTCTGGGTGCGTTCCTAAACGGATACAGGGAAAAGATCAGCGGACACGTAGAAAAGTCACTCGTTTGGCGCATGATGCGCACCATTCTCGACAAGCGCCTCCTCCCAGGCGAGCGCCTCCATCTTCTCGACATAGACGCGCTCACGCAAAAGTGCGAACTTGAGCTCGATGGTAGCAAGTGCATCAAGTGCTTCGGCGCGGTGCTCATGTTGTAGATCGGCCTCTGTCTCTTCGTCAGCTGCCCCGTCTTCGACCTCAGGGTCCTCTGCCTCAACGTCTTCGGGTTCTGGGATATCAGCGTCCGGGGCATCTTCCGGGGGTGGAGATGGAGAAGGGGACGCAGTCGGGGTGGGTGCATCGTCCACCAGGGTACCGCCCATGATAGACGCCACGACTTGAGTGGAAGGAACAGCAGGGGTGGGTGCAGGGACAGGGACGGGCGCGCCGTTTATGGAGGGAGCTGGAGGTTCTGGCGCGTCCTCATCGACGTCCATAGCGCATTCTTCGGCCTCTGGATCTTCTTCTTCGGAGGCGGTCTCATTTTCACTTTCAACTTCCACTTCCAGGGCAGCGGGGTCTTCCTCGTCCTCGGTGAGGTCAGGGGTGGTCCCCTTAGTGGCGGCTATGGGAGCTGTCGGTGCAGGTGGGAGAACGTCATCTTCAGGGTCCTGTCCGGTTTCCGATTCTGCGTCTTCATCCACACCGCTGTCGCTGAGGGATTCTGCACGTGGAACACCCCGGCGACGACGAGGGGTGACGTCGTCGTCTTCATCATCTTCATCTCTTTCCTCTTCTTCTTCCGCGTCGTCGTTAATTGTATCACGAGAACGGGGGGTGCGAACAGCATTGACAGGACGTCGGACGCCAGGTTGCTCCTCCTCATCTTCTTCCTCTTCCATTGGGTGGGGCTGGGGAACGGGTTGTTCCTCCTCCTCCTCCTCCTCCTCCTCTTCTTCTTCTTCTTCTTCTTCTTCTTCCGGATCGTCCTCTATATCACCGTCTTGTTCGGCAGGCTGCTTGCGACGTTTGCGCCTGTAGGTCCAATCCCACTTGGGCTCAGAGGCTTGGCGTCGGGAGGATTTTGGTGTGGGGCGTGTAGTTGCATCGCCTTTGGACTCGTCTGGACCGTCGTCCTCGTCCTCGGAAGGAGGAGTGACTTTGTCACCATCGACTTCCTCGTCAGTTAATTCGGATAATTCAGAACTTGTATCGAGTTGTTGTGTAGCAGACTTGTTGCTGGCAGTATTGGCGGACCTAGAAGGTATATTTGAAGGAGGTGGTGGAGACGGCGAAGGCGACGAGAGGGGATCGGAAGAAGCCATTGACCTTGGCATGTTGAAAGCGGGAGTGTCTCTGTGTCCGAGGCGAGGAGACAATCTGTCCCATCATGTGACCCATTCACAGGGTCACCCGAACGCCCATCAAGACCATCATGTCCCCCCTCTCTCGTCTTCTCGCTCTTTCCCCTCTTTCTCTCTTCACAAAGACCCCAAACGTATCTCAGAACTCTCGATCCATGTCCTCATCTGTTCCCCCATCTCAAGTTGCCATCTTTGCTGCTGGCTGCTTTTGGGGCGTCGAGCACGTCTTCTTGACTCAATGGCCCATCAAAGATGATAAAGGAATCCTCAAAACGGCCGTTGGATACACCGGTGGCCGTGCAGACATTTCCTAATCCGACCTATCATCAAGTCTGCTCGGGAGACACCAATCATGCCGAGGCCCTGAGGATAGAATTCGATCCGAGCAAGGTCACATATGCTGAGCTCGTTGGTTCGTCATGCTACTTCGTTTACTCAGAGTGATTCTTCTCCCTAACTTGCATCGATTTGCAGAGTATTTCTATCGCACACACGACCCCACAACTCTCAATTCCCAAGGTCCGGATCGTGGCACTCGTGCGTCTGACCCTTTCCCTTGTGCGTCTTCGTTACTTACATCCGTCCAGAATACCGCTCCGCCATATTTTTCAATACCCCAGAGCAAGAGGCTGTTGCCCGTCGTGTGACGGAGGAGGTGCAAGAGAAGCACTTTAACCCAAAAGGTCAGAAGATCACCACTACCATAGAAGCTGCGGGACCTTGGTACGATGCCGAAGAGTATCACCAAGAATATCTATTCAGGAACCCCAGTGGTTACCAGTGCCCTACTCACAAGCTCCACTGGTAAGATAATTGGCGGTGTCTAATGTGGCTGGGATAACAACTACTGCTGTATATATACGTAACTAATTCTCCATTGCCTTTATGAAACGTATCGTCGATGGGATGATGACGATTCATTCACACGACCAAAATTCACAAAGACGCCATCAGAGGTATAAAGCCCGTCCCTTTAATGTAACAAGGTAAGGGTGTGCCGAACGGGCGATGTCAGTGCACGTCCCATCCCTAAGGAGGGTCGCACTCGTCGCTCTGCACTACAGTTCTCATCACCGGCGATTTTGATCGTGGAAGAATCAAAGAGAAATACGCAACACGAACCAACCCATATATATTCATGAATTATGTCATCAAGCGCGGAGTATCCGTTCGAGTCAGAGTTACGAGCAAGGAGAGCACAACCATGACCTCAGAGAAGAGCCTAATAGATGTCCTCAACACCTGCGACAATTTCCGCCCGCACCTCTCCCCAGAGCATCTTGTGCCGTTTCTCCTCTCCCAGAACACCCGACCCGCCCTTGGCCTCCTCCGCCCGTCCGTCGTCGCTGCCCTGCGAGCCGACAACGCCTGGCGCGCCGCCCACGGCCATCCACTAGCATGGGACATCCCAGAGCATGCGCCCGCAGACGCACCGAGCGCCGAGAGTGACAGCTCCCCGCCGCCGCCACCACCGCCATACATCGCATTCGCGCCGCTCTTGGCGAGCGGAACGCCCGCCGCGCGCACGCTCGCGCTCTCAGAGACCCTTGAGCGCTGGCGGACCGTGGCCAACGGCAATCAGGACGGCAACGAGCCTGTGTCCGCGTTCGTAGGTGCGATCGCCGGCGCACGGTGGCGCGCTGAGTGGTACGACGTATACGCCGCGCCGGGCGGTGCGCTGCGCACGGATGGACGGGACCCGCGCACCTTGCTCGAGGCGCCGCGCCGGGCGAGCGGGTACGTGTTCTCGATGGAGCGCTCGGCGTGTGCGCTGTTTGGCGTGGTCACGTATGGCGTGCACATGACCGTGTATGAGCGAGACGGTGATGGCGATGGTGGCCGGGTGCGGGTCTGGGTGCCGCGACGAGCCTTGACCAAGCCGACGTGCGTCTTGTACCCCTCTCGCCCCTCATGTGTATTTGATCGCCCTTGCGCGGGCGTCGTCCTCTGTTCATATAAAGTTTTCCCGGCATGCTTGATAACTCGGTTGCGGGTGGCATCCCTGGGGGGACGACCGCGCTCGACTCGATCGTCAAAGAGGCCGCGGAGGAAGCGAGCCTGGACCCCGAACTCGTGCGCGAGCGTGTACGCGCCGTCGGCGCCGTGACATATTACTATCAGACTAAAGCCGGGTGGCTGCAGCCTGAGGTCGAGTATGTGTATGATATGCGCGTCGAACCAGGCGAGGTGCAGCTCGCTCCGATGGATGGAGAGGTTGAGTCCTTTGAAGTCCGTATCCTGTCTTCCCCTTTCGGTCGTCGAGTAATGGTAGGTGTACAGCTTTTACCACTCGATGAGGTGGTCGCGCGGATGCACGCGGGGGAGTTCAAGCCGAATTGTGCGGTCGGTGAGTCGCAGTTCCGTTTCTGGCTCAAGTGCATCGCTCTCATCTAGGCGCAAGTTCTCATCGATTTTATGGTACGACACGGACATTTGACACCTGAGAATGAGCCACGATACCTTGAGATTACCCAACGACTACACGGACAGTTCGATTTAGAGCGCTGGTGAACAATGTTGTAGTATTACATACTGTAGTCGTGTGCACATAGAAGACTTTTCGGGCTGCGACTACAACCACAACGTAGATCGTGACAATACCCAAACCATGTACTTCCACTAAGAAACGTGCGATGCCATATCCTTACTACTAGTCAGGCTGAGAACAACTCTCTCGTTTCATTAAGCTCTCCCGTTCTATGTCACTTTCACCGCAGGTGCAATCGCCGGTGTCACTGAAATCCTCACGTTCTATCCCTTGGGTGAGTGTACATTCCGACCGTGGTTTATAGTTTCTCATCGTCATGCTATATGCGCTCTCCTTAGATGTTGTCAGTGCCTTTCTCTTTTTCTTCCGGATCTTGCGATGGGGCGCACTCGACAAAAACTGTCAATGGTGACTTGTACACATTCTCTAGGTCAAGACCCGCATGCAACTTGAACGTGGCAAATCTTCTACCGGCCTTCTCGGATCCTTCCAGACCATCATTCGCGAAGAAGGGTGCGTCTTGAATCTCCCTCGCTAGCGGGCATTGACCCTTCCGCTTCTACAGCTTCGGGCGTCTCTATCGCGGTAGGCGAACACCTCGCCTCGAGTTGCACGCTTGACAAATTTTACGGTCACAAGGTCTCGTCCCTCCACTACTACTCGAAGCACCCAAGCGTGCAACAAAATTGCACGTGTCCTCTTAACCTAGCCCTGCCTCGTTTTGAGCCTCGTTACCCCAATTCAGTGCCGCGAATGATTTCTGGGGAAAGACTTTTAAAAAATTGTCTGGCGAGACCGAAATGACACGACAGCTTTCCATCGTCACGGGTTGCAGCGCGGGTGCGACTGAAAGTTTCGTCGTTGTACCCTTTGAACTCGTCAAGATCAAGTGCCCTAACTCCTTTCCATTATATACGGACATCCATTGACGGCCAAGCATTTCAGGTTGCAAGATAAATCCCTGGCGAGTACCTACAATGGTCCCATCGACGTTGTTCGACAGATTGTCCGCAAGGATGGCGTCCTGGGTCTTTATGCTGGCATGGAGGCGACCTTTTGGCGGTGCGTGAACCCACCATGGCGTTAATCCATGTGCAACTTGACCTCGCATTGTGCTGCCACAGGCACTTGTGGTGGAACGGTGGCTACTTCGGATCTATCTTCCAGGTCAAATCGATGCTCCCAAAAGCTGAGGTAGATTCTACACTCATTCTACATGCTATAGGCCCTCAAATATGCCTTTAGACACCTCAGGGAGAACTCTTGAACAATTTTGCATCGGGAAGCGTTGGAGGTTTCGTAGGAACGGTCATCAATACTCCGTATGTTGAGAGCTAGTTACACCTCCGTTGCAATGCTTAACTCCTTACTAGATTCGACGTCAGCAATTCCCCCTTTAAGACAACAGCTCCTACTCAATTTCCTTCAACAGGTCGTCAAGTCTCGCATCCAAGGCGCTGAAAAATTGCCCGGTATTATTCCGAAATACAATTGGACGTATCCCTGCGTGAGTGAGCCTTAGTCCTATATCCTGAGAATCGCTCACTGTTGTTCTCTTATGTCTACACAGGGTTGTTACTATTTTCCGTGAGGAGGGACCAGCTGCGCTGTACAAGGGCTTCGTACCGAAAGTACTAAGGTTAGCACCAGGGGGTGGTGTGCTATTGCTTGTGGTCGAGTTCACGCTGGGCGTGTTCCGGAAAGGTGTGTTTTCGCGATGCGGTCGTCCAACACTGACTGAGGCTGCTTTCTAGCGTTGGGTCCACCATATATCTGATGTAATATATAGACGAACTAGCTTAGCCGCTTCATTCCACTTGAAGGGCCATACCTAACCTCGTTCCATAACTTAGTCATTTACTATCTCCCGTCTGTAAAGGGTCTTTCTACCAAAGTCGTACGAGAGTAGAAATAATGACTCGAAGGTTTATGTTCATATGGAGAAAGATGTAAAGTCGATTGAGTAAATAGGCGCTTACAGTAAGGCGACCACTAATGCGGCTAATCCTCACCTAAACTACTCGGATGTTCCATCGCAAACGCAAACATCGACAACGTTCGGACACCCACAACAGCCAGCACGATCAGTCGGAAGGTCCTTCACTCGCTCGTCCGGATCCTGCCCTTTTCATTGTTGCCCATGAGGCGGATATCATCCGAGGCCCGCAGGCTGCACGCACCGCAGATTCACTGGAGGTCTTCACAAACATTGATGGGAACGGGGGCTCGCGTATTGGCGAGGGCTTGCTCAAATGGGAGGGCAATGTACGTGGAGAACATGGTGATATGTGGGTAGACAGGTATGTACGTCTTTCGTACCTGTTAAACAAATACCCCGCACCGGTCGACGAGAATGCATATCTGGCTGTCATATCCCCCTCTCACTGCTATGTGTTGAACCACTGCCGTCCGAAGATCGCTGTTACTATACCTGTCGTCGTCCAACTCCTCTGGTACTTTTCTTCCGCCAAGCCCTGGCCCTTAGCATGGGCACCTCGCGCTCACGCGAAGAACGCTCCGTACAGATACGATGCACGGCTTCTCCTCGACGCTCTCCCCACCGTCGCCGTCAGTGCCATGCCTCTACACGCGCCGCTCGACTCCCCAGGTGGCGGGTGGTCCGACCTCCCCTCCGACTCCGAAGACACCTTCTTCCTCACCCCCGACGAGACCGCCGACCTCCACCGCACAAAGCGCATGCGCCACCTCGACGCGCTCCGCACCGCTCGCATGCGCGCCCTCTCCCCCGCGCCTTACCCAGACGACGACGACGGCGCGGACCCGTGGGGCGGCAGCGACGAAGAGGTGAGCCCCCCCCCCCCCTCCTCCTGGCACCATCAGAGACGCTCATCATTTATACCGGTAACAGCCAGACGCGGCACAGGTGGAGCTCATGCGTCGGACGGCGGCACACGTCGCGCGCGCGACGAACGACGCGCAGTTGCGTGCGCGCATCCTCGCTCACCATGGCGCCGATGCGCGCTTTGCGTTTCTCAGAGGGCGCTGGGGCCGTGCGTGGGCGCGTGCGCAGGTCGACGCACGCCGCGAGATACTTGCAGAACGAGAGGCGCAGGGCGCGGGTGCGTTGGGTGGGCTGACGGGGTATGGGAGCGGAAGCGAGAGCGAGGGCGAGCCCAGTGGAGGCGGAGGTGATGGTAGGTGGGGGTAGCGATGATGGTGTGCATGTGGTGATCGCTCAAGTTGCCCAGGAGCCTAAGCCCGAGGAGCCTGCAGCTGGTGCGACGCAGGAGGCACGGCGCGCCAAGGCTCGAGAGTGGGCGCAAAAGCGGCGGGCTGAGCAGGCGGCAAGGGTGGGCAACCAACAACGCACGGAGACAAGTTCGAATTTAAGCCCTCCTCAGGAACCTCTATTTAGCTAGTAAAGAGAGTAAAATGCGGTAGCGGAACAATCCCTCTATTGCTCCTTTTTCGACTGGTTCTTTCCGAGCCCCTCACCCCCATACTCCCCCAGTGCCTTGAGCCGCTCCGTCAGCGTCGGGTGGCTGTGATGGTATGCCGAGTAGAGCCAGTCAACCCAGACTGTGGACAAGTTTTCCACGTGCAAGCTGACGAGCGCCCGACTGAGGCGGGTGCCCATGTCCTTCATCGCCTCTTTCTCTGACACGGAGTCGAGATGGAGGATCTCCGGAAGCTCGCAGGCGAAACGGTCCGCCTGATACTCGAAGCGGCGTGAGACAGCGTTTAGGGCCATGCCAACGACGGCTTCGAGCGGCGTCAGTAACATCTAAGCACGTATAGTGAGTCAAATATCTTCAAAGATGAGGGGGTAATACGTGCCTGGTAAAGAAGGAACGCGATGATTGGGGGTGGGCGGGCAGCGACCGACTCTGGGAAACCGAAAGAACGGAGAAGGGGCGGCGCATTGAGGAAAGCTGGGAAGAGTGCCAGGATGCTGAAGAGGTGGAACTGGGACACGAAGAGGAGCTTGGTGGGGTGGAGGTAATACCAGTGACCAAGTTCGTGTGCGAGAACGGCTTCGACTTCTTCAGGTTTAGATTGCTTGATCAATGTATCAAAGACGACGATGTGTTTGCTCTGCGACGTATAAGTTTGGAAATGACATCGGATGACGTGCGTACCCACCCAAGGAAGCCCGAAAAAGTACGCATTGGAATGGGAACTTCGCTTCGAGCCGTCAATCTCGTAAAGGTGCTTGAGAGGGAACTTGAGTTTAGACGCGAGCGCCTCGATACGAGTTCGGAGCTCGCCCTCTGAGAGAGGCGAGAGTTTGTTGAAGAGGGGTTGGATGATAGTTGGATAAAGGATTACCATCGAAAGCTGGAAGGCAAGCCTGGGAAAAGAATTGAATGAGGGACATAGGGGTAAGTTGGGAAATTTACAGAAGCATCATAACCCAGGGCACAAAGCGGTCGCCAGCCCACTCAAAGATGTAGAGGAAGGCAGCGAGAAGAGGTGTGCCCAGAACAATGCCAAGGGCCCAGCCTTTGATCATGTCGATAAAGTAAAGGGAGAGCGTAGTCTTATTGAAGCCATGTTGCTCCTCAAGCACGAAGGTTTGATACAGACCGAGGGGTAAAGTTGGGAGGGTAGAAGTGAAGGTTAAGAGAAAGACGAACAAAACCGACTGAGAAATCTACGAGGGAGTGATATCAAATTGTGATCCAGAAAGTCATACACGTGGACATACCAGGTACTCTGGGCCATATCCAGCCAGCCCTAGAAGTCGACCAGAAGCGCTCCACGCCCAAGGATAGTAGACACCCGAGGCGAGTTGAAGGGTGTCGATGATCTGCTTATACAGTCCCGAGACGATAGAGAACTTGGCCTTATGCTTTCCGTATTTTTGGGATTTCTCAAATACATCTGGCGCAAAGTGTTCAGCGAGGACAGAAGGGGGTGCTGGTTTCGAATAGAGAGGATATTGCCGCAAACTGCGCAGTCGTGAGCATGCAGAGCAGAAAGGACTGCGGTGTAGACGTACAGAAGATAAGACTCGAAGAGACAGATACCCCAGGAGAAGACGAGGACGTAAGTCCGCCAATCGATTGGATCTTCTTGTACAAACGCAAGGCGGTACTGAATAGCCGTAAGTTGAGTGTGCAGGATATCCATATCGACTGCTCTTGATTCAACTTCGGGTTGGCTTTATTTTATGATATGTTGTTGTCTGTTGCCAGTGTCCCAGTCACACTTCGAGTCAAGAGTCACTTTAAACCAGGTCACGTGCATTTCTTACATCACCCGAATTTTCTGATTGGCTCGGCGATGTTCGTGAATAATTCAATCTCCGTTTTAATATCCTCACACGGACATCGGTTGCGACAGTCGCTCCTCGTCACTGTTCCCGACGCCGACGACAAACACAGAGCAACGCGCATTCCCTTGCCAAGGGCGCAAGGCACCCTTAGCGATACTCATCATATTTTTCTTTTCTTTTTCTTGACTCAGAGAATGCTCAGACTGGTTTCGGCCGCGTCGCGGCCAACGTCGAATGGCTGGTTGTCCCGCTTTGCCTGTACAGACTGTCGGAATAACCGTATGTTCATCTGCGTTTCTATTTCGCGCCTGATTTAACTGTCTATCCATTCGCATGGACAGGCCGTCGATCATTTTCCTCGACTTCTGCACGCAAGGCAGATATTACGCTGACAGTTGATGGCAAAGAGGTTACTGTCCCCCAAGGTGCGGCATCTGTTCTACGGCCTCTGCGACTTCCCATATCGAGCCCATCGTGTAGGTTCGGCATTAATTCAAGCGTGCGAAGCCGCTGGCGCGACTATTCCACGGTGCATACTATCCAGACCGGAGTTGCGTGACTTACTTACCGATTATATGCACAGGTTTTGCTATCACGATAGACTTGCAATCGCAGGCAATTGTCGGTGAGCACAGGTATTTGCATGATTGCCCTTCCCCTCCTTCATCCCCTCCAGGATGTGTTTAGTTGAAGTAGAACGCTCCCCCAAGCCAATAGCATCATGGTACGTTAGTCCTCACTTCTCTCTACTCCGGGCCCCTCGTCATTCGCGTTGGACAGTGCAATGCCCGCAATGAAAGACTCAAAGGTATTCACGAACACGCCCCTGGTTCACGAGGCAAGGTAACGACATCCACTCGGATTTCCGTGTTTAGTCTAATGGATACCGCTTTTATCTCTAAGAGAGGGCGTCATGGAAGTTTCTTCTTTCCAACCACCCCCTTGACTGCCCAATTTGTGATCAAGGTGGTGAATGCGACCTCCAGGACCAGTCCATGCGATACGGGTCCGATCGAACGCGTTTCCACGAAATCACCGGCAAACGCGCAGTTGAGAACAAGGACCTCGGTCCCTTGGTTAAGACGTCAATGAACCGGTGTATCCAGTGCACGCGTTGCGTTCGTTTTGCCAACGAGGTCGCTGGTGTCGAAGAGCTCGGTACCACAGGGCGTGGAAACGACATGCAAATCGGCATGTACGTGGAGAAGACCATGGACTCTGAACTCTCGGGCAACATCGTCGACCTGTGCCCCGTCGGAGCTTTAACGAGCAAGCCATATGCATTCCACGCGCGTCCATGGGAACTCAAGAATACCGAATCCATTGACGTGTTAGATGCCGTGGGGTCCAACATCCGCGTTGACTCTCGCGGTGTACAAGTAATGCGCATCCAACCTCGCACAAATGATGATGTCAACGAGGAGTGGATCTCAGACAAAACGCGCTATGCATATGATGGGCTAAGGTTCCAGCGTCTCACGACCCCCCTTGTCAAGCAGGGCGATCGTTTTGTTGCCGCTTCGTGGGAGGACGCTCTCGCTGCCATTGCGGCAGGGCTCGCAAAGTCTGGGGCGAAGGGTGACGAGATTCAGGCTGTTGCTGGCCACCTCGCAGACACAGAATCCCTTGTCGCCGTGAAGGATCTACTAAACAAACTTGGCTCAGACAACACCACACTAGATCAGCCAGGCGGCAATGCTCCCCCGGTCGCTGGAATTGACGTACGATCAAACTACCTCTTCAATGCGACGATCCCAGGCGTCGAACAGGCAGATGTCATTCTGCTCGTTGGTACAAATCCGCGACACGAGGCAGCCGTGCTCAACTCGCGCATTCGCAAATCCTGGCTACACACCGGTCTCGAAGTCGGCTTAATCGGTGAACGCGTAGACACAGCGTATGGGTATGATTATTTAGGACAGGACACTAAGGCGCTGGCAGACTTCATTGCGGGCAAGGGCGAGTTTGCTGAGAAGTTCGCTGCGGCGAAGCGTCCGCTGATTATCGTCGGAAGCGCAATTGGGGAGCACGTAGACGGACCGGCGGTTTACAACGGCTTAGCGAAGTTTGTCGAGAAGAACAAGAGCAAACTAGTTACACCCGAATGGAACGGCTTTGCTGTTCTCCAACGGGTCTGTTTTGTGCTTTTCGCCATGGTCTTTTATGCTCACAGCTCTCTTAGGCCGCCTCTCGCGCTGCAGCATACGATATCGGCTTTGTTCCATCTAAGAAAGCTTCCGCGACAAAACCCAAGTTTATATACCTCCTCGGTGCTGACGAGATTGATCCCGCCTCGATACCAAGAGACGCGTTCGTCGTCTACCAAGGCCACCACGGCGACCTAGGCGCACAGCTGGCAGATGTGTGCCTCCCTGGCGCAGCTTATACTGAGAAGTCGTCAACATGGGTGAATACTGAGGGTCGTTCACAATTGGGCCGAGCCGCGGTACCTCCGCCAGGCGCTTCCCGCGAAGATTGGAAAATTATCCGGTGCGAGGTCACTTCGCTTCCGCCATTGGAAGTGGTGCACTGATAAAGATGTTTCTAGCGCACTGTCAGAGATCTTGGATCACCCATTACCATATGATGACGTACTCGCGCTTCGCGACCGCATGTGGGAACTCTCACCCTCACTTGTTCGATACGACGCATTAGAACATACGTCAGCGGATATCGCGTTCGTGGGGCTCAAGACACTCGCAGCGCACACCCCATCCGCTAAGGTGAGCGGTGCGCAATTCCCCAAGCCGATCGCGAACTTCTACCAGACGGATCCCATCTCACGCGCGTACGTCTTGCCCATATTTTTTTTTCATATTTTTTCAGAGCTGACCAAGAGACGTGCAGGTCGGTGACGATGGCACAGTGTACACGAGCGTTCGTCAAGGGCGAGCATTACGGGTTCTCGGAGTCGGAGAAGTCGTCACAGGCCGCTTATGCATAGCGCAACGCCCATCACGCGCAGAGGTAGAACATAGTTTTTCGATAGACGGGTTTCCGAGCACACAAAAAAAAGAAACATTTTCCTCTATTGCACCTTGTTGAGCTCCGTTGATTGCATGGTAAGTCTATGTGATAAACGTGTCTGTGGGGGCGCAAGTGAGAGAAAGACGACTAGTAATCAAATGGCGAATCCCAGTGTTAAATATGTTCAATGGCTGAGAAGGCCTGAAAGGCGGCATTGCATGCTTGAATAACACCATGCCGCAGCCGGTGTTATAAGAAAATCGCGATATCCTCATGAATTCAGACTAGCAAATTATGAGCCAGATCTCACTGACATCCTGCTCGACTGCTGCCGTGAGGCCGACATAACAAAACACTGATTCCATGTTGCATGCGATAATTCCCATACATGCAAACGTATCGACAACAAGATAACACATCAACCGGCGCACTTCAAGAGGTAATACTGATATTTTAGAGAGAGGAGAGGCAGTCAGAAGTGAAGGTGGGTGAGAAGTTAAAGTGGCTTACAGGCTTTAAGAGATCACAATGCGGACCTCCAGGGCATTTCCCTCAGTCACATAGTACTCAAGCGAATACTTGCGACCTTGCAAGTCCGCCACCGCGTACGCAGTCAGCTGCTTCTCCCTCTGCCTCTCCCTATCAGGGTGTTCATTGCTGTAATACTCTGGGTTAATGATGCAAGCAGTTTGATCGTTCTTCAGGTTCGTGACGATGTCGCCCCATCGCTTGTAATTGTGGACGCCAAGAGTGACGACGAAGCTCTCGCCTGTGTTGGACACCAAGCGAAGGGACCCGGACGTCCCGCTTCCGCCCATCTTAAGCACGTGGTAACCATCGACCTCGTCCCAGGTTCCACCGTTGGCGAACTTCCAAACGGTCTTCTCGACGACACGGAAATACGTGTTCTTGCTGGGATTAGTCTGGTAGATAGATGCTTTGATCGAATAACTCATTTCTTGTGAGAAGAAGATGGGTGAGCGTCGAAAGAAGGATGGCGAGAGTGATGATCAATTGTCAGCCTCGAAGAAAAGAAGCCCACGAGCCAGCGCACCTTTGAATGACTCTCGAGTAAGAGGGCTACTGGGGTAAGACAACGACAGAGGTGGGGTATTTTATACCTTCTCTTCTAACAGATCAATGTATCGCTAAGGGCATAAAGCTCGTGCTAGCCCCAACATTCCGGTGTGCAACGAACGCACTTACCCCACGCTTCTCAAAGAAACGGCTCTTGGCGAACAGCTGTAGTCCCTTATTGTCGTGATTCGCGCCCGCCCAAGAAGCGAAGCATATCCGCATATTTTCACAGTGAACGTTGGGGTAACTGGTCCTCAGGAATGTAGTCGTTGTTTGAAAAATAGAGCTTGGCTGTAACATGCTTGAGTGTCGGTCTGATTCATGTTTTGGTGAAAGTCCAGACTAGACCAAATAACCAAGCGCCTCTTCTCGAAGCATAGCGAAGGTCGCGTCCACCTCAAGATATACCTTCTCATGCCGCTTTCCTCCAGACAAGACCAACAATCCGTGCGTTTATCATTTCACGAAGATTCCACCATGTTGCCGTTTGAATTGTAACATGGCATTAATGACGGATCATCAGACGGAAGTTGCACCGAGACACGTCGATGCTGTCCGAGGTAGGAGACGTAAGGCATGCATAACTCGCAGGTTTCCGTTCTTTGGACATTCACGGTGTCGGGTCACCGTCCAATCTGATGGCTTGCATCCCCCGCTCGGCTAACTTCTGGTCATGGGGACCCCCTCCCCCCCCCCCAAGACATCAGCGTAAAGAATTTATAGAGCTAATGTGCAGAGGTGCCGTCCTTCTCGGATCCACGGAGCCGAAATGAATAGAATGAGTGATAGACTTACACGATACAAGTGAAAAGACGTACGACTCTCCATGCGTGGGCCTTTCCACCAATCCAGTGCTCTTATTTTGGGACATGCACTCATGAGTCATGTGACAACAGGAACCGAACTGAAAGAGCCGACTCACCCACGGTGCTGGTGATGTAATTGCACAGACTGACATTACTGCCATCTCTCTCGCGAAGTTACAGCCTGAGTAGCCAAGCTGCGAAAAAAAACTGACACTGACACCCTTACAAGATAGCATTTGGGGCTCCATTTCCGGTGAGAACCGGGATCTTTCTTTGTTTGCGGGTGGTGGCTCGAAATGAGTGTCCATATCAATGAAAGAACACTCAAAAAATGTAGAGCAAGCCCGATCGTATTTCAAAGCCCAAAGA
This sequence comes from Lactarius vividus, assembly GCA_021527035.1. Taxonomy (NCBI): domain Eukaryota; kingdom Fungi; phylum Basidiomycota; class Agaricomycetes; order Russulales; family Russulaceae; genus Lactarius; species Lactarius vividus. The sequence continues at coordinate 340,546 of JAKELG010000007.1, read as the reverse complement.
CAGTAGACCCAGACCAACTGGCTGAAATGAGCGTAGCAGCGAGGATGAAGAGGAAGATGGGCGGTATCTGTCTATACGATACCTTGCTATTCAACCCGGCATCCTAGATTCCTAGAGCACGCCAAAGCATTCAAGAATAGACCAGTCATTACCTTCCTCATGTCTGGATTTAAGACAACTATCGCGACTGAGATAGGCTGCGATCACGAGAGTGTCTCAGCCTGAGTTCCCTGGTACCCGTCGAAGACATGGTATCCTGTGTGGTACTTTCCTAGTACCGTCGAAAATGGATGGACCAGTGAATCACCAGTCGGATCATCTGCCGCCATTAAGAACACAAACCAGTGCAAATGATAGCACACAACTTATAAGCCTCGACCAAGAGACGTGCAGTTAAGGTCGTGATGAAAGTGCGTTTGGCACGCCGCCATGAAAGTAAGCTTTACATACGCCCGAAGGGAACACATGATATCAGCTTTGCTGGCAGTCAGTCGCTTGTAACTTGCCACTGGCAGTGAAGGGGTCCGGATCGTTCTCTGATTGCTGTTTTTCTGTGGCTCGCGAAATGTTTCCTTCAGGCTCGAGGTGTTTTCCTCTCCAATCTGAGTGGCCGTTCTTGCGGCAACCAGAAAAAACGGATATTTCTATCCAAGTGACCGACAATCGAGTGAGCGATGCAGCAAATACAAACAACTCAACACCACTGTTTTCTACGTTACGCGCTATAATTTTCGTACAATCAAGTGTATCGACTACACAACCACACACCGATCTTGGCGCTTCAGGAAACCTTTTTTTTTTTTGAGGGGCTGAAGAGGGCAGTCAGTCAAAGTCGAAGGTAGGTGAAATGTTCCGGTGGCTTACTACCATCTAAGCGATGATAACCCGAACCGTGAGTTCGTGGCCTTCGGCCTCAACATACTCGAACGAAAACTTCCGGCCTTGCAGGTCGGTGGTCTCGTAAGATGTCAGCTGCCTCTCCCTCTGCTTCTCCATATTGGGGTGGTCCTTGCTGTAGTACTCCGGATTAATGACGCAAGCAGTTTGGTCGCCCTTGAGGTTGGTGATGATATCGCCCCATCGCTTGTAGTTATGGACACCCAAAGTGACGATGCAGCCCTCGCCTTCGTTGGACAGGAGGCGAAGGGCGCCGGACGTTCCGCTGCCGTTCATCCTAAGTATGTCGAATCCATCGACCTCGCCCCAGGTCCCACCATTAGCGTAGTTCCACACGGTCTTCTCGACGACGCGGAAGAACTGGTTGCGGTTGGGATTGGTCTGGAAGATGAGGACCTTGATCGAATAGCTTTGATCAGATTGGCTCATTGCTGTGACTGGTGAACGTCTGAAAGCAGCAGTTACGATGGAATTGCCTGTCAATCATATTCGAAGAGAGATGTAGGAGACAACACACCTTGTGTATGGTTCAGGAGTAAGAAGCCTACCTGGGAAGGCGACGACAGGGGGGGATTTTATATATTTTTTCGGAGACCAACTTGGTGCAAATAAGATCTAGGAGTTAGGAGGCCACGGCGGTTGATGAGAGAGACGGAGTTCGCCACCAACGTCGGCGCTGCCACTCAACCGAAATAATCCATGATATGTAACGTCGCCGTGATTCGCGCGCATAAACCAGCTACCACCCACCAGAGAAGCGGAGGATATCCGCGCCTCCAACTACAAACATTGGTGATAAATTAGACTTTAGGACTATGAGCGTTACAAAATGTGCACGGCTTCGTCGTTCCATTTCGGGAACAAGGGACTCTAGCTTGCTGAATATCGGCCAGATTCGTGTTCTTCAAGTTGGAACGAGTCATCCAGACCAAAGAAAGGTCAGCGCCTCAGTTTAGTGAGAGCTACATCCACCTTCTTGACAACGCTGCCATTTCCCAGGCCTCAGCGCGGACGAGGCCAGCCAAAAAGAATATTGGTGCATTTTCTCATGAAGCACATTTAGCGACGTCGTACATCTTCCTCAACACTTGGGACGCGACACGGCGCGAACAGTAGAAAAAAAAAGGTCGCGAAGTCCATCCTATCCAAGAGACGGACCGCAAAGGTATGCCCAATCGTACGCCAAGAGATGACTGTACATCCTCATTCAAGTTGTCACGGCCGCCGAAGTCGTATCCGCCGCCAGGAGAGCCTCAGCACCATCAACGCAAAGCGGCCATAGAGTTCGCGTTCCGTACTGGCTCTCCCTTCTTCAGATCCGAGTTTTTCAAGGAGTTTTTATTTCGATTGCACTTCCGGCCACCCCCGGGCGGCCCGGGGCCCGTCTGCCACTTCAGGTGCTCTTGCCACATCATCAGGCCTGCATCAGGATCTGAAAGGGAGGATCAGACCAAACGTCCTTTCCTGTATGAAACGTCGTTGGAGTCTCAGGATACAGGCGGTGCTGGATCAACAAACCTATGAGCGTAGCACTAAGGATGAATGGAGCTTCTCTCAAAACGAGTGGGATGGTCGAATGGTTTGGCCAGACTCATGCACAAAATGGGATCGAAGTGGAAGGTAGAGTTCTAAAATGGGTTAAAAAGGGACGAGTGGAAGGCTCATGGTGGCGCTTGTTCTGGCGTCCCCATAGCAAGCACGCTTAGGGCCCTTGAATCGAAGAGTGGATCACAACATCTCCGCGTTCAATCAGATCTTAGGTCTGACCAGATCTGACCTCTCAGACCTCGGTGTTCTTATTTCTGGTAGCTCCTGTGAGTACGGGTATTCTATTCTCAACCTTACTCTCAAATGTTGACACTCGTTTCAAGACACGTTTTCTGCAGTGGGACTCTTGGATTCCAAGTTGGAAATCTTAGTCATCACTTACCTTACTGGGTGAAAGATCCCACGCACTCCTCAATCCCCACTGCCACTGACAACATGGTTCTGTCTTTGCGCGCACGAACTGAGAAAAGGCGTTGACTAATACTTAACGATCTTTCAGTCATCCATCTATAATGAGAAAATTATTTTATTCAAACATTATGTCCATCCAAGTATTATATTGTTGTGAAAAAACTTAATGTTTTTCCCTGAAATAAATCATAAGTGACCATTGTTCTCAGTAAGCTGAACATTAAGTTTTTTCGCAGTGTGATAATTCCAGAATGGACTTAAAGTTTAATTAGAGTTAATTTTTAATTATGGATTGTGTAAAATAATTAAGTATTAGTCACTGCTTTTTCCAGTTATTCGCGTGAAAAAATGGAATTATGTTGTCAGTGCCCCATGCTCGTGGATAATCGACTTCGCGCCCAAGTCGTGCTGGTGCTGCTAATAACTTGGACTTGAATGCCACTAATCATTACGCCCGACACACAGCAGCAAGAGAAAGAGCAGCAATTCTCAGCGCATGGATGCATGATTACCCCTGCGCACCGTTACCACATTCAACTTCCGTTTCTTCTTGGCACGCCGACTGACATGTGCGATCCATGCAATATTGAAGCCACGATGTATCTCTTTGTTCCCATGCTCTCGCGGTAGAACAGTACGTACACTCACCACTCCTGGGAAAGGTGGAAGAAACACTAGTGTCTACACACCACTGGCACCATTCTTGGGCTTTGCTGCTATTTGCAGTTAGTGGTGTGGTCCTCGGGTGGGTTGTGTTCCTGTTTGGTGCGTAGATCCCTGGACCCCTCTTGAAAAATTTGGACTTTTTTTCAGTTCAGTTCATTTCCATTTCATTTTTCAATATATATATAGGCCTCGGCAAATCTACCGATGGATGTTCTCGAAACTCCACCTGCCGAAAGAAATTCGTCTGGGGTCCCATCGATATGAAAACATTTTTGCAACGTGCGTGGACGACAGAACGAAGCACAGACATATAAAGGATTGAGCTGCACCAGGAGCTGGCACCTGCGCAACATCTCCACGGTCATGCGACCCGAGCTCCCCCTCCACTTCACCGCATTACGCTATTAGCCGCAAGTAGGTCTGTCGCCAGAATTGTGTAGTCCTGCTACCAGATACGGCAATGATCTCAATGACTGCTCGATTTATTCAGATTCCTAACACCTGGACGAGTTTGTACCCACGGTATTCGATGCGAAGTTCGGAACGTGATGATGTCGCCGTTCCGTACTTTTTTTACTTCACTGTATTACTTTTAACCCACTCTCTTCCCCCCTGGAATTGATGGAGCTCCCCCCATTTAAAATCCTCTCTCCCTTCCTGCGCAACCAATAGTCTATGTCCGACTTACAGGAAGTTGCACGGCGTGACCAGAGCGTCAGCTCCCTACCACCTGTCCCCAAGGACGTGCAGGTCATTGGCCCTCCACTAATCGCTCCTCCGGTAACAGGACCACATGAAAACTCTTCAGGTTCGCTCGTTCCAGTGGGATACTTCGACAAAGAGGGCGTAAGCCAACTTCGACGCACCCCCACCCACCTCTCTGAGTCCGGGCTCGGCCCTGGGACCCCCGGGACTATACTCTCGGAGTCGTCCGAGACGCTCTCGGTACCTGCTACCGGGCCCTTTGACCTCCAGAAGACCCTTCGGGCCATCATGAAGAGGTACGTCATTTCCTCAACCCTCATTTCTCACCTCCGTGACTAAATGGGACTTCAGGCAGGACCATGCAGGTATTCATTCGCGAGAGCTTGGTGTCATGTTTAAGGGTCTCCGCGTTGTCGGCTTGGGGGTCGCCGCAAGCTACCAGCCTACCTTTGGCTCTTTCTTCAACCCTAACGTTATCCTCGAGAAGATCCAGGCCTCTCGTCACCCCCCCTTGCGCGATATCCTCAGTGGCTTTGAAGGCGTTGTTCGCCCAGGGGAAATGTTGCGTATGTATTTTTTCTTACTTTTTCCATGAGTCAACCATGATTTCCTCAACCAATTTTAGTCGTCCTGGGAAGCCCAGGCTCGGGATGCAGCACGTTACTGAAAACGCTCACCAACCAGCGCGCAGATTATCATCTTGTAGAAGGTGAAGTGTATTATGACTCTTTCACACCAGAATGCATTGCCAAGCACTACCGCGGCGATGTCGTCTACTCCCCCGAGGACGACATACATTTCCCCACGCTGACGGTCGATGAAACACTCCGCTTTGCGGCCAAGATGCGTGCACCTCACAATCGCTTGGAGGGGCGTCTGCGCAGTGAATTTGTGAAGAGAATAACGGACATCACGCAAACCGCCCTCGGTTTGCGACACGTGAGGCACACGCCCGTTGGCGATGCGGTTATCCATGGAGTGTCTGGCGGTGAGAAGAAGCGTGTTTCGATAAGTGAGGCATTGGCGCTTCGTTCCAGGATCACCGCCTGGGACAAGTAGGTATTGCCACACCAGTTTTTGGACGTGGCTAATATCATTTCCCATGACAGTTCCACTCGAGGTCTCGACGCTTCGACGGCCCTCGAGTTTGTTCGTGCACTACGCATTGCGACCGACGTGGTGCATATGACCAACATCGTGTCAATTTATCAGGCTGCAGAGTCGTTGTACCGACATTTCGACAAAGTCTGCGTCATTTATGAAGGCAGGATGGCGTACTTTGGGCGTGCAGATCAAGCTCGGCAATATTTCATCGATCTTGGTTTTGAACCAGCATACCGGCAAACCACCTCAGATTTTCTTGTTGCTGGTACGTTCCTTGCATTCATTTATAGATTTCGCTCAATATTCCCTCCCACGCATGCTCTAGTTACGAATCCTCTCGCGCGCACGGTCCGTGAGGACTTCAAAGGGCCAGTCCCACAGACGGCTGCTGACTTCGCCTCTGCCTTTTTGGCATCGGAAGCGAGTGTGGCGAACCACATGGACATGGACACCTACTTCAAGGAGTTTGTTGGCCACCCTGAGCGTGCCCTCACGTACGAACAAAGTGCAACAGCGGAGCACGCTACTACGCAGCGCAAGGAGAGCCCCTATATGATATCTGTCCCTATGCAGGTTCGCGCCGTCATGCTGCGTCGACTACAAATTCTACGTGGCCACATCGCTACGCAATTGATTATCTTCATGTACGTATTCTCGACTACAAGGTCGTTCTAATATTCTGTACTAATCCCGGCCAGTACTTACGTTGTACAAGCTCTTGTCAATGGTTCTGTCTTTCTCAGGCTAAAAGACGAGACATCCCAGTACTTTTCGCGCGGGAGCATTCTCTTCTTGTACGTCGTTACAGGTTGCATCCTCGTCTTCGCCCTGTAACAGACCAATCTTGCTAGTGCCACACTTTGGGCAGCATTGTCTTCAATCGCTGAGATCCCAACTCTCTTCGCACAGCGGCCCATTGTGGTAAAGCATGCCAGAGCCGCCATGTACCATCCGTTCATCGAAGCCGCCGCTCTTACCATTGTTGACGTGCCAATCACCTTCTTCACTATCATGATATTCTCACTCATCCTCTACTTCATGGCTGGTTTACAAGCCTCTGCAAGCCAGTTTTTGTAAGCAACTATTTCAGCCCCATGTCGTTTCAGTGGTTCAAGGACTCCATCGCAGCACTTTCTTCATATTTGTCTTTACCATGGCGTTAGTCATGAAGGCGTGGTTCCGCTGCGTGGCAGCAGCTTTTGGAGATCCGGCGCCTGCACAGACAATTGCCGGTCTCATGTTGCTCATGCTTGCCCTCTACACCGGATATACAATCCCGAAGCCGTCGATGATTGGCGCCTTGAAGTGGATCTCGTACATCAACGTGAGTGAATGCCGGTACAAGTTCTTGCCTGTGCTTATATCCGAACAGCCGATCCGGTACGGCTTCGAGGGGCTTATGTCCAACGAGTTTCATACACTCAACGGAACATGCTCAAACCTCGTTCCGAGCGGTACTGGATATGAAAATGTATCTCTCACGAACCAGGTTTGCGGGACTGTCGGCTCTATTCCCGGCCAAAGTACCGTAGATGGGAACCGTTTTATCGCACTCTCATACGACTATTCCTACAGTAATATCTGGCGGGTAAGTGATATGACACTTAGAATATCAATGTTCGCAATGACTGACTTGGGAGTAGAACTACGGCATTGTCGTCGGCTTTGGCGTTATATTTATCACAACACTTCTTTTTTTCACCGAGTACAACACGCATTTGACTGGCGAGACGAGTGTCATTCTCTTCAAGCGAGGGGCGAGGGCTCCGGTCGTGCACAGAACCCTAGAGAAAGCCGGCACGGCTGATGAGGAGAAAGGCATTCCAGAATCACAAGATGCGACCGAAAAGATCCGCATCGAGAGTGGGTCATTGAATATAGATGTCGCTGTTCCCATGATGTCGAACGTATTCACGTGGAGGCACGTTGAATATGACATTCAAGTGGGTAAAGGCGAGACCCGTCGTCTCCTCGCGGACGTCTCTGGTTATGTCGCACCGGGAAAGCTCACCGCGCTCATGGGAGAGTCTGGAGCAGGAAAGGTCAGTAGACTTCAAATACGGCAGCACAAATTTGCGCTTATCTTTCTCCTCAGACCACCCTCTTGAATGTCCTCGCTGAGCGTCAGGCAGCTGGTGTTGTCGGTGGTGAGAGGCTGGTCAACGGGTACCCCTTACCAAGCGATTTCCAAGCCCAAACGTGAGCTCGAACCCCGTTTTGTCCTTTGTGTTGATTCTGACCTGCCCGGTCACGACAGAGGGTACGTTCAACAGATGGACACCCATTTGGCTCAGACAACCGTGCGCGAAGCGCTACTCTTCTCTGCGAAGCTGCGACAGCCACCGACGGTACCTCTGAAGGAGAAAGAAGCATAGTGAGTAGTCGTCGAGAAGTATCTCTGGGCCTGCATTAACGGGCTGTGTTTAGCGTCGACACGGTCCTTAAAATGTGCGGTCTGGAGAAATTTGCCGATGCCATTGTGGGCTCGCTCGGCGTCGAACACAGGAAACGGACGACAATTGGAGTGGAGCTCGCAGCCAAGGTACGTAACGTAAAGCCGGACTCTTTCAAGTCATTTGATAATGACTTCCTGCAAGCCCAAATTACTCCTCTTTTTAGACGAACCAACGTCTGGACTTGATTCACAGAGCGCTTGGGCTATCGTCAGTTTCCTACGCGAATTAGCCGACCACGGTCAAGCAATCCTGTGCACGTGAGATCAACACCTGTGAATATTCTCGTCGCTTAGTATGCTAATTTAAGACCGCTTTCTAGTATTCATCAACCTTCGGCGGAGCTATTCCAGGAATTCGATAGACTTCTGCTACTCCGGAAAGGAGGCCAGACGGTCTACTTTGGCGACATCGGAACGAACTCTACGACTCTGATTAATTATTTCCAGACTAATGGAGGACGGCCCTGTCCACCCGATGCGAACCCGTAGGTGGCCAGTAAATTAAGAGCGATATCCTCATCTAACTTTTCAGGAAGTGCTGAATATATTCTGGATGTTATTGGGGCAGGTGCCACTGCCACCACCGACACTGACTGGCACATTACATGGAAGAGCTCTCCGCAAGCCAAAGCAGTCGATGAAGAACTCGATGCTCTCCTCGAGGACGGACGGAAGCGCCACGCTATTGACACCGAGCGGCACTCGGAGTTCTCAACTTCGTGGATATTCCAAGTCAAGACGCTTTGGGAACGCAGCATCATCCGCCACTGGCGTGATCCCACATACCTGACGGCCAAGTTTGCGTTGAACGTCGTTGCGGCGCTCTTTATTGGATTCACGTTCTTTCAAGCTGAGGATTCTATCCAGGGTACTCAGAACAAAATCTTTGTAAGCCCTGACTGCTAGTTCCCTTCTAATACTGGCTTATTGACGAGTACGAATAGGCCGTTTTCATGAGCCTGGTTATGAGCTCACCCCTATCCAACCAGATCGAAGGTCCATTCATCGAAACCAGACAAGTTTATGAGATTCGCGAACGGCCAAGCCGAATGTATAGCTGGACGGCTCTCATTACTGCGCAAATCCTTGGCGAGCTCCCCCTTAATATCATTGGCTCTTCTATATTCTTCCTAATATGGTACGGGCTCGTCGGATTTCCTTCGAGCCGTGCCGGGTACTCGTACTTGATGTTCGGCATTGTGTACCCTGTGTACTACACCACCTATGCCCAATGGGTTGCTGCCATGTCACCGAACCACGCAATTGGGGCACAACTGTCTAGCTTCTTCTTCAGCTTTGTCCTCATCTTGTCAGCTTTTTTCTACTTTAAACCTGAACTCGCTCTGACTTGACGATAGCAACGGCGTACTGCAGCCATATGAGCTTCTTGGCGGCTGGAAATGGATGTATCGCGCGTCACCTTACACCTACCTCATGGAAGGATTTTTGGGCCAAGGTACCTCGCTCTCATCTCGTCTATTCTCGCTCTATACCGACCGCACTTTCAGCCCTTGGCTACTCTGAGATTACCTGCGCACCCGTAGAATATGTTACTGTCAGGCCACCCCGAGGACAAACGTGCCAGCAGTACCTGAGCAAATTCATCAGCACAGCAGGTGGCTACGTGATGAACCCAAACGCCACGGATAATTGCCAGTTCTGCTCGTACCGAACCGCAGACGAGTTCTTGCGTTCGAACTCGAATATATTCTGGAGTCATCGTTGGCGCAACTTCGGGTTCATGTGGATATACATCGGATTTAACGTACGTTCTCATTCACACCCTCACGCTCATCTCCAAGCTCATATCCAACGCGTAGGTATTTGCCGTCTATGCCATGACTTATATCTTCCGTATTCGCGGGCCAGCCAACTTTTTCTTTCGTAGGCGTTCATAAATTTCCATCATCATCTGCGCGATCTATGGCCATAAACCCTCCCCCAGAGTCGAGCACCACCGTCGTTTAAGTACTTCGAATATCTTACTCAACTCTGCCTTGGTTACCACCAAATTCGAAATATAGTGTCTAGACCTCGTAACCTGCTCTTCTTTGCTGTAAAGTAGTTAGAACGCGATCGTATATTCCGTTGTGCGTTACTACATATCTCTAGAGTTCAATGTTTGATCCTCTGGTGATCACGATCATCTTCAATTGCGAATTGTGCAAAACTCGCACCTCGTTGCCGCCCACAAAGTAAGAAAAGCTCGAGGTAGAGCCCTACGTTGCACATCGCTAACTATATACACTATTCGTAACTAATTAGTACAAACCATGAGTAACTGACCATCGAAAATCCATACATGAAGCTCAAAACGTACACATACATAACCTCTAACTGGTGGGGCTATTTAGTGCTGATACACTACCAATCTATGCGATTACCCCGCCGTCTCACACCTGTCACCTTGCCACGTTCCCAACCTATTTTACGGGATATCGGAACTCAAGGCGTACGCGTATCCCTTTGGGCCTCCAGCGCTCTGTCTCCCCTCCCCAAGGTAGTTCTGTTGCTGCTGTGAGGATCCGAAGGAACCACGTTCTATCTGGTTCGTAGCAGCTGCCTCGGATGGTGGGCCGTTGGGAAAGGGGTAATCGACAAGTCCACGGTATGTGCGGGATGCACCAATCGACATGATATTCACTGGGCCACAAGAAGAAAGTTAATGAAGTGTACGAAATATCCGAACAGTGGATCGACTCACGCCCGACAACCTGGAACACCTGGGCCAACGTAGAGGTCGACGTAGACAAGATTAGATTCGTGACCTTCCCCTTATCGAGGTCAACAGACGTACCATATTCATAGGGCCTGCCGAGCCGGGGCCGCGCTGAGCAAGCGGTCATTGTACAAGCAAAAGTATCACACACCGTTGAGGTTCAAAGCAATGAAGACCTGCCGGTCAACTCAGAACGTCAGTGACAGGCTGTAAAACCAACTCGAAGATGAAGACACACTGCAGGGGGGATCTCTGCGAGAGCGACGACAAGCACCCACGCCAAACTCTATAGTTCACACCAATTGATCAAAAAAGAATACGAGGACGGGGAGGAAAATATGTTACCTGTGCATACATGAGCTGAAATATGCCGCCACTCCGAACTTTCCAACGCAACAGACCAACTAACATTAGCGTAAGGAAGAGGAAGTCCATAGCAAGTGTGGAGAAAATGCTGATATTGCTGTGAAATGTATCTTGAATCACACATATGCTTCCGGTCCAACCCCCGCGAGACTTGACCGTGCCTGAGAGCGTGTTCGAGCCTAAGGCGATATGAACTGAGAACAGACGCACTATAAACATAGATGATAAAGTTAGCGAGCCAGGAAGTAAAGGCAATTGCGACAACGCTCTTGTTATGTTCCCAAAGCACGGTGCTAAGAGCACTTAATCAGACAGGTGAAACGACGCCGACGAGCGAGCAATCACTCACATGCGCAGAGCAATGAGCGCTGAAGCAAACAGAAGTGTCAAGTACGCGGATATCTGCATGCGAGTTAGAAGACAAGATTGTTGGGACAGCGGGCGTCTTACAAAGATCATGACAATCACTACCTGAATGAAAATTCAGTCTCCTTTTTTCATACAAACGGCACAGGAGATGGGAAAGGGAAGTTCTTACCTGACAATTAAGTTCGTGAGGAGTGTCATATCCGAGAAACTGTAGGCTAATGAGGGACAGGGAGGACCAACGACATCCCAAATATAGCTAAGGGCTTAAAATTGATCACCGAGCCTTCTTATTGGGCCTAAGTAGAACATACTGGGGACGTCCAAGTTAGTTTGCGCTTTCCCATCAAGATTGAGTACTCGAAGTCAAGATTCAAGACAAACTCCCAACTAGTGAGAGATGAGAAGTGTAGAACCAAAGTGAATGAGACGGCCTACATGTACACGCCGCCCAGGAAGTGGTTGAGCTTGATGAGAGCAACTGCGACGCAATTAGTAAAATCGAACGAAACCCTCCTCCGAGTCCAATGAGACGAACCAAGATCCGCGAGAACGCGGGCGGGATCATGCCAGTTGACAGTCATGGTACGGGATGGGTTGACGGGGGCTGTAAACTCGGTAGAGAAGGTTTATGTGTTCGCATCGAGTACAGGTTTAATTAATATTAGAGAAGTAGAACGTTGTCCGACAGTGAGGAGACAACAAATCATCAGACATTGTTCTGCGATAACCAACAGTCACCACAAGCGCCCGCCGGCAGTACGTCGAGGGAGGAATGGCCACACAGTTCTGTAAGGGTCTTTGAAATGGATGTGGCACAGAGTCACCAGGAACTTGCAACTGCCCTTATGGCACCTCCACGATTGGGATGAGGAGTATATTGTAGTTGCAATTACTCTGCTGATGAAACGTCCCAAGACAGGAAACAGAGCTCCTGATCAACTTTATTGGTACCATGATGGCCCACATACTATGATGGTATCCGATCAGCTGTGATCTAGTGGTGTACATTGGCATAACCTTAACTTGTGAGCTTGACCCAGTACGGTAAGCCTATAAGTAAAAGGCTACGCACAGGGAAGCTAGATTCGGTGGATCACGGTACGACAAACTTAGAAGAAACCATCATGTCCGAGTCAGGGCGGGGAAATTTCATTCCTTGGGGTTACCGTAAACTAAACAGTTAGAAACCCGGACAGGCGTATCAGCGTTAGTCAGCCTACAGTTCAAGTTAATGACATGTCGAAGACACGGTAGAGCTAGACTTGGGCTAGGTACATAGGTCGTTCGGTCTCTCTTCAGTCGGATAGGAATGACGCCAATCCTTGCAGCCCATTGATGGAAAGATACATTAGGGTCTTTCAAAGTTCCCTTATCTAGCTCATTATCATACCATTTTTGGAACTCTTATTTCGAAAATTAACTCAATCAGGAAATCAAAAATGGACAATTTTTGTGTTAAGGACGGGTGGGGGCTCGTACATCCCCGCATGCTATTATCTTAATCTCATGAAGGATGGCGATGGACGAAATCGGAGTGGAGACGCAAGTTTGTATGTTACGTGGCAGTTTCTGCCTGGTCTGGTCTCTCTGCTTGCTGCTTCTCTGGCTGTCTCTCCACCGCTTTCCTCACTCATGCCTCCCAAAGCGTGAGCAACAAACTCGTGGTCTAGTACGTGACGCGTGACGACTGTGAACATGTTTTTCCCTTAACACAGAGATCTCGGGGAAAGTGCAACCCCTGTCTGGGTTTTTGGTTCGCTTCCGCTTAAGTGGTAGTTGTCACGTGCCCTCGCACGGTTCAGCGTTTTTATCACTGCACCACCGCACAGCTAATTGAGAAACGCTGGACTGGCACTATATAAGTTGTAAAGAGGCAGCTGGGCTCAATGCTGTCCAAGATTGTGTTCCGTGGCAGTGGACAAGATGGAGGTGAGGGAAATAGAGAAAAGGGAGGAATAGTAGAGTGAGATGTACATTTCGACGTCCGTTGACATCTCTGATGGGGGACAACCCCCCTGTATGGTACACCACAAATGGTGTGCCAATTTCCCAAGAAAAAGTGCACATTGGAAGTTCGACAATGACGATCAACCAAACTTATCTTCAGGAGTCTCCAGCACGGAACAAGCTGATGGTTCCTATTGTGAGAAGATCCATACTGTCTGGATTGGCCCCTAAGGCCTAAAGGCTTAAATATTGGCACTCGTGACGAGTATGCAGGGTTTTTGTTCAGGATGAGAAGGTACCCTGTTTGGCGGGGTGGGTTCGTCGATAACATTAAATGCCAATCATTAAGTATTACGTACGTCACCTTATTAGATATCAGAATAGATACATTGGTTACGCATCACGTGCATTCGACCGTTAAAGTGTGCGCAGATCACAAAACTGGGTACTCACTCGACCGAGCTCTCGATCGTCTTAAGGACCCTTCACAGGTTCACCCACGATAAAGGACGCACCAGTGCCGACTAGCGCCAATTCATAACCCCCATAAGCCAACTCCTTTTTAAATTCTAAATGATTCCCTCAGGACGCAGAGACAGGCGAACTGAGGGGATTCTTGTACGCAAATATTGTTCGAGAGTCCTTCCAAAACTAGTATGCCACGTGGCGCGGTCCGTTGCTTCCCCCGCACGACACTCCTTAGTGGGTGCGCTGTGCACTGTTTTTTTTTTGATCAGTTTATATCCCGGGATACGGGCCGTAGGCCCAGACCGGACACGCGCAGCGTATGTCCTAAGATGTGTCTAAGGTGTCTCGGTACTGTCTCCATGACTTTCAGCGGCAGGAGAATAAAATGGGGGTTGCTACGGATAGCTTTAGGCTTCCTAGACGGTTGTGCCCGGGTTCACGCCAAGCACAATAAGGTCGGTTCTTGGCGTCAGACGCCTCAAGTGTCATATACAGACGGTCACCGGTCTAGCCAACGTGTTGCAAACAAGATCTAGCACTTGGGAGATCACGAGTGGCAGAGTGGTGTGCTGATGCGAGAGGCTACTAACGACGTTGAATGTGTGATGGCCCAACTGTGCATACAGCTCCGCCCTTCTCCCCGACCGAAATGACTCTTGACATACCTCTGTCACCCCACAGAATGCAGCGTCATCGTTCAAAAACATAGCGTTGTCATGATTCACGCGCATACACCAGGTAACGCCCACGAGAGAAGTGGCGCATATCCGCGCCTCTCGTCACGAACGATGGTAGTAAATTAGATTTGAGGAATTGCGGGCGTTGCAAGTGTGCGCGACGTTGCTGTTCTACTTCGGGGATAACGCTTCTTCTCGAGGTGTAGTGAGAGTTGTATCCACTTGGCGACGCCAGTTTTTCTGCAGCGTAGACGAGACTTGACAGAAAAGAGTATTTTCTCATCAAGCACATTCAAGTTGTAGCAACGTTGTATTCTTAAGAGGTCGTACTTGTAGCGCCTCCCTCGATACTTGGGACTCGCACTGTCAGGCAGCGATGACATGCGGGTACGACAGTTCTTTCTGCGCCGAGGGGTGACTTTGCGTACACCAAAGCATAGGTGTAGTCATCTATACAATACCATCAGCACGCGGCTATCGGATCCGACTTTTTTGATCCCATTTTCGGCCACCTTGGGGCTTGTCTGTCAAATTGTTGCGACCTTCCTAGGTCGTCCATTTCTTTTGTCTCGGATAGGGTTGGCATGGCCTGCGAGTCGTGAGGCTGTTGGATTGGTCTTAGTGGACCCTCGGTACTGTCTTGCCTCACTTCGTTCTTGTTCAGGTCCACTTTTGCTATGGCTGACTCGTTATCTAATTATCCCAGAATGGAACTTCAAGCTTCAAGCTTCAAGTCGTAACAATGGCGATATCAGGACTAACTGAATTTTCTGCTCAAGTGGCCGTTCTTCGCGTCAGAAACTCCACAATGTTAACAACTCAACACTACACTGTTTTTCACGATACACGCGACAACTTTACACTCAAGTGTATCGACTACACGACAACCAATTGATCTGGGCGCTTCAAGAAACGTTTTTTTTGCTTTTTGTTCGAGAGGCTGAAAAGGGTCGTCAGTTAGTAGCGAAGGTGGGAGAGATGTTCTAGTGACTTACTGGCATTCAAGCAATGATTATGCGAACCACGAGATCGTGGCCTTCGGCCTCAACATACTCAAAGGAAAACTTGCGGCCCTGCAAGTCGGTGGTCTCGTAAGATGTCAGCTGCCTCTCCCTCTGCTTCTCCATATTGGGGTGGTCCTTGCTGTAGTACTCCGGATTAATGACGCAAGCAGTTTGGTCGCCCTTGAGGTTGGTAATGATATCGCCCCATCGCTTGTAGTTATGGACACCTAAAGTGACGATGCAGCCCTCGCCTTCGTTGGACAGGAGGCGAAGGGCGCCGGACGTTCCGCTGCCGTTCATCCTAAGTATGTCGCATCCATCGACCTCGCCCCAGGTCCCACCATTAGCGTAGTTCCACACAGTCTTCTCGACGACGCGGAAGAACCGGTTGCGGTTGGGATTGGTCTGGAAGATGAGGACCTTGATCGAATAACCTTGATTAGACATTGCTGTGACTGGTGAGCGTTGGAAGGAGAGCAAAGCGGCAGTTGCCTGTCAGTCAAAAAGAGATGTAACACAAGAGACGGCACACCTTTGAAAGGTGGTTCAGGAGTGGTTCAGGAGTGAGAAGCCTACTGGATAGAACGACGACAGGGAGGTATTTTATACCATTTTCTCGGACAGACCAACGAGTGCAAACAAGACCTAGGAGTTAGGAGGCCACGGCGGCGGAGGGGTGTGTCGATCGATGCAAGAGGCGGCGTTCGCCGCCAACGTCGTTCAGTGTGCGCCGGCGCAACTCTCTGCCTACAACTCCACCCTTCTCTTCCAACGAAAACAACCCTTGACGTACCTCTGTCACTAGATGCAACGTCGCCATGATTCGCGTGCGCACACCAGGTACCGTCCACGAGAGAAGCGGCGCATATCCGCGTCTCTCACCACGCACGTTCGTGGTAAATTAGACTTTAAGATTGTGGGCGTTGTAATTTCGGTGTTAAGGAAAAATGGCCCCTCTTTTTAGCCCGCTGAAAATCGGCCTGATTCGTGTACTTTGGTACAACTTGTCGCCAGACTAAAGAAAGGGGCAGGCGGCTCTTCTCAAAGTGTAGCGAGGGCTGCACCCGCCTTCTTGAGCTTGAGGTGAAAAGGTCACCTTTTCCACAAGAGTGGCCAGAGAAGAGTACCGGTGTATTTCTCATCAAGCACATTTTAGCAAGGTCGTACTAGTAGTATCTCCCTCGGCACTTGGGATTCGCACTGTTTGGCGTCAATGAACGCCGCAGCGCGAAGAGTGCGGCGAAAGTTGCGGTGAGGAGACAAGTCCATAAAGGTGCGCCGCTCTGCGTTGGGTACCACGGTGCTTTCTACGCCAAGGGGTACACCCCCCCCCCCCCCTCTGTCAGGGCCGCCAAAGTCTAGATGTAGTCAACCTTAAACTTAAAAGAGCCCTCAGCGCCAGCAGTGCAAAGTGGCCATCGGAGCTATTTCGTACTCGCGCAAAAGCGCCCACCTTAGGATCCGGGTGTTTTGGGCCACCTTGGGCCAGTCTCAATTGTAGAACCAGAGGCTATTTAGGGGTTCTTTCCACATCAGGGACTGGAAGGGGGAATCCCCAGTGCGAGTTACGCGTTATTGCGTCACGCCCTGGAAAGGTCGGTCAAGTTGGAGAAGTTCAGAGACTATGCTGACACACGTACAAAATCGATAGGTATTTCCATCTGAGAATCCGAACCCACCTTTTTCTTGCTTACTTATTTGCATACTGAGTCGATGGTTGACAGACCAAACGATGCTGTTTACATCATGGGGGGTCAGGCTGTCGTTGGGTCTCAGGCACAGTGGTGCTGGATCAACGGATTGAGGGGAGCGTAAGTTGCTGCGTAACAGTGGAGATGAATGGAACCTCTCGCAAAAGGTCGGGAGGTACAAACGTTTGATCAAGCCCGTGGAAGTTGAGCGGACAAAATTTAGTTAAGGTAGTTAAGGTGGATGGCGCACAATCATGGCGCAAGATGCGTGACCCGCGTGACGGCACGCCTTCTGGAGTGTCATAGCTAGCCCTCGAAATGTGAGAATGATCTAGGACGACCGACCACAACATCTCCATGTTCAAAAGTCGTACCACATACTGTAAGTGGGGAACTTGAAAGTGAGATGTCTTGCTTTCAGACGTTCTGCTTGAGATGCTCAACATATTCTGCCCAACGGTTGAGAATTCGCATTATTTCGGACTGGAGGCAACTGAACCATCTTATCGGCTTGATACTCACTGCCAGTGCACCACAGACTCGAATGCAGTCAACAGCCAAATATGTCATTCATAGGACGTCACTGAATCGGTCCTCCAGCCTGTTGGTACAGCCCTGTGAACGGTAGCTACTCCTACTTGCGCCGTTCACCCACCCGCAAGTTCTGTGTACAGCGAGTCGGTAACAGCACTTGCCAAGCTCAACGACCATCGGTCACTGCTTGTACCATAGGTCGTGCCGGTACACGGAATAAAACCACTAGGTACTTGCCACCACAGGGGAGGTCGCCGGCTGCAAACATGAGTGCAAGTGGGCAACAAGATTACTACTAGTTACCTCCAGTGACCACTGGTGGTTAGAGTTCCTGTTGCTATTACAACATATGCCATAGATTTGGCGGACACGGAGATGCTGCGGATTGCAGTACTAGATGGATTAGGGATGCGCCCAAAAGACTTGCCAGTGGCTTTGGAAACGACGATTCTCACTGTATACCTTTCAGGGTATCCACAAGCCGACAAATTTCAATATCGTAGCGGGTGATACAGAAACCAACAAGAGGTGTAAAAAGACCAAACACATCGATGTGATTGCAAGTCCTATACTCTATATCACAGCGGTTTTCATAACGATAGATACCTTCCATTTTGGATACACAAGCGGACTCCCAAAACCCCAGAGCGGGGTTCATAATTAAGTCGAGGGAAAATTCTCCAGAAATTGAGTTATCTTGCAGAATTGGGGTTATGGAATAGTTGTCAGCTTTTGCCGGCGTCGCATCCCCTCCATCACAACCAAGATTACTTCTCTGGTGCGACTCTCCTTTGCATCTCTCTTCCTTATTCTTCCATGGTTCGCCGTCACATCTCCAAAGAACTCAAAGAGCAAGCCCTATCAATGTCCCTTCAGGGACTGCGTGACTCGGACGTCTTCGAATACACTGGGATTAGTGTCCCAACACTCAAGAGGTGGCGCAGCCAGCACCTGCAAGACAGGGAGCTCGTATCCCCCACCACCAATTGATAGGGGTCGCCCGCGCATACTCACCGCTGTGCAGATTAAGGTATGTATGCAATATCTCGTCCCTAGACATTGTCTTACCCCCATAGTTCCTCCGTGACACCGTTGAACGTCAGCCCGACATCGCGCTTATGGAGCTACAGACGGAGCTTCGGGAAGCCTGCAACGTCGAGGTTTCACTTCCAATGATTATGCGTTCTCTCCAAAGGGAGGGATACACAATGAAAACAGTACGTCTCCATCCACCAGCTCCGTTGCTCTCATACTAATATTGAATGATAGGTCACACGCCCCGCTCTTGAGCGAAACGAACAAGACCGCGAGGAGTACATGGGCATCATCGCTGCCCATTTCCGACCAGATCAGCTCGTCTTCGCTGACGAGAGTCATTTCAATCGACTCACTTTGAGGAGGCCGTACGCGTGGTCAATCCTGTGGTGAGCGTGCTCGCCGCTTCGAGTTTTTCCTTCGCAGGTACTAAGTATTCGATATTGCCTGCTCTCTCCCTTGATGGGATTCTACACCTCGAGATCGTCGAAAATGCTATTACCGGCGACCACTTTCGACGATTTGTTCAAGGCCTCCTCCTGCACATGAACGAGTGGCCATTGCCCAACTCAGTTCTCGTCATCGACAACGCCTCAATCCACAAGGTGGACGGGATTCGTGAGCTGGTTGAGGGACACGGCGCGCGCCTTATCTACCTTCCCGCCTATTCGCCGGACCTCAACCCGATCGAACTGGCTTTCTCGTCCATCAAAGCCTGGCTGCGCACAAACCGTTCTCACATCAACGCAGAGCTCGAGTCTGGCGACGGTAGTGTTTACAGTGCGCTTTGGGAGGCCGTTCATTCTGTCACGCTGGATGATGCGAAGGGTTGGTACGGTCATTGCGGGTACAAACCCGCAGCTTAATTAATTTTGTAGCTACTATTTGATTGTGTACGCATGCTGGTGGTCGCTCAGAATATTTGAGAAATATGAAACACGTTGAATTGGAGAATTACGATACGTATGTGGTGGCACAGGCATGTCAAAAACCATGTGGGCAAAGCTACCAGCCAAGTATATACGCATTGGGGGATATGTGTTCAGGTTCTGTGGGAAAGCTGACGAAGCTTCCTCACATGTCCTGCGTTGCCATGTCACCACCTTCCTCCTCGCCGCCTTGCTCACCCTCGTCCACCTCGCCTGACCTCACGCTCATCTGGTGCTCATCGATCTCCTCTCCTTCATCAAGCCACACCTGGACCACATCGGCTGTGAGTTTGTCATTCCCTATCTCTGAGCTGGACACTCCCATCTGTTGGGTAGAAGGTGAGTCGTTCAAAATTATGTGATCGTTGCTGACAATTTCCTCTACAAATCCGAGAGGGATCAGGAGCCTGTCGCGGCAAAAGCTTTGGAGGCGGCAAGCACTGCCTTGTCTCAGCCAGCCGAATGTTGCAAGGAGCTCGACCGGGAGTGAGTACAAATCTACCACATCATCTATACCCATGTCTGTTAACTCGTCGTGTAGACCAACATATCGCGGGCCAACTGGGTGATAGGCATCCATGAGTAGTAGCACGTTCATCAGCGATGGCAAAGTCGAGGTTCCGAGGCAATCAAGAAGGACAAGCAGGAGTGATGGGTGCGGTATGATCGGTTCTTGTGCAGGTACTGGTGTGGGCACGATGGGCCCTGGTACGGGTACGATGGACCCCGGCACAGGTAAGGAGTTACTGATGGGTTGAGCAGGTCCTGATGGACTTGGGGAGAGCAACGATGAATCCGACACCGTATCAATCACCTGCACTGGTGGGCCCCCTGCTCCTCGCGTACGCGTTACATCGGGACCTGATGGGCTTGGAGCGGGTGACAAGGAGCCTGACGGTACATATGTCGCCTGCATCTTTGAACTCCCAGCTTCTGATGCAGGTGTGATGTTGACGGACACGTGTACTTCTGGCGGTGCATGTGTAGCTCGAGACTTTTTGGTTGGCGGGTGATCAAACGGCTTCACATTTGGTCGAGTGAATTTGTTTGTCTTCCCGAGCGACTTGGACTAGGTAAGTCCTTTGTCGCGCTTGCCCGAAGATATGTCACTCACAATGAGCTTCGCCCACAGGCTGATTTGTCCGGACGTCAACTGCCTGTGCCCCCCTTTTCCGTCCTCTCCCGACTGCTCAATCGTGCAGTACACCTTATTTCCAGGTTTGGAGTGCGCCTGACATAGGAGGTGTTGTCGCAACTCCAGGATGTGGTCCAACATATCCGGGGTTGACTCTGGGGGGATGTCGTCTTCACGACGACGTTTCTCCTTCCCCCTTTTGGTGCCGTGCGCCTTCGACGTTGTAGATGGTTGCTGGAGGTATGCAAGGTCAGTGTTCCTTTGTGTTATAGCGACATGCGATTTCTGACCATGTTTTTTATTTCCATTGACACCGCACGCGTCCGCGCGGACCGCACCTTTCCCAACAGCCGGGCAATTGCGTCATTCCAGTCATACTCAGATGCAAGGTATGACATCGCTCCTGCATCCCCACTGATCCGGAATGCCACACGCACTTCACTGCGTGGCCTTTCAAAGTGCCGGTGCACTTCATCAAGGAACTCATACCACTTCATGTCGGTGTGGGCATTGAAGGTATGTTTGATATTGTCGTCGACGACCTCAACACGGAATTCCCAAACTTCAAGGTGATTAGCGACTAACTTCTCAGTATAATGGTAAGCAATACTCACCTCCTTTACTGATCTCTTTATTGGGGTAGGACTTCCCTAGCCGGGCCACCGCAGTCGACGATGGAGCAGCACTATTCCCACACCCAAGAGCGGCCCGGTCCTCTAGCCCATTGGCGACATAACCACGCATGTCGCGTGCAGGTGAATCTTCCTCACCAGTCGTGGCATGATGGGCAGCTGACAGATCCGTCCGGAAAGGAGCTAGTGGCGCCACGGGGTATTGTGCATGACCCCATGGCTGAAGCGGTGCAGCACTGATACCACCACTGTAAGAGTGGTGGTACGGGACTGGTGGGTATGCCGGTGAGTAGAATGTCGCACTGTAAGGATGTGCGTAGGTCGGTGGTGCATTCACAGACAGACTGGCCCACATTTGCTGACTATTGTTTGGAATAGGAAGGCATGCCGCTGAGGGTGGCAGATGCGGAGGCAAGGGTGGAGTTGGAGGCAGGTGAGGGGCCTCAGGTGGCGGGGGTGACATCGGTGGCAACGAGTCTGGAGCGGATGGCGATGGCAAGTCTGGAGTGGATGGCTGTGACATGAGCAAGGTGACTCTTCGCACACGAGATTGCGGCTGCCCGGATGAGCTATCTTGGGCATGTGCACTCTTCCGATGACGTCGAGCAGGAGACATTTCCAGGTATGTCAATGATCCTTTTAGTATGAGCCCTTCAGTATCTAAGTCCTTTTCTTTTATACTTCCCATTCCAGGTTCGCTTTTCCGTGTTCGCGTCGAACCCCTTCTTCCCGTTGCTACCTACAAGTCCCCCATTTCAACCCTCAAACACTTCGGCTGCAAGTATATTGTATCTATAAAGGTAGTGATGGGTTTCCATTGACGGATAGGAATTGTGCCTGTAGCTACTTTTCTAATGGGCAATTGAGTCGAGCTTCGCACTGCACGCATGAGCCAATTTTACATGTGTGCCGACATTTCTCTTGACAACCAGACATGTAACGGCTACATCCTATATGACTATTTTCCTATTTCATTCGGACTCTTCCCCGTGCAAAGCGGGGTGGTTCTTGCATAGTGCCCATTGCATGACTTTGTCTTGAAAATAATAAGTGTATTATATAAATTTATTTTTAATTAATACAATCAAATTTTACGGGAAGAAAATTCGGCATGGTTGCCGAAACACCCATTCAAACCCCGCTGTGTGCAAAAAATCGTCGTAAGGTATCTATCGTTATGAAAACCGCTGCAAACGGAAATGTTTGTCTGCGGACTTGTCGGAGTCTGAACACAAATTACATCTTTCATGCGGCGATCGTTGATGCTGATGAGTCAATATTTGCTATCGTATTCCGCACGTATCACTCCCAGCTTCTCCTCACTCTTTTTTCCATCTCTCCTGACCGTTGTAAACAGGCTGTGTACAGCTTCTCGGACTGCGCCTTTGCCACAGCTGAGTCTGTTCAAAGCGATCTTTTAATTGTTCACATGACTCGCACGTGAAAATCGTCCATCATTCATACTCACCGATTCTTCTTTCTGCGAAGGTTCCTGTTACTTGCGCTTATTGGATGTGTTATCTCGCGTCTATCTGGGTCTTCTGGCATCCAATTTTCATCCAAATTTTGTTTTCTGCGTTTGAACCCAGGAGCTGAACACGAAATCTCACCCATCTCTATGGGCGAGCTTCATGTGACCCGTCTGACTCTGATCTAGGTCTGACAATGTCATTCGGAGAGCCGAGTGACTTTCGGCCAATACTTTACTGTGGAATGAAGACATTCAGACGATGATCGATGTTGTTCCGTCACTGACAGGAATAACAATGCTCGCAGTCGGGTGCAGGTTATGTGCTTCTTTTCATCTTGTACCAATTCTTTTGCCTGGTCTCCTTCGCCTTCGTTTGTATCTCTGTACGAGAGTCGTACACTTTCTGCTGCTTACTGTGTTTGTTTGGTTTGGAATTGATTGGGTTTGGGATTGAACTTGAACTCATCCTCATACCATCCTGTGCGTGTGGAATGTGATAGGAATTTCCATCCGTCGTCCAGCTTGCCGTGCATTTACATGATCAGTAATATGTCGTCTTCAATTCCACGCGGCCCCAATCTGTAGAGCGAATGGAAGAACAAGTCAAAGACACTCACCTGACTGCGTTTTTCAGGGCGAACCAGCAATATCCATGGGCACAGGAATTACTTTACATCGACTTTCCATCCAACTTTGTCTGGGACTCTGAAAAACACGAATGGCTTCCTCGGAAAAAGGGCCGTGCTTGTGGACGACTTTCATTTGTTCCGCCAAATGCCGGAGAAAGGTTTTATGCGCGAATGATCCTGTCTGTTGTGCCCAACCTGCAATTGTTTGATGACTTGCAGTCCTACCGTGGAGTCCTTTATCCTACCATTCGAGACGCGTGTTTTTCCCGTGACCTGATGAAAGACGACAATATTTGGAGACGAACAATTGACGATGCTCGACACATGGAGACCGGACCAAAACTGCGCTCTCTCTTCATCATAATTGTGCGGGATAACATGCCAAGTCAACCCATGGAGCTTTGGAATTGTTTTAAAGAGTTAATCTGTGATGACTTACGATGCGATCTCTTGAAGCGTGGAGTTATGAATCCTTCCCCCGATGTGGTTCATGATTACGGCCTCCATTTACTTCAAATAGATCTCATGACCAGTGGGAAGACGATGAAAGACGTTGATCTGTGTTCTCCAACTGGGAATTGGGACAACGTGTTGGAGAACATCCTCTTGCGGGAACACCTGTCATATAATCAATTTTGCTATCTTCTTTACCATTACTCAACGTGGAACAACGGTTGATTGATGATTCGGCACTTTCCGCTCAAAGTAAAGTTTTCTTTTCGAAAGGTGCTGCCGGTGCTGGCAAAACTTTTTTATACAACACAATTTGCCACGCTCTGCGGTCACGGAGCTTGATTGTCCTGTGTGTCACCTCTTTGTGAAGTTCTGCACGCCAGGGACTGGAATAGTTGGGGATAGATGTGATGATTGTAATAATGTGTGCTACTCGGGTATATGTATGCGCTATGTCTATGTATTCCAAACCGGAAACACCCCTCATCGCTGACCGATTTGGGCTGGCTCTTACACTCTTTCTTATTGCCAGGTGGAACAACTGCTCACTCTTGCCTGAAAATTCCGATCAATCTGAATGAACAGTCCACGTGCTTCATTCAAAAAGCCTCACCATTAGGAACGTTCTTGAGAACAGTACGGCTCATAATCTGGGACGAATGTTCAATGCAAAACCGTTATGCTTTTGAAGCCGTCGACCGGTCTCTTTCAGGATATCCGTGAAAACGACAGCATTTTTGGTGGAGTCCCCGCTGTCCTAGATGGAGGAGACTTCCTCCAAATACTTCCAGTCGTAAGGCATGGCTCTAGATCTGACACTGTACATGCCTCACTGATGTCGTCGACATTGTGGAGTCACATCGAACCAAATATCTTGACTCTGCCAAAAGAATCCCTTGTGTGGTCGTAGTTCTTGATGACATCACTTAGGGAACAAGGCTCTCCCTCTTTGTCGAAAGAGATAAAAGCCTGTGCGTCTTTGAACATCTTCACCAACATCCTTTTCACAATGCCTGTCAGAGTCAGACGTCCTGGTACCGCCTATATCTCTTGCCGCGCTCTACTCGAGCACCCAAGAATCATCGGCGACAATTTGGGGACACGTCGTCTTCGACGCAGTGATTTACCGTTCGGTCGAGGTTGATAGCTCAAAGGCTGTCATTGGCAGCGTTCGCTATGAAATGCGAAAGACGGATGAAATGTTGACAGCCGGTATATATGTCAGACATACACGCGAAGGCATGTCACTTACTTGATTCACTTTCTGAAAGCCAGCTGAATGACATGCAGGTGGTTGCCTATGAGCGGGGCACGCATCAACAAAGTCCAGTTCGTGAGGATCAAGACTTCTCCTTCATGGGCGACCTCTTGGAGGTAGGTATATGTCATCTTTTCTGTTTACGGTACAACGTTCAGGCGTTCTGACGGTATCTGGCAGATCCGTCCAGTATCAATCGAAGTTTGATCAGTCTCTGCTGATCTGATCTACGACTACCCCGCCAGGATGTTTTTGCAACTGGGAGAGTTATCCGGATCGAACATGACATTGATACGTTCATAGTCACGGTCTGGCAAGTTGTTACCGGATCATCACCTCTCGCGCACTTCACTGTTCGTGGGGTGGTGGGAATCAACCCACTAAGGTTACACCCCTCTCGTCGTCTTCCACCCATCGGCAGCGTGGTGTCTCTTTCACTGGGGATATTATGACGATGGAAGATGGGGTGGTTGTCGTGGCCTTGGATGGCATCTCTTATTTGCCTCGTCCTCCTCACGTTCATGTCAGAGCTGCCCCTTCTTCCTCCAATGGCGATGTCCCGAAGAAGTTCGACGAATTCGATTAATTCACATTCAGAGGTGATATTTCCGTTTTCTTCGCATAATCAGTGTAGTCTGTTGTACTACTGTAACTTGTGTTTCCGTGTTAACTATTATGATAATGGCGTTTCTCCTGCTTTGTCCGTTGTATTCAAAGCTGTGAACCTCCCACGCTATCGCACCAATAGAAGAGTGTGGAGGGCCCCTTGGGGCCCTCCCGCTGTTTTAGTGTAATCATTAAAAGTCTTGTCACTAGTACATCACCTCGTCCTTCGTTGATGCGTGTACTAGTAAAAAACGTAATTATATATATACAGGAGCTAACTACAGGTCACGAAGATGATGATGAATTTTACGAACGCCTGCGAGAGAAAAAGTTGGCTGGCCCGCGAACACGGAAGATGTAAGTCATAGCATAGATAGCAAAGATCTACGAGTTGGACATGAGCTTGCTGGCGAGCATGGTGATGAGAATGAGGACGTACGTTAAAGCCGACGTATATCCACATGAACCCGAAGTTGCGCCAATGATGACTCCAGAATATGTTCGAGTTCGACTGTAAGAACTCGTCCGTAGTCCGGTACGAACAGAACTGGCAATTATCTGTGGCACTCGGGTTCGTCAAGTAGCCACCGGTCGTGCTGATGAATTCGTTCAGGTATTGCTGGCACGTTTGTCCTGAGGGTGGGCTGAGAGTAACATATTCTACGGATGAGCAGGTAATCTCAGAGTGACCAAGTGCTGCAAGCGCAATCAGTATACAGAATGAGTCGATAGTACAACAGATATCTACCTTGGCCCAACAATCCTTCGACGAGATAGGTGTAAGGTGAGGTGCGATACATCCACTTCCACCAGCCAAGGTGCTTGTATGGCTGCAGTACGCCGTTGCTATCATCAAAGTCAGAGCGAGTCCAAGTTTAATAAAGCATAACACAACTGACAATGTGACGACAAAGCTGAAGAAGAAGCTGAACAGTTGCGCAGCGATTTCGGGGTTCGGTGACATGGCAGCAACCCATAGGGAGAAGGTGGTGTAGTACATGGGGTACATGATGCCGAACATCAGGTACGAGTACCCGGCACGGCTCGAAGGGAATCCGACGAGCCAGTACCATATGAGGAAGTATACAGAAGAGCCAATGATGTTAAGGGGGAGCTCGCCAAGGATTTGCGCAGTAACGAGAGCCGACCAGCTATACATTCGGCTTGGTCGTTCGCGAATCTCATAAACTCGTCTGGTATCGATAAAGGGGACTTGGATCTGGTTGGATAAGGGTGCGCTCACGACTAGACTCATGAAAACGGCCTGTTCGCGTACGTACATAAGCCAGTATTAAAAGACAGGTAGTGATCAGGGCTTACGAATATGTGATTCTGAGTACCCTGGATAGAATCCTTAGCCTTGAAAAAAGTGAATCCGATAAGGAGCGCTGCAACGATGTTCAACGCAAACTTGGCCAACAGGTATGTGGGATCACGCCAGTGGCGGACTATGTCGCGTTCCCAGAGCGTCTTGACCTGGAATATCCATAATGTCGAGAACTCCGAGTGCTGTTCTATGTCGACAGCATGACGCTTTCGTCCGTCCTCAAGGAGAGCATCGAGTTCTTCGTCGACTGCTTTGGCTTGCGGAGAGCTCTTCCATTTGCTGTGCCAGTCGGTATTGGTGGTGGCGGTGGCACCTGCCCCAATGGCATCCAGAATATATTCGGCGCTTCACAAACAGTTAGATCACGATATCACTTCCAATAGACTCGCCACCTACGGGTTCGCATCGGGTGGACATGGTTGCGCTCCATTGGTCTGGAAATAGTCGATGAGGGTCGTAGAGTTCGTTCCGATGTCGCCAAAGTAGACCGTCTGGCCTCCTTTCCGGAGTAGCAGAAGTCTATCGAATTCCTGGAATAGCTCCGCCGAAGGCTGATGAATACTAGAAAGCGGTCTTAAATTAGCATACAAAGCGACGAGAATATTCACAGGTGTTGATCTCACGTGCACAGGATTGCTTGACCGTGGTCGGCTAATTCGCGTAGGAAACTGACGATAGCCCAAGCGCTCTGTGAATCAAGTCCAGACGTTGGTTCGTCTAAAAAGAGGAGTAATTTGGGCTTGCAGCGAGTCATTATCAAATGACTGGAAAGAGTTCGACTTTACGTTACGTACCTTGGCTGCGAGCTCCACTCCAATTGTCGTCCGTTTCCTGTGTTCGACGCCAAGCGAGCCCACAATGGCATCGGCAAATTTCTCCAGACCGCACATTTTAAGGACCGTGTCGACGCTAAACACAGTCCTTTCATACTAGCCCAGAGATACTTCTCGACGACTACTCACTATGCTTCTTTCTCCTTCAGAGGTACCGTCGGTGGCTGTCGCAGCTTCGCAGAGAAGAGTAGCGCTTCGCGCACGGTTGTCTGAGCCAAATGGGTGTCCATCTGTTGAACGTACCCTCTGTCGTGACCGGGCAGGTCAGAATCAACACAAAGGACAAAACGGGGTTCGAGCTCACGTTTGGGCTTGGAAATCGCTTGGCAAGGGGTACCCGTTGACCAACCTCTCACCACCAACAACACCAGCTGCCTGGCGCTCAGCGAGGACATTCAAGAGCGTGGTCTGAGGAGAAAGGTAAGCGCAAATTTGTGCCGCCGTATTTGAAGTCTCTCGTCTACTGACCTTTCCTGCTCCAGACTCTCCCATGAGCGCGGTGAGCTTTCCCGGTGCGACGTAACCAGAGATGTCCGCGAGTAGACGACGGGTCTCGCCTTTACCCACTCGAACGTCATACTCGAGGTGCCTCCACGTGAACACGTCCGACATCATGGGAACAGCGACGTCCGTACTACTGGATGGCCCACTCTCCCCGCGGATCTTCTCCGTCGCATCTCGCGATTCTGGAACGCCTTTCTCCTCATCAACCGTGCCAGCTTTCTCTTGGGCTTCGCGCACGATTGGAGCCTTCGCC
The DNA here is from genome assembly GCA_021527035.1 of Lactarius vividus. NCBI lineage: Eukaryota > Fungi > Basidiomycota > Agaricomycetes > Russulales > Russulaceae > Lactarius > Lactarius vividus. Next base: position 311,920 of record JAKELG010000007.1, on the reverse strand, counting down.
CCTCGCTTGAAGAGCATGGCGCTCACCTCGCCAGACAAGCTCGTGTTGTACTCGGTGAAAAAGAGAAGTGCTGCAACGAAGGTAATTCCAAACGCGAGGATAATGCCGAAGTTCTACTCCCATGTCAATCGCCACGATCAATGATGTTTCGAGCGTCAGATTACTTACCCGCCAGATATTGCTGTAGGAATAGTCATACGAGATTGCGATAAAACGGTTCCCATCTACGGTGCTTTGGCCGGGAATAGAGCCGACAGTCCCGCAAACCTGGTTCGTGAGAGACACATTTTCATATCCAGTACCGCTCGGAACGAGGTTTGAGCATGTTCCGTTGAGTGTACGAAACTCGTTAGACATTAGCCCCTCGAAGCCATACCGGATCGGCTGTTCGGATATAAGCACAGGCAAGAACTTGTACCGGCATTCACTCACGTTGATGTACGAAATCCACTTCAAGGCGCCAATCATCGACGGCTTCGGGATTGTATACCCGGTGTAGAGAACAAGTAAGAGCAGCATGAGACCGGCAACTGTTTGTGCAGGCGCTGGATCTCCGAAAGCTGCTGCCACGCAGCGGAACCACGCCTTCATGACTAACGCCATGGTAAAGATAAATAAGAAAAATATGCTGCGACAAAGTCCGTAAGCCACTCACTGAAACTACATAAAGCAGAAAGAGTTGCTTACAAAAACTGGCCTGCAGAGGCTTGCAGACCAACCATAAAGTAGAGGATGAGGGAGAATACAGTAATGGTTACGAAAGTGATTGGCACGTCAACAATGGTAAGAGCGGCAGCCTCGATGAACGGATGGTACATGGCGGCTTTGGCATGTTTTACCACAATGGGCCGCTGTGCGAAGAGAGCTGGGATCTCAGCGATTGAAGACAATGCCGCCCAAAGTAAGGAACTGGCGAGGATGGTCGGTTACTGGGCGAAAACAGGGATAGCAATGACATACAAGAAGAGAACACCCCCGCGCGAGAAGTATTGTGATGTCTCATCTTTCAGCCTGAAAAAGACTGAACCATTGATAAGGGCCTGTACGATGAACGTACTGTTTCGGATTATTGGTACGGAAGATTGGCTCGCTTAGATAAAAATACGTACATGAGGACAATCAATTGTGTGGTGAGGTTGCCACGGAGAATTTGCAGGCGGCGTAGCATTACGGCACGAGCCTGCATGGGGATAGATATCGTGTAGGCGCTCCCCTTACGTTGCGTAGTGGCGTGCTCCGCTGTTGCGCTCTCTTTGTACGCGAGGGCACGCTCAGGATGGCCGACGAACTCCGCGTAGTATGCGTCCATGTCCACGCGATTCGTTGCACTCACTTCCGACGCCAAGAAGGCCGAGGCGAACTCAGCAGCTGTCTGTGGGACTGGGCCTTTGAACTCCGAGCGGACCGTGCGTGAGAGGGGGTTCGTGACTAGCGCAAACATGTTAAAGTAAAAGACAGGAATTTGCGTATTAAAAGCACGCAACACACCTGCAACAAGGAAATCTGGGGTGGTCTGCCGATGTGCTGGTTCAAAGCCAAGGTCAATGAAATATTGCCGAGCCTGATCTGCGCGTCCAAAGTACGCCATCCTGCCTTCATAAATGACGCAGACCTTGTCGAAATGCTGATACAACGACTCTGAAGCTTGATAAATTGACACAATGGTGGATATCGCCGCCCCGTCGGTTGCTATGCGCAGTGCACGAACAAACTCGAGGGCCGTCGAAGCGTCGAGACCTCGAGTAGAACTGTTGTGTGAAACGACATCAGGCATGTTCGAGAACTGGTACGGGAATACTTACTTGTCCCACGCAGAGATTCTGGAACGAAGCGTCAATGCCTCGCTTATTGAAACGCGCTTCTTCTCGCCTCCAGATACTCCACGAATAGCTGCATCGCCAACGGGCGTATTCTGCACGTGTCGCAAACCGAAAATGGTTTGTGCTATGTCGGTTATGTTTTGCACGTAATGACTACGCGGGCGCCCCAGGCGATTGTGCGGTGCACGCATCTTGGCCGCAAAGCGGAGTGTTTCATTGACGGTAAGCGTGGGGAAATGTATGTCGTCTTCGGGGGAGTAGACGACATCGCCGCGGTAGTGCTTGGCCACGTATTCTGGTGTGAAAGAGTCGTAATACACTTCGCCCTCAACATGATGATACTCAGCGCGCTGATTGGTGAGCGTTTTCAGAAACGTGCTGCATCCTGAGCCTGGGCTACCCAAGACGACTGAGATTGGATGAGAAAACCATGTCCAACCTATGGCAAAAGTAAAAGAATACACACGCAGCATTTCCCCTGGGCGAATAACGCCTTCAAAGCCACTGAGGATATCGCGCAAGGGGGGGTGACGTAAGGCCCGAATCTTCTCGAGGATGACCTTGGGGTTGAAAAAAGAGCCAAATGTAGGCTGGTAGCTGGCGGCAGCCCCCAAGCCGACGACCCGGAGGTCCCTAAACATGACACCAAGCTCTCGTGATTGAATACCTCCACGGTCTCGCCTGGTGCCTCATTTAGTAATGATCGAGAAATGGGAATAGGGGTCGACGCAACGACGTACATCTTCATGATGTTCCTTAGGGTCTTCTCGAAGTCAAAGGGCCCGGTAGTAGGCACAGAGACGGTCTCTGTCGACTCTGAGAGTGCAGTTCCAGGGACGCGAGTGGCCTCAGAGAGGTGGGTGAGGGTGCGCCGAAGCTGGTTCACGCCCTCTTGGTCGAAGTAACCGACTGGAACGTGCGAACACGATGAGTTTGCATGAGGTCTTCTTTTCTGAATAATGATTGGCGAAGGAGGGTCTATGACCTGCGCGTTCTCAGGGGCAGGTGGTAGGGAGCTGACGCTCTGGTTACGGCGCGCAACTTCCTGTAAATCAGACATGGGTTATTGGTGAGAGGATCTTGGAGGGTAAAGGGACTCTATTCATTCCGGGAGCAAGAGGGGGGTATAAAAGGGAAGGTTGTTCCACTGTTACAAACTCGACGGCCAATGGTATTCGCGAAGCCGGAGGTGGACTTGCGCCTCCCTCCTTCGGCTGATACCGTAACGTAATGTCGATGATGTGGAGGTGCCGGCCCGGCGATTGTGCGGTTGCATTCCATTACTCATCGCACCTTTTCGGGAAAGTTAGGCCCGATCTATCCGTTCTGAGCATGACGGTCTCACGAGGGTCTTAGTATTCCTAGTCTGCCTACCACAAATGAAGACACGACGAAGACACATGTACATACTTCCTCGACAAATGACCTTGCCCCGCTTGCCCAGCAAGGCGACTTCCTCTTCCATGGTGCTAGTCGTAGCGCCAAAGGAGTCTGAACCTAATCCAATGCTGCTCAATCTGGCCTCCGGCCTGATCGTATGTGCTTCGTAGTCACTATATCGATCACTTCTATCTTGCGGTCGCAATTTTTTTTTCTTCTTGGAGCATGGCCGCTGCTACTAATATGCAGTCGGGTATTTTGGTTATTCTTGTATCTGAGGTGATTGACCGTGTCCTAGACGCAAATGCGTGATACACATAACTTATGGCAATCAGTCAGCGCCAAGGTTCCATTGCTAAGTTATACGGACGTCGGATTCGCATGTGGGGCTTGGGGCCCGGAGTGGCGGTTTTCATTGACTCATCGATGCCCTCCCTCGCCCGCGTCATTGCGTGTTACAGACACTGAATCGTGGCTTTCCCGCAGTGGTTTCAGTTGGCGTCATAACACAGCTATAACTGTATGAATGACTGAATACAAATATCATAATCTGCCCCTCGGTCGTTAGCACCGGCTCGGCGATAGGAAGACGAACTCCCACGGGCCGTTTAGAAACCAACCTCGGCGTTATACTAACCGTAGAGTGAGATGATGTGTAGCCGGCACCCCGTTGGATCGACCAGTCACTAGTCAGTGGTCTAAGTTAGTTTAGAACCTTCCGAATCAGGGTGTGGGCTTGCAAGCATGTGAACTCTGATCCGCGTCGCATCGTCCTACCAATGAGTAATTTCAACTATTCTTGACCTCTGCTGGGTTGGTCCTTTGTGAGCGCGCAAACAGTCAGCTGATCTTCCACCCGCCCATCACATTATAACCCAAAGAGGAGAAAACGAAAAAAAAAAAAAAACCCCAGATCAAGACAAGAGAGAGAGTGGCGCAGACTGACGGACCGAGCGCCAGTCCCGTTCCGCATAGTAGATCATCTATCTACAACAATCTAAAGCACAACGGCCGGTCTCTAACACGCGCGGTGACCTGGGAACCCTCAGACCTCGAGGCAAGAGTGTGCAGCACCGCTTCACCCACGCACGATGCCGACCGTCACACCACCGCCGTCCTGCTCGCGCCCGGCGAGCCCAAGCGCCAGCATGCAGCGCTCCCACGCCCATCGCGTGAGCTTGAGCACCTCCGCGTCTCCCAGATCCGCAGCGACGCGCAGCTCGAGCGTCGCCACGAGCGGCTGCGGCGTGCCCACGGACGGCGCGAGCTGCCAGATGTGCGGCGGCGGGAGGTGCAGGACTTGCGGATGCCGCTCGATCTGTCGACATATTCAGCAAAGGTGGGTTAAAAAGAGGAGATTGAATTTTTTTTTCTTTTACCTCGCGCATCGCACGCAGGAAGGACTCCATCCGGCCTGCCGATAGTCCGCGGGCGGGGGCGGTCTGCAGAAGCACGGCACCGATGCTCTTGCATGAGGGGTAGGAGAGGTGGAACATCGCAGTGGCCTCTGCGGCCGCGAGAAGGAGGTCGAACGTGCGATGAGAAGACCTGAAAAAGGTTGTGAAATCAGAAATGAAGAATGAAGCGGATCACGGGTGGGCGCTAGCTCGAGATGCTCACGAGGATATAATTGCAGAAGTGAGGATAAGCACAGAGGCGCTGACGGGCACGAGGGAGAACGGATTGCGCAGAAGACGGTCGAGCCGGGAGGATGGCTCAGCCGTGTGCTGGGAATACTGGAAGCGGGAAGGATCAAAAAGGGCGGATAAAGGAGGTAATTGACTCCCGGTGACTGCAACGATCAACTCAGTAACCAAAAGTCAAGGGGATGGTGACACTAACCGTTGACTAGTTTGCTGTGATTATCGAATAGCAAAGAGTTGGCGAATAGCGAAAGGAGAGTAAGGAATGGCAGAATCATGGGGAAATCGATCCTGGGAGAACAGATTCATGAGGCATTCAGCGTGATAGGCGTGTGAACCGACCCGAATGTCTCAACATCTTCATCTCCCGGATGGTGGTGGTGGCCTTCGCCCGCAGAAAGTAAAACATGCTCGACGGTCTCCTTGAACACATACACGGCGGAAAACATCAGATAGACGACCTGTGCGAATAATGCAACCGTCTCCAACCGACGGGTCCTGCAAAAACGTCAGCAGGTACCGAAAATCACGCGATATGTGCTACACACCCGAATGGCCGTCGTATTGAAGCGTTCTGCGTGGGGCGCCGGAGATATGCTGGTAAAATCTTGCTCACCGCGACGCCAATTGCGTCAAAGACGACCCAGTATCCCAGCCCCGTGCAAGCGAGCGAGCCAACGCCCTGACCGGTGATCCACAGCCACGCACCGAGCGCAAACTGCCCGAGGGAGGCGGCGATGGCATCAATAGGGAGCGGCTCGTTTTGCATATGAAAGAAAGGAGAGGTGCTAGTATCTGATCGCGGAGAGACAGGCGAGGGAGACTCGGAAGGCGCGCTCGGGAAAGCGATGGTGGAGGCACCTGTGGGTGTGGGGAACGGCGAAATGGGTGCCCACGGGGAAACCGGAGTTGGCGTGGGTTGTGACGTCAGATCCCCGCGTCCAGTTGAGCCCGGCTCTAGAAACGAGAAGAAGTTGTGCGAGAGGGAGTGTTTGTGGTGATGCCCGCGACGCGACGCGCGGGAAAGGGGCGGCTGTTCGTCGATCATGGCATGCCCATTGTGGGCAGGTGGAGGACGCGCGCCAAAGGTGAAACCTTCTCCAAGCTTTTTTTGTGGCCTCGAGAGAGTTGGTGACGCGCTGGGTATCGGCACACCTGATGCAGCAGAAGAGTCAGTGCGCGACTCTATTTCAAGCTCTTGTGTGCCATCCTCGGCGATGGCGCTATGGGGAAGCGAGCCAGGACGCGGGAAGAATATGGAGAGGTTGCGCGAATGGAGGCGGGAGTGTCGACGGGAGTGTGTGGACGCTGAAGGAGATGGCGGTGGTTCGGAATTGCTCGACGATATGTGGGTATATGAGCTGGTGCGGGTATGAACGTGAGCACGGCGGTTTTGGGGAAATTCAGGTAGCGTGGCGGAAGAGGGAAACGGGACAGCATCGGAGGCTGAAGCTGAAGAGTGAGCGTCTCGGGAAGGGAACGACATGGAAAGAGGGGAGGGTGAAGTTGGAGTGAACGGGCCAGATGAGACAGAGCGGGTACGCGGGCCTCCATGGATGTGGAGATGTGTTGGAGTGGAGAACGTCGAACGTAGAGTCGAAGAATACCCATTGGTCTGAGGAAGCTTGAAACCAGTACGAAAAGGACCCGCGGAGGTCGGCTGAGGTATATGAGAAGATGGTGACGGCGGAGAAGGGAGGGGCCCAGATGGAGATGATACGTCATGATTCCTCGCAGAGAACTCGCCCTTCTCTTCCACCCCAGGTAGATCGTCCGACTGAAGCAGTCCATTCGGCGCAATCACGAGGTTCTCGTCTTCTTCTTTGCTCGACTTTCGCCTATGCACGCTTGCCATTTCGCGTCCGGGCACTCGAACGGGCTCGATAGCTAGGCTTTTTTAAACGTTGACGTCGTGGATACACCGTGTTAAATAATGTGTGACAAAGAGTGGCTGGAGGCCCTGACTGAACTGAACTGATGGGTGCCTCTGCTCACACTTGGCCGGTATGATTGACTCAAAGTGCTCATGATCACGTGGGCTATGATTTCCCTTTCGCATTGGCTTTCGTGCTACTCTTCCTCGCTTTTCCGAATGTCTTTCCCTCGAATCCCGGTCGTGACTTCCCCTTCACACCCTTCTGCCTCTCCTTCCGCTTTTCGTTCCTACTGGCAATATTGTCCACCCGCTTCTTTTGTCTTGCCGCCATATTGGCGGTGAGTTGCTCCTTTCGCTCGGTCCTGATTTTCCACCGGCGTCAATTTCCACAAAAGAGCAGAACTAAACCAAAACCATACCAGGCCTTTCTGCTTTTTGCCTTTTCCTTCTCTTTCCGCTTGGCTGCTTTCTTTAGACGTGTCTCGTCATCGCGTACCTTGACCCCCTCCATACGAGCTTCAGCCTTTTCCCATTTCTCTCGCTCCTCAATTTGCTTGCGTTTTTCCTCCGGCAGAGCTGAGATCTTCTCTTTCCGAGAAGCGAGCTGCTGTAGGGCCTGAGACGGGTTTGAAGAGGTCTTCAATTTAATTCCACGACTCGACGACGACGAGTCAGCGATCGATGAAAATTGGACGTTCGTCAGCCGGGAGCGAGGGTCCCGCTCCGGGTGTGATGGAGCGCCACCGTCTGGGACGAGCAGCTGACTCTGGAGGCTCTGTGAGGAGATATGTCCAAAAACAATAGCCGCGACTCACTTTGGTAGGCGGTGCAGTGTCCTTAGATTTCCCTTTGCGTTCTTTCTCCTTCCTTATCTTCTCCTTCGTTTCCTTCCGCCGTCGTTCCCGCATTGCAGCGCGCTGTAGTCGGCGTTCCTCTAATAGCTCGTCCTTGCTGTTCCCCTCGCCATTGCCGCGTTTCTTGATCCGCATTGCTTCAACTTTCGCATGTAATTTGGCTCGGAGAGTCTCAATGCTCTCGGACTGCGGTAGTGGAACAATAGAAGCCGGGTCATCTTCCGGATCGTTGTCATCCATGTGGAAATCCAATTCTGAAGATATTGCTTCCCCATCCGAGTCATCAAGCGTGAGAGCCTTGTGCTTTCCCTTGCTGGTCGACGTGTGTTGGTCACCTTGAAGACCCAGCACAGTTTTATTGTTCGCTGGATCAAGCTACAACATATGGATGATCGGTATGTGACATCGGTATACAAGTAAATGGACGTACCTTTTCCCGGCGAGCTTTTTTAGACGCCTCTTTTATGGCCTGTTTCGGGGCCTGTTGCTTTTTCTTATTCTTATGGTACCTAAAGGCACCCTGCAGAACCTGTCTAAGTAAATAGGGTAATCGAGAGAGAGGAACGTACCTGTTGGTCCTCGTCATCTTGAGGGAGATAGTACTTTGCAGGAATGAGTGACAAGAGTGACTCGAATGTCTGATTGTGCTTTTCAAGCGATGCTCGTAATGTCGACATGCAGACCAAGGTCAACGAGCCCAGTCAGACTGTGACAAGCCAGTCACATATGTGACAGGAACAAGATTGGCTTTTTGTGATTACATATGGACGACGAAGAGAGCAACACAATAGCGCATTGACAGACAATTAGCACCCAGACAAAACCCCCAATGGCACCTCCACCAGTCTACCTCCCATCTCCTCTCCTCTTCTCTTTCACCCACTCCCACTCTGACGACTACAATGTCCGGCTCAGCGACCCACGAGGTCGTCGATGCTCCCCCCACGACAAATACGACTCCAAATGCTTCATCATCTTACCTCCCCGAATCCTTTCCATCCCAATCCCTTCCTAACGATCCAGTTTCCCATGATTCAGACCTGTACTCCCCCCCAACTCCCTCTGTAAAATTACTTTTTTCCCTCTTCTCCCGGCGCGACCTCTACATCATCCTGCTCCCCGCTTTCATTCTTTCCATGATTGCTGGTGGAGTAGCACCCTTCATGACCGTTGTCCTCGGAGGCGTATTTGACACATTTGCGAATTTCTCTCGCATACCATCCCCTTCTCCTAGCGACCGTGCACGGCTCAAACACGACATTGCAATCGATGCTCTCGAGCTGCTCGCCCTTGCCGCAGGCGCGCTCGCGCTGAGCAGTCTCACATCGTTTCTCTGGATCACTACTGGAGAGCGCAATGCTATGATGATACGGCAGAAGGTTTACGCTTCCGTGTCGAACCGCGAAATGTCCTGGTTTGACACAAAAATGGGTACGGAGGACGGCACGCATACAGAAGCAGATGGCCCCACAGGCGCAGGAGGACTCATGGCCAAGTTTTCGAGGTGCGTATTCTCTACGTATATTGTTGCACGGGCTTCTGACTTGCTCTCGCATCTGCCTCAGCGAAACCGAAGAAGTTCGCATGGCGTCTTCGCTCGCGAGTGGTCTCCTCATTCAGCATCTTACCACCTGCATCACTTGTCTCGTTCTCGGGTTTCTCCGATCCTGGGCTCTTACTCTCGTCATCCTCTCCGTCGTCCCGGTCATCGTGGTCCTCCAAATCATCTCGCAACGTCTAGCTGGTCCTCTTCTCGCAACCGAGCGTGTTCAACTCGGTTTGGCTGCAACTCTTGTTGAGCGCGCAGTGTCCGCGATCGCGACCGTGAAGGCTTTCAATGCAATGTCGTTCGAGCAGTCAGCGTTCTTCTCTGTCACCCAAAAGCTACAGAACGCCGCATGGCGGATGAATCGCGTGTGGGCGATTACCTCTGGGCTCAACCAATTTATCGGGATGGGGATGTTTGTCCAGGGCTTTTGGTTTGGCGCAAAGTTAGTTCGCAGCGGCGAGGTCAGGGTGGGCAACGTGATGGCGGTCTTTTGGGCTTGTCTGATCGCGACGACCAACTTTCAAATGTGCATCCCCCATCTAATTACCCTCACAAAGGGCAAGTTTGCTATGAGCGCACTTATCGCGCTCATGGAAGCTCCAACTCCCGCTTCCTCTCTTGGCAGGCGCCCCAGTGTCGCGTTGTCTCTGCATAACAAGCGCAAGGCTTCAACTTTCCGCAAAATCATGCCTTCCAAGTGCGCCGGCGAGATCAATCTACACGAAGTCACGTTTGCGTATCCCTCGCGTCCGTCCTTCCCTGCCCTCCAGGACGTTACGATCTACATTCCCCCCTCCGAGACGACGTTCATCGTTGGCGGCTCCGGTTCCGGAAAGTCCACCATCGCGCAGCTCCTTCTTCGCATGTACCATATACAAGAAGGGACAATCTCGTTGGACGACCAGGATGTCGAGTACCTCGATACGAATTGGACGCGGCAGCAAATTGGCGCTGTTTCTCAGAGCGCGATCCTTTTTGACATGACTGTTCACGACAACGTCGCGATGGGCCTCGCCGGACCAGGAAATACCCGGAGGCCGCAGGAGGCGACGCGCGAGGAGGTCATTCAGGCGTGTCGGACAGCTCTGTTACACCGCTTTATCGAGGAATTGCCAGATGGGTACGATACACAACTCGGGAATGGCGGTACGAGTCTTTCCGGAGGTCAACGGCAACGGCTGGCCCTTGCGCGCGCAATCTTGCGGAATCCCACGGTCCTTATTCTCGGTGAGTTACAGTCTGTCGTTTTCGATACCGTTTCCTAATACTAGTACAGACGAAGCAACGTCTGCGCTGGACGCGACTTCCCGCGTTCTCGTTTTCGAGGCTATAAAACACTGGCGTCGAAACAAGACAACAATCGTGATTACTCACGATCTCTCCCAAATTTCACAAACCGACTTTGTGTATGTCCTCAAGGACGGCCGAGTTGCGGAAGGTGGCTATCACGAGGATCTCGAAATAGGTGGCGGCGAATTTCAGCGGTTGTCCACGATACAAGCGGAAGCTGGTGGCATCGCAGCGAAAGACGAAGACACATGGTCGGTCACAGCGGCTCGCCGCCATATCGAGGACGCAGAGAAAATACTCGACTCACAGAACGGAGGCTCGCCAAGCGTGGCGGCTGTCAGGCGTGAGAGCATGGCAATTCACCCAGTCACTCTTAGTAGCTGGATGTTTGAGGCCGTCACGGACCTTACTCGCACAGCTGCAGGACGCCTACCCTCTACCATGGTTGCCGAGCGTGAGACAACTCGCCTCAGTCGTTATGTACCTATGGAGGCATTCACCGGCGACCTCCCTCCCGTACCTCGCCAACGCCGTCCGTCAACACTTGCCATCGACATTCCCCTTCCCTCTCCAGTGGTCACCACAACCTCACGTCGTCTCTCGCTTCAATTCTCCCCTACGTCTCCGGTTTACACCCTTGGCCTTTCTGGCTCTACGCTCCATGAGGACTCGGACAGTGAGGACGAGAAGCAGGCGCTGAATCGTGGGGCTACCGCAGCATCGCGCCGACGGCCCAACGACAGTATATCGAGTAAACGTGAGCGCAAGCGCTGGGACAACATCAGTGTTCAGCTCGCAAGAAGCACGACCGTGAATACAGTTGCCGTCGAACAACCTCACGCATCCGATGCGCCGCAAGAGTCCCTTATTTCCGTTATCCGTGACGCCTACCCTACGATACCGTACAAGCCACTCATCGTCCTCGGCATTGTGTTCGCGATGATCAGCGGGGCCATCACACCTCTCTTCTCGTATGTGCTCTCCCGACTACTCTTCGAGGTGTCACAGGGTGCGCAAGACGTATCGGTCATCAACACGTTTGGTGGGGTCGTTCTCGCCGTCGCGATTGCGGACGGTCTTTTCGTCGGGCTCAAGTTTCTCGTCTTTGAGACAGCTGCAGCACTCTGGGTGGCCCGTCTGCGCACGATCTGCTATCGCCTTGTCCTTGCGCAAGACAAAAAGTGGTTCGACCGCAGCGAGAACGCGGCAGTGAAGCTGTGCCAGATCCTCACGCGCGACGGCGACGACGCACGCTCTCTCATCGCAACCGTGTTGTCCCAGGCCGTCGTTGTTGTTAGCATGCTCGCCGTCGGTCTGATCTGGGCGCTTGTGCGCGGATGGCAGCTCACACTCGTTGGGTTCGCAATTGCACCCGTGTTTATCGTGACCATGATTGTACAGTCGCGTTTGGTCGCCAAGTGTGAGTTACGGAATAAGCGCGCGCGAGAGGACGTGGCTAAAGGTTATTACGATGTAAGTTGGCCGTCCACTTTGTTTGCGACGCGGCGGCTTATCGACTAATTTACTCTGCAGACTATTATCAATATTCGCGGCATCCGGGCCATGGGTTTCGAAGGCGTCTTCCGGGAGCGATTCAACGATTCCGCGGAGCACGCCCTGCACACGGGTGTGCGGGGTGCCTTCGTGGAAGGGTGTACTTATGGTGTCGCAAGTTCGCTTATCTACCTTTCTGAGGCTTTACTCTTCTATGCTGGCGCGGTTCTGGTGTCGCAAGGCACCTACACATACTTGCAGATGGTCCAAGTCCTCAATCTGGTCGTCTTTACCGTCAGCATTGGGTCACAGCTCATGGCCTTTAGTACGTTATTATCTTCATGTCGCCACAGTGAGTTGTAGCTGATGGTCTCGTCTACAGCTCATCGTATTGCAAAGTCCGTGCAGGCAACACGAGACTTCAATCGTCTAGTTAGGCTGAGCACTGATACGGACGAATCCCATGGATCATCCTGCCCTCCGATCGCCGGTACTATCTCGTTTGACAATGTCTCATTCTCCTACCCAGAGCGACCCGATGCTCCGGTCCTTCGGAACCTTTCGCTTGACATCCGTGAAGGCGAATCCGTTGCGATCGTCGGGTCATCAGGTTCCGGAAAGTCTACTCTGGCATATCTATTACAACGGCTATACGAGCCCACGGCCGGCACCATCACCGTCGGGCCGTGGTCGCTCCATGGCATGGACACGCGACACCTGCGCAACCACATTTCGGTCGTCAGCCAGAACCCGCACCTCTTCGACGCGACCGTGAGCGAGAACATCGCGTACGGGACGGACGGGCTCCCGCAGTCGGACATCCAGCGCGCGGCACTCGTCGCGAACGTGCACGAGTTTGTCGAGGGCCTGCCGCAGGGATACGACACGCTCGTCGGGGAGAATGCGGCGCTCATCTCCGGCGGGCAGGCGCAGCGCCTGCAGATCGCGCGGGCGCTCGTGCGGCCGGCCAACGTGCTCATATTGGACGAGTGCACGAGCGCGCTCGACGGCGCGAACCAGGCCGCGGTGCTAGCGACCGTGCTCGGCGCCAAGGCGGGCCGCACGACGATCATGATCACGCACAAGCTGCCTGTCATGCGCATGTGCGACCGGATCGTCGTCGTGCATGAAGGCAGGATCGCGGAGCAGGGCACGTACGACCAGCTCGTCGCTCGCAGAGGCGTGTTTGCGCAGCTCGCAAGTGGCGGGGAATGGTCGGGCGAGTGATCTTCATACCTTTTCTTTCTTATTGCGAATGGCTTCGACCTGGGGTAGTACTGAAGCACAACTAACCGAACTGTATTCTTCACCCTTCGATATTCACTCCTTGTGTTCACTTATTCCTTTCCCCATTGTATTTTCTCGACACCACACGTAACACTTTGTATCGCTCATCCACTATACCGCGACACACCCATCGAATACTCAAGTACTTAACAATGAATGGAACGATTTGAATGACTTTGACTGCGGCCGATTTGTCCACTTGAGTAAGCCCAATTGGTGTGACTAGCATTGGAGGGAAAGCAACATTAATTGAAGACATTGCGCCGGTGACCAGAATGTCCTCCCCCGACCAAGTCGTCGTGTCCAGCGAACCAACAGAAATTTGACAACACGTGACCTAGACATACCATATAGCTGCCCAAGTTAACGTTAACGCGCGTTCGAATACCACACATTTTCGTCGTCTTGATACACTCGCGCTCACAACCGCACCACGACTGGGCTTTGAAACGGAGCGATACTTTCTTCCTTTAACCAAAATAACTATGGATCCGGGAGTCGCGAACAGGTGCAAGTATCATACCGGTTCTTTGGAACTTCGAAAGTAGGTCCCTCGTCGGGACCAGAGTTTTTCCGTGAAAAGTCCGATGTAGGCAGAATGGTGTACAGTGACAGATACACCGGGTCTGGTGACGCATGGGCCTCACTCCGTTGCTCATATCAGATTGAAGACAGGCTGAACGCCTTATCGGAGGATGTCCGCTCACGGATCCAGTCCCGACTATTCAGCCTGGAAGGGGGAAGGCGATGAGACGTTAGACTCGCGATAACACACTGAGTGGGCCCCTTACAGGGCGACCATAGAGTTTACACAGCCTATGGGACAATGTTAGTTGAGCATTTCTACTGAGGTCGTTGTAAGCGTACACTGACCCATCACCCAACAGAATGCCAGCCAAATCATAGAAGAGGGTGAAACCACGTGCTGGTAATGATTCATAAAATAAGAAAATCTCAAATGGGAAAGATTAAGACCGAAATTTCTTACGTTGACGATCGTGGCGGTACCAAGGAGGCTGCTTCTATCAGTCTGGGGTCGTCGATAAACGTAGACGAGGGCGTCAAAAAAAAAAAACGTAGACGAGGGACTCACCTCGTCAGCAAACTTGAATTGATACTGTAAGCCATCAGAGTCATGACCATGGAATCAGTTCTGTGCATAAATGTCAGCCAGGTCTACGGCATGAACGTCAAAAGGACGAGCTTGCTTGCGAATCCGGTCCTCCTGCGGTAGAGAGACTAGCACATCGACGCGGCGATTAACAGCTCCCCCACCGCGACTGCGCCAATTCCTAAGCACGAAATCCACTATCGAGTGTTAGCGTGGGCAAATGTGGTTCAAGTCGAAACATACCAGTATGGAATTGAACCTGGAGAATCGATTTATAGTGAAACTAAGGATGCTTTGAAGTTATTTGATACACCCAAGGAGGAACTATACGTACTTTTTTGCTACTGACACTAGCACGCGAAGTTTGCAACTGATTCACGGACAAAACAGTGACCAGAAAGTGGGAGACTCACGCATTCCGAGGGCTACAAAGACGAGACGTATGGATGTACCCCCCCAGGGGATAACAAGAGCACTCACATAAGGAAATGACAACTAATACCACCTGCGAAACCACATTCAGAGGTGCGTCGGTAAGTAAAATACGATAGCGATAACTTACGATGACGTTCGGGGAGATAATACTCTGGCTCACTGGTGGAAACCAAATTGTGGCCTAGAAGTGCAGTAAACGACAAAGCAAACTCACCTATGTAAACTTGTCTTGCGTAAAAGCTTCGCTTCATTATACATATAGCAAGTGAGAGACAGTGTACGAACAACGAACATCTGCAAGGCAGCGCCGATGACTGCCTACAGTGATCATTAGTAAGTACATGGTAGATTACCGAGTGCACAACGTACTTCAATTGTGAGCCGAACCTACATGGGGACCATGGTGTAAGTGTTTATGGAGATAAGGTGTCCCCAGTGTTTGCGTACGCTCAAGGCCCTGAAGAATAGATCAGAAATGGCCTAGCCGCTCCAAAGTGGGTCGACTCACCACAAAATATGGTCCAGACTTTCGACATCGCCAAAATTCAGGACCAGTTACCTACGATAATGAACATATGGAGGACAGTGTGCGTATTACTGTCTCACCAGTAGATCGTATAAGCGCTGAGAATCGTAGCTATGGCATTCATAACTCTGACGAAAATACTTGAACGAGCCGGGATGTGAGCAACACATGCCTAAACTATGCACGCTATGGATATGATGAAGAGCTTGAGTGCCTTTGGGTCTCTCTTCCGATAATGCCTGGGACTGGTCAGTTTGTTGCATCAGGAGACAAGGACCAAGACAGGGACTAATTACCAGAAGTATATCCATCTACGACAAAAGAGTAAAATTCGCCAGCTTGAAGTCAGCGCGGAATGGGAAAACGCGTTCACTCGAACTTACATCTGTAAAATTGTCAAATCGTAGAGCCTACAAGTTTAATAGCTCAAGAGAAGTGCCGGTAAGGAAAGGGAAAGGGGGCATTCACGTAGTACTGATAAGCTGCCCGATGAAAGCTATTCCCAAGGATTTGCGGATGTCAGCGACAGCAGAGCCAGGCATGGGTGCAATCAAGGTAGGTCGTGTTGCCGGGGTATATAAGCTCCCAACTCCCGGAATAAGTTTGATCGCAGCCAGGCAGAGAGGGTTGAAAAAGAAAGAAGGGGGCGGGGGAAGGCACCGCGCAAACGAATAGAGGACATGGTACAAATTAAAATGTGTGCGACCACTTAGGTACAGTTCTTGGAAGAAGTAGGAGAAGCCCTCACGTACTGAACTATAATTATTGACGCTGATCAGACGGCCAATGGAATATAGGTGCCGAGTTAGTGGTTCTGGCCTCAGTTCAGATCAGGTTTTCCTGCCCGATGAGTACTCGATGGCAAGGGCCACCTCAGTAGGGATCAGGGGGCAACTGAATCCAGGGGTGTCCGTGACTTTTGGACCGTGGCCTGACCCGGATCCATAAAAATCTAGTCTACTAAGTGTCATCGGTAGCCTCGACGGCAGGTGGGGCAAAGTATAGAGCTATGCACCAAATTCTTAGTAGGAATGAAATTTCAGCGCATGCTATACTTCATGTCTGCATCTTGGTCTTCATCCCGAAATAGTTGAGAAATAGGTTCAATCCGTGACGCTCGTTCCCATTTTTTAGACAACCCAATGCTCAACAGGTTCTGGACCTTTGGTCAGTTGGAGACATGCCAAGTACCTTGGTTTGCGGAGCTCGTGGTTTTCAATTTGAATATATCGTGCACGACGTCGTGAGCATCTATGTACGCTATCTGCTACCCGTTTTTGGACTGGTATTGTCTTTTGTTTTCTTCTTTTTTTTTTTTGGAGTCTGGACCTTCGGGGTCTGCCGAGCTCTGACCGAAACACAGGAAGAATGCAGAAGAATGCAGGGTGTCACCGAGAATGGACAGGGGAACCAACATAATGAAGCACAGGGCGACGTGCATAGCGTGCGACTCTGTTTGCTGGACCCTGAAAAATGTACGGTTTCACAGGAAAGGGCCCGAGAAGGGGTAGGAGTATCAGCGCGGTGACCTAGAAATGGCAGGGGCGATGGATAGAGTGGGCCCGGGCACCAACAGCACGAACGATTAATTGATCACGGTGTAGCGATCCTGTGCCCGAGAGACTAGAGAATCGAGGGCATAGGATGCCATTGCGTTATGAGATTCTTAAGAGTTTGGAAGGCCTTTTTTTCTTCGTCCGTCTACTGCCATTCTGTCTCTTTCTTGGTAAGTTTGTTGAGTGGTTTGGCATGGGTGGTGCTTGGCCTCTGGAAATGGGGTCGCGCTACAAGGTAGACCGGCGTGGCTACGCGAACAGCGTGGCAAGGTGCGCCGTCCTTGGCTAGGTGTATGCACCTCGTGCCAGTCTCGAAACACCATGAGATGCATAAATAGAGAAACGAATGCGCCATCCCCTTCGCCAATTGTCGAATACTAGCATTGGAGGGACGGCCCACTGGAGGACCATCGTTTACGATGCGTCGATTTCGTTCTGCCAGTACGTTTGGTGTAAACGCTGGCAAGCCCGTTGTACTTCTTCAATTTGCCCTCGATTGACGCTTTATGAAAGTAGATTGCTACAGCTGTAGCACAACTCATTGTGCGAATAGGTGTTTGACCCTCTTGTTGTCTCACGGAATCGACGGACCGTCTTCCACTCCAAACTGGACGCACAAACACCACGTCAAACCGACGTTGTGTTTTGTGCGTCCAGCTTTCCCACCCTCGTCCTTAAGAAACTAGCCACGATCCAGGGCTGGTATCACCAGGCGGGTGTATTCCAACTCGAATTTGGC
Source organism: Lactarius vividus (assembly GCA_021527035.1). Classification (NCBI taxonomy): domain Eukaryota; kingdom Fungi; phylum Basidiomycota; class Agaricomycetes; order Russulales; family Russulaceae; genus Lactarius; species Lactarius vividus. Next base: position 294,360 of record JAKELG010000007.1, on the reverse strand, counting down.
GCTGGGGGTGCGACCGAGATCAGGTGACCAGATGGCCACCGCTGTGCCGGATCGATTCTAGATCAGAGTAAACCAAGATGACATCGTTTCGGCCACTTCAAAAGGCGATCCTATCCAAAGAACAACTTGAAGCGTTCCAGACTTCTAGCACATATGCCTCGATAACGTCCTACGTCGAAGCGCTCAATAACGCAGTCGTCGGCGTAAAGCTGACCGACGAATGCGTGGCGTCTCAGGTACACCGACTCGCCTATTCCATCCATTTCTATACGACACCCTCTAACCAGACCCATTAGGGAATCACAGCTCTACTGGAAGTGCTGGATCGCGTAGAAGCACTGGCGAGAGAGACGCCACCTGTAGACAATGCCACGTCGAGGTTCGGGAATCCCGCATTCAAGACGTTCTATGACAAGGTGCAGCAGGTGCGTGCGGGCAGGCCGCCTTCTGTGTTTCGTGCTGATGGTGCATCCAAAGGCTGCCCCGCAGCTGCACGAGTCGCTGCCTGCCTTTCCCTCCGAGGCCATCCCCGAAGTGTCGGGGTATTTCGTCGAGTCGTGGGGGAATCGGACGCGCGTCGACTATGGGAGCGGAATGGAACTCAACTTCCTTTGCTGGCTGTGTGTCCTTTTTTTTTTTTTTTCACTCCTTATTTCTCTTACGTCTTGATGTGTTGCGCGTAGACTCTGTCTCGAACGGTTGGGGGTCGTGCATGAGAGCGATCACGTAGCGTTGGTGATCAGGGTGTTTTGGAGGTTAGCTCCCTTCCTTCTGGTCCCGCCGTTCTCGAACACTGATATAAATAGATACGTCCAGGTGATGCGTACTCTGCAGTCTACATACTGGCTCGAGCCTGCCGGTTCGCACGGGGTGTGGGGTTTGGACGATTACCATTTCCTGCCGTTTTTGTTTGGGTCGGCGCAACTGCGAGGTGCGTATTAATAGCACCTAGCTTAAAATTGGGTCCCCGATGCGTTCTCTCTAGACCACAGGTACCTGAAGCCAAAATCGATCCACGACAACGAAGTCGTCGAAGAATTCTCTAAGGATTACATTTACTTTGCGTGTATACGGTTTATCAACTCGGTAACGTATTTAACGTGTTTTCTACGGTTTTAACTGCGGCTTATATGTGCTTAGGTTAAGACCGCGTCGTTGCGGTGGCACTCACCGATGCTGGATGATATTTCGGCGGTACGCCTGTTCTATTGTGACTGTTGGAAATGTGGCCGAATTAGGAAACCTCTCAGGTAAAGACGTGGGACAAAGTCAACCAAGGGATGATAAAGATGTATCACGCAGAAGTGTTGGGAAAATTGCCCGTGATCCAACACTTCCTGTTTGGATCGATTATGCCTTACGAAGGGCCGGTCGTGCCGATTCCTGCCGGTCACCAGGATGATGGGCACGGACACTCACATGGTAATGCATCAGACGCGCACGCTGGTTGGCATGATCCCTGCGGCATTCCTGTTCCGTCGGCGTTCGCAGCCGCGGCCGAGGAACAGAAGCGTGGAGGAACGAGACTTGGAGGACCTGGGATTCGACCAGTTCCTTTTGACTAGCTTATGTCTTTCCAGTGAAGTTTGTATGTAGTATTGTGCACAATAAGACGGTAAACGATACTTGTTGTGATGGTACGACAATCGAGACTTTCGAGTGGAAAATCGCCGAGAGTGGAAAATCACGTCGGAAGTTGCCGTTGCAGCTTCGTTTTTGCCTTGCTCCGTTAGTTTCTGTCACCATCTTCCTTCCGCCTTCCACGGCATCAACGACGAAGGGCAACTACGAGGCTCAGCCAACACTGGCGACGGCGGCCAAGCCTTTCCCCTTGACTTTTCCAATCTTACTTTAGCTCAAGTCGTTTTTGCACTTCATAATCCCCCCACCTGCCATGAAGAGGCAGTCAACTATCCACCACCAGCGACTCGAAGCCGTGAACGACCTCGTCACCCTCTCCCCCCTCTCGGACGACACAATTGTCTCGTGTATTCGTGAAAGATTCCTCTCTGACACCGTTTACACTGGCATTAGCAAATCCGCACTCGTCGCTGTGAACCCACATAAATTCGTGCCCAGCAATGCCGACTCTGTCCTTCACAAGTATGCCGCCGAGTATCGTAGCACGTCTGAGGACAAGGAGTCCCTCCCCCCACATATATTCCAGCTTGCCAACAACGCGTATTACCACATGCGGCGAACGACCCAAGACCAGACCATTATTCTCAAGTGAGTCCCCCGTCCACTTCTAGCAAGACGCAACTTTGATGTGACGTTTGACAGCGGCGAGACGGGAAGCGGAAAGTCTGAGAACCGCAGGCTTGCCATCAAAACGCTGTTGGAATTGAGCGTCAGCAATCCCGGTAAAAAGGGATCTAAGCTCGCGCACCAAGTCCCTGCTGCCGAGTTCGTGCTTGAATCTTTTGGGAATGCCCGCACGCTCTTCAACGCGAATGCGTCACGTTTTGGGAAATACACCGAACTCCAATTCACCGAGCGCGGACGCTTATGTGGTGTCAAGACCCTCGACTATTATCTCGAGCGCAACCGCGTCGCAGGTGCTCCTTCCGGCGAGCGCAATTTTCACATCTTCTATTACCTTTTCGCTGGCGCCTCGGCGGAGGAGCGTCAGCACATGCAACTCATAGACAAGACCACGTTCCGGTATCTTGGCCAGCGTGGGACACCCGGCCGGCAAAACATGCGCGATGATGACGCCCAACGTTTTGAACAGCTCAAAGCGGCTCTCAAGAACGTCGGGTTCTCCAAGCGTCACGTCGCGCAGACTTGCCAGTTGATCGCAGCTATTCTCCATCTTGGCAACCTTGAATTTGCGATTGATCGCGGTCGTGATGTCGATGCCGCCGTCGTTCGCAACCAGGATACCTTGGCCTTGGTCGCTGACTTCCTAGGTGTCACCCCTTCGGCTCTGGAGACGGCGCTCTCATACAAAACCAAACTCGTCAAGAAAGAACTCTGTACGGTCTTCCTCGACCCAGATGGTGCGGCTGACAACCGCGACGATCTGGCCAAGACGCTCTATTCTCTACTCTTTTCATGGCTTAATGAGCACGTCAACGAACGCCTCTGTCGCGACGATTTTGTGACCTTTATCGGCCTTTTCGATCTTCCTGGATCACAGAACCTCACTTCTCGCCCCAACTCTCTTGACCAGTTCTGCATCAATTTTGCCAACGAACGCCTCCAAAACTTTGTTCAAAGGAAGCTCTTCGAGAGCCATGTCGCGGAGTACAACAGCGAGGGCATCGCTCGCTACGTGCCACAAGTACCCTATTTTGATAATTCGGAATGTCTGCGACTCCTGCAGAACCAACCCGGTGGTCTCCTCCACATAATGGATGACCAAGCACGACGCGCGCCGAAAAAGACAGATCACACCATGGTCGAAGCGTTTGGCAAACGCTGGGCTAATCACTCGTCCTTCAAGGTTGGCTCTGTAGACCGTTCGGGCTTCCCTACTTTCACAATCAGCCACTTCAACGGACCTGTCACCTACTCATCTGAAGGCTTCCTCGAACGAAACCTCGACGCACTTAACCCCGACTTTGTTTCTTTACTTCGCGGTAGTACCCAAGCTGCCGATGCAGGAGAGGGTTCGGGCTCCAACAATCCATTCGTGCGCGGCCTGTTCTCAGGTAAAGCGATCGCCACCCAAATGCACCCGCGCAACGAGGACACGATTGTGGCCGCGCAGCAGCCTGTCAAGCCCATGCGGGCACCTTCCACTCGACGCAAGAACACAGTCAGACGAGCTCCTGCTCTCGGTGATGTCGAGGAGAAGGATCGTGACGATGACGACGCGGCCCCCACTACGCTGAACGGTTCCAGCCCTTGCGTCGCGGGAGAATTCCGCAGCGCGCTTGACACACTGTTCGAGACTCTAGAGGAAACGCAGACGTGGTATGTGTTCTGCGTGAACCCGAATGACTCGCAACTGCCAAATCAGTTGGAAGGTCGTTCGGTCAAAGGCCAGATCCGTAGCTTGGGATTGACAGAGATCGCGCGGCGGTGCGCAAACGTGTTTGAGGTTGGCATGACGCCACGCGAGTTCTGCGACCGGTATCGGGAGAAACTTGCCGAGGTAGGGATTACGGACGGCGAGTCACGGGAGCAGATCGAGCGAGCCAAGGCGGCATTGGGCTTCGAGAACAACGATTTGGTTGTTGGCCAGTACAAGGCATGTCTTTTTTTATGTTGCTATCTGCGACGACACCTAATGTTTACCTCTGTGAACCCAAGGTCTTCCTGTCCCATGCTGCTTTCCACACCCTTGAGGACCACCTGCGTTCTAAAGACACCGAAGAGATCAAGCGTAACCGTATACGAGAAGCTGAAGTCGAGGCGGGGCTTGATCCACGAGGCCTGTCTGATCCGTACGCGCCATATCGAGGTCAAGAGAGCGAGCAGGATCCCCAATCACCTTATACTGGCCAGGGCGACGCTTTCAATCAGTCTAGCCAGGCTCTTCCGCTCGTTGCCAATGCTTCACCTTTCCAGCGCGCTGACATGTACAATGACTACGACGAGCGGCAGTCGCTTCGTAGCGAGGAGTTCGACGGACGGAGCAGGCTGACGAGCAATCGCGACGATACGATGTCGATTGGGACCGAGTCATACGCGCCCTCGCGTAACATGTTCCAGAACGTGGACAAGAAAGCGCTGCTCGAGAAAGAGGCACTCCCAGGAGAAATTCATGACGGAGAAACAGCCGAAATTATCAAGGAGACCTCCGCGCGTCGCCGATGGGTCGCAATTTGCTGGTTGCTCACGTGGTGGGTGCCAACGCCATTCTTACGATGGTTCGGACGCATGAAGCGCTTGGACGTTCAGCAAGCATGGCGCGAAAAGCTCGCGCTGAACATGATTATCTGGCTCTTCTGTGCCTGCGCGGTGTTCGTCATCGCCGTGTTGGGCAACTTGATCTGCCCCACGGAGCACGTTTTCTCAACGAGCGAGCTGGCGTCGCACAGCGTGGAGAATAGCCCAAATAACGTTTACGTGGCTATTCGTGGAGAAGTGTTCGACCTAACGCAGGTCGCTCGGACGCACCTACGGATTGTACCCGTCGTCTCAGAGAAGTCGATCTTGAAATATGGGGGCACCATCGCGGACGATCTTTTCCCCGTCCAGGTGAATTACTCAATGGTGCACTGTCCTCTTCGCTTTGCTGATAATTGCGCAGGTGAGCGCGCTCTGCAACGGCGTTGATGGGAGCGTCAGCCCATACGTGATCCTCAACTTCGACAATAACACCGACACGAACTCCCAGTACCATGACTTCCGCGTCTTTACCAACGATTCACGGCCTGACTGGTACTTTGAGAGTATGACAATCATGCGCTGGAACAACCGCAGGGGATTTATCGGTTACACGCCAAAGGAAATCCGCAACATGGCTAATTCCGGACGATCTGTCGGTGTTTACAGGGGACTGGTTTACGACGTTACGAATTATCTTCAGTTCCCGCCAGCTACAAGGGCACCATACGGTCAACAAGCTCCTCAGGTCAACGTAAATTTCATGGATGGCAATGTTCTCGATATCTTCAAGTACAACTCCGGTCATGATATCAGCAAGGCGCTGGATAACCTCAACATTGACTCGAACGTCCTCTCGGCCCAGAAAGTGTGTCTCCGGAATTTGTTCACGATTGGCAAGGTGGACAATCGCAACTCGCCACAATGCTTGTTCTCGACGTACATCCTGCTTGCCCTATCAGTTCTCATGGTCAGCGTGATCGGCTTCAAATTCTTGGCCTCCGTCAACTTCAGCTCACCGCGTGCACCCGAGGATCATGACAAATTTGTAATCTGCCAGGTCCCGTGTTATACAGAGGGCGACTCATCTCTCAGGCGGACCATCGACTCGCTCGCGCAGCTGAAATACGACGACAAGCGTAAGCTGCTCGTCGTCATCTGTGACGGTATGATCGTCGGATCCGGAAACGACAAACCCACGCCACGGATCGTGCTGGACATTTTGGGTGCAGATCCTAACCAGGATCCCGAGCCGTTAAGTTTCCAGTCGCTGGGCGAAGGCGCGAAACAACATAACATGGGCAAGGTATACTCTGGGCTATATGAAACGAATGGCCACGTCGTGCCATACATGGTCCTCGTGAAGGTTGGCAAACCGACTGAGCGCTCGCGGCCTGGGAATCGCGGCAAGAGAGATTCGCAAATCATGCTCATGAACTTCCTGAACAAGGTAAGCTGGGCTTGTTACTCATACCGCAACTGGTTTCAATCATAGCCTACCTAGGTTCACTTCAATGCTCCGATGAGTCCAATGGAACTAGAGATGTACCACCAGATCAAAAATGTCATCGGTGTCAACCCCTCTTTCTACGAGTATCTGTTTACCGTGGACGCCGATACCACGGTGGACCCAATGTCCGTCAACCGGCTGATTTCTGCGTAAGTCTTACTAGAATTCTGATGTGGCTTGCTCTCTAATTGCTGGGTAGAATGATTCACGATAAGAAACTCATCGCTGTTTGTGGTGAGACTGGACTGGCTAACGCCAAACAGTCGATCATCACCATGATGCAGGTATACGAGTACTTCATCTCACATCACCTGGCCAAGGCATTTGAGAGTTTGTTCGGATCCGTCACCTGTCTTCCCGGATGTTTCTCGCTCTATCGTCTACGCACGCCCGACACCCACAAACCTCTACTCGTCGCCAACCAACTGGTAATAGATTATGCCGAAAACCGGGTCGACACGCTGCATATGAAGAATCTTCTGCACCTAGGTGAAGATCGATACTTGACTACACTGCTCCTCAAGCACTTCTCGAACTTCAAGACTCAGTTCGTTCGTGACGCGCATGCCTACACTGTCGCGCCGGACGATTGGAAGGTGCTACTTTCGCAACGTCGTCGCTGGATCAACTCCACGGTACACAACCTCGGCGAGTTGATATTCCTTGACAGGCTCTGTGGCTTCTGCTGTTTCTCCATGCGCTTCATCGTCATGATCGACCTCTTGTCCACCATTATCCAACCTGTCTCGGTTGCATATGTACGTATAGTTTTTCCTCGTTATTCTCCTAATGTGCTCAACCTTTCTCAGATCGTCTATCTGGTCGTTCTGACGGCTGGCGAGCACAAGGCCATTCCTACTCTGTCCTTGATATTGATCGCAGCCGTGTACGGTCTCCAAGCTTTGGTCTTTATCCTCCGCCGCAAATGGGATATGGTTGGCTGGATGATATTCTACATAATCGCAATACCCGCATTCTCATTCCTCCTTCCCCTGTACTCGTTCTGGAGGATGGACGATTTCTCATGGGGTCAGACACGTATTGTCATGGGTGAGGCCGGTAAGAAGATGATCGTCCACGTATGTACTCCACTTTTTCGATGACCCAAGTGTCCGTGGCTTACCTTGGACTCATAGGATGAAGGCAAATTCGACCCACGTTCGATCCCGTTGAAGTCATGGAATGACTATGTGAGTCAGATATTCTATTTTAATTTCTACTTTTGTCCAACAACACATTCTCTAGGAAAACGAGCTATGGGATAAGGGGTCGAACCACAGCATAGGATCGTGGGTTCCCCCAACGAAGCTGAAGAACGAAGGCTATCCAGAATCACGTACCTCAGTTTATGGTCGGGAGACATACTACGAGCCCAACTACCCCCGTAGCTTCTCGCCGTCTCCATCGCAACTCGGCAACGGTGCCTATGCCTCCCCACCTGGATATCAGTCCGGACGGAACACCCCCAATGGCGGCTATGGCTATCAACAGACAGATGGAGGTCAAACTTATCATCAAACGTCGTTCTCGCGACCACCGACGAACTACCTCGATGTTGCAATACCCACTTCACGATCTGACGCCGCGGGCGAATTCGGTGCGACTGGGCCATCGGATGCGGACATCGATCGGGCAGTGCAGGCACTTTTGCGCGACGCTGACCTCAACTCTATCACGAAGCGCGAGATTCGACGGAAACTGGAGGAGCAGTTCGGTGTGGACCTATCTTCGCGGAAGACTACCATCAACGCCGCGATTGACCGAGGTCTTCTCGGTCACGCATAGATATGATACTTTTTTTCTTTGACGGACTTTATAAGCCTCGGACTTTTGAGCTCGCCCAGCATAACACTCCTTTTCGAGCTACCCACATTCAGACTTTTTCTTGTCAGGACTTCTCCAACCTCGCACGACTAATCTCGGACTATGCATCACATTTTGTGCTCTGATAATCGCATCGCATATATCCTGAATATAAATTACCATTAAGTACGAAACGGGTCCAGATCCGCGAACTGTTAATCCCATACACGTAGCATTGCGGAGACACCACTCAGGCTCGTGCCAGTGTAAATATAAAAATAGAATTGCGTTTGCCTTCCGTACTAAATTTTATACATGACGACATAATATAATACCACAATCTCAACAGAGGTCGAGTTCACGGTGGCCCCAGGTATAATCGATCGCGACCAAACTGGAAATTTTCTACAGGTCCAATACTAAGTCCTGTTAAGGTGTTTTGCACAAACGTAGGGGGGAAAATGTATATTGTGTCACTGCCGCAGATGGGGTTCACGTCCGCTGGAAGCTCGCGACAGCCTCTGCGAGTTGGCGGAGGAGCTGCTCGATTGTTTCGACGCGAGTGTGCACGTTATTCAGTCGATCTTCGAGCGAAATGAGTCGCTGCTCCGTCGAAAAGGTCTTGTCGTCGGCGTCCTTCGGAGCCTGGCAGCGAATCAGGTGGTGTTCCTCAGTATGCTTGCCGGAGCTGCGCATCAACTCAGGACACGCGTCGCTTCCTTCGCACGCCTCACATAGGAAAAGATCGTCTGATAAAGACTTCAGCAACAGCATCTAAATACGTTAATGAGAGCCGACCTTCGCATTTGACGCAATACCAGCACGGGAAGGACAGAGGTCCGTTGCACTTGCCACATGTGGGTAGGTCGCTGTCCTGTGCCTGTGCCCGTGCCTGCCCTTCACTTTGTAGGGTCTCTTGCCGTTCTTGGGACGTATCCTCGACACCTTCGGCTCCGCTCTTCGTATCGTCCGGAGTATCAGGACCATTCTCTGGTTTGTCGTCTTTGGGTGGTGTTTCAGAGGGGACATCCTCAGGACTTGACGCGGCCTCGACTCCGCTCTTCGTATCCTCCAGAGCATCAAGACCATTCTCTGGTTTGTCGTCTTTGGGTGGCGATTCAGAGGAGACGCCCTCAGGACTCAACGCGGGCTCGGCTTCCGGAACGGTCTTTCCCTCTTCACCTTTATCTTGCGCTTGTTGAGAGGCCTCCGCGATCTTCCTACAAAACTTGTCTGCTTTGGTGAATGCATTCTGTGCCGCGGTCAATGCGCGGCCGTGCTGACGTGTCAACACCGTGGTGCGGGCTTTGACGAGCCTGTGATGCGGTTCATGTGGAGCAGTAATGTCTTGGCGACGGGTTATGCGCGCGGCCACACACGCCGGCGCACAGCAGAGATCTAAACTGTTGTGAGCCTTGGTGTCCTCAAAGACACAATCAATACAGAACAGCCGAGGTCCGCCAATGATGCCTCTGCACCAATCGCACCTTGCGTTCCTGCAGTTTGCATTAGAGAGGGCCCCAGAGCGTGACAAGATTCAAAACTCACTCGTGTACCCATGTATAGGCCCGTATGTGGTCAATCCTCGAAGTATAAAAGCACGCATCCGCAGGTGTCAGCCGCTGTACAACCGCACAGCACCGTTCGGACTCTTCGTCGCTGGTCGGTTCTCCAAAGTAGCAGTAGCGGATGACCAAGGAGAGTACCGCCTTCCGGTCATCACGACGTTGGGCAAAGTAAGACCATGACCAGCGTTCCCGACGTACGTCGTTCCGTACAGCCGCGATGGCGAATCCCCACAATGCACGAGCCTTGTTGTCCGAGAGTTCCTTGATGCTAGGATATACTGTCAGATAGCGAGGTGGCATCCGTCGGAAAATCATCGGTCCACCCGAGTTCTCAGTGTCCGCAGAAAGGCCCCAAACACCAGTCAACGCATCACGTTCCGCATCGAACCGCCCACTGAAGAAGATCGTGGACCAAAATACATTGGGGAACGTCATCTTCAACTTGAGCTCTATGACATCGTTTTCACCTTTGGACCAAGACCCGGTGATTGTGTAGCGTCCTCTGTTAGACCAGGCCTTCGCCTTTAATTCGTGCACCCCATCCGCGGGCTCAAGGACAAACGTCATCATTGAGTCAGTTCCGCTGGTTTCTAGGGTACCGTCTTCCTCATAAAAGTAACCATGCCAGTGACCTAAACTGGAAACCAAACATAAAAGAATAAGAAAATAGGCAGACAGATAGAATTAAAGAGCGTACATATCCTTTAATGACGGCTCAACATCGCCATAACTTGGAGTATCGTCAATCGAATGACCATCATAAACCCAGTCATCAAGAGCCAACTCGTCCTTATGCTCATACTTCAAAATCTCCTCCAGTTTGACGTCTTTATCTTCGTTGGCATCATCGTACGGTATGACTCGTGGGTCAAGTTTTCGGACATATTCTATAGACCAGAAATCATTCGCGGTATAGAAATTCTTAAACTGCACTCGCGTCAGAAGGGAGAACATCCTACAAAAGAAAGCGGGGACTAACGATGCCATAAGCGAAATTCTCGAACTGCTTTTTGGGATCGTGCTTTTGTTGAGTGAATATGTCTGTGTGTGGATCAACCGTGTCGGTGTTACCAAGCAAGATAACGAAGATGGGGTGACGTACTTGTGAGGTCATTGACGCGGTATTGGATAACATCTTTCACGTAGAGAATGGTTTCGACGCAGTACCAGAGTTCACGCGAGTCCAGTACTTTGGTCCGCATGGCCCGCATGATTTCGTAGTGGCGCTTCAACAGTAAGTAAATCAGAGGAAAGACCGTCTGCAGAACACGATTAAGATAAGCGAGTTCGTTGGTGAATATGCTGCCCCGTACCAACCTTCTCAATGCGACCCACGCCTGCAATAAGTGTGAGGGTGTCTGTGCCATCGATAGTGTAGTCTACGGCCTTCAAATTGGTATTTAGTCGAGCCTCCTCTGCCTCCAGATGCGCCTTGAATCTATCCCAGTTACTTGGACCAGATTCGGGTTGAAGTGGTGTCACAGCAGCGGTCAGTGTGTGAACTGATCTCCAAACGAAGCGGAAGTAGTCGTCGACAGCCAGCCGATTGGGAGGGAGCACTTCAGCGCGAATTCCTTCCATCTTGGCAAATAATTCCTCTATCTTCTTGGCGTAGTCAATGACAGATGCTTTATATCCTGCTCAATATTCAGCACGGCACTCTCGTGATACGAACACAACTCACCAACTGCCCAGAAAGCAACCCAGTGAGGCAAACTGCAACTCGTGAGATGACGTCCACTCACTTCTAAAGTAAGAAGACTAACCTCCAGTCGGCTGGCCGAGAACTGGTGAAGCGATTCATTTCCGAAATCGTGATGAATCCCGACGCATCGTCATCAAAAGCCTCTAAAATAGGCTGCAGACGCGTCACATCGATAAACTTGATTGCCCACGCATCCGGGTTCCGTGAGGTATTAGCCGAAGCAGCACCCATTCCAGGGACACCTTCAGTCTCCGCCGCTAGTTTCTCCAAGTAATGATCTCTAAGAGCAAGCACAAAATGCCGAGCCTTGACGTTCCCGCGCCAGCCCTAAACACTCAATCAATCTCAAGGATCTCATGCAATACTATTATATTTACCATTTCGGTCCAAATCTCGTAGATCGTCTAGAGAGAAAGCCGACTGATGATTACACATTTAAGTGAAGGGTAGAAAACACATACACGGTCACGAATTCGATCGTGTGGACCGCCCTTCATCTCTTGGATGACCCGGTCACTCTCCCGTTTAACGACGAACGTCAACTCATCAATGATCTGATGCTTCTGAGCTTCGAACTTGCGGAAGTATACCACCTGGTTCTTTTCCACCGCAGCGTCAGGGTCCTCAAAAATGTCCATTCTGAGGTCATCCGCATTCGCATTTGCATCACCAGCCATTGCCCGAGGTGCCCGATGTCCTTCAGCGCTAGATGCGCTTGAGGCCTTGCTTGCAGTTTTCTCTAGCTCAAGTAGCATCTTGTCATTGTTCCTCAGTGCCTTCACACCGCCATTTGCAGCAACAGTTGCCGCAAGCTGTTCCTGTTCAGGACTAACAAGTTGCTCAAACATAGCCTTCAGGACGTCCATCCTGTATCACCGATTAGCACATAAAGAGATAAAGTGCATGGGTACTCGAACTTTTCATCGAGTGCTCTCGTCGCATCACCAATGACATCGAGCTTGACATTGGCCTTGTCGACACCCTGACTTGTGTGAATCGACAACTCGAACTCGAATTCCTGCCGCCGCTTCGAGAACAGCGCCACCCAGCTCAGTAATTTGTCATCCCAGACCGGCCCCAAGAACACCTTCGCCAAAAGCTTCTTCTTAGCGTACGTGTCGCACACATTAGAACACAGCTTGATGTCGTCCGCGGTACGCTCTACAAGTGTCTTCAAACGATCCTCGATACTTCTTCCGTCTGGTGCGACCAGCTTGTCATTTTGCACGTCTTTGAGCCTGAAAAACCATAAGCACAGCACAAATAATAGGTAAATACCTTCACGCACTGAAGTAAAACGCCCATCATCTCCTTCATCTCGACATAGAGAGCAATGATCTTCTTTTCATTGTCACGACGCTTCTGCTCCAGGGTATAGACAGTCGTGAATGCCAGGACCACGACTATTTTTCCCGGTCACCAGGTATGAATTCTCATGGTGGTGGAGACATACCACCGACGAACGGATGCAACGCCTTCAATTCATCCAAAGCATTCATGAGAACAGGCATGCCATCGAAAAAGCGGTCTATTCCCTCTTTTACGACCTTGCCAATCTCAGTCTGCCCAACGGCGCTTGCCGCTGCTGTGATTAATGGTGTAAATGGCGCAGCGTTGCTTTGTGCAGCGGCCATAGCGTCATCTACAGACCAGAATCAGAATCCTGCTTAGCCAGCGAAGATTTCATTCGCACCAAGAACGTCGAGACTCCGATCGACGCTGACACCTTTCGGACCATCCTTTACCTCGTCCCACGTGGCAGCCAATAGGTCGGGCACAGGGCTGATAGTTGGTATTATTTCCGTGGAAGGTAGCATAGTTAGATTGACAAAGACATCAGGACCAGTGGGAAGAGGCATTGGAGTGGGCATTTCACGTTTGGCAGCGTCGGGTGCGGGACTTTCGACCTTTGGTGTCACGGGGAGTGCGAGTTCGATTGGCGGAGACGAGCTGGCACGACTAACAGTGGATGCTGCCTTCCTCCTCCAAGGACGAGGCAAGGGGGGAGTCGGATCGGTTTTCCTTCGACTCTGGGGTAATTCATCGGGGTTTCCAGAGAAAATGTGGCTTGCCACATCAGCGGAGGCAGGACGCGCGATGCTCGGTTGGCTGGACTTTCTTAACAGACTAAACAAAGGCATAGTCACGGTTGAGTAGACCCCAGCTGGCTGCCGTTGGAAAGGCGTCTGAATCTTTAAGAGACTTGTTCAAATGCTACAGTTGGAAGAGGACGGCAAGAATCAGGACAAGAGGGGGCCAGTAATGACTACCAGCGGTCGACTGATGACGTGACGAAGGCCAGAGAGGCCCAGACTCATAGGGGCGCCCGTTTCAGGGTCAGTCAAGGAATGATTGTCGTGGACTCTGGCAGATTGGGAACATTCGGACACTAGGCGCTTGGCGCTCAGGCAAATACCGAGCCGTACTTTTGGATAGTGCATGCATGTACATCGTACAACGGCCCGTATAGTATCACTGTTCTGGACTGGCAGCATCTGTGCCAGTGGCTCCTGCGAATCACATTCGTTAATCTCATATACTTTATCGTGACCCCACACCTCAACCACTAACTTGAAGAGACCTCAGAGTAGTCCGGCGTGCAGAGTTGATTGAATCATTCTTCCGAGAGCCAGGTGATCCAGATAGCCGAACTTGATCTGGATTCCCGCGCCTTGGGAAGCTGCTTGGCGCGCGACTTTACTAGCTTCACAATGGGTCTTCGAAGGATTATAAAGCAACTGAACTTGAAGCTTGAGGGCGGAATTGCACTGGCAGTATGGTCATGACTCAATACTCAATGACTCGGACAGGATAATTATGTTTGACTGATCAATTTCTATTAATAAACGAAGCCGAGGTGCCTGCGCGCATTTTCACAATGCTGTCCACTTTCATCCGAAAATCCAGGATCATTAGTTGGGTTTCTGCGATTGAATTGGACTAAGTTACATCCATTGTACAGTACTGAAACCCACGCAATCTCCCTTGTTATTGGTTTCGAGCTCTGTTTTCTACTTAACGGCCCTGGTCACCGGTGTACCCAGAGAAGCCAGTATGCCTTGGCGAGAGGATACCTGGAGCACATCATCGGCATGCTTGCTTGCACTCAGACTCGGACACACTGGCTGGTTCCCTGGCAGCAACCGCGCACCCGTGCATGAGTCGCTCCTGATCACCGATAGCACCGACTGAGTTGCCGGGTCAACCATCATCGTTCTTGCCATCAGGGGTACATGACATACAGAGAAGTTGCAGTATGCTGTGGTGGAATAACTGTCCCTTCAGCGCGTGGGTGTCGTTGTCATCAGCATAGGGCACAGGGCACAGGTTATCCCAAATTTTGCGATGTAGGCTTTGGTTGGGAAAGAGCAAGCTCTTTTAATATGCTGTCATCTTCACAGTAGTAAAGCGCGCAACACTGGGCGCAGCAGTCCACTGCCAGTAGATCATCGATCATCACTGGTATCGATCTGACATTCCGCAAACCCGAACCCAACTCAGGACCTTCTACTTCGATCAGATTGTTCGCATCTGCTTTCCCTCTAGGCGAAACATCCACTCTTTTGGTATGATGTTGGCAGGAGAAGGTATGTGTCGGCCTTACTCGGTAGAGGAACGGAGAAAAGGGAGGATATCAAGATATTTTAAAGAGCAGGTGGTGCATCACAACTTGCGAGTTGCACTGATGTGAAGACTTGAACCCACCACAGAAAATGAATGCAAGGGCCCTCTAGATACCAATGATTTCAGCCACGTCAGGAGTTTGTGCTCATATACGAGCATGCCAGCTTACTACGTGCTCATATATTCGAGCGCGAACATTCATCGATATTCATCACCTGATACCGGTATGGTATGGTGCATTCCACGCCCCCCGGTAAGTCCAGCGCGGTCCACATCGCACCTGATGACTGTTCTGATGCATCTAAGGGACTTGAAAGGCGGCGGCTTTGAACCCCCAACTCGGACGCATGCGCAACGCGGACGCCAGGCTTTTCGTCCATCCATAGCTTCCCTTAGTGCTTCCTCGGCGGCGGAACCGCGTGCGTCTCGAGCGCCGCCACGGTATTACGCCAGTCCGACTACCCGCCGCGATTCGGGGAAGCAGAGCATGCATTATCGTCCCAACCTGCATTCCTGCCTCTCTTGACAACACCACCCAACAGCCCACCACCCTCGATTCAGGAGAAGACTTCGTCGGGCTTTATGTGACCATGGGGGGAGAGCTGTTTGAATCTAGGGATATCAATCCGAACGGAACACTCCAATGGCGGTTATGGCTACCCACGGACAGGCGGGAGTCAGACTTACTATCAATCGTCCCTGACGAACTACCTCGATGTTGCAAAACCCACTTCATGATCTGACGCCGCGGGAGAATTCGGTGCCACTGGGCCGTCAGACATCGATCGTGCCGTGCAGACGCTTTTACGTGACGCTGACCCCCAAGTCAAATCCATCACTCGTGCGAGATTCGGCGGAAACTAGAGGAGCAGTTCGGTTTGGACCTATCTCGCAGAAGACTACCATCAACGCCGCGGTAGACCGAGGTCTTCTGAGTCACGCATAGATATGCGATACTAAGTTACAGACTAGTTTTTTTTGATGGACTTGATAAGCCCCAGACTTTTAAGCTTACCCAACTTCACGTTCCTTTTCGAGCCACCTCATATAGGCACCCACATTCAGACTCTTTTCTTGTCAGGACTTCTCCAACTTCGCACGGCTGGTCCTCGCACGGCTAATCTTGGACTATGCATCACATTTTGCGCTCTGATAATTGCATCCCATACGTCCTGAATATTAAGTACAAAACAAGTTCAGATGCGCGAACATCTCCCTCGCTATATATACATTACGGAGACACCACTCAAGTTCGTGCCAGTGTCAGTGTATAAAAATAGAATTGGGCTCGCATTTCCGTACTAAATTTTATACATGACGAGATAATATAATACCACAATCTCAAAACATAGATAGTCCACGGCGGTACAGGTATAAGGAGAGGTATCGATAGCAAAAAGTATCGATCGCGTCCAAACTGGAATTTTTGCACAAGTCCAATACTAAGTCCCGTTGCGATGTTTCGTATGAGCGTAGGAAAGGAATAAACATATTACGTCCCTGCCGCAGATGAGGCTCACGTCCGCTGGGGGCTCACGGCGGCCTCTGCGAGTTGGCGGAGGAGCTGCTCGATTGTTTCAATGCGGGTGTGCATATTATTGAGTCGATCTTCGAGCAACATCAGTCGCTGCTCCGTCGAAAAGGTCTTGTCATCGGCGTCCTTCGGAGCCTGGCAGCGAATCAGGTGATGTTCCTCAGTATGCTTGCCGGAGCTGCGCATCAACTCAGGACACGCGTCGCTCCCTTCGCACGCCTCACATAGGAAAAGGTCGTCTGATATAGACTTCAGCAACAGCACCTAAATACGTAGATGAGAGCCGACCTTCGCATTTGACGCAGTACCAGCACGGGAAGGACAGAAGTCCGTTGCACTTGCCACATGTGGGTAGGTCACTGTCCCGTGTCTGTGTCTGTGTCTGTGCCTGATCTGTGCTTTGTGGGGTCTCTTGCTCCTGTTCTTGAGGCTTGTCCTCGATACCTTGGGCTCCGCTTTTCGTATCTTCCGGGGAATCGGGACCATTCTCCGATTTGTCATCTTTGGATGGCGTCTCAGAGGGGGCGTCCTCAGGACTCGACTCGGACGCGGCCTCGACGTCTGGAATAGTCTTCTCTTTATCTTGTGCTTGTTGAGAAGCCTCCGCGATCCTCTTGCAGGAGTTTTCTACTTTGGCGAATGCCTTTTGTGCAGCGGTATATGCACGACCGTGCTGACGTGTCAGTATGGTGGTGCGGACTTTGACGAGCCTATGATTCGGTTCATGTGGGGCCTCGATGTCTTGACGATGGGTTATGCGCGCAGCCGCACACTCTTGCGCACAGCAGAGATCTACAGTGTTGTGAGACTCGGTGCCCTTGATGACACAATCGAGACAGAACAACCGAGCCCCGCCAATGCGGCCTCCACACCAATCACAGAACGCGTTCCTACGGTCTGTGTTTAGCAAGGGGACCCAGAACGCGCCCGATTCAAAACTCACTCGTGTACCCAGGTATTGGCCCGTATGTGGTCAATCCGCGAACTATAAAAGCACG
Organism: Lactarius vividus; assembly: GCA_021527035.1. Taxonomy (NCBI): domain Eukaryota; kingdom Fungi; phylum Basidiomycota; class Agaricomycetes; order Russulales; family Russulaceae; genus Lactarius; species Lactarius vividus. Next base: position 276,839 of record JAKELG010000007.1, on the reverse strand, counting down.
CATCCGCAGATGTCAGTCGCTGTACAACTGCACAGCACCGTGAGATCTCTGCACTGTTAGGCGGTTCCCCAAAGTAGCAGTAGCGGGTGACCAAGGAGAGTACCGCCTTTCGGTCGTCACGACGTTGGGAAAAGTACGACCATGACCAACGTTCCCGACGTACGTCGTTCCGTACAGCCGTGATGGCGAATCCCCACAACGCACGAGCCTTGTTGTCCGAGAGTTCCTTGATGCTAGGATATACTGTCAGATAGCGAGGTGGCATCCGTCGGAATTCCATCGGTCCACCCGAGTTCTCAGTGTCCGCAGAAAGGCCCCAGACACCAGTCAACGCATCACGCTCCGCATCGAACCGCCCACTGAAGAAGATCGCAGACCAAAATAGACTCTGGAACGTCATCTTCAACTTGAGCTCTATGACATCGTTTTCACCTTTGGACCAAGACCCGGTGATCGTGTAGCGTCCTCTATTAGACCAGGCGTCTGCCTTTAATTCGTGCTCCCCATCCGCGGGCCCGAGGACGAACGTCATCATTGAGTCAGTCCCGCTGGTTTCTCGGATATCGCCGTTCTCATAAAAGTAACCATGCCAGTGACCTAAACTGGAAATCAAACATAAGAGAATCAGAACAAATACAGGCAGATAAGCGGAGAGCATACATGTCCTTTAATGGGGGCTCAAAATCAGGATAATTTGGAGTGTCGTCAATTGAATGACCATCATAAACCCAGTCAGCAAGAGCCAACTCGTCCTTATGCTCATACTTCAAAATCTCCTCCAGTTTGACGTCTTTATCCTCGTTGGCGTCGTCATATGGTATGACTTGCGGTTCGAGATTCCGGACATATTCTGCAGACCACAGATCATTCGTGTTGTGAAAGTACTTAAACTGTACTCGCTTCAGAAGGAGAACATCCTAGAAGAGAAAGCGGCGACTAACGATGCCATAAGCGAAATTCTGGAACTGTTTTTCGGGATTATGTTTTTGCTGAGTGAATATATCTATGTGAATTGGTCGTCTCTGTGCTGCTAAGGAAGATAGCGAAAACGTGAGTGACGTACTTGTAAGGTCATTGACGCGGTATCGGATAGCATCTTTCACGTAGAGAATGGTTTCAACGCTGTACCAGAGTTCACGCGAGTCCAGTACTTTGGTCCGCATGGCCCGCATGATTTCGTAGTGGCGCTTCATGAGTAGATAGGTCAGGGGAAAGACCGTCTACAGAACACGATTAAGACAAGCGAATTGCTGAAGACGTTGCCTTACACCAACCTTCTCGATGCGACCAACGCCTGTAATGAGCGTGAGGGTATCCATACCATCGATAGTGTAGTCCACAGCCTTCAGATTGGTATTTAGTCGAGCCTCCTCTGCTTCCAGATGCAATTTGAATCTATCCGAAGTATTTGGACCAGGCTCCGGTTGAAGTGGTGTCACAGCAGCGGTCAGTGTGTGAACAGACTCCCAAACGAAGCGGAAGTAGTCGTCGACAGCCCGCCGATTGGGGGGGAGCACTTCAGCGCGAATTCCTTCCATCTTGGCAAGTAAGTCTTCTATCTTACTGGCGTAGTCAATGATAGACGACTTATATCCTGCTCGATATTCAGCACGGCACTCTCGTGATACGAACACAACTCACCAACTGCCCAGAAAGCAACCCAGTGAGGCAAGCTGCAACTCATGAGATGACGTCCACTCACTTCTAAAGTAAGAAGACTAACCTCCAGTCGGCTGGCCGAGAACTGGTAAAGCGATTCATTTCCGAAATCGTGATGAACCCCGACGCATCATCATCAAAAGCCTCTAAAATAGGCTGCAGACGCGTCACATCGATAAACTTGATTGCCCACGCATCCGGGTTCCGTGAGGTATTAGCCGAAGCAGCACCCATTCCAGGGACACCTTCAGTCTCCGCCGCTAGTTTCTCCAAGTAATGATCTCGGAGAGCAAGCACAAAATGTCGAGCCTTAACGTTCCCGCGCCAGCCCTAAACACTCAATCAATCTCGAGGGTCTCATGCAATACTATTATATTTACCATTTCGGTCCAAATCTCGTAGATTGTCTAGAGAGAAAGCCGACTGATGATTACACATTTAAGTGAAGGGTAGAAAACACATACACGGTCACGAATTCGATCGTGTGGACCGCCCTTCATCTCTTGGATGACCCGGTCACTCTCCCGTTTGACGACGAACGTCAGCTCGTCAATGATCTGGCGCTTCTGAGCTTCGAACTTGCGGAAGTACACCACCTGGTTCTTTTCCACCGCAGCGTCAGGGTCCTCAAAAATGTCCATTCTGAGGTCATCCGCATTCGGATTCGCATCACTAGCCTTCGCCCGAGGTGCCCGATGTCCTTCAGCGCTAGATGCGCTTGGGGCCTTGCTTGCAGTTTTCTCTAGCTCAAGCAACATCTTGTCATTGTCCCTCAGTGCCTTCACACCGCCATTTGCAGCAACAGTTGCCGCAAGCTGTTTCTGTTCAGGACTGACAAGTTGCTCAAACATAGCCTTCAGGACGTCCATCCTGTATCACTGTTCAGTACAAAATTAGAAAAAGTGTATGGGTACTCGAACTTTTCATCGAGTGCTCTCGTCACATCACCAATGACATCGAGCTTGACATTGGCCTTATCGACACCCTGACTCGTGTGAATCGACAACTCGAACTCGAATTCCTGCCGCCGCTTCGAGAACAGCGCCACCCAGCTCAGTAATTTGTTATCCCAGACCGGCCCAAGGAACACCTTTGCCAAAAGCTTCTTCTTAGCGTACGTGTCGCACACATTAGAACACAGCTTGATGTCGTCCGCGGTACGCTCTACAAGTGTCTTCAAACGATCCTCGATACTTCTTCCGTCTGGTGCGACCAGCTTGTCATTTTGCACGTCTTTGAGCCTGAAAAACCATAAGCACAGCACAAATAATAGGTAAATACCTTCACGCACAGGAGCAAAACACCCATCATCTCCTTCATCTCGACATAGAGAGCAATGATCTTCTTTTCATTGTCACGACGCTTCTGCTCCAGAGTGTATACAGCCGTGAATGCCAGGACAACGACTATTCTTCCCGGTTACCAGGTATGAATTCTCATGGTGGTGGAGACATACCACCGACGAACGGATGCAACGCCTTCAATTCATCCAAAGCATTCATGAGAACAGGCATGCCATCGAAAAAGTGGTCTATCCCCTCCTTTACGGCGTTGCCAATCTCAGTCTGCCCAACAGCGCTTGCCGCTGCTGTGATTAATGGTGTGAATGGTGCAGCGTCGCTTTGTGCGGCAGTTATGGCGTCACCTACAGACCAGAATCAGAATCCTGTTCAGCCAGCGAAGATTTCATTCGCACCAAGAACGTCGAGACTCCGATCCAAGTTGACACCTTTCGGACCGTCCTTTACCTCATCCCACGTGGTGGCCAACAAGTCTGACACAGGGCTGATAGTTGGTATTATTTCCGTAGAAGGTAGCATAGTTAGATTGACAAAGACATCAGGACCAGTGGGAAGAGGCATTGGAGTGGGCATTTCACGTATAGCAGTGTCGGGTGCGTGGTTTTCGACCTTTGGTGTCGCGGGGAGTGCGGGTTCAATTAGTGGAGACGAGCTGGAACGACTAACGGAGGATGCTGCTTTCCTCTTCCAAGGGCGAGGAAACGAGGGAGTCGGATCGGTTTTTCTCCGTAATTCGTTGGGGTTCCCGGAAAAAGGGTCGCTTGCCACATCAGCGGATGCAGGACGTGCGAGGCTCGGTTGGCTAGACCTTCTTAAAAGACTGAAAAAAGGCATGGTCACAGCTAGGGTAGATCCGAGCTGGTTGCCTTTGGGAAGGTGACCGAATCTTTAAGAGAGTTGGTCAAACGTCACAGTTGAAGAGGACAGTGAGAATCCCCTGCAGTTAACCGACGATGCGAAGGCTGAGGGCGCCCTGACTCATCGGGGCGCCCATTTCAGGGCCAATCAAAGATGATTGTCGTGCGGTGCATTGCACTTTGGCAGGATTGGGGAAATTCGGGCACTAGGCGCTCCAGCCTCAGGCGCCATATTTTGGGATAGCACTTACACGTAATACTGTATCACTGATATCGACCGGCAGCATCTGTGGCTCCTGCGAATGACATCCGTTAACTTGAATATACTTTACCCCACGTCAAACTTCAACCACCAAAGTAAGGACCTTACAGTGGCCTGGCGTACCGAACTAAGATCGTGTTGATCGAATTATTCTTCCGTCATTGCATCGGTGTTTTAGCCGAGAGTCAGGTACTGCAGATAGCCGACCGGTCCTAGACCCCGTCCCGTGCACCGTCAGAAGCAGCGTCATGGCCGTTGCTAAATTCTTATTAGTAAACGTACTTTGATCGAACTGTTCGGAGCGAGCTTCTGAAAATGCTTCCCATCAATCACCTATCCTATTACCTACCTGCCCTTTGAAACTCCTTAACGATTTTCGGATCCACTATCACGGGCTCTATCAAAGACTTTGATAACTTGAACCATTCTTGAACACCGTCCCTGCCCACGAGCGCAAAGGTTTAACGCAGCAAGTCCCACCATCAACACCGGAGAAGAAGACCATTTTATTCGTTGTCTGTAGTGCATTGGAATATGCCAACTAGACTGAGGCATCTGTTCGAGCTGGAACGTCCATCGATGTTCACTGATCGTTCACGTTTCATAACTTGATCATGATACTACCTTGGGCGCGCACATCGCATTTTCAGAGCAACTTATTGGTCCACTGCGGACCGGACCGGACCAACCTACCCAGCCTTCCTTGCCTTGACTCTGGGTCGCTCCGTAGCCTCCAGCTGCAGCCCGGGGCGACAGGGCGATGGCCTTGAGCGCTTTTTGAGCTTCCAACTCGGATACACGCGCAACGTGGACTCGGACGCCCTGCTGCTTATCCTCGCCAGTGTGCAGTGGTTCGCAGCGGCCGAATGATAAAAGCAGGCAAACCGTGCGTCTCGAGTACGACCACAGTCTACAGTACCCCAGTCTGGCTGAATTTTGGGGAGTACAGCACACACCGTCATAGTGACCTCCATCACTGCCTCTCTTGACAACACCACAGCTGCCCGCCACCACAGAGCCGGAGAGGGCTGCGTCGGGATTTACGTGAGGGGGGAGGTTTGTCTAAATATTTGCGATCATCGGTGAGTGGCCCTTGATGGTCGGGTTGGTTCATGAATACTGTGGAAGCCAGACAAACCAATATGAGCTCTGCGTATCGCCGCTGGCAATTCTATCTATTCGCGAACGCATGTGTGCTCCTGAGGGTGCCTCGATCCCGCGCGAAATGTCTCGAGGAAAAACAACTTCTGCGTCGGCATTGTGCCAGAGTGCGCGAGTCCATGCATTGATGTCGTAAGCCTGAGGGTGGAAGATGGTGCGGGCAAAGCACCTAGGCAACACGTAGCCGTGAGTTCCGCGTCGCTTGTTGAGACATACATAATGATTCTCCATTCTACACTGTCGGTCCACGCACACACTGTATGACAATGGTGCCTAGCCAGTGTGATGACCTAATTTGAATTGAGGCACGAACATTCGCATTTTTCTAGAAGAGCCTAATGATAACTTGAAATACAGTCGTGCGACATTTGTTCGCCACAAATTGATAAATGACAACACAGAATCGGTACAATGATAGAAACCATGGAGTGAGAAAACCACTCGAGCGCTGCAACGACCAGGACCGATGCTACTGTTCTGGCCATCCACGTTGGAGACACATGTAAGAAAGGATTGAACTACGCAGATCTTCCGGAAGTCATGGCTGCGGCCAGCCTGTGAAGGAGCTGTTCTATGTTTCCGATGCGACTGGTAAGATCTTGAGTAAGGTCATCGAAGCGAGATTGCATGTTATCGAACTGAGATTGCATGTTATCGAGGCGAGATTGCGTGTTATCAAAGCGAGAATGCATGTTATTGAGCTGGTTCTCCAACGAGATCAGACGCCGGTCCGTTGAAGAGAGAGTATCATCATCCTTCTCTGGCGCCATACAGCGAATGAGGTGGTGATCCTCAGTATGCTTTCCAGAGCTTCGCATCAGCTCAGGGACGCCCTCTCTGTCGCATGAATCGCATAGGAATAGATCATCTCAAATGGGACATCAGCACATGGGCGAGCAAAGTAATCTTCAATACAGACCTTCACATTTAGTACAATACCAGCATGGGAATAAGAGACGACCCATGCATTTGCCACATGTGGGTAGGTCGCTCTCCTGGGGCTGTGTCCTGCCTTGGGAACCCTCGGCGCTTGGGTTTTGGGAAGCGTCCCCAATGCCATTGACTTCAACCGCAGTATCACCAGGAACATCAGGGTCGTCACGTGTCTTGCCGTCACCTAGTCCAGATGGTGTTTCTTCGGGCGCAGGCTCAAGACTCGACGCATTCTTCGTATTTTGGTCGGTCTCCTCCCCTTTCTCATCCTTCTCCTCTAATTGCTGGTGGGATTCGGCGATCTTCGTGCAGAGTGTCTGCACTCGTCTGAACGCCGTAATTGCCGCAGTATGGACACGACCATGTTGGCGATAATGTACAACAGGACGAACTTTTACAAGCCTGTGACTGGGTTCGTGTGGGACTTTAAGGTCTTGGCGATGGGTAATGCGTGCAGCCATACACTCATTTGCGCAGCAAAGGTCTATAGCCCCGAAGGTGTTTGTGTTATTATATTCGCAGTCAAGACAGAATAGCCGAGCCCCGCCAATGCGGCCTCCACACCAATCACAGAACGCGTTCCTTTAATCTGTGTTAGCAGCGGAGCAAGATGGTGCCAAATCAGAAACTCACACGTGCACCCACGTATTTGCGAGTGTGTGATTAATTATGGAGGTATAGAAACAGGCGTCGGCTGCTGTCAATCGCAGTTTAGCAGCACTGAACAGCTGATCCTCCTCAGTGTTGATTGGCTTCCCAAAGTACAAGTAACGGATTCCCAGGGAGATTACCGCCTCTCGATCCACCCGACGTTGGGCAAAGTACGACCACGACCAACGTTCCCGAAGTATGTCGTTGCGCACAGCCGCAATTGCGAATCCCCACAATGCGCGAGACTTGTTGTCCGAAAGTTCCTTGATACTAGGATAAACCGTCAGATAGCGAGGTGAAATTCGTCGGAACTCCATCAGTCCATTCGAGTTCTCAGCACCCGCAGAAAGGCCCCAGACTCCAGTCAACGCATCGCGTTCTGCATCGAACCCACCACTGAAGAAGACAGACCAAGATGCGCTTTGGTACGTCATCTTCAACTTGACCTCCATGACTTCGTTTTCACCTTTGGACCAAGACCCAGTGATTGTGTAGCGTCCTCTGTTAGACCAGGCGTCCGCCTTTAATTCGTGCTCCCCATCCGCGGGTTCAAGTACAAACGACATCATTGTGTCGACTCCGGCGGTTTCTCGGATACCGTCGCCCTCATAAAAGTAACCGTGCCAGTCCCCTAAACTGAGACAAGAGGATTAGAACAGAGGCAGATAGATAGAGGCGGAGAGCATACATGTCCTTCAATGGGGGCTCAACATCGCCATAACTTGGAGTGTCGTCAATTGAATGTCTGTCATAAACCCAGTCGTCAAGGACTAGTTCGTCCTTATACTCATACTTCAAACTCTCCAGTTTGACGTCTGTATCTTCGTTGGCGTCGTCGTATGGTATGACTCGTGGGTTGAGATTCCGGACATATTCTGCAGACCAAAAATCGTTCTGACTATGAAGATACTTAAACTGTACTTGCGTCAGAAAGAGAAGATCCCAAAAAAGACAGCGATAACTAACGATGCCATAAGCGAAATTCTGGAACTGCTTTTCGGGGTTGTGCTTTTGTTGAATGAATATGTCTGTGTTGGATTGATCGTCCCGGTGCTGCCAAGCAAGATAATGAAAGCGACGTACTTGTGAGGTCATTCATACGCTGATAGGTGACAACGTTCACGTTGTAGATGCTGTCTCGACCCGAACCAAGCTCACGCGGGTCCAAGACTTTGTTCTGCATGATCCGCATGATCTCGTAGTGGCGCTTCAACAGCAAGTAGACTAGGGGGAAGACCGTCTGCAGAAATGTATCAAGACAAGCGGGTTGGTGAATATGTTGCCTCGTACCAACCTTCTCGATGCGACCCACACCCGTAATAAGTGTGAGGGTATCCGTGCCATCGATAGTGTAGTCCACAGCTTTCAGATTGGTGCTAAGTCTAGCCTCCTCTGCCTCCAGATGCGACTGGAATCTATCCGAAGTATTTGGACCAAGTTCTGGTTGAAGTGGTGTCACAGCAGCGGTCAGTGTGTGAATAACCTCCCAAACGAAGCGGAAGTAGTCGTCGAAGGCCCGCCGGTTGGGAGGGAGCACTTCAGCGCGAATTCCTTCCATCTTGGCAAGGAGTTCTTCTATCTTGTTGGCATAGTCAATGATAGACGCTCTATATCCTGCTCGATATTCAACAAGGGACTCTGATCACGCGACGGACACATCTCACCAACTGCCCAGAAAGCAACCCAGTGAGGTAAGCTACGACTCATGAGATGACGTCGACTCAGTTCTAAAGCAAGACTGACCTCCAGTCAGCTGGCCGAGAACCGGTAAATCGGTTCATTTCCGAGATGGTGATGAATCCCGACGCATCATCATCAAAAGCCTCTGAAATAGGCTGCAGACGCGTCACATCAACGAACTTGATTGCCCACGCATCCGGGTTCTGTGAGGTATTAATTGATCCACCGCCCATCCCGGGAACACCATCAACTTCCACGGCGAGCTTCTCGAGGTAATGGTCCCGAAGAGCAAGCACAAAATGTCGCGCCTTAACGTTCCCGCGCCAGCCCTAAACACTCAATCAATCACAAGGGCCGCATACCATACTATTATATTTACCATTTCGGTCCAAATCTCGTGAATTGTCTGGAGAAAACGCTGACTGATTATTACGCATCCACTGGAGAGTAGAATGAGACATACACGGTCACGAATCCGATCGTGTGGACCGCCCTTCATCTCTTGGATGACCCGGTCACTCTCCCGTTTAACGACGAACGTCAACTCATCAATGATCTGGCGCTTCTGAGCTTCGAACTTGCGGAAGTATACCACCTGGTTCTTTTCCACCGCAGCATCAGGGTCCTCAAAAATGTCCGCCCTGAGTGCGTCCGCGTTTGGATTCGTATCACTAGCCTTTGCCCGAGGTGCCCGATGCCCTTCGGTGCTAGGTGCGCTTGAGGCCTTGCTTGCAGTTTTCTCTAGCTCAAGCAACATCTTGTCATTGTTCCTCAGTGCCTTCACGCCACCACTCGAAGCGACAGTCGCCGCAAGCTGTTTCTGTTCAGGACTAACAAGTTGCTCAAACATAGCCTTCAGGACGTCCATCCTGTATCACAGATCAGCACATAATGAGATAAGGTGTATGGGTACTCGAACTTTTCATCGAGTGCTCTCGTCGCATCACCAATGACATCGAGCTTGACATTGGCCTTATCGATACCCTGACTTGTGTGAATCGACAACTCGAACTCGAATTCCTGCCGCCGCTTCGAGAACAGTGCCACCCAGCTCAGTAATTTGTCATCCCAGACCGGCCCCAAGAACACTTTGGCCAAAAGCTTCTTCTTAGCGTACGTGTCGCACACATTAGAACACAGCTTGATGTCGTCCGCGGTACGCTCTACAAGTATCTTCAAGCGATCCTCGATACTTCTTCCGTCTGGTGCGACCAGCTTGTCATTTTGCACGTCCTTGAGCCTGAAAAACTATAAGTACGGCACGGTGTAGTAGGTAAATACCCGTACGCACAGGAGTAAAACGCCCATCATCTCCTTCATCTCGACATAGAGAGCAATGATCTTCTTTTCATTGTCACGACGCTTCTGCTCCAGAGTGTATACAGCCGTGAATGCCAGGACAACGACTATTTTTCCCGGTCATTGGGTATGAATTCTCGTCATGATGGAGACATACCACCGACGAACGGATGCAACGCTTTCAATTCATCCAAAGCATTCATGAGAACAGGCATGCCATCGAAAAAGTGGTCTATTCCCTCTTTTACGACCTTGCCAATCTCAGTCTGCCCAACGGCGCTTGCCGCTGCTGTGATTAATGGTGTGAATGGTGCGGCGTCGCTTTGTGCGGCAGTTATGGCGTCACCTACAGACCAGAATCAGAATCCTGTTCAGCCAGCGAAGATTTCATTCGCACCAAGAACGTCGAGACTCCGATCCAAGTTGACACCTTTCGGACCGTCCTTTACCTCATCCCACGTGGTGGCCAACAAGTCTGACACAGGGCTGATAGTTGGTATTATTTCCGTAGAAGGTAGCATAGTTAGATTGACAAAGACATCAGGACCAGTGGGAAGAGGCATTGGAGTGGGCATTTCACGTATAGCAGTATCGGGTGCGGGGTTTTCGACCTTTGGTGTCACGGGGAGTGCGGGTTCAATTAGTGGAGACGAGCTGGAACGACTAACGGAGGATGCTGCTTTCCTCCTCCAAGGGCGAGGAAATGAGGGAGTCGGTTCTGTTTTTCTTCGAGGCTGGGATAATTTATCCGCGTTTTCAGAGAAAGGGCCGCTTGCCACATCAGCGGAGGCAGGACGCGCAATGCTCAGTTGGCTGGATTTTCTTAATAGACTGAAGAAAGGCATGGTATTTGAGTAATAGGACCCAGATCCCAGCTGGTCGTTGGAAAAGTGTCTTCGAGAGCTTTCTAAACGTTGCAGTTGGAATAGGACAGTGAGTGTTAGAACAAGAGGAGACGACTTACAGTTGACAGATGATGCAAAGAGCTGGGGCGCCCTTGCTTTTGGGCGCCCATTTCAGGCCCAATCATTAAGAAGTAGCTGTCGTCCAAGATTATGGTACTGTCCTAGGCGCTCAGTGCTTAGGCTACGACCGACTCGTCCGGCGTGCACGCGTGAACGCTATCACATGGATGTTTTAGCCGATAGCCTGGAACTGCAGACCGCCGAGCCATCGCCGAACTGGTTTCCCGGCCGGGTCTGTGCGCCCGCATCAGGGCCACTGCCTGTCCCTGCAGGTATTTCACGTCATTCGCTTCAATCTGAAAATCTAGAAACATTCCAGTGATTGGTCGCATTTCTACAATTGAATTGAATTACATCCGTAAAATACCACGCCATTCACGTTGGAGACGAAACGTAAGAAAGAATTCAACTACGTAGAGCTTCCAGCAGTCACTGCAGCGGAAAGCTTGTGGAGGAGTTGTTCAATGTTTCCAATACGACTGGTAAGATCCTGGCTGAGGTCATCGAAGCGAGATTGCATTGTATTCAGCCGGTCTTCCAACGAGATTAGACGCCACTCGGTTGAAGAGAGCTTATCATCCTCCTTTACCGGCTCAAGACAGCGAATGAGGTGGTGATCCTCAGTATGCTTCCCGGGGCTGCGCATAAGCTCAGGCACGCCTTCTCTGTCGCACGTGTCGCACAGGAACAAATTATCTAAGACTGCACATCAGCACACGGGGTAAGAAAATTAATCTTCGGGACTGACCTTCACAATAGATGCAGTACCAACATGGGAACGAGAGACGACCCTCGCATTTGCCACATGAGGGTGGGTCGTTGTCATCAGACTGTGTCCCGCCTTGCGGACTCTCGTCTCCCGAGCCTTGGGAAGTACCCTCATCGTCTTCGGCTTTGCCCGTAGTATCGTCAAGAGCGTCATTCGACAGACCATCATCTGGTTCGGATGGAGTCTCTTCGAGGGTGGGCTCGGGGCTCGACGGGTTCTCCTTATTTAGGCCGGTCACCTCTCCCTCACCTTTTTCTACCAATTCTTGGGAAGATTCAGCAATCTTCGCGCAGAGTGTCTTCACGCGTTCGAACGCCGCAAGTGCCGCAGTTTGGACACGGCCAAGTTGACGCTTCAGGACCGCAGGACGAACTTTTACGAGCCTGTGACTCGGTTCGTGTGGGGATTTAAGGTCTTTGCGATGGGTTACGCGTGCAGCCATACACTCTTGTGCGCAGCAAAGATCCAGAGGATTGAAAATTTCCGTGTCCTTTTGTTCACAATCAAGGCAGACTAGCCGAGTCCCGATAATGGTGCCTCGACAACAATCACAATTGTTCCTTTAGTCCGTGTTAGCACCGGAGCAAGAACGTGCCCGATCAGAAACTCACAGGTGCAGCGGCGTATATGCAAGCGAGCAACTGATCTTGGAGATCCAGAAGCAGGCGTCGGCTGCTGTCAGTCGCTGTGCAGCAGCACTGAACGTTTCAGCTTCCTCATAGTTAACTGGCGTCCCGAGAAGAAAAAAGCAACGGCTCGCCAAGGAGATCACCGTCTCTCGATCCTTCCGGCGTTGTAAGAAGTATGACCATGACCAACGTTCCCGACGTACGTCGTTGCGCACAGCCGCGATTGCGAACCCCCACAACGCACGGGACTTGTTGTCCGAAAGTTCCTTGATACTAGGATATACTGTCAGATAGCGAGGGGGAATTCGTCGGAACTCCATCAGTCCACTCGAGATCTCAGCATCCACAGAAAAACCCCAGCCCCAGATACCGGTCAAGGCATCGCGTTCTGCATCGAACCGGCCACTGAAGGAGATCGCAGGCCAAGATACATTTTCGAACGTCGTCATAAACTTGATTTCCATGGCGCCGTTTTCACCGTTGGACCAAGATCCGGTGATCGTGTGGCGTCCTCCGATAGACCAGGCGCTCGCCTTGAATTTACGCTCCCCATCTGCGGGTTCGATTACAAACGTCATCATCGAGAAATGTCCGCTAATTTCTCGGGCACCGTCGCCTTGATAAAAGTAACCATGCCAGTACCCCAAACTGAAAAGCACAGATAAGAGAATCAGCATAGAAGCAGATGGATAGAAGTGGAGAGCATACATGTCCTTTAGGGGGGGCTCAACATCGCCATAATCTGAGGTGTCGACAATTGAATGTCCGTCATAGACCCAGTCTTCAAGGGCCAGCTCGTCCTTATATTCATGTTTCAATATATCCTCCAGTTTTACATCTTGGTCTTCGTTTGAATCGTCGTAAGGTATGACAGGTGGATCGAGAGTCCGGACATAGCTTGAAGACCATAGATCGTTCCCATTACGGATATACTTGAACTAGGACACTTCAGAGGTTAGACGGGCGAGGAAACCGAGATAACCCACAATGCCATAAGCGAAGGTTTGGAACTGCTTCTCGGGGTCAAGTTTTTGATGGGAAAAGATGTCTGCGTGCGTCGACCTTGTAAGCAACAGAGACAGCTAGGAACATTGAGGAAGGTGTACTCGTGAGGTCATCCATACGGTATCGTATGGCATCGTCCATAATGTAGAAACTTCCTATACCTGACTCAAGCTCGCGCGGGTCCAAAATCTTGATCCGCATGGCTCGCATGATCTCATAGTGGCGCTTCATCAGCAAGTAGATCAGAGGAAAGGTAGTCTGCAAAACGCAGAGCGTAGTTAAGACGTGAGAATGATCGAATGTGTTGCCTCGCACCAACCTTCTCGATACGGCCCACACCCGTAATGAGTGTGAGTGTATCTGTGCCATCAATAATGTAGTCTACAGCTTTCAGATTGGTGTTTAGTCGAGCCTCCTCTGCTTCAAGATATGATCTGAATCTATCCAAACTACTTGTGCCAGGTTCGGGTAGCAGCGGGGTCACAGCAGCGGTCAGTGTGTGAATGAACTTCCAACCGTAGATGAAATATTCGTCGATAGACTTTCGATTGGGAGGGAGAACTTCAGTGCGAATTCCTTCCATCTTGGCCAATAACTCTTCTATCTTGTTGGCATAGTCGATGATGGACGCCTTATATCCTGCTCGGTGTTCAGCAAGGCATTCTGATAACACAACAGACACGACTCACCAACTGCCCAGAAGGCTACCCAGTGGGGCAAGCTTCGACTTATGAGAAGACATCCACTCAGTTCTAAAGCGGGACTAACCTCCAGTCAGCCGGCCGAGAACTGGTGAAGCGATTCATTTCTGAAATGGTGATGAATCCCGACGCATCGTCATCAAAAGCCTCTAAAATAGGCTGCAGACGTGTCACATCGATGAACTTGATTGCCCAAGCATCCGGATCCTGAGAGCTACAGATTGAAGTAGTATTCACGCCGCGAACGCCTTGAGTTTCTGAGGTAAGTTTCTCGAGACAATAGTCCCTAAAAGTGAGCACAAAATGTCGAGCTTTGACATTCCCTCGCCAGCCCTGTAGGTATGTATGTCAGTAGGGTCCAGAATCACATAGCTAACGCTCGCTTACCATTTCTTTCCAGATCTCATGGATCGACTGGACACCATTACATTATCATTTCGTGTTCACTGAACAGGGAACATACTAACGCGGTCAAGAATCCTCTCATGAGGTCCACCTTTCACTACTTGGATGACACGATCGCTCTCTCGTGTCACAACAAGTGTTAGCTCGTCGATGATTTGGCGCTTCTGCACTTCGAATTTCCGGAAGAACACAGTTCGATTCTTATCCGCAGCGGCATCAGGATCCTCAAAAATGTCCTTTCTGAGGTCATCTGCGTTCGTATTTGCGTCGCTTGGCTTTGACCGATTCATCCGATGCCCTTCTGAGCTAGGTGCACTTGGTGCCTTGCTCGCGGTCTGTTCCAGTGAGAGTAACATCTTGTCATTGTTCCGAAGAACTTTTACACCGCCTTTCGCAGCCACCAGTTCAGCGAGACTTTTCTGTTCGGGGCCGACCAATTGTTGGAACATAGCAATCATAGTATTCATCCTGTGCCGTAATGTTAGTGACTGGGAAAGAACTTCATGCACACTGACTTTTCGTCAAGTACCCTCGTCGTATCCCCAATGTTATCAAGCTTGAAGTTGGCCTTGTCCACACCCTGACTGGTGTGAATGGACAGCTCGAACTCGAATTCCTGCCGCCGCTTCGAGAAAAGCGTCACATAGCTGAGTAGTTTGTCGTCCCAGACCGGGCCCAGGAACACTTTCGCCAGAAGCTTCTTCTTTGCATACGTATCACACACATTAGAGCAGAGCTTGATGTCGTCCACAGTTTGATCTATGAGGGACTTCAAGCGATCTTCAATGTTTCTTCCATCAGGTGCGACAAGCTTGTCATTTTCCACGTCTTTGAGGCTGCAAAAATATGAGCGTAGCACGATAGGCGAACGCTGGTGCACACAGGAGCAAAACACCCATCATATCCTTCATCTCGACATAGAGGGCGATAATCTTCTTTTCATTGTCGCGACGTTTCAGCTCGAGTGTATACACAGTTTTGAACGCCACGACAACAACTATCCCACCGGTCACCGGTCACCGCACATGTACACGTAAAAGGAAATTGACGCACCGCCGATAAAAGGATGCAGGTCCGCCACTGCGTCCAGAGCACTCATGAAAATAGGCATGCCCTCGAAAAAGTGGTCGATTCCTTCCTTAACGGCCTTGCCAAAGTCTGTCTGTTCAACAGCGCCCTTGGCCACTGTAATCAATGGTTGGAATGGTGCGACGTTACTTTTTACAGTAGCAACTGCATCGTCTATAGAAAGTATGAGCGCACGGGTCATAAAGCTAAGTCTCAGGCTTCAAATTACCAACAACATTAGATAACTGGGTCATATCAGAATCCTTGGGACCGTCCTTCACCACGTCCCAGGCTTCGGCGAGTGAGTCTGGCACGGGAATTGTAGTCTCCATCGCTTCCGGATGTGGCACCAAAGCTAAGTTAGTATTGAAGATATTGGGGGCAGTGGGAAGAGGCATCGGTGTGGGCTGTTCGAGCACGCTGACCTCAGGCGCGGGGCTCTTAGAGCTATGAGTCAAAAGGGACGCGGGCATTAGGGAAGAGGAGGCGGAACGATTAGCGGCGGACGCTGTCTTCTTCCAGGAACGACGTGCAGTGTGCTGGGGTGAATCGTCAGACTGTCCAGAGATCCTTCCTTCATCAGCAGAGCCTGTGCGTGCAAGGCTCGGTTGGCTGAACTTCCTGAACAAACGAGAGAAAGGCATAGGCGTAATATGAAAAGACACAACCCGGGATTGGAACTTCTGTTGGAGAAGTCAAACGCTCGTTGGTAAGTTGGTTGCCCGACACAAAGGAACAAGCGGGTTAGTGGGGTGAGGTAATCTAGCAACATAAGATCTTGAGCGCTTGAGCGGCTGCAGCCTGCAGGACGATATTGTAATGACAACTTATCGGGAGAAGAACTAAGATCGCCCTGAGCCTCAAGGCAACAGGAGTGCCGTACAACGCCAACAAAATCATGACCACCCAAGTCATAACAACTCTACTGGTTGCATTACTGTAAATGTAATTTACCAAGCACGTTATCACGGTGACCATATAACATACGACTGTATTTGATATTCGAACACAAGCACACCAACTTGAAATCAACACCACCAAATCTATGGAACCTGCACGTGACCGTCCACACCCTGGCTTCTTGTGCCTTTTATGTGGCGGGCGCAGAGAAGACGCGCACTGACAACATAATTCCATTTTTTCACACGAATAACTGGGAAAAAGCAGTGACTAATACTTAATTATTTTACACAATCCATAATTAAAAATTAACTCTAATTAAACTTTAAGTCCATTCGGGAATTATCACGCTGCGAAAAAACTTAACGTTCAGCTTACTGAGAACAATGGTCACCTATGATTTATTTCAGGGAAAAACATCAAGTTTTTTCACAACAATATAATCCTTGGATGGACATAAGGTTTGAATAAAATAATTTTCTCATTATAGATGATGATAAATCGACAAGTATTAGTCAACGCCTTTTCTCACTTCGTGCACGCAAAGACAGTACCATGTTGTCAGTGATTGAACACCGGTAGTAAAATACACATCGCACGTGCCAATATGTCTGGCACAGGAGTTGTGGTATTATTTCCGTGAAGTAACATAGTTACATTGGTGAAAAATACGCCAGGACCAACGGAAGGAGTTGGCGTTTCACGAACAGCCGTGTCGAGTGAGGTGCTTTCGACATTTGGTGTTATGATGCATGCTGGTTCGATCGGCGGAGATGAGCCGGCATAGCTAATGCCACATGCCAGCTTCCTTCAAAGGTGATGTAAAGCGGGTCGTCGGGTCGGGTTCTATCCACCACTGGAATAATTCTCCAGTCTCCAGAGAAAGGCCGCTTACCAGCATCAGCAAAAGCACGATCAAGGCTCTGGTAGATCCTGAATGAACTCAAGAAATGCAAAGTTGAGTAGAATCCAAGTCCTGACTAGCAGATGCTGGGAAGGAACCTTCAAGACTCGGAGTTGGTTAAACATCACAGTTGGAGGCGGACGGCGAGGACCAGGACGAGAGGAGTGCAAGGGGTTGGGGACTCCGTAAACAGACTCATCGACGCGCACTTTCAGGGCCAATCAATGACTGTCACCCAGGACTGGGGAAATTAGGCGCAGTAGAACCCCTCCAAACTCATACTTGTTGGAGGACTGCCCGGGGTATAGGTTGGGAGCAACGCTAGTACGGTCACAGCCCGCGCACGAGTTTGGGGTGGGGGGACCAGTCAGGGGCGGAAGGGGCATGGGTTATCAAAGAAATAGGTTCAAGTAGCCGATCTGGGAGTTCGGCTATAAGTTATAAGCTTGGATAGGCGTTACAGTACGGTCTGTGACGCCAACCGTATGACAATGGCGCCATAATTCGAATTGAGGCCCATATATTCGCACTATCTGTTCCGGAAGGGCCTCAAAAATACAGTTGTAATGTTTTTTTTTTCTTAAAAAAAAACCATTTATATTCCGGGACAGTACATGGTACAGGACCGGTCCTCTACCCCCTACAGGGTGAGAGTTATGAAACATGGGTAAGGTAGTGAACGTAATATCGTAAGTGCTAGAGAAATTTGAAACTCTGTACTATGGCACCTTCCAAGGAAGCCCGTTTATGTATGGTACGAGGCCGGTAACAAACTGCGATCAGTCCAAGACAGCGTGAGAGAGAGAGGTGGTGGTACGAGGTCAAGGAGGGATGAGTTGTAATGCATGTAATGTTTTGCATGGCAGATCAAGATAAGAAAACACAGAATCGAACAATCGTAGTAATAATAGAAAGAGTGGGGGCGGGAGGAGAACTGCACAAGCACGACAACAGTCTCCACTATAACTAGTACTGTACTTGCCATCTATGCTGGAGACCAAATGAAATGAAAGAATTTAGCTGCGCAGCGCTTCCGAGGCGATTGCAAGTCTGTGAAGGAGTTGCTCCATATTTCCAATGCGAGCGGTGAGATCGTCGAACCGAGATTGCATACTATCGAGCCGGTCTTCCAACGAGATAAGACGCCGCTCCGTTGAAGAGGTGTTATCATCCTCCTCTGGCGCAAGACAACGAATGAGATGGTGGTCCTCAGTGTGCTTCCCGGAGCTTCGCATCAGCTCAGGGACGCCTTCTCCATCGCACGAGTCGCACAGGAAGAGGTTGTCTGAAAAGTTGGGATGAGGTATCAGCAGCCGGGGGAGAAAATAAATCTTCGAGACTGACCTTCACAATAGACGCAGTACCAGCACGGGAATGAGAGGCGACCTTCGCACTTGCCACATGAGGGTGGACCATTGTCCTCAGGCTGTGTCTCATCTTGCGGATTCTCTTCCTTTGGGCCTTGGGAAGTGCCTTCATCCTCTTCGGCTTCGACCGTAGTATCGTCAGGAGCCTCATCCGGCTGGCCATCAGCCGGTACGGATGGAGTCTCTTCGGGGGTGGGCTCGGGGCTCGACGGACTCTCCTGATCTGGGTCAGTGTCTTCCCCCTCATCTTTCTCCACTAATTGCTGGGAAGATTCGGCAATCTTCACGCAGAGTGGTTGCACGCGCTCGAACGCCGCAAGTGCCGCAGTATGGGCACGTCCGTATTGGCGCTGCAGAACGACGGTACGAACTTTTACGAGCCTGTGACTCGGCTCGTGTGCGGCTTCAATGTCTTCACGACTGGTCACACGTGCAGCCATACACTCTTGTGCGCAGCAAAGGTCTATAGTCTGGAAAATTTCCGTGTCTTTGTGGTCACAATCCAGACAGATGAGTCGAGCCCCGCCGATGCGGCCTCCACACCAATCACAGAATGCATTCCTATGGTCTACGTTAGCAGCGACCGGCAACTTACAAGATTCAAAACTCACTCGTGCACACATGTATTGGCCCGTATGTGGTCAATCCTCGAACTATAAAAGCAAGCGTCTGCAGGCGTCAGTCGCTGTACAGCCGCGCAGCACCGTTCGGTCTCTTCGTCGTCGAGCGGTTCCCCAAAGTAACAGTAGCGGATGACCAAGGAGAGTACCGCCTTTCGGTCGTCACGACGTTGGACAAAGTACGACCACGACCAACGTTCCCGACGTACATCGTTGCGCACAGCCGCGATTGCGAACCCCCACAATGCACGAGCCTTGTTGTCCGAAAGTTCCTTGATACTGGGGTATACCGTTAGATAGCGAGGTGGGATTCGTCGAAACTCCATCGGTCCACCTGAGTTCTCAGTATCCGCAGAAAGGCCCCAAACACCAGTCAACGCATCACGTTCCGCATCGAATTGCCCACTGAAGAAGATCGCAGACCATGATACAGTGTGGAACGTCATTTTAAAATTGATCTCCATGATATCGTTCTCGCTTTTGGACCAAGTCCCAGTGATTGTGTAGCGACCTCTGTTAGACCAGGCTTTCGCCTTGAATTCATGTTCCCCATCGGCGGGCTCGAGAACGAACGTCATCATTGAGTCAGTTCCGCTGGTTTCTCGGGTACCGTCGTCCTCATAAAAGTAACCATGCCAGTGCCCTAAACTGAAAATCGAAGATAAGATAATCAGAAGAGAGGCAGATAAATACAAATGGAGAGCGTACATGTCCTTTAATGGCGGCTGAACATCAGGATAATTTGGAGAGTCGTCGATCGAATGCCCGTCATAGACCCAGTCATCAAGAGCCAACTCGTCCTTATACTCATGTTTCAATATATCTTCTAGTCTGACGTTTTGGTCTTCGTTTGAATCGTCGTATGGTACAACTGGTGGATCAAGAGTTCGGACGTAGTCCGAAGACCATAGATCTTTCTCTTCATTGAAATACTTGAACTACGGAAACTTCAGAAAGTAGACGGGTGGAAGAAAAGGGATAACGCACAATGCCATAAGCGAAATTCTGGAACTGTTTCTCGGGGTCAAATTTTTGTTGGGAAAAGATGTCTGCACCGACAAGGTAAGCCATACCAGCCAGCCAGGGAAGTCGGAGAAGATGTACTCGAGAGATCATTCATGCGGTATCGGATTGCATCTTTGATGAAGAGGATGCTCTCTACGCCGGACCAAAGCTCACGCGAGTCCAACACCTTGGTCCTCATGGCTCGCATGATCTCGTAGTGACGCTTCATCAGCAAGTAGAGTATAGGAAAAATCGTCTGTGGAACACAATTAAGACGAGAGGGTTGGTGAATAAGTCGTGTCACACCAACCTTCTCAATGCGGCCCATACCCGTAATGAGTGTGAAGGTGTCCGTGCCGTCAATAACGTAGTCCACAGCCTTCAAATTGGTGCTTAGTCGAACTTCCTCTGCTTCGAGATATGACTTGAATTTATCCGAAGTACTTGGGCCAGGTTCGGGTTGCAGCGAGGTCACGGCAGCGGTCAACGTGTGGATGGTCTCCCAACCATAGGTAAAATAGTCATCGATAAACCCTCGATTGGCAGGAAGCACCTCAGCGCGAATGCCTTCCATTTTGGCACATAATTCCTCTATCTTGTTAGCGTAGTCGATGATAGACGCCCTATATCCTGCTCGGTAATCAGCAATGCACTCGGATGACAAGGCGAACACGACTCACCAACTGCCCAGAAAGCTACCCAATGGGGTAAACTGAATATCATGAGACAGAATCGCTCTACCGACAAGATGATGCTGACCTCCACTCGATCGGTCGGGAACTGGTGAAACGATTCATTTCCGTGATGGTGATGAACCCCGACGCATCATCGTCAAAGGCCTCTAAAATAGGCTGCAGACGCGTCACATCGATGAATTTAATTGCCCAAGCATCCGGGTCCCGAGATGCACTGATTACAGAAGTGTTCACGCCACGAACGCCTTGAGCTTCTGAGGTGAGTTTTTCAAGGTAGTAGTCACGAAAAGCGAGCACAAAATGTCGAGCTTTGACATT
This sequence comes from Lactarius vividus, assembly GCA_021527035.1. Lineage (NCBI taxonomy): Eukaryota > Fungi > Basidiomycota > Agaricomycetes > Russulales > Russulaceae > Lactarius > Lactarius vividus. Next base: position 255,685 of record JAKELG010000007.1, on the reverse strand, counting down.
CCCTCGCCAGCCCTGTAGGTATGTATGTCAGTAGGGTCCAGAATCACATAGCTAACGCTCGCTTACCATTTCTTTCCAGATCTCATGGATCGACTGGACACCATTACGTTATCATTTCGTGTTCAGCGAACAGGTAACATACTAACGCGGTCAAGAATCCTCTCATGGGGTCCACCTTTCACTACTTGGATGACACGATCGCTCTCTCGTGTCACAACAAGTGTCAGCTCGTCGATGATTTGGCGCTTCTGCACTTCGAATTTCCGGAAGAACACAGTTCGATTCTTATCCGCAGCAGCGTCAGGATCTTCAAAAATGTCCTTTCTGAGATCATCTGCATTCGTATTTGCGTCGCTTGGCTTTGACCGATTCATCCGATGTCCTTCTGAGTTGGGTGCACTTAGTGCCTTGCTCGCGGTCTGTTCTAGTGAGAGTAGCATCTTGTCATTGTTCCGAAGAGCTTTTACACCGCCTTTTGCGGCCACCAGTTCGGCGAGACTTTTCTGTTCGGGGCCGACCAATTGTTGGAACATGGCCATCATAACGTTCATCCTGTGCCGTAACGTTAGTGACTAAGAAAGAACTTCATGCACACTGACTTTTCGTCAAGTACCCTCGTCGTATCCCCAATGTTATCAAGCTTGAAGTTGGCCTTGTCCACACCCTGACTGGTGTGAATGGACAGCTCGAACTCGAATTCCTGCCGCCGCTTCGAGAAAAGCGTCACATAGCTGAGTAATTTGGCATCCCAGATTGAGCCCAGGAACACCTTCGCCAAAAGCTTCTTCTTTGCATATGTATCACACACATTAGAGCAAAGCTTGATGTCGTCTGCGGTTCGATCTACAATGGCCTTCAAGCGATCTTCGATGTTTCTACCATCAGGTGCGACGAGCTTGTCATTTTTCACGTCTTTGAGGCTACAAAAGTGTGAGCGGGGCACAATACATAGACGCCAGTACACACAGAAGTAAAACACCCATCATGTCCTTCATCTCGACATAGAGAGCGATGATCTTCTTTTCATTGTCGCGACGCTTCAGCTCGAGTGTGTAGATGGTTTTGAACGCCATGACAACAACTGTCTCACCAGTTACCGATCATTCCGCGTGCACACAGGGAACGAAATCGACGCACCGCCAATGAAAGGATGCAGGTCCGCCACTGCGTCCAGAGCATTCATGAAAATAGGCATACCCTCGAAAAAGTGGTCGATTCCATCCTTAACGGCCCTGCCGAGGTCTGTCTGTCCAACAGCCTCTTTGGTAGCTGTAATCAATGGTTGGAACGGTGCGACGTTGCTTTGTGCAGCGGTGATTGCGTCTCCTATAGAGGGCATTAGTGAGCCGGTTACGAAGTAAAATTTCAGGCTTACCAACAGCATTGAGCGTCCGACTCATGTCAGAATCCTTGGGACCATCCTTCACCACGTCCCAGGCTTCGGCAAGCGTGTCTGGTACAGGACCAGGAATTGCAGTTGGCGCCGTTTCCGGGTGTGGCATCAGAGCTAAGTTGGTGATGAAGATATCAGGAACGGCGGGAAGGGGCACTGGCGTGGGCTGTTCGACCTGGGGCGCAGGGCTCTTAGAGCTAGGTGTCAGGGGAAGCGAGGACACTGGGGGAGAGGCGGAACGACTGGTAGTATGCGCTGTCTTCTTCCTCCAGGAACGACGTATGGTGGGTATAGGCCCAGTTACCTGCTGGGGTGAATCGTCAGAGTTTTCAAAGTTCCTTGCTTCGTCAGCAGACCCGGCACGCGCAAGGCTCGGCTGACTGGACTTCCTGAACAAACGGGAGAAAGGCATGGGTACAGTACTAACCCAAGATTGGACCTTTTGTTGAAGAAGGCGATCGTTCCCGGTGTTAAGTTGGTTTCCCGATACAAAAGAGCAAACAAGTTATCGGGGTGAGGCCCTCCGACGATTTCTGAGATAACCCGAGATCTTAGGCCATTGCTGACTGATAGCCCATCGCCAGGAGAAGAGCTAAGATCGCCCTGAGCCTCAAGGCAACCTCCCTGAGCCCCGTGCAAAGCCCCAGCCGTAATGAAGTGATTGCCGCCCAAGTCCTGTATCGGAGGTTCGACCTCCGGTGTTCCGGCGCTCCGCTCGAAGCCAGCATTGCATCACTTCTTACTAAAGCCTCTGATCATGATGCGATATTACACTGTGATTCCGGAGTTGTATCACCAAAAGGAAGGCTATTGCGAAGGCTTGTAGTAAACAACGCGCCCACTGGCAGTCGCCAGACCCGGATGTGATCGGTTCATGGAGGGAGTAACCTTGAAAGGAAAGTATATTTATTACAAATTCATAACTTCATAAGTAATCTATAAGTCAATTTGACCACTCACCCTTGCCATTCAAGGGAACGACTATAAAATTCTTGCACCTCTCCCGCTGTTGCAAAATACGGCGATGATCATTCATTGGTAAATATACAATAGTGGTATTACGGATAATGTTACCATCATCGTCGACACCAGTCATTGTCGTTGCTGCTGTTATCATCGCTCCCGCTCACAGCCTGTCCTTGGAATCACCGCCGTTGTTCGTATCGCGGTCATTGTTGTTGCTGTTGTGCTATTGCCGCTGCTCTCGTTTTTTGCCGTTGTTCCCGCTCTTTCTGCCGTTGTCTGTGCTACTGTCACAGCCGTCAGGCTCGCGCATCGATGTTGTCGTGATTCAGGGCGCTACGGCTTGCAGCTTGCATGTGGAGGAATGTGCCAGTCTTTGCTTGCGCCATTAGTCATCATCGGAATCGCTGCCGTAGTCGTTGTCACTGCTCATGTTGTTTGAGGGTCTTGATAGTGGACTTGAGGCGATAGCCATCGCCACCGTCTTTGGTCTCATTGTCGTCGAGGCGGTGCGTCATCCATTGTTGTTGCCGTTAGTGGCGCACGTGGCTCGTGGATGAAGTATCCCCCATCATTGTTGTCGTTATTTGGCGCTGCATCTATGTCGGCTGAGTGCCCAGTTCATTGTCGTCATTGTTGGTGGCGCAAATTGCTCGGGGCTGCGTTGGTGGAGCAACCCCTTCTACTTCAACCCTATCGCCGTCATAGAGGACATGCTGCCAGGGGTTGCATCGGCAGAGTGCCTCCGTCGGGGTACACGGAACTTGGAGTTTGCATCGGCAATCACCTATCATGTATCTTCGTCGAGCGCGTGCGGGGCTCGGATATGCATAAGTGGTGGTTTCAGTAGCCCGCAGGATGATGTCAGAGCGTTATAAGTTCACTATTTCGTCCCAGTGGCTTGAGGTGCGAAAGCATTGACAGTTGCAACGCAAGGTCAGCACTATTATCATAGGTAGTCAACTGGCAGCAGCACAAGTAGGCAACAAGATGCGAGGAATGAAGAATATAGCGTAACCCTGGTGAAGTGAGAAGAGGTCTGTGACCAACTCGGGTGTCAACGAGACGTGGGAACTTTGTCATTCCCGATGCGACAACAAGAGGTGTTGACACATCCGATACCTGTACGCGTCGGTCGACATCGATGATGGGGGGCACTCCCGCGACGCAGCCCATATCCTGCGCCCCAGCTGGTCACCGACTAAGAGGTAAGTGCCATTCCTTACGGTGCTTGGCTCGTTGCCCTGCTGAAGCTGTCGTTTATAGCTGACGTCACGGTAGATTTGGAAGATCTCCTCTCAGGATGTCATATGTTTCGAGGGGCTCATAACTCCCACGCAAGGGATCCGTCAGTTGGGACGAGGAATGCGAGTTAGCGATGAAACGATTGAAAAAAGAACTCACCTCCGTTGACCTATCAATCCATCCGACGCCATGGCACTCTTCGTCATCGATACAGACGCCTCAGGTAACTGTATTGAGGTCGTGTGACAATACAATCGAGATGCCTTCCGAAGTTTGGTAAAGAATGCGAAGGACACAAGTAAGCAAAAAGAATGATTCACGACTCGCCCATCCTCGTATTTGCCAATCCCGACTCGTTAGAACATTTCCTGAACGCAAAAACACTTTGGACGCCACCTGTCCCGATTTGCAGACGATATTGCACACTTCGATGTCGAAACGGGCCTGGAAGGAATCAGCTCGTAGCAGACGCTCTGTCGTGGCGGAATGGGCATCAGCCCCTATTCGCGTGAGTTATGAGCCTATGACGTTCCGAGAAAAGGTCGTCCGAGTCTACGCCAACTATAAGCAGAAAGCTTCAGCAGGGCGACGAGCCAAATAGTGATCACTCGCGCCGACATCATTGATACTTGGGCGATTGGACTACTGCCCCTGACACAAAAGGGAATCAGTACGTCCTTACTGCCATGGATCTAGGATCGGGCCGCGCATACCCCTTAGAACGATGTGATGGGGGCGTGACACACGCCCGAGCAGCGACAGTACCAGAGAACACCCCGCCAATGCGACCCCGAGGACGACGACAACGGGGTGTACAACGGGGAGCGCGCATACGCGACGCTCGAGGTGCCAGCGGAGATCGACCGATTGAACGCACATCATTGTCTTTTCGATGTGGGTCAGTATTTTTCGTTCCCGTCAGCGGCGGCGGGGAGAGACCGTGGGAGTCTTACTGGCGCACGGTTGTCAATAATACTTGTGCTTGTGCGACGGGTCGGAAATCGGCCAAATCAGGTGGACAGGATGTACGAGGCAGTCGCAGTCATCGCGGAGATAAGGGATACTGACGTCTTACGCGAGTTCCTCGAGACGGGTACGTTGGCCTTTCTCCGCCTTTCTCCGAACGGGGCACTCACAGCTCTAGCTAGAGAGACGGCCCCTATGCGTCAAGACTGACCAAGGGGTTTCAATCAGCTCGGTTACTTGAACTCGCTCCTACAGGTTTGCCTTACTCATTCTCGCATATACGCCGTTTGTTAGGTTGGCGTACCCAGTACTTCTATACTATCTAGGACCTCGGAAATGTCCTTGCGCCTCTGCTAAATTCGTCTAGGAAAGCTGTGGACGAAGACAGGTTCACGGACGACGTCTTGAAACGACGTCGTGTCTGTCGGTGCCTTGGGACGCGCAAAGAGATCCCGCGCTCAAAGAAGTGTTTATATCATTCTTTCGCCTCCTCCGCTCGACCCACACTCGTCAGCGAGCTCGTAGAGCTGCTTCTGGCACCTCGAGCTTGCCGACATCGTGTTGGTGACTCCAACAATGGAGTTGGCGAAGCTCACGCTCGGACAACATTGTGATAATCCCGATTATCACAACGAAGAGTGCGGATGCTGGCCCGTCAGGCTCGAGCCTCGGTAGGGGCACTTGGTAGTTCGTTCATACAGTCCGCCCGACTAGCTGCGTAAACACCTCTCGGAAGGGGCCATACGTGGGCACGAGCACACTACAGGAGCCCAAGCCACCGATATCGGCTCTGTTTGTATACCTCGCGTTTTTTTCAATGTCTCTACCCCTCGGCACTGACACTGCACGAGAATACATCAATCCGCGTACTAGTATCGACTCGGATGCCGTGGAGAGGGATGTGGTGCAGGGCATACCAAGCGGCTGTGTCATGAATGTGGCTGCGAGTCTTGCGTTGCTGCTTGAGGTATGTATGATGTACAGAGATGGGTCGTGTATCGCGAAAATAAAATGCGAGAGGCCACGGGACTTTTACGAGTATGATGGTCGGAGACTGCTCGCATTCGGCGCCAGACCGTGCACAGCTAGGGACAACCTGACTTGTTCTAATTGAAGCACACACTCGCGCTATCTGTGTTTCGGAAAGAACCTCATAAAATATATATGATCCACCAGTGTGCCTGGGCCAGGCACACTGGGTCGAGACTACTGTATGATATAAAATCGCAAAATCGCAAAAACAGACTCATAGAGAGGGTACTACTCAAAAGCGACTACTGATCTGTAGTAGCCATCGACGCTGGAGACCAAAATGTGAGAAAGGGACTCGATCATACAGCGCTCTCGGAAGTCACGGCGGCGGTAAGCTTGTGAAGGAGTTGTTCCATATTTCCAATGCGACTGGTAAGATCTTGGGAAAGATCATCGAACCGAGATTGCATGTTATCGAGTCGGTCTTCCAACGAGGTCAGACGCTGCTCAGTCGAAGAGGGGATATCCTCCTTCTCTGGCGTTAGACAACGAATGAGGTGGTGGTCCTCGGTATGCTTCCCGGAGCTGCGCATCAGGTCAGGCACGCCTTTCCCCTCGCATGCGTCGCACAGGAACAAATTGTCTGTAAGTATGAGATGACATCAGCATACGGCGCTAACAAATTAATCCTCAAGAGTGACCTTCACAAAAGATGCAGTACCAGAACGGGAAAGAGAGATGACTGTTGCACTTGCCACATAAGGGTAGGTCTTTGACTTTAACCGCAGAGTCACCAAGAACATCGGGATTGACACCTGGCTTATCAGTATCTGGTTTGGACGGTGTCTCTTCGGGGGAAGGCTTGGGACTCGACGTGTTCACCGTATCTGGGCTGGTCTTCTCCCCATCCTTATCTTTCTCTTCTAATTGCTGGTGGGATTCGGCAATCTTCACGCAGAGTGTCTTCACGCGTTCGAACGCCGCAAGTGCCGCAGTATGGGCACGGCCATGTTGGCGCTCCAGCACGATGGCACGAACTTTTAAGAGCCTGTGATTCGGTTCGTGTGGGACTTTGAGGTCTTCACGGTCGGTAATACGCGCAGCCATACACTCTTGTGCGCAGCAAAGGTCTAAGGGTCCGAAAATCTCAGTCCGCTTATTTTCACAATCAAGACAGAATAGCCGAGCCCCGCCAATGCGGCCATTACACGAATCGCACACTGCATTCCTACAGTCTGTGTCAGTAGCGGAGCTAGAACGTACCAAATCCGGAACTCACACGTGCACTTGCGCATATGCAAGCGTACGATTGATCCTGGAACCATAGAAGTGGGCGTCCCCCGCCGTCAGTTGCGCTGCAGTAGCATTGTACAGTTTAACCTCTTCGTTGTTGACTGGGCTCCCAAAGCCGAAGTAACGGGTCCCCAGGGAGATCACTGTCTCTCGATCCTTCCGACGTTGGGTAAAGTACGACCACGACCAACGCTCCCGACGTATGTCGCTGCGCACAGCCGCGATTGCGAACCTCCATAACGCACGGGACTTGTTATCCGAAATTTCTTTGATACTAGGGTATACTGTGAGATAGCGAGGTGTAATCCGTCGGAACTCTATCGGTCCACAAGAGTTCTCAGCAGCCGCAGAAAGGCCCCAGATACCGGTCAAGGCATTGCGTTCATCGTCGAACCGACCACTGAAGAAGATTACATTCTGGATCGTCATCTTGAACTTGATCACCTTGACATCATTTTCGTCTTTGGACCAAGACCCAGTGATCGTGTAGCGCCCTCGAATACCCCAAGCGTTCGCCGTGAGTTCGTGTTCCCCATTAGCGGGCTTGAGGACAAACGTCGTCATTCCCTCAATTCCGCTTGCCCCTCGGATGTCATCGTTTTCGTAGAAGTAACCGTGCCAGTGCCCTAAACTGAAAGGCACAGATAAGAGAATTGGAACGAGGAGGTAGGTAGATATAAGGGAAAAGCATACATGTCCTTTAATGGCGGCTCAACATCAGGATAGTTTGGAGCGTCGTCAATTGAATGTCCGTCATAGACCCAGTCATCAAGAGCCAACGCCTCCTTGTATTCATGTTTCAATACAGCTTCTAGTTTGACATTTTGGTCTTCGTTTGAATCGTTATACGGTATAACTAGCGGATTGAGTGTCCTGACATAGTCTGAAGACCATAGATCTTTCTCGTTATGAAAATACTTGAACTAAGGACACTTCAGAGGTAGACGGGCAAGGAAGGAAACGGGATAACACACGATGCCATAAGCGAAAAGCTGGAACTGTGTTTCGGGGTTGTGTTTTTGCTGAATGAATATGTCTGCGGATTAATCGTTTGAGTGCCGCCAAAGATAACAACAATGGGGGTGACGTACTTGTAAGGTCATTGACGCGATATCGGATAGCATCTTTCACGTAGAGGAGGCTATATACACAGTCCCGGATCTCGCGTGCATTCAACAACTTGGTTCGCATGATTCGCATAATCTCGTAGTGGCGCTGCATCAGCAAGTAGATTAGAGGAAAGACGGTCTGTAGAACGCAGAGCAAAGTTGAGACGAGCGGGCCATTGGATGTGTGGCTTTGCACCAACCTTCTCAATGCGGCCCACACCCGTAATGAGTGTGAGGGTATCCATGCCATCAATAGTATAGTATACGGCCTTCAGATTGGTGCTCAGTCGGGTCTTCTCTGCGTCAAGATATGATTTGAATCTATCCAAACTACTCGGGCCAGGTTCGGGTTGCAGCGGGGTCACGGCAGCGGTCAATGTGTGAATGAAATGCCAACCGATGGTCAAATAGCTGTTGATAGAGTGCCGATTGGGAGGGAGTACGTCGGCACGAATTCCTTCCATTTTGGCAAATAATTCTTCTATCTTCTTGGCATAGTAAATAATAGACGCCCTATATCCTGCCGAAGACTTAGCGGCGCCATGGGACGATATGATACTTACTACTCACCAACTGCCCAGAAAGCTACCCAGTGGGGTAAACTGAAATCTATGAGACAGAACCACTCGATCGACAAAATGATACCGACCTCCAGTCTTCCGGTCGGGAACTGGTAAAGCGATTCATTTCTGAGATGGTGATGAACCCCGATGCATCGTCATCAAAAGCCTCTAAAATAGGTTGCAGTCGCGTAACATCTATGAATTTGATTGCCCACGCATCTGGGTCCCGAGAGGTATTGATTGCGGTGGTGCTCACACCTCGAGCGCCTTGAGCTTCTGAGGTGAGTTTCTCGAAATAGTAGTCTCGAAAAGCGAGTACAAAGTGTCGAGCTTTGACATTCCCTCGCCAGCCCTGTGGGTGTCACCAGGGTCAAATTTAACAGGAAACACCATAAATAATTACCATCTCTGCCCAGATCTCGTAGATTGACTGAAGAGGTCATCAGATTATTACTTCGCGGTCAGTGAAGAAACAAGACACTTACACGGTCGAGAATCCGTTCGTGAGGACCACCTTTTATTGCTTCGATAACACGGTCGCTCTCACGTTTGACAACAAGCTTGAGCTCGTCGATTTGACGCTTCTGCACTTCGAATTTGCGGAAGAACACGACTTGATTCCTATCCGCAGCAACGCCAGGATCTTCAAAAATGTCCTTTTTGAGATCATCTGCGTTCGGACTTGCGTCACTAGCTCCTGCCCAAGCCACTTGATGCTCATCTGAGCTGGGTGCACTTGGTGCCTTGCTCGCCATTTCTTCCAGGGAAAGTAACGTCTTGTCGTCGTTCCGGATAGCCTTTACACCACCATATTCGTCCACCATCTCCAAAATACGTCTCTGTTCGGGGCTGACCAATTGTCGGAACATGGCCATCATATTATCCATCCTGTGCCGTAACTTTAGCAACTGAGAGAAAATGTGATGCACACGGACTTTTTGTCAAGTGCCCTCGTCGTATCCCCAAGATTATCAAGCTTGACATTGGCTTTGTCCACCCCCTGACTTGTGTGAATGGACAGTTCGAAGTGGAATTTCTCCCGCCGCTCCGAAAAGAGCGTCACAAAGCTGAGTAGTTTGTTGTCCCAGACTGGGCCCAGGAGCACCTTCGCCAAAAGTTTCTTCTTGGCATACGTATCACATACATTAGAGCAGTCCTTGATGTCTTGTGCAGTTTGTTCTACAAGGGACTCCAAGCGATCTTTGATGCTCAAGCATCTTCCATCAGGTGCGGCGACCTTGTCATTTCGCACGTCTTTAAGGCTGTAAAAATATGAGCAAGGCACAATATGTGGACGCCGGTACACACAGGAGCAAAACACCCATCATGTCCTTCATCTCGACATAGAGCGCGATGATCTTCCTTTCATTGTCGCGACGCTTCACCTCGAGTGTGTAAACGGTCTTGAATGCCATGACAACAACTGTCTCACCAGTCATCCCGCACTGCGTGCGCACGTGTAGTAAGACGGACGTACCGCCAATGAAGGGATGCAAGTCCGCGACGACATCCAGGGCATTCATGAAAATAGGCATCCCTTCGAAAAAGTGATCGATTCTCCCCTCAATGGCTTCAACGAGTTCTGTCTGTCCGATGGCACTTTCTGCTGCGGTAATTAATGGTTGGAACGGTTCGAGGTAGTTTTGTGCAGCGGCAACTGCGTCAGCTATAGGAGTATGAGCGCGCAGGTTACAAAGCTGGCCAAGTTTCAGGCGTACCAGCAGCACTGAGTCTCCGGCCCACGTCAGAATCCTTGGGTCCATCAGCAGAGCCAGTGCGCCCAAGGATAAACTGGCCGAACTTCCTGAACAAGCGGGGGAAACCAAAAGGCATGGGCACAATGCGAAGACCCAACTAGAGATTGGGCCTTTTGTTGAAAAAGGTGCACATTCATGTAGTCATAAATTCATTCCCCGCTACGGAAGAAAGTGAAATTAAACAAGTTACTAGGGGGAAGCAACACAACTTCACAACTTATCAGTGAGCGAACCGTGACGATCAGAGAGCCCCGAGCCTCAGTGCAGCCTGCCCACCTGTGCAAGGCCCTAGCGTGTAACAAAATGACGGCTGCCCAAGTGATACCAGCCGCTCTGGAATTCCCGAGCCATAAAATCGGATACGCGACGATGCAGTACTAGAACCCCTCAGTTAAAACTTGAATCCAACTTGAAGTTGATACTACCTCACTGTGAGCCTGCATGGCGTGCATGTCACGCATCACGGTGCTCGAGATGCTCAGGAGGCCGAATCCATGCTAATTTATTAGTATACGGTGATACCCCCTAAACACTGTTCTGAACCCCCTGAATGAAGGTGGCTGTTTTGTACTCTACTAGTAGCCTGAGGCAGCTTCTGGCGCCATAATTGTGCGGTGTTCATTGGGTGTTCAAGGTAGTGTTTCCCAACTTGAAGGTGTCTCCTCACATAGTCTCAGCCCCCACCAGCACCTCTATCCTGTTAGTAACGTAAATTGACGGTTTCGTGTTCGGTTGCACAAGTTACAAGGTAACTGAAATTACAACAAGATCCAAAGCAATGCGCGCTTTGCTTGACCCTTTGCGACCTTTTTCCCACATAGACGGGGTTTGAATGGTGTTTCGTCCGCCATAGATGCCACCCTGGATCTCTACATGAGCGAAGGCACACCCCCACCGTGCGGTTCCACCAATCGGCTAAAATAGGACGGGAAGATCAGAACCGCGGGGGAAGGAGATCGGTTACATCCTTGGAAAGTACAAACGGAAACTTTCGATACAGTGAAAGAGGCGGAAATGAAGTGACCATCAAGCGACATACACCACAAGTAGAATATTCACAACTAATTTGTCAAGCAGGCCTTTCGACACGAGCGGAACCCGCTCCTTCGATATGCTCCCAGACATGCTCCCAGACATATCCTTGTCGGCTAACAGTACTATGTCGGCCTCTGCGAGTGGGATTGCGCCGCTCTGTTCAACCCGGTGTTGAAGGTTGATAATATGATCGTCCTCATCCACGTACGGCCCAGCTCCGTACCCTCCACTCAATGGACGGCGGCCAGAGCTATTGAACGAACTACCATCGGGTGCTTCTGGACCACACTCCACAGTGCGATCTACTGGCCAAATGTATCCACCGGCAGTCCAGCGAAGCTCAGGAGAAAGTTTGTACAACTTGACAGCGTGGTACAGGATTGAGTCACCACCCTTCAGCTACAAGTGAAGATATGAGATGAAGAATCACGCTTGGCTCTGTCTCGTACTCACATAAGGAACCAGCGACTCGGCCAGTACATCTGCAGGGTTAACACCATAATCACCCGTGAGGTAAAAGGCGATCGTGCGCCCACGTATCATGTTGAAGATCGGTGCCAAATTATCCAAGAAATAGTCACTCGGCATGATGAGCGGGTCTGGAGCCACGCCACTCGGACCAAACGTCTTGAGATGTAGAGCATATGAGACAGAAATACGGCAGCCTTTCTGTACGGTCTCGACCTCTGTCGTGCAATCTGACAGGTAGGCAACCCATTCCATGTGTCCGTTTTTCCAGCCGCGCCCTTGGAAGCGCTCCTCGCCGCCTTCGGGAGCATTCACAATAAGCGCACCTCCACGGAAGCGCACAGGTAACGTAATGATCACGGTTGCAACGCGAGTGTCGCCAGCTGGTGCTTGTTCGCCCATGCTTGCGCCAGTTGGGATTATCTCCAGTTTATCACGTACGGCGTGGAGGTAGTGTCCGCCTGGCAATGTAGGGAATAGTGTATTGCGTACGGCCTCGAGAATGGGGTGATTTGCGAGTTCGAGTGAGGTTGTCAGGGGAAGGTTTGTTGGGTAGAAGAGGGACTCGCCATCCGCGTCGTCTCCTATCTGTGGATGTGGCCTGCAAGCGGCGATCAACACGTCGAGAGCAGGAGGTGTGTCATAGTCGACATCGATAGGGAAGTCAAGCGAATGGGTGATTCCACTCTGGTGAGATATTATCAACAGAGGGAGGACCGAAACAACAAAAGCCACCTACCTTCGTTCGGAAGAATAACGTGAGGGTGGCAGGATCTACTGGTATGCGCCCAGAGATCGCGAAGGATCGTGCTTTGGCCGCAATGACGGTCGCAATGCTCGTTTGCAAAAGGTTCTCATTCGCGTAGTCCGACACCCCCCGACGCATAAGCGGTCGAGGCTGCGCCCGGGGACTTGATACATGCTCTATCTCAAAGTCCACACTTGGACTTCGAAAGGCCATGGGCTGTTCGTACAGGTTACGTCCAACGATTGCTGGTGAGACAGCAGGAGAAGGCACGATCGCTACGGCCGCATTGGTAGCAGGTGGTGAGAGGGACGGGGGGATTGCTGAAGGCATCATTCTGGAGGACGAGACAGGGTACAGGGTAGAAAAGAGATCAAGTGAGGACGAATAAAGGCGGGAAGCGCCGATGACTGCCACTTATCTGATCGCACGCTTTACGAGCAAGTAGGTGCGTTGCCTTGCAAGAGCGGAGGTCAGTGGAGAATTATGGAGATAGATCAAAGGTCAAAGAATGCCGCGGACGTGCGAAGCGAATTACTTTGTATCGACAAGCGCCAGTCGATATCAAGAAAACACGCTGAAACCTCGTGTCCCATGGTCTTCTGCTCTTCGGTCCACGCTGGCCACATGACAAGATGGAATTTGCCACATCCACGCCGAAAGGAGATGGTAACACTGTGAGCATGGCTTAACAAACATAAAATAATTATTTGTCAAAGGCTCTCTATGTTATCCTCAGTGAACAAACTTTTAGATTTACAACACACCATACGTCCGATCAAGGGTTTTCAGGGGTTCTCGCGCGTGAAAACCCGACAGAGTGGAGCTGCGAAAGGGAAGGGTATTCCAACACACTCAAGTTGGGAAACACACTGGCAGCAGAACTACGGCCCTCGAAGAAGTGTGATGGTCAAGTGGACCTCTTTACCGCGATTGGCCGAGCATACATATCATTCGGATGGGAAAACACCATATTGGTCGCGTTACTGGTGTGGTCACTAAAGGAAACTTGATAATGTCACTTGGTTCAAGGAGCATACAGCAAGACATACAGTACATTTTAGTGCGGCAACAACTTGGGCGATGCCCTACTCTTCTGTTCCTCCTCTTGAAAAGTGAGAAGTATGGGCGGTCGGTTGCATCATATCTCTCTATTGAGATCAGCCTACGCGTAAACATACGAGCCTACTTGGGAACCTGTGCGTCAGGATATCTAGGAATAGAACGACATGTGGAGCGTAATTTCAGCACGGTTTGAGCTGTCAAGGCAATGTCGTAAACAGAAAGGACTTTTCAACGTTGCGCGTTTCAACAAAAAAAAAAAGATGCCGAGGTATCCGGAGCTCTGTTTCGTTGTCAAAGATGAATGCATCGATGAACCGGGGAAGGCCACGGGAACTTCGGAAAATCCCAGAAAAGCGCTGGTTGCAGTCAACTGACGCCACCAGAAGAACGGATATGGATGAAGGATCACTCAGCTGGCCGCCCTTTCTCGGGGTGTCTCAAAACTCGTACTACAGTACTTTGTTTTCCTAGCCACCGCAATCCCGAGGGCTCAGGAATCTTCTCGATTTTACATCGTCCTTACTTGGTGACGGTATACTTCAAGGCTCCGGGACCTAGGCTTGCGAAGTCATCACGCAACTCCTCTGGCTCATCTTTATCTTTATAAACACCCCGAAACTTGAATACATCACCTGCCTAGAGGCCACTGCAAACATCCCATCCGTGATAGTGAATTTCGCATGAGGATTCTAGACAAGACTTTAGGCGGTCGGTTGACGCCACTCCCTTGTACCTGGATTGCCTTCAGAAGTTATGGGCCTCTCGACTATTGAAGAGCTTGTCAAGTATCGCCGAATGTTAGTCGCTTCGGTCCAATCGGATGACCCGTTTAGATTTGTCCTCTTAGGTCGGGGTTCTGGCAGGGAGTCAACGATACCGTACTATGAGAGCGATGTTCTAAAGCACTTCAGGATGCCGTGCGGAAGCTGAGGAGAAAGCTAGGGGTCACCCTGGAGCGATGGGTGAACTTCCTTCACTGGCGTCTGACTCATGGGTGTTCAGATATACTGTATTTGGGCGTACGGCTTTCGCCCTCACCACTTTTACGCGGCAGCCCCAGCAACGGGACCCGAATAATTCTGAACCACGAAAACTCGCTTCTTGAAAGCTGTCCGTGTGTCCGAAGTGGTCGAAGTGCTCCTGTGTGTGGTCTGCCAAGACCAAGACCTCGGTGAAACAAATTCCCAAGAGGAGAGGTACAACAACGCGAAATTGTCTCGGAATATTCCGGGTTCTCATAATAAGAGGTCGACCGGAGGAGCGCAAGAAATGTAACTAGACTTGTGGCATTATCTTGCATCCGAGAGGTGTTATTTCCGAGGTACGGGGAAGTAACAACGTTGTCCAGTCGACTCATCTATCGAATGAGTCACAATGAACGGCGAGAGAGCCGGCCAGCGCCATGGACACTACGGGTCCAGATGGAGATATCTTGAACGCCTCTCGAAAAATAGTTGTATAGGTTCCTCTCGACAGAACTTTGTGAGCACATCCCTATTCAGAACCATGATGTCGCTAGCTGGGTAGCGTGCTGAATCACCTGAGGTGAGGAGTTCGTAGCATGTAGCTACTATCTCTTCCATATCTCGCATCGAATCTGGCTTCCACTTCCACCCGGGGAGCCAAAACCTGGACCAGTGACACCGACACTTTGCCCAGCGAAGGCATTGATGGGCAGTCGTCGAAGGTGTCGAAAATTAACGTTGCTTAACGTCTTCGAGCCGCTCGTACTCCTCAGAGCGCCAACGACGAGCTGACGCAAGGTAAAAGTACGAGTTGACAATATTCTCGCTGGATGTTTCACCGTGACGATATGGGGATTGCTTCAACGAAATGAAGAACTGATTTATCGAGGTCGTCTTTCTCGTGGGATATGTGATAGCGCACGGTTTGCGCCATATCCAAGGCTCAAAGACAGGTAGCGCGCATCGAGATACTCAAGGGAGAACGTTCTGAAGATAACGAATCTCGTCGTCGGCGTCGGAGAGAGATACTATGAGTCAGTCGTAAATTCATTGGTAGCAATCAATCAGATTCACTGGCAGGACTCACGGGATGTGGCCTTGGGTGTTGCCGTGTCTTAGATCGTGACGCCCTCGCTCTAGTAGCAATTTGGAACATTGAGAACAGAGAAGGTTGAGGTTCCTCTACACCTCATCCTGTGGTACTTGAGTCCTAGGAAGAAAGGCAACACACCAGTATAGCACGGGTGTACACGCCAACACAGTCTGGGCTAGCGGTGCAGGCGCGCAGCGCTGCCGCACTCCTGGCGGCTGTCCTGGCCGACATTCACGTTCAAGTGTTAGCATTATCTCGAAAATATCAGAATGGGTATGGAATGATTCCGTTCCTCTGGTGGGTTTGCGGATCCGTGACGAGGGTTGTTAAAGCGTTGCGAGAACACCCCAGGCCCGGGCTCAATGTTTTGGAGACACGGACACAGCTTCTGCCAAGCGGTCAAATCGATCTCGACCAGACAACACGAGTTCGACGAACCATAGCCCGGGGTGCTCTTCCCGTGACATGCCAGGTGTATGGATGTTATCGACGATAGATCTCACCACAGACCCAAGATAATCGTTTGGATAATCGACAACCTCGCAAGCTTCGCTGCCACCTTCAAGTTCAGAAGCGAATATTACAGCAAGATTAAAACAGAGCACAACAGAGTAGACTAATACTAACCCCTCTCATTTGGGTTTGGGAGAAGAGGCTGAGGCATAGCTACTGTAGAACCACGAAGCGTAATAAGAATAAATTTACGATAAACTCGAGAACGCGGCGCGCCGCGGTCGATTGCCGGCCTGGGTTCAGCTGGCCCATCCATGTCACCTATACCCGATGGGAGTCGGCGGCATTTACCAGCAACCGAAGGATGTACCGGTACGTCACTCTTGTCCAAGGAGCTTTTTTTGGGATGCAGTCTGCCGCCCTTCCTAACGAGATGTGTTACTTGAAGATGTTATTGTCGAGGGAAGTGGTACTTCTAGGCAACAGGAATCAGCAATAAATTTTCGGAAATTTTGTATCTGCTGGATTCTCACCATTGCTCACCCGTCACACGAAGGGGTTGCCCAACAGTTCAACTTCCGGTGGCCGAAGGTTCATGAATGCGGGCATTCCTAACTCACGAGGAACCTATTTCACGATTCAACGTTCAACGTTCGTCACTCGCGGCACAAATGAGCCCGAGATCCTAAAACACCCTGGTGCCCAATCACACGGGTACGTATTCTGACATGACACAAGCACAACGCCACCCCGCCAAGAGCGGTGAGTGGAAGTCTACATTAGCATGATGTATGAGCAGTGAGACCGATGGTGCGACGGTGCAGCGTATATGATAAATAGTAGGCAGCTGTATACTCTTCTATCAAAGCGAATATGTGACCTAGTAATGCCCAAGTGTCATGCCAAAAAAACAAAAAAAAAATCAGTGTTTGAAATCCATGGTATTACGATCGTCAGCTGCAAGCCTGGCATATTCTAAGCACAGCCGATATACATATGCTGTGAGAAGACGTGGGCGGATTAGAGGAATAGAACCCGTAATATAGGCGCGGGTTGGCTCACCCTCCATATCGACTTGACGACCTATCGTATTCTTCCAGTTTTTTCCCGCACGCGCGATGCGCCGTAAGCGTCTATCTCCATCAAGGGGTACGCGCTGCGCTCTTGGGACGCCTTGCACGGTAGAGTTCACGGCAACCAGCGCATGAGACGTACCACCTGAAAAGAAGGCGTGGATGTTGTATATCTCGGCATATGATGTCGACAGTGGGATGTAGTGGAGCCTGTGCGCACGCGCAGAATCGTCACCCTCGCAGAGAGGAAACATATAGATTAGAGACGCACCAAGGCTGTATCCATTCGGAGAAGAATTCCTGGTAAACGCCAGACTTGATGACTGCACTGTCAGACCCCAGGAACGCAAAGAATTTCCCGGAGTAGCTCATTCCGTCCAAGTCGAGAAGGTACTTGTGCGCCCAGTGATCACTCAGGACTGCCGCGTCGTCAAAACGATAGTCTCGAACTTGTTGGTCAAGGCCACCAGGATAGGTATCATGGTCGATCGAGCTGACGAAAGCAACATCCATGATCTCTCGATTCAAGGATGCGATAGGAACAGAAGCGTATACAAAGTTCGTAGAACTCGGCGGGTCAGCAAAGGCGATGGTGCGATTGGCTTCAGAAGTAGTATTTGCTAATTGGACGAAACTTAAAAAAAAGTCAGAGATGCGCATGTCGATACGCAAGGGGCTTACCGATGTCGCTGGTAGTATGGCGAATAACCACGCGGTGAACTGCCACCACCAGTGTTGGCACCGCGGAAGAAAATCTTGTCGTCCTTCTTCTCCCATGGTGTTTCCATACTATCTAGTCGCTTGAGCTCCAAGTTAACGTCATCCCACGCATAAGTATAGCGTCGCGTTGTGCCATAGTAATAGTGGCTTGGGATTTTGATATCGCCAAAACCCAAGCCCTTGGCGGGTGAAAGAATTGGATACAGGGTTGAAACAGTACGCCAGTCAGAAAAGAAATGTCCTTGCATCACATGGGCGGAAGGGTTGTCACAGAATGAGAATTTTCCGGCGGTGTCCCTGGTAAAAGTAAAATCGGGACCAGGGAACGACTCGGAAGGGCGAAAGTAATTGCTGGTGCCATTGGAGCCAGTTGCCCGTTTTGAGCTCATGATCCGTCGGGCTACAGAGTCTGGGGGGCAGACGCGACGATAAGCCTCCCACACGCTACCTTCTCCCCTCCAGTCGGGAACGGAAATGTGGCCTAACATGCCCCCTAGAACTCGTAGGTCAAGCACTACGGAGAGAAAAAACACCCGAGGACATACCGAGAGGCGACTGACTGGTGATATTGGGATAGTTACGATACTCCCAAGGCACAAGCACGCGGCCTTCCGCCCGAGCGTTGATGGCAAAATCCATGTCGGGAAGCTGAACGGAAGAGGAATTATTGGAAAATCCTCTTGAGTGAAAAGGGAGACGCACCGTGTGTTGGAACTTGTTTATCATTTTCAGAAAACTACGCGCGCGCATGCTCACGTCGTCCCGGTCTGTGCGTGACTTGATGTTGACGGCCTCCGCATCGCCGCCGCGTATTCGTACCAAGTCGACGGAAGGAAGGTCCTGGGCAGCCTAACGTCGGAAAACGCGTGAGAGGACCGATAAAAATCACAGTGACACGTAGCACATACTTGAAACGCCTTCAGTCTGAATTCGGCACCTGTCATCTCCCAGAAGGGCTCGAGATCGCTGACGAGGCCATCGTACTCGTCTACCATTTTTACCCTATTGTCCTGCACGAATCGCCACCACGCGTCAAAACCCTTGGGCGGGTTACGGTCGTATCGTCGCTTGTATTCCGCGACTGCACCACGTAAAGAATGGCTCTGGCGCGATAACAACGCACGGAAGCGACGTTCCGCATCCGCCATGAGGCGTGGTATCGGGTGTTCGCCAACATTTCCTGTGAGTCGTGTAGAACTAGAAGGAGCGAGCTGCGAACTCGTCGTGGGATCCGTGGGGAGGTAGCTCTCCGTTGACCAGTGCCCAGCGAGAAGGCCGGCCTGCAAAAAAACGAAGGCGAGGGCAGCGAGGAAAAGGTACGATTTACGTGGATTCCATAAGGTTTCGACGGGATCGTGCTGCGACATGGGGCATCAAGTGGTGGTGATAGAGAGCTGCAGCGAGTTACGCTAAGCGCTGCAAAGTGCAAATTACATAACATCAACCAACCTCGGAAAGTTTAATGAGACCCCGCGGGGGTCATCATCGTTAGTATTGCTCGAGACACTCCCACATGCAAACACCACCCTCTTGCTGGCGGAATGTCCGTGTTGTACGATTATAAGACTTGCGCTAGGGTAGGACGTGGGCAAACTAACGATTCTCGAGCACTGGCACACGCGAAAACAGGAACGAGAACTCGCATTCGTACACAAGTAATACGAGACTCGGGCACTTTGTAACACACACCGAGGCTTGACGTACTTACTGCGTCATGTTTAAAAATATCGAGCTTGAATCAGTAAACCGGACACGGAAACAGATCGATAAAATAAAATAGAAAAACATGACTAACCGTACCGAAACCGAAGCCACCACATATTGCATCTGAGGCACTAGCACGATCCCGAACAAGCGAATGATATTTAATGGATGAGCAACTACATTAGAGAGATCGAGAGAATGTTGTCTAAACGGATGGCGATGAAGACGATGCGTATTTACACAGTACAGAGCCCTTTCAGGTTAAATAGAGCCAGAAGCTGGATGCTATGTGACCCAATACCCAGTAACCAAAACTCGAACTTGAATGGTACAATAACTCAGTCCGTGCAAAATAAGGTGCAAAAGAGCGGTTTTCGATCAGAAAGGAAGAGTAAAAGGAAGCTTGTCGATCTTGACAAGATAGTCGAGCATGAGACCAGCCCAGGTGACCCATCCCATGTGACCATTGCGAATGAAGTTCACTGCACCAGTCGAGTCAGTTATATCCGTGGTGCAATGACAGAAAATGGCACTCACAGCCGCAGCTGTCGGGTGAGTCGAGGTCGACTGTAACGTATTGCCAGATAAGATGAAGCGATGTACCACCGATCGTGACATAGAAGAAGTATGGGGTCTGATCGTTGAGAATACCCGCGTAGGCGAGCGTGGAGACGAAGAGGACGGCACAGCTGAAGGTGAATGGGCGAACGAAGTCACCGAGCATCACAGCCGTTGACTTGACGCCAACCTTGACGTCATCTTTGCGGTCCTGGCAGGCGTAAATAGTGTCTGGTATCAAGTCAGTTTCCCACGATGACACGGCGACGAGCGAGGTGGGAACAGACCATAGTGCATGGTCCAACCCCAAGAGCCAACCATCAGAAGGGTGAGTAGCTGGACATCGACTTCATTGGTGATGGCAACCCAGGAGATAACAAGACCGAAGTTCATGGCAATTCCGAGCCACGCTTGCGGCCAGTAAGTGATGCGTTTCATGAGTGGGTAAACAATGAAACTACATTGGCCACCATTTCGTCAGTTCCTGGCTCACGGAGAGTTCAGACAAAAAAAAACGTACAGAGGAAGAAGCTGAGCAATCGCCGCCCAGAATGCGACACCCTTGTAAGGCATGTACAAAAGGACACCGGCAAGGTATTGGAGAATCAAATAGACAACTGCGGCAAATACTGACACGCGACCGCTGGCAAGAGGGCGTCCCTTGGTGCGCTCTGAGGCTATGTCAGATCGGAGCCTCGATATCGGAATCATGCTGAACCTACCAACTCCAGCATCGAAGTTACGGTCGAAAATATCGTTAATGGTACAAGCAGAGCCGCGGACGATGAGCGCGGCAATTAAGAATTTGAACATCTCAGTCCAGAATGTTGTCAAGTCCAGGCTAGTTTTGTACGCGGCCATCGTCAAGCCCCACGCTGATTTCGGCAGTCAGTTAGGTGCTTCGAATGTGGATAAACGAGCCTACCAAACGGCCAAAACATGAGGATGGTACCAGTGGGCTGTATTATGTGTAAGCATCTTCACCAGACTCCGCAATGTAATCGCATACCTTGTGAAAGCGGATGAGTTCCAGATATGGACGAACTTCAGGAGAGACGAGTCCCAGAGGAAAGGGAAGCTTTTCCGGGACGGGAGACTTGAGAAGAGGAGACTTTTCCGAGGAGGGAGCCATCGCAATTGATGATTAAACGTCTAAAGAAATGAAGTACTGCGGGATAGAAGAGAGAGAAACAACTGAAGAGAGAACGGTGCTGTCAGGTCAGGTCTCGATACGAGGGTTTATATATGTCTGATGGCCCAGCCAGCCCTTCACCGCGTATCTCTCGTGACGCCGTCCGGTCGCCGCAACCACTGAGAAAACGGATCAATATTCCTAGCTCTGGGGCCTAACTCTGAACCATGAGGGGATGAGCACATCAGCCCGGAAGTACCGGCATTCTCGTGAGACGCTGAGTCAACGAGTCCTAGATGATAGGAAATTACAGCCGATGGTAAAATGATCGTCAAGCCATGTGCAGTCGCCAAGCAGGCGGTCCGCGACCGCGGCCAAGTCCGCGGCAGTGCCCAACGAGAAAGGGCTCATAACCCGAGCATAACGGAGGTAAATTTACTTCTTCATCGCTTTGCATCGGGCAGAATAATTTTGCCAGAAAAGGCTGCACTGCAAAACATGTACTGTATCGGTTCTGGTGAAATCAATTAGAAGTGCGGCTGTCGCAGCTGACTCACATATTGCACGTCTGTGGTTGGTGCTCCACTCGTGAAACGATGATACAAGTGACTAACTTACGCAAGCTTCTGCGGGAAGGCCAATGGGGCAGGCCCGGGTTTATTGCGGGACTGCGGCTTACTGTAGGGCTTCTCCTTCGATGCCGATGAACATCCGGTTTTGATCAACCTGATACAGTCCCAGTTGACCATGAGTTACGGCCATTGAGTCGGGGCAGGCACGCGATTGATGAGCTGAGCATGTGGTGCATTGTATGTCGTTGCCAAGACAGCACCTTTCTGGGAGATATGTTCGTGAAGGCGAATTCCTTCTCCGGAAGTGCCAGCGTTTGGTTTTGTCGATCCTGTGCAGTTTGATCCCTTAGAACTCGGTGAATGCATGGGCGGTGGGACGTCCGTGAAATTAGCTAAGCAAGGCAAGCGCGGATCCGTGACACATACGAACTCGATGACGGCTCTGTCTGAGTCTGAATCAGAGGGAAACTCGAAGAAAGTATGCCTCTGAGTCGGTCAGAGATTGCTAGCGATAACCATAGAGCACCACTTGGAACACTCAGTGTCGTTCCAGGGTGTCCCGCGGCCGCGGTGCTGGAAGTCAGCGTCACAACCGTGACGTTGCTCATTTTCTCAATTGGGGGGGTTCTCACGCCACATACAAAGATGCCCTGCCAGTGCATTTTCGAAGTTCGAAGTTTGCCAAGTGTGAATAGTGCCTTTTAACCCAACCCTATACTTACAATCGCCCCTGGTTGCTTTCCATCCACCGCGCTATGGATGCGACGCCGATACTATATCGTGCCTGGTATTCTACCAGTGGTTTTGAAGTGGTCCCCTTGGTTGCGCCACCGCTTTGAAATATCTAATAGATGGTCAAGCTGCGGCGGTCAAGGGCCAGGGACATTTCGGGTGCTTTCGATGCCATCTTGCGCATGGAGACCGTTCGCGTGGACTCTGTGCGATGACGAATCATGAGTCGTGAGCCTTTTCCACTTGCTGGGAATGAGATGGACCTCGCTCCACCTATTTGTACTTCCTCCATCGTGCCATCGAAAATAGGGCGGCGTACTCTAATCTGACCATGCCTTTCGCCGAGGTCTGCAGTTGGCGTCCATCAACGGCAAGTGAACATCGGAGCAATTCTTTATCTCGTTACTCCACCCTCAACTAACTTCTAGGTATGGAAGAAGGCGCCGAGAATACTCATGAAGGAAAGACAAGTGCGCATGCCTCTCCGGCGGCCGAGGGAGCCAGGATAGGGGGTTTCTTCTGAGGCGAGTCCTGACACCTGCGCGGATTTCGTAGTTGCTCGCCCACTTGTCGCTCCTGCCCTTTCTATAACCCAACTCCGAGATGAAGCCGACCTTAGAGTACTTGATCCGGCCTAGGTTAGCAAAACTGTTGCAGGTGTGTCCCTTAGGCTTGAAAATTCTATCGCTGGCTAGAACCACTGCATGCGCTCCAGATTCATTTTGAGCACGACAATAGCCTATCGTCCGGGCATCAATGGGCGTCTGTATAGAACACAGTAGCATTGGCGTTGGGTTTATTGCGGATTTACGGATGCTGTGTGGTACTGAACAGGGAATCGGGGATAGAGCGCGCTAGTTGTTTGCGCCTACGGGTAGGCGCAAAGCGTTGGCTTAGTCATATGTCGGAGGACCGAGCCGCCCTCAAGGTCCCCATCGCGACTTTGTATGGGTGGTGTAATACTGTAAATGATGGTCCGGTGTTGCCTCACTGGCGCCGACGCGTTTATTCTTGCTGTGCACCCCCTGCGCCGTTCGACAAGGATCTGATGACACTCTTCACTCCGAGCCCGACGTTGGAGATACGCATGTACGGCGCAGTGTCCGGCGTAACATTTCCGTCCCTCTGTGTCCGGTTTGTTGAGTAATACTGTAATCTTCCACCTCGGAAAGGAAGAGATACTCTCTGTCTCTCATATCCAACTCCCTGGTTACCTAACCAACACTTCTCCCTCCTTTCTACCATGTTCGCTCTACCTCAGACACAAGTGCTGAACAGCTCAACGTTCAAGGCCCCACCTTTGAGCGACAAGTCCCTGACACTTCCCGACCTTTACGACTGGCAGGACAAAAATAGCCCCAACCATCCTTTCTTCACCTATGAGGACGGTCCTGGCAAAGTCAGGACTATTGAGTGGGCTGAGGCTGTTCGTGGGATCCATCGCGCCGCGCGTCTTATTGCGTCCCGCGTCCCCGCGGAAGACGCCGCAGCTGCTTTGGATGGGCGCCCCATTATCGTTGCGGCACTGGCGGCGACAGGTTCGTTCACCGTTTTATACAACGTCTACTGTCTGACACCTTCTAGATACCGTGACCTATGTTACGACCGAAGTTGGGATCTTGCGAGCTGGGTTCGCTGTATTCCCCATTTCGCCTAGGAATTCGCCTGAGGCTATCGCCCATCTTCTGAAGAAGACGACTACGCGTCACCTACTGGTGGGTGGTGAACCCATGCTCCAGAAGCTCGCCGCAGCTTCCCTGGAATTACTGCGGGCGGACGGGCACCCCGAGATTCCTATCTCCAACATGCCGCACTTCGAAGATATTTACCCGCCCGATTGCTCCCACATCGATTTCAAGTACTATCCTGCGGTCAAGTTCGATCTAGACGCGCCAGCGTTAATATTACATTCTTCTGGTAAGTACATGACCTGCTCTAATCAGGTACTTACGATTGACTCCGGTGTGAAGGGTCTACCTCGTTTCCAAAGCCCATAGTATGGGCCCACAAGCAGGTCGTCACTCTATGCACCATTCCGTGTATGTTGTCCGTTTTCCCATCCGCCGAATTTGTAGTAACGTACGTGATTAGGGTGGGGAGAAATGGATCTGTGTGGACAGATTATGTCCTGTCATGCCATGCCAGTATTCCACGGAATGGGTGTCCTGCAAATCGCCTTAGTGGTGGGTGCCTTCTTCTCCCATGTCTACTTGCCCTTATCAGTTTGCAGGTATCCGCAGGTGTGGTGATGGCTGTCTTCAAGCCGGCCTTTCCAGCTGTACTGCCAAATCCCCAAAACGTATTGGAGGGGATGATCGCCACTCAGTGCTCTATTGGGGCCGCTGCTCCTACATTTTTAGAGGCACGTGACCTTTTCCTCTTTGGACATGTCATTGAGCAACGCCTTCTAGGCCTGGTCCCGCAGTCCTGCCGCCGTAGATTATCTCAGAACCACGAAGGCAGTGGTATGCTTAATGCAGCTATATTTGTTTTATGTTACTTATGATTCCTTCGAAGATGTGGGGAGGAGGCCCACTACCTAAGGAAGTAGGAGACCTCCTCACGCGTGAGGGGATCTCCATACATTCCCAGTACGGATGGTAGGCGCCCTAATCCTATTTCTCTCGTCTCTCTTTAATGTGCTTTTAGTACCGAGTGTGGTGTGATGAACACGGTTCTTCCAAGTGCGTCCGTCTCCCTCTCGTTCTGCTTCCGTAGTTGATCTATCACGGCAGGCCATTCTCGTGGAGAAGACTGGGAGTATCTCACTGTTTCCTCTCATTGTCTTCCCACATTTCTACCCCAAGGTGATGGAACTTTTGAACTGGTTCTCGTTGTAAGAGAATCCTATATCTGCCCCTATTTTTGCTTAGAGATTACAGGATCACGACCTGCACCACCCCGTCGTATTCAATACTGAGGTAGACGGGAAGGATGCGTACGCTACCTCGGATCTGCTGGTACCTCACCCAACGAAGCCCGGTTTATGGAAGATTTATGGCAGAAAAGACGATCAAATCATGTTGTCAACAGGAGAGAAGACGAACCCGGGGCCTCTGGGTACGGATGACGCCAGTTTTGGTGGTCAGTTTAAAATGTCTGACGTCGGCTTGCAGAGGGTATTTTAGCCCAGGACCCACATATCCAATCGTCTGTCATGTTTGGCAGGGGCAGGTTCCAGAATGGTGTTCTCGTCGACCCGAAGCCTCAATTTGCGTTCGACCCCCAAAACGAAGTGAAACTGGAAGGGTTTCGCAAATTGATCTGGCGAGTGCTCATATATGTTTTTTTCTCTTGGGTTCTCAACTTCGATGTGCAGGCCGACCGTGGAGCGGTTGAACGCTTTTGCGCCTCAACACTCTCGTCTATTCAAGGAGGCGCGTACAACTAATCGCATTTACTTCTGAGCTGACCTTGTCAACCCTTCAGATGATAATTGTCGCAATCCCATCAAAACCTTTTGTCTACACGGCAAAAATGACACCACGGCGTCAGGCAATCCTCAAGGACTACGATAATGAGATCAACGCATTGTACGACGTTGTCGAGCAGACTTCACAGGTTGATATCCCACCACCTTCCGAGTGGACTCCGTCGCAATCATTGGACTACGTGCGGCGCATTGTCCACAAGGTAATGGCGCAGAAGGTGGCCGACGGTATTGACATCTTCCAGCATGGTTGTGATAGGTACGCAGTTCTGCAAGTCTCTCTCGTTTTTCGTTAACATTCCCTCACAGTCTACAATCGACTTATATTCGCAATTCTGTCCTGCATGGGCTTCGAGAGACCAAGTCTGAGGCAGCGAAGCTTGTGTCTGCGTCCTTCGTATATGAGCACCCCAGTATCGAGCGTATGGCGACGTTCCTAAGCAGGGCGGCCACGGACCCTCAATCTGCCCTCGGCGTTGGCCTCAAAGTACGCGGACAGGAGTTACAGGCACTTGTGGAGAAGTACACGGAAACCTTTCCCACAAGTCCCGCTATCAATGGATTTGGCCGCCAGTTGCCTGCTGGCGACACGTATCTGTTGACCGGAACGACCGGTGGTCTCGGCTCAAACATGCTTGCTCATTTACTTGCATCCCCAACGATTATGCGCGTATATGCGTTCAACAGGCCGTCGCGATCTGCGACCTCAGAGGCCCGACAGCGCTCAGCATTTGAGAAGCGCGGATTGGACACGAGCCTCCTCTCGTCTAAAAAGCTGGTTTATGTTGAGGGAGACCTGAATGCGCCAACTTTTGCGGTGAATGACAGGCTATACGGAGAAGTATGTCGAAATTTCATCTGCTACAACAAATGCTCATACAAGATGACTACATAGATCCGCGGATCAGTCACGCATATTGTTCACAACGGTACGCTTGACACCTCTAGCCTGGCTAACTGTGCTGAATACACCGATAGCATGGAAAATCAATCTCAACCTGTCTTTGGCATCCTTCGAAGATGGTATCTCCGGCGTACGCGCTCTAGTCGATTTTTCGATCACATCGCCCCTCGCGCGCCCCCCGCACCTGCTCTTTGTCTCTTCTATCTCCGTATTCATCAGTGCGTACTGCAGTTGTCTTTGTTTTTCTTTTCATTCTTGTAACTGACAACCACCCTTAGACTTCGAGAACAAGGGCTCGGTCGTGGAGGAGGTCCTATCCAACCCAGAGATTGCCGTCGGTACCGGCTATTCGGAGTCAAAGTGGGTAGCAGAGCGCATCCTTGATGCAGCTGCGGAGCGTACCGCACTTCGACCCGTGGTGGTGCGTCTTGGCCAAGTCTGTGGAGACGGAAGTGGCACTTGGAACGAGAGCGAGTGGTTCCCATCACTCCTAAAGTCAGCGCTCACGCTGGGATGTCTGCCAAGCGTCGATGGGGTACGTACACATTCTGACTTAACCCCCAAGCTATTGCTGACGAGACATCCCAGTCCGTAGGATGGATAACCGCCCCAGATGCGGCCGCTGCAATGCTCGAGATGTCGCGCGTCGACACGCAGCCAGGCGCCCACACGCTCCACGTCGCGCACCCTCGCGGCGTCCCATTTAACACACTCATCGCGCCCGTGGCGTCCTCTCTCAACGTCCCGCTCGTCCCCTACCCCGACTGGCTCTCGAAGCTCGCAGCGGCGCACAAGGCCTCTCAGACGTACTCCGCTGCCGAGCTGGAGAGGGCGCAGGTGGAGAACCCGGCGCTGCGCCTGTTCAGCTTTTTCCAGTCTGCGCGCACGGGACCTGAGTGGGAGCCCCTCGGCACCGCGCGTCTTGACACCGCGCGTGCGATCTGTGTGTCGAACGTACTGGCGGAAGGCGCTAGGCCACTTGGGGAGGAGAACGTCTGGAAGTGGATGAGCGCGTGGCGCGCGAGCCGGTTCCTGCCGCCGCAAGGGATGGAGGTGATTCCTCGCTCCGAGAAATCTGCAGTCCGGTTGTCGGTGCAGGAGGCGGCGACTGCCGTGCTCGCTGCCTCCCCATCCATCAGTGGGTCGACGGTGGTCAAGGGAGCCGCCGTAGTATTCATGGCATCGAGATTTGGATTCTTGACGGTTGTATTTGGGGTACTGCACTTGTTATCTTCACATTCTTAGACGCTCCCGTTCTCACATGTCGTGCATGCGCCTACCAACTAGACTACTGGATTCTCCAGCTCGCAATCCTACCTTGTATAGAGCTTATCGTGTATAGAGCTGTAATCAAATACTAGATTCTTAAATAATGACAACTGTGTTGGCACAAGGGCAGGTGACGGAAACACGGAAGTAGAGAAAGGTGCACCAAAAGCTAGTTCCCGAAATACTCTTCGACTAGCGCACGCTTGCGCAGCTCTAGGAGAACGCTTTCCATCTCCTCTTTCGTCGGCATCTTTGGCGGCAGCAGACTCTCCACCGACAAGAAGGGAATGTGGGCTGCTGCTGCGCGAGCGTGCGCCAATGTCGTGGCAGCGACATCTGCCTGCGTGGCGTCGGGAGGTGGAGGAGGGACCAGTGAGCCTGGTTTCGAGCGCTTGGCAAGTTCGCCGTCCGATTCCGGCACCGGAGTGCCGTCCCCGCTGTCGTCGCGGGCCTTGCGCTTGCTATCCGGTGCCACTGACGGTGGACTGTCGGAGGATGTCGCATTGGATGATGGCGCGCCAGCTCCTCGCGGAATTTTGGGCACGGGTGTATCGTCAGGAAGACCCAGCACTTCACGAAGGTGTGCGTGCGCCTCTTCCCATCCTGTCGCATGTTGAGTGTGAGCCGCAAGCGGTCAAAACGCCCCACCGGCGGAGCTTCGAGGTACTCAGCATTTGCGTACCTGCTTGCTCTGCCGCCTCCTCGTATTTTAGGAGCTCCCCGTCTAGCTCATCAAGGTCTCCAAAGTACGCTGGACCCTGGTTGGTGTACTTTTTGTAGAAGTTATGCGTCGCGTTCTCTTCGTCCTCCTCCTTTTTGCGGCTCTCGAAGAGCTCCTTTACACCTGGGAGTTCTTTCGCCCGACCAAAGTATCTTTTTTTAAGGTTCGCATCAGTACGCCAGAAAGACTCTGAAGAGAGGTGGGAGTGACGTACTTATATCCTTTGGTTCCTGGAACTTCCCGACCGTCGTCGTCCAGCATGGCTACGTTCCTCCGATAATTAGCACCGCCTAAAGCGATGATTTGATTCTCCCAATGTCGCTTTTCACGCAGGAGCCTGTTGATCTCATCGTTCAAGTCTCGAACCTCGTAGTCCGTCAGACCAGCTGTGGAAGGTAAGCCCACAAACTCAGAACGAACCAAGGACAAGGAGAACACACACAATCTTGTATCTTCGACACCTTCCTACTGATCTCGCGCAAAATTTCTCCTCGCCACCGCTCACATTCGCGCAGGCTCTTGCACGCGCTCGCCATGCGCGGTCGACGGTCGCCCCGCGTCCCTAGGCCAAGCTCTGCCGCCTGCGCTTCGCGGAAGCGGTAGAGCATGGATTGAGCCTTTTCCTCATTACGAGCCTGAAGGAGGGATCTATCAGAGTTCAGTCGTTATGTTTTTACGGTTCTCACCATTGTTAGGACAATGCGTAACTGAGCTCGAATGTTGTTCTGTCTGAGGCGACAGGGCGACTTTCTTGGCACCTGCCTTTTTGGGGATGCCACTCGATGCGGCCCGTTGGATGGCACCGTGGTCCTCCAGCTGTCTACCAGACACCAACCGTGTCATCTTGGGTCGATCGACATTATTCCCTCCTTTTCATCCACGTTCTTTCGTCAAGACGCTCTCGTCTCGGGAAAAGTCTGCCGTGTGTTTTTGTTCGTTGACACACCCCCACCCCCACTGACAACATAATTCCATTTTTTCACGCGAATAACTGGGAAAAGCAGTGACTAATACTTGATGATTTTACACGATCCATAATCAAAAAGTAATTCTAATTAAACTTTAAGTCCATTCGGGAATTATCACACTGCGAAAAAAACTCAACATTCAGCTTATTGAGAACAATGGTCATTTATGATTTATTTCAGGGAAAAACATTAAGTTTTTTCACAACAATATAATCCTTGGATGGACATAATGTTTGAATAAAATAATTTTCTCATTACAGATGATGAAAAATTGTTAAGTATTAGTCAACGCCTTTTCTCAGTTTGTGCTCTCCCCTATTTCGACACTTCCCCTTACACTTGCGACTAGTTGGCTTAATTCTGCAGTCTCTTGTGACCCAAAACGGTAACACCTCAGCTGAAACCGAAAGTCCGAATCAAACCACGCCCATTCCGAAACTTTGGCTGGCTATATAATTCCGATGATGTAATATATTTATTCACAAGTTCACAACAACTCCAAATATTGAAAATACATTTACAACTTGATTATTTTGGATATGTAATAAGTTTTATTGATAATCTAACAACAACAAACATTGTGAAAAAAAGTACCAAGTCGACTATTGAGAGGGGTGGTGAAATGGGTAATAGGGCGTCTGGAATGGATATTGGTATTGTGTGAACTGAGGGACGAACGGGGCTGGTTGCAACAGAAAGGGAGGGGGATAGTAAGGCACCTGAGGCAAGGGCCCAGGCGTGTGTGGAGTCGACAGATGGGGAGGAAGGGACACTGGGAGAGGGAGGGGACTCGTGGGTCTTGGAGCTGGCTGTGGCACCTTGACTGGTGGGCTCCTGCACCTGTGCTTGTGGTGGGTAATTCTGCGTCTGGTGCATTCAGGGTAGGTAAGACGGGCTCACACATAGTGAAGGCATAGTAGCGAGTGTAGTAGCAGTAGAGTACTATCACATTGCTCGCACACATGTCCTCATGTGGCATGTTCTGTGGATTGTGGCCGGTACATTGAAACAATGAACTATGTAAACGTTATTGGTGTGCAGCTTTCTGCTCGAGTTGGGGAATGTAAAATTAATAGCATTTGGGTACTACAATAATACAATATACCTACTTCTACTGTACATCCCGGGGGAAGTTGCAGGGCACGCGGTGCGCATGCTTGGCCATGCACGTTCCTCTCCAAATTTTCCTCCCATTGCCAAACATTCCAGCCTTACAGCTTGGAGTGCCTGGATCCAGATTGGGGTCCGGTGCGCAGGGAGGCGCGTTCCTCTCCAAATTTTTGTCCTGGCGCCAAGGTTCCACCTCATGACTTGAAGTGCCGGATTGGGACCAATAGCGGGGGAGCGGGGAGGCAATGCTGCGAACATCACCAGAGGGGAGTTGGGGAGAGTGCGTGTGGCGCATACCTTCAATTCCCAGTGGCTTGTCTCAAGGTCTGCCTATTGGAGGCGGGGCTGTAGCACTTGGGGTGTGGGCGTGGGAAGGTGGTGCACATGGGGAAGGTGAGGGAGCAACGCTGGGGAAGCACCACCCGAGCCAATGGTGTTACATTCTGTTCTTGGACTGCCCGGTGTTACATTTCGTTCTCGGACTGCCCGGCCCGGTTGTGGACTCTGACGTATTCGCAATGACTCAGTATGTCAGGAGTAATATGTCATGTGTTATGTTTCATTCTCAGACTGTCCGGCCCGGTTGTGAACTCTGACGCACCCGCGATGACTCGGCGTGTCAGGAGTAATGTGTCATGGACTTCGGATCATGTTGCCTCATGTTTGGATGACTGATGCTCGCTATTGTTGTACGTGATCGTGATTAGGCCTGCTGACTGATGTCTCTTATTGTTGTACGTGTTTCGAGTTACGATAACGACTGCGCATTCTATTATTAGAGTACGCTACTTACGCTATTAGTTAGCTACGAGTTCGAGCGGAGCTGGAACTAGCTCCCTTACTTGTATTTAAGCTCATAGTAGTACGGACCAGGATCCCCATCTTGGTCTTCTTCAATTACCACATCTTCTACTCGTCTTCCGTGCTAGGGACTTGTGACGTCCCTAAGTGAACTAGCTCCGGCATATCCCTCTGAGACCAAGAAGGGATCCCCGTGACCGCATCTCCATCTTCCCTTGTGAATGGTAGATCAGCCGACCGTGACTTATCCGCCCGGTACCACGTGTCATCTCGTCTTCGAGTATCTCAACTCCCGCACCGCTCGTCCAACTCACTGCTATTATATCGTCGACAACCTCCAGTGGGAATACATCCGCAGAGTCCCCAGTCCACCCCCGAACGTACCCGTAGAAGAGACGTTGTACACCTATAGGGACTCCACAGGCACGTATTGGCCCCATCCCGCAGTCTTCCCAGAGCACTCGGACAACCACAGATTCCATCCCCGAGGGAACCCACGTCACAACAGCGTCTAAGTCAGACCAACGTCCGTGGTAGACGTTACATTAAGACCAAGATCCTTCAACATGGCTTCCGCAGTAACAACCCGCGATCTCTGGATCCCATTCCGACTGTATCATATCGACAGAAGAGGGGAACGCAACGTCCCTAAACAATACCTCAAAGGAGCCTTTTGGCAGACAGAGCAAGGAGACCCAGGCTACGTAGTTCTTTACACTTACAAAGACGGCAAAACCGGACTCATCCCGGTAGAATTCAACTTCGACCACACTTGTTGGACGGAAATCAGGTGGGACGAACTCCATGGCAAACTACAAGTTGTCAGACCCGCAGGATCAGGCCTTCACCTCGACATTTGTCAAAGCGAAACAACTACCAGAGACCAGTGGGGACCTATCGACGGACAAGAAGAAGAGCCAGTTCGCTCCCCCACTCCCAAGACACCTGCACCTTCCCCATCCTTGGGAAGCAACCCCGAAGAAATCCGCATTCTCGAAGCACAAGCCGAAGAAGAAGAAGCACAGTTGGGATTATTAGCTGAGTCCATCCCTACAGACATGACCACCACGATCACCGAACAACCAACCACGTTCCAGGAACCCGCACGCATTAGTCGTGGCGGAGGCCCCCCACCCGGAGGAGGAGGAGGAGGAGACGACGGAGGAGGGGATCTGGGAGGACCACTCTTCTCAGGACCAAATGTGTCAAGCGGAACTAAGCCCGAGAAGTTCATGGGCAAAGAACCCCTCGTGTTTACCGGGGATCGCACCAAAGTTCAACAGTTCCTCACCCAATGGGAACTGTTCGTGGAGACCAACTATGACAACCCTGCGTTCACTCTCCCCTATCGTAAAGCACTAATCTTCCTCACCTACATCCAAGGGGACCACGTTAACGAATGGGTCCTATCCACCACCAAATGGGTCAAGGCATACAAGGCTAAACATGGACCCTACGACAAGTGGATTTGGGAGGCCATTGAACTCAGCTTCCGCAACACATTTGTGGACACGCTTGAAAGGAAAGGGCGCAACAAGAACTGCAGAAAGGCTTCCGAATGGAAGGACAAGACATTGACTCCTACGTCGCCAAATTCGAGAAAGCAGTCAGAGAAGCAGGATATCGCTTCGACGACTCCTTAGTCCTCGACAAGTTCACCGGAGGACTCCCAGTAGAACTCTACAAGAACGCATACAACTTCCACAGCCCAAACACGTACGCTCAATGGAAGACAGCTGCGCTCAAGCAACAGCGCAAGTGGATGCATTTACAAACGCGTTTGGGGGGACGTAAACCCCCGGGACCCGGTAAGCCGGGCAATACCTCCTTGAGAACGTTCAACGCTCCAAATCGCCCGCAGCAACCACGCCAGGGGTGGCAGGCATTCCGGAACCACCCGGACGCCATGGACACCACCCCGGGGAGAGTCCGCGCTCGACTCGCAGGTTCAGAAGAGATCGACTACGCTCGACCTCCGTACACATCGCAAGGAGGACGCTCCCAAGGAAAAGGAGTTGTAGACATGAAGAATATCAACTGTTACAACTGTGGAAAGCTCGGACACATGTCCCGTGATTGCCGCCAACCCCGCAAACCGCGCACCAATGCAAACTGGCAACCCCGCCAAGGAAGGGGGGCGTTTATAGAAGAAGTCCAGAGCGTTCAAGATGAGCCTCTGATCCAATTCGAAGACGACGGCGGCAGTAGCCGCGGTGCCCACGCCACCACTGATACGCCACAAGAACGGGCGACCAGCTGGATAAACGGAGTCCGAAACTTGGACGATGAAGCCAGGGACTTGGTAGTTCGGGACCTATTGGGACGAGAGGATTTTCAAAGCGCCTAAACCCGATGGCCTGGGTGAGGGCATTACGGTGTAACTCTGTGTTCATAACGCGCTATCAATCTATGCATGTTCCAGTTTCATTGCGCGCAAGTTACGCCATGGCCGACAAACGAGCACTAGTGGACTCCGGAGCCACTAACAATTTCATACATCCGGATTTCGTCAAGAGAATGAGGCTAGGCCTCAAAGAACTAGACCGTCATCGAAAGATCTGGAACATCGACGGCACGCACAACAAAGGAGGCAAGATCACCCATTGCGTGGACCTAGAAGTGCAAACTAAAGGAATCGTCAAAGAAATGCGATTCCTGGTAACTGACGTGGGAGGAGAAGACATAATATTGGGATACCCATGGCTGGCAACCTTCCAACCCAATATCCAATGGGCGACGGCTACGCTGAACGAAGCTGAGTATCCAGTTGTCCTCCGCACGATCAACCCCACAAAACCACGAATAGATCTGGTCATAGCGCGACTCGTGCTTGAAAAGCTGCTACTCCCTAACAAGCAGAAAATCGAAGAACAACTGCGACGGGAATGTGACCTCGAAGACACTCGTCTACGCGCAACAATGTTGACTGAGATGGCTATAGAAGCCAAGCAATACACGGAAAAGAAAGCGGTCCCAGAAGAATATCAACGACACGTCAAGATCTTTAGCGAGGAAGAATCCAATTGCTTCCTGCTGTCGAAACCCTGGGATCACGCAATCAACTTCAAACCAAACGCACCAGACACGATCGACTGCAAGATCTATCCAATGAGTCAAACGGAAGACAAGGCACTCAAGGAATGGATCGACGAACAACTGGCCAAAGGGTATATCAGACCCTCTAAATCTCCGTACGCATCATCCTTCTTCTTCATCAAAAAGAAGGACGGAAAGCTACGCCCCGTACAGGACTACCGAAACATCAACAACTGGACAATATGCAACCAATACCCCCTCCCACTCATCCCGGAACTCATAGCAGACCTCAGCGGAGCATTCATATTCACCAAACTGGATATTCACTGGGGGTACAACAACGTGAGAATCAAGGAAGGCGATCAGGAAAAGGCAGCGTTCAAGACAAAATACGGACTTTTCGAACCAACGGTAATGTTCTTTGGGCTAACCAACTCACCGGCAACGTTTCAAACCATGATGAACGAGATCTGCAAAGACCTCATCGCATACCACGAGACCAAAGGCACGATCATCAGGGTATACATGGACGACATAGGTATAGCTACTCAGTCAACGGAACAAGCACACGTCGACGCGGTACACGATATCCTGGACCTATTAGAGGAAAATGATCTGTTCCTCAAACCGGAAAAATGCATCTTCCACGCTCCAAGCATCGATTACCTGGGGGTAATCATTGAAAAGGGGGTGACACGCATGGACCCCGTCAAAATTTCCGGCATCAAAGACTGGCCAAACCCTAAAAACGTCAAACAGGTGCGATCATTCCTAGGTTTCTGCAACTTTTACCGCGCTTTCATCCGAAATTTTGCCACACATGCCTGTCCTCTTAACAAACTTACATGAAAGGACACGGAATGGACATGGACAACAACGGAACAAGAGGCGTTCGACAAAATCAAGAAGCTCGTCACGGAAGAACCGGTTCTCGCACACGCCAAACTAGAGGATCAATTCGAACTCGAAGTAGACGCCTCAGGATTTGCAGTAGGAGCAGTACTACTCCAACGCAAAGAGAACGGCAAGAGGCACCCTATCGCGTATTATTCAAACACCCTCAGTACAGCAGAACGGAACTACGACATCTACGACCTCGAACTCCTAGCGATTGTCAAAGCACTTCGGAACTGGCGCCACTACCTGGCAGGATCCCCCCACAAGATCAAAGTATTCTCGGACCACATGAACCTTCAGTATTGGCGCTCCCCGCAAAAGATCAGTCGCCGAGTAGCACGGGAAGTACTAGAACTCTCTGAGTATGACATCGAGATTCACCACATCAAAGGAACGGCAAACGGAAGAGCCGATGCCCTATCCAGACGCCCGGATTACGATCAAGGAGAAGGAGATAACGACCAAGTCACGGTACTACCCGATGATATCTTCGTCAGGGCCGCAGCAATAGATACGATGGAAGACCCCCTTCGAATCAACGCCACCATATCAGTACAAGAAATGGAGAAAACAAATCCGGTATACGCCCAGGATGACAACAGACTCCGCCCCTGGATAGACCCACACAGACTAAAGAAGATTGAAGGTACTTGGTACAAAGATGGACAACGAGTAGTGACAGGGGGGCTCCTTGAGAAGCGAGAACTCATCAAGAACCATCACGACCCTCCAGTATACGGACACCCAGGGATCAGCCGAACCATCAAACTCATAGAGCGATACTATTGGTGGCCAGGTCTCAGGAACGAAGTCACGGACTACGTCAAGGGATGCGCCGACTGTCAAAGAATCAAGGTCAACACCAGGGTGATCAAGGCACCGCTGCGCCCAATATTCCCAAAACCCGAAGCTATGCCCTTTGAAACTATCGCGCTCGATTTCATCACTAAACTTCCAGAAGCACAGGGCTGCGATACGATCCTCACGATAACGGATCATGACTGCACGAAAATGTCCCTGTTCATCCCGTGCCAGGAAGAGATATCGGCCGAAGGCACAGCCGCACTATATGTCAAACACGTGTTCCCTCGATTCGGGCTACCAGGGAAGATAATCAGCGATCAAGACCCCAGATTCGCCTCAAAGTTTACGCACGAACTATGCAAACTCCTGGGAATCGAACAGAATATCTCGATGGCCTACCACCCACGAACCGACGGACAATCGGAACGCACAAACCAGTGGCTGGAACAATACCTGCGATTCTGGGTCAACGAACGACAAGACGATTGGATGCACTACCTCCCCATGGCTGAGTTCACCCATAACAATTGGCCCAGCGAAACCACTAAAGTGTAACATCTACCACGGACGTTGGTCTGACTTAGACGCTGTTGTGACGTGGGTTCCCTCGGGGATGAAACCTGTGGTTGTCCGAGTGCTCGGGGAAGACTGCGGGGTGAGGCCAATACGTGCCTGTAGAATCCCTGTAGGTGTATAACGTCTCTTGTATGGGAACGTTTGGGGGTGGACACGGGACTTTGCGGATATACTCCCACTCGAGGTTGTCGACGATGTAATAGCAGTGAGTAGGCCGGGCGGTGTGGGAGTTGAGGTATTCGAAGACGAGATGACACGTGGTACCAGGCGGGTAAGTCACGGTCGGCTGATCTACCATTCACGAAGGAAGATGGAGATGAGGTCACGGGGATCCCTTCTTGGTCACAGAGGGATATGCCGGAGCTAGCTCACTTAGGGACACTGCGAGTCCCTAGTACAGAAGACGAGTAGAAGATGTGGTATTGGAAGAAGACCAAGATGGGGATCCTGGTCTGTACTACTGTGAACTTAAATACAAGTAAGGGAGCTAGTTCCAGCTCCGCTCAAACTCGTAGGTAGCCAATAGCGTAAGTAGCGTATCCTAATAATAGAATGCGCAGTCGTTACCTGTAACATGAAACACGTACAACAATAGGGCATCAGTCAGCAAGCCTAATCACAATCACATACAACAATGGGAGTCATCAGTCAGCACAACACGAGGCGGTTAGATCCGAAGTCCATGATGTATTACTGCTGACACGCCGAGTCATCACGAACACGTCAGAGTTCGCAACCGGTCCGAGCAGTCCGAGAACAGAACGTAACATCACCCCCTTTTCAGCGTCAAGCCCCAGCTTGACCTCGCATAACGGCAAGTGGGTTAGTGCCGACCTCGCGAAGAGCCCTGATCCGGGCTATCTCCTCCGCGTCCTGCGCCGCCTTGGGTCCGCGATGGAGCGAGGCTCGCACGTTCTCGATGCGGTCCACTGCATGCGCCCGTTGAAGTCGGGCGACGCACCTGTTGCGCTCAATCTCTATACGCTCCAATTTCATCTGCTCTGCCGCCAACCGATGTTGCTGCGCCCGCCATCCCAGCGTCATGCAGCGGTACTGATGGACCTCGGCCATGAGAGTCGCGTCCTTCATATGAAGGAGCGCCTGGTCGACCAAGTCGACTAGTCCCGCGTCGGAGAGCAGGAACGTGAGGTCGTCGTCGGTGTAAGCGGGGGTAGAGGACTGTTCGTCGTAGTAGGGGACAGCATGGACGGGCTTCCTGTATTGCTGGTTGCATCCCGACCTGAAGGCCAGGACGAAGGGGTCGGCGGTGAGAATGAGCTGAGTATACCGGGCGGGCCAAAGACGTTCTTGAGCGTCTTGAATCTGGAAGGGAATGTAATGGACTCCCCTGTTGAACTGATATCCCCTGGGCGGGGGTGTCTCCGGCCGATCCTCGGTCTCCTGCACATGTTCCTCCTCTTGATCTGCGCGAAGCGGGGGTGGACGTGCCGCCGGTAATGTGATAGCTTCCCCGGTGGGTCCGCAAAGCGGGGGGGTTTCCGAGTGTGTCGTGGTAAGATGGGTGGCGTAACGTAGATATTGATGCGCCTCGAGGCGTTCGGCTGGGTCGTACGGATCCCCGCCCTCGTCGGGCCCTGGCGGGGATGCTGGTCGGCTGGGTACGTACCCTTGTTCGTCGCCCGCTGGAGTGGGCGCTCTGGTTGGGACGTAGTTGTCTCCGAGATAGTTGGGCTGATTGCTCTCGGAATAAACAGTGGGGGTCGGTGAAGGAACTGGGGATGTCCCGGGGGAAGGAGGACGACTTCCTCGTTGGTGAAGGGTGAGGGTAGACGACAGGGGTGACGATGGCGCGGATGGTACTCGGTAAGGTGTGGATAGTTCGTCGTTGACGACATAGCAGAAGTTCACTGGGGAAGAGGGCCTCATAAGTGGGGAGTGAAGTGAAGGAAGGAGATGGGGACGTCTCTTGGGATTCTCCCATGTTTATATGCGTTTCACGGGCAGGGTTGGAATTTTTGAATTCCTGAATCGCGTCATCAGCGAATACGTCGACCCATTGGTTGTCCGAGTCGGGGTATCCCTTCCATTTGACCAAGTATTGCAACTTGCGACTTCTGCCGAACCGCCAAGAGTCTAGAATCTTCTCGACTTCGTATTCTTCTTCTCCGCCTACTAGATCCGGCGGTGGGCGCTGATAATTGGGTCCGTGCGTGGGTGTTTCGCGATAAGGCGTCAGGAGGTCCACATGGAACACTGGGTGGATCTGCCACTGCGTGGGAAGTTCTAGGCGATAGTTAACTGCGGACATCACCTGAATTATCTTAAACGGGCCGTGGCGTCTTGCCGCTAGTTTCGCCGTTGGTTGGTGTGTGCGTAGGTGGCGTCCTTCTAGCCATACTTGATCTCCGATTTGGAATTTGGGCGTATCTTTGGCCTTGATCCACCCCTGCTGCGCTTTGATCATCAGTGACTGCGTGCGCTGTCGGAGTTCCTTAAATTGTTTGACCCTGAGCGCCACCTGCGGGATTGGTGATGGTCTATTGGTCCAATCAGCGCGGGGGTTGTACCCCATGAGGAGCTGGAAAGGGGACTCTTTAGTGGTTTCGCTGGGCCAGTTGTTATGAGTGAACTCAGCCATGGGGAGGTAATGTATCCAATCATCCTGTCGCTCGTTGACCCAGAATCGCAGGTATTGCTCCAACCACTGGTTTGTACGTTCCGATTGTCCGTCAGTTCGTGGGTGGTAGGCCGTAGAGATATTCTGTTCAATGCCTAGGATTTTGCATAACTCGCGCGTGAACTTTGACGCGAACCGGGGATCTCTGTCGCTGATAATCTTCCTGGGCAGGCCGAATCTGGGGAACACATGTTTGACATAGAGGGCGGCTGTTCCTTCTGCCGATATTTCTTCTTGGCATGGGATGAATAGGGACATCTTTGTGCAGTCGTGATCCGTTATCGTGAGAATCGTATCGCAGCCCTGTGCTTCGGGAAGTTTAGTGATGAAATCGAGTGCGATGGTTTCAAAAGGCATAGCTTCGGGTTTTGGAAATATTGGGCGCAGTGGCGCTTTGATGGCCCTGGTGTTGACCTTGATGCGCTGGCAGTCAGCGCATCCTTTGACGTAGTCCATGACGTCATTTCTGAGCCCTGGCCACCAGTAGTATCGCTCTACGAGTTTGATAGTTCGGCTGATTCCCGGGTGCCCGTATACGGGGGGGTCGTGGTGATTCTTGACGAGTTCCCGTTTTTCCAGGAGTCCTCCCGTGACTACTCGTCGTCCATCCTTGTACCAGGTGCCTTCGATCTTCTTTAGTCCGTGTGGGTCTATCCAGGGGCGAAGTCTGTCGTCTTCTTGGGCGTATACCGGATTTGTCTTTTCCATCTCTTGTACAGAGATAGTGGCATTGATTTGAAGGGGGTCTTCCGTTGTATCTATTGCTGCGGCCCTGACGAAGATGTCATCGGGTAGTACCGTGACTTGATCATTATCTCCTTCCCCTTGATCGTAGTCCGGGTGTCTAGATAGGGCATCGGCTCGTCCGTTTGCCGTTCCCTTGATGTGGTGAATCTCGATGTCATATTCTGAGAGTTCTAGTACTTCCCGGGCTACTCAGCGACTTATTTTTTGTGGGGAGCGCCAGTATTGCAGGTTCATGTGGTCCGAGAATACTTTGATCTTATGTGGGGATCCTGCCAGGTAGTGGCGCCAGTTTCGAAGTGCCTTGACAATTGCTAGAAGTTCGAGGTCGTAGATGTCGTAGTTCCGTTCCGCTGCGCTGAGAGTGTTTGAATAGTAGGCGATGGGGTGTCTTTTGCTGTCTTCTTTGCGCTGGAGTAGTACTGCTCCTACTGCAAACCCTGAAGCGTCCACTTCGAGTTCGAATTGGTCTTCTAGTTTGGCATGTGCAAGGACTGGTTCTTCTGTGACGAGTTTCTTGATCTTATCGAATGCCTCTTGTTCTACCGTTGTCCATGTCCATTCCATGTCTTTGCGTGTGAGCTTGTTGAGGGGACGGGCGTGTGTGGCAAAATTTCGGATGAAAGCGCGGTAAAAGTTGCAGAAGCCTAGGAACGATCGCACCTGTTTGACGTTTTTGGGGTTTGGCCAGTCTTTGATGCCGGAAATTTTGACGGGGTCCATGCGTGTCACCCCCTTTTCAATGATTACCCCCAGGTAATCGATGCTTGGTGCGTGGAAGATGCATTTTTCCGGTTTGAGGAATAGGTCATTTTCTTCTAGTAAGTCCAGGATATCGTGTACCGCGTTGATGTGTGCTTGTTCCGTGGATCGGGTTGCTATGCCTATGTCGTCCATGTATACTCTGATGATCGTACCCTTTGTTTCGTGATACGCGATAAAATCCTTGCAGATTTCATTCATCATGGTTTGGAAGGTTGCCGGAGAGTTGGTTAGCCCGAAGAACATTACCGTTGGTTCGAAGAGTCCGTATTTCGTTTTGAATGCAGCCTTTTCCTGGTCCCCTTCTTTGATTCTTACGTTGTTGTAGCCCCAACGAATGTCCAGTTTGGTGAATATGAACGCTCCGCTTAGGTCTGCGATGAGTTCCGGGATGAGCGGGAGGGGATATTGGTTGCGTATAGTCCAGTTGTTGATGTTCCGGTAGTCCTGTACAGGGTGTAGCTTTCCGTCCTTCTTTTTGATGAAGAAGAAGGATGATGCGTACGGGGATTTAGAGGGTCTGATGTACCCTTTGGCCAGTTGTTCGTCGATCCATTCCTTGAGTGCCTTGTCTTCTGTTTGACTCATTGGATAGATCTTGCAGTCGATCGTGTCCGGCGCGTTTGGTTTGAAGTCGATTGCATGATCCCAGGGTTTTGACAGTGGGAAGCGATTGGATTCTTCTTCGCTGAAGATCTTGACGTGTCGTTGGTATTCTTCTGGGACCGCTTTCTTCTCCGTATACTGCTTGGCTTCTATGGCCATTTCGGTCGACATTGTCGCGCGCAGACGCGTGTCTTCGAGGTCGCATTCCCGTCGTAACTGCTCTTCGATTTTCTGCTTGTTAGGGAGTAGTAGCTTTTCGAGTACGAGTCGTGCTATGACCGGATCTACTCGTGGTCTTGTGGGGTTGACGGTGCGGAGGACAACTGGGTACTCAGCTTCGTTAAGCATAGCCGTCGCCCATTGGATATTGGGTTGGAAGGTTGCCAACCATGGATACCCCAATATTATATCTTCTCCTCCTACGTCGGTCACTAGGAATCGCATTTCTTTGATGACTCCTTTAGTTTGTACTTCTAGGTCCACGCAATGGGTAATCTTGCCCCCTTTGTTGTGCGTGCCGTCAATGTTCCAGATCTTTCAATGACGGTCGAGTTCTTTGAGGCCTAGTCTCATTCTTTTGACGAAGTCCGGATGTATGAAGTTGTTAGTGGCTCCGGAGTCCACTAGTGCTCGTTTGTCGGCCATGGCGTAACTTGCGCGCAATGAAACTGGAACATGCATAGATTGATAGCGCGTTATGAACACAGAATTACACCGTAATGCCCTCACCCAGGCCATCGGGTTCAGGCGCTTTGAAAATCCTCTCGCCCCAATAGGTCCCGAACTACCAGGTCCCTGGCTTCATCGTCAAGGTTTCGAACTCCGTTTATCCAGCTGGTCGCCCGTTCTTGTGGTGTATCAGTGGTGGCGTGGGCGCTGCGGCTGCTGCCGCCGTCATCTTCGAATTGGATCAGAGGTTCGTCTTGGACACTCTGGACTTCTTCTATGAATGCCCCTCTTCCTTGGCGGGGTTGCCAGTTTGTGTTGGTGCGCGGTTTGCGGGGTTGGCGACAGTCGTGGGACATGTGTCCGAGCTTTCCACAGTTGTAACAATTGATGTTCTTCATGTCTACAACTCCTTTTCCTTGGGAGCGTCCTCCTTGTGATGTGTACGGAGGTCGAGCGTAGTCGATCTCTTCGGAACCTGCGAGTCGAGCGCGGACTCTTCCCGGGGTGGTGTCCATGGCGTCCGGGTGATTCTGGAATGCCTGCCACCCCTGGCGTGGTTGCTGCGGGCGATTTGGAGCGTTGAAAGTTCTGAGAGAGGTATTGCCCGGCTTACCGGGTCCCGGGGGTTTACGTCCCCCCAAACGTGTCTGCAGATGCATCCACTTGCGCTGTTGCTCGAGCGCAGGCTGTCTTCCACTGGGCGTACGTGTTTGGGCTGTGGAAGTTGTATGCGTTCTTGTAGAGTTCCACCGGGAGTCCGCCGGTGAACTTGTCGAGGACTAAGGAATCGTCAAAGCAACATCCTGCTTCTCTAACCACTTTCTCGAATTTGGCGACGTAGGAGTCGATATCTTGCCCTTCCATTCGGAAGCCTTTCTGTAGTTCTTGCTGTGCTCTTTCCTTTTCGAGCGTGTCCATGAATGTGTTGCGGAAACCGAGTTCAATGGCCTCCCAGATCCATTTGTCGTAGGGTCCATGCTTGGCCTTGTATGCGTTGACCCATTTGGTGGTGGATAGGACCCACTCATTAACGTGGTCTCCTTGGATATAGGTGAGGAAGATCAGCGCTTTTCGATAGGGGAGGGTGAACGCAGGGTTGTCATAATTGGTTTCCACGAACAGCTCCCATTGGGTGAGGAACTGTTGAACTTTGGTGCGGTCCCCGGTGAACACGAGGGGTTCTTTGCCCATAAACTTCTTGGGCTTAGTTCCACTTGACACATTTGGTCCGGAGAAGAGTGGTCCTCCCGGATCTCCTCCTCTGTCGCCTCCTCCCCCTCCTCCGTGTCCTCCTGGTGGGGGTCCTCCGCCATGACTAATGCGTGCGGGTTCCTGGAATGTGGTTGGTTGTTCGGTGATTGTAGTGGTCATGTCTGTAGGGATGGACTCAGCTAGTAATCCCAATTGCGCTTCTTCTTCTTCTGCTTGTGCTTCGAGGATGCGGATTTCTTCGGGGTTGCTTCCCAAGGATGGGGAAGGTGCGGGTGTCTTGGGAGTAGGGGAGCGGACTGGTTCTTCTTCTTGTCCGTCAATAGGTCCCCACTGATCTCTAGTAGTTGTTTCGCTTTGACGAATGTTGAGGTGAAGGCCTAATCCTGCGGGTCTGACGACTTGTAATTTGCCGTGGAGTTCGTCCCACCTGATTTCGGTCCAACAAGTGTGATCGAAGTTGAATTCTACCGGGATGAGTCCGGTTTTGCCGTCCTTGTAAGTGTAGAGAACTACGTAGCCTGGGTCTCCTTGTTCTGTCTGCCAAAATGCTCCTTTGAGGTATTGTTTAGGGACGTTGCGTTCCCCTCTTCTGTCGATATGGTACGGTCGGAATGGGATCCAAAGATCGCGGGTTGTTACTGCGGAAGCCACGTTGAAGGATCTTGGTCTTAATGTAACGTCTACCACAGATGTTGGTCTGACTTAGACGCTGTTGTGACGTGGGTTCCCTCGGGGATGAAACCTGTGGTTGTCCGAGTGCTTGGGGAAGACTGCGGGGTGAGGCCAATACGTGCCTGTAGAATCCCTGTAGGTGTATAACGTCTCTTGTATGGGAACGTTCGGGGGTGGACACGGGACTTTGCGGATATACTCCCACTCGAGGTTGTCGACGATGTAATAGCAGTGAGTAGGCCGGGCGGTGTGGGAGTTGAGGTATTCGAAGACGAGATGACACGTGGTACCAGGCGGGTAAGTCACGGTCGGCTGATCTACCATTCACGAAGGAAGATGGAGATGAGGTCACGGGGATCCCTTCTTGGTCACAGAGGGATATGCCGGAGCTAGCTCACTTAGGGACACTGCGAGTCCCTAGTACAGAAGACGAGTAGAAGATGTGGTATTGGAAGAAGACCAAGATGGGGATCC
The DNA here is from genome assembly GCA_021527035.1 of Lactarius vividus. Taxonomy (NCBI): domain Eukaryota; kingdom Fungi; phylum Basidiomycota; class Agaricomycetes; order Russulales; family Russulaceae; genus Lactarius; species Lactarius vividus. The sequence goes on along the minus strand of JAKELG010000007.1, from coordinate 210,816 downwards.
TGGTCCGTACTACTGTGAACTTAAATACAAGTAAGGGAGCTAGTTCCAGCTCCGCTCAAACTCGTAGGTAGCCAATAGCGTAAGTAGCGTATCCTAATAATAGAATGCGCAGTCGTTACTGTAACATGAAACACGTACAACAATAGGGCATCAGTCAGCAAGCCTAATCACAATCACGTACAACAATGGGAGTCATCAGTCAGCACAACACGAGGCGGTTAGATCCAAAGTCCATGACGTATTACTGCTGACACGCCGAGTCATCACGAACGCGTCAGAGTTCGCAACCGGTCCGAGCAGTCCGAGAACAGAACATAACAAAAGAATCCCCTTTCCAGCTCCTTATGGGATACAACCCCCGCGCTGATTGGACCGATAGGCCATCACCAATTCCGCAGGTGGCGCTCAGGGTCAAACAGTTCAAGGAACTTCGACAGCGCGCGCAGTCACTGATGATCAAAGCGCAGCAGGGGTGGATCAAGGCCAAAGATACGCCCAAATTCCAAATAGGAGATCAAGTGTGGCTAGAAGGACGCCACTTACGCACCCACCAACCAACGGCGAAACTAGCGGCAAGACGCCACGGCCCATTCAAGGTCGCTCAGGTGATGTCCGCAGTCAATTACCGCCTAGAACTTCCCACGCAGTGGCAGATTCACCCAGTGTTCCATGTGGACCTTCTGACGCCTTATCGTGAAACACCCACGCACAGACCAAATTACCAGCGCCCACCACTGGATCTAGTTGGAGGCGAAGAGGAATACGAAGTCGAGAAGATTCTGGACTCTCGGCGGTTCGGCAGAAGTCACAAACTACAGTATTTGGTCAAATGGAAGGGATACCCGGACTCAGACAACCAGTGGGTCGATAAGGATGACGTATTCGCAGACGATGCAATTCGGGAATTTAAAAATTCCAACCCCGCCCGTGAAACGCATATAAGCACAGGGAGATCCCAAGAGACATCCCCATCCCTCTCCTTCACTTCACTCCCCACTCATGAGGTCCTCTTCCCCAGTAAACTTCTGCTATGTCGTCAACAACGAGCTATCGGCACCTTACCGAGTACAGTCCACGCCATCGTCACCCCTGTCGACTACCCTTGCCCTTCACCAACGAGGAGATCGTCCTCCTTCCCCCGGGCCATCCCCAGTTCCTTCGCCGACCCCCACTGTTTATTCCGAGAGCAACCAGCCCAACTATCTCGGAGACCACTACGTCCCGACCTGAGCGCCCACTCCAGCGGGCGACGAACAGCAGGGGTATGTACCCAGCCGACCCGCTTCACCAGCGGGCCCCGACGACGCGGGGGACCCGTACGACCCGGCGGAGCGCCTCGAGGCGCATCAGTATTTACGTTACGCCACCCATCTCACCACGACACACTCGGAAACCCCCCCGCTTTGCGGACCCACCAGGGAAGCTATCACACTACCGACGACGTATCCATCCGCGCTTCGCCGCGATTCAGAAGAGGAATCTGTGCAGGAGACCGAGAGTCGTGCGGAGACACCCCCTCCCAGGGGGTACCAGTTCAACAGGGGAGTCCATTACATTCCCTTTCAGATTCGCGACGCTCAGGAACGTCTTTGGCCGGCCCGGTATACTCAGCTCATCCTCACCGCCGACCCCTTCGTCCTGGCCTTCAGGGCCGGATGCAACCAACAGTACGGGAAGCCTGTTCACGCTGTCCCCTACTACGACGAGCAGTCCTCTGCCCCCGCTTACACCGACGACGATCTCACGTTCCTGCTCTCCGACGCGGGATTAGTGGACTCGGTCGATCAAGCCCTCCTCCATATGAAAGACGCGACTCTCGTGGCGGAGGTACACCGCTATCGCTGTATGACGCTCGGATGGCGCGCCCAGCAACACCGACTGGCCGCCGAGCAGATGAAGCTGGAGAGGATAGAGATCGAGCACAACAGGTGTGTCGCCCGACTTCAGCGAGCGCACGCAGTGGACCGCATCGAGAATGTGCGGGCGTCGCTTCATCGCGGACCCAAGGCGAGTCAGGACGCGGAGGAGATAGCCCGGATCAGGGCGCTGCACGAGGTCGGCACTAATCCCCTTGCTGTCATGCGTGGTCAAGCTGGGGCTTGACGCTGAAAAGGGGGTAATGTTACGTTTCATTCTCGGACTGTCCGGCCCGGTTGTGAACTCTGACGCACCCGCGATGACTCGGCGTGTCAGGAGTAATGTGTCATGGACTTCGGATCATGTTGCCTCGTGTTTGGATGACTGATGCTCGCTATTGTTGTACGTGATCGTGATTAGGCCTGCTGACTGATGTCTCTTATTGTTGTACGTGTTTCGAGTTACAATAACGACTGCGCATTCTATTATTAGAGTACGCTACTTACGCTATTAGTTAGCTACGAGTTCGAGCGGAGCTGGAACTAGCTCCCTTACTTGTATTTAAGCTCATAGTAGTACGGACCAGGATCCCCATCTTGGTCTTCTTCAATTACCACATCTTCTACTCGTCTTCCGTGCTAGGGACTTGTGACGTCCCTAAGTGAACTAGCTCTGGCATATCCCTCTGAGACCAAGAAGGGATCCCCGTGACCGCATCTCCATCTTCCCTTGTGAATGGTAGATCAGCCGACCGTGACTTATCCGCCCGGTACCACGTGTCATCTCGTCTTCGAGTATCTCAACTCCCGCACCGCTCGTCCAACTCACTGCTATTATATCGTCGACAACCTCCAGTGGGAATACATCCACAGAGTCCCCAGTCCACCCCCGAATGTACCCGTAGAAGAGACGTTGTACACCTATAGGGACTCCACAGGCACGTATTGGCCCCATCCCGCAGTCTTCCCAGAGCACTCGGACAACCACAGATTCCATCCCCGAGGGAACCCACGTCACAACAGCGTCTAAGTCAGACCAACGTCCGTGGTAGACGTTACATCATGGACTTTGGATCATACTGCCTCGTGTTCGGATGACTGATGCTCGCTATTGTTGTACGTGATGTCGATTACTATGCTGACTGAGGTTTCCTATTGTTGTACGCAATTCAGATTACGAGGACGACTGCGCATTCTATTATTAGATTACACTACTTACGCTATTGGCTACGTACGAGTTCGAGCGGAGTCAGAACTAACTCCCTTACATGTACTTAAGCTCGTAGTATCACAGACCAGGATCCCCATCTTGGTCTTCTTCAATTACCACTCTTCACTCGTCTTCTGTGCTAGGGGCTCGCAGCGTCCCTAAGTGAGTTAAGCTCCAATATATCCCTTCGTGACCAAGAGGGATCCCCGTGACCTTCGTCTCCACTTCCCTCCGTGGATGGTAGACTTGCCAGCCGTAGTGTATCCGCCAAATACCACGTGCCATCTCGTCTTCGAGTATCTCAACGCTCGCACCGCTCGCCCCACCCATTGTTATTACATCGTCGACAACCCTCAGTGGAGGTACATCCATAAAGTTCCCCATCCACCTCCCGGAGTACCCCTTGACCTTCCCCTCTACACGTATCGCGACTCTACGGGAGCCTATCAACGACATCCCGTGGTCTTCCCCGACTCCCCCGATAACCACTGCCGCTACCCGAGAGGGAACCCACGTTACAACAGCGTCTAAGTCAGACAAACGTCCGTGGTAGACATTACATTAAGACCAAGATCCTTCAACGTGGCTTCCACAGCAGTAACAACCCGAGACCTTTGGATCCCGTTCCGCCCGTATCACATCGACAGGAGAGGGGAACGCAACGTCCCCAAACAATACCTCAAAGGAGCATTTTGGAAAACTGAGAAAGGGGACCCAGGCTACGTCGTCTCCTACACTTACAAAGACGGTACTACAGGACTTATCCCGGTAGAATTCAACTTCGATCACACCTGTTGGACAGAGCTCAAGTGGGATGCACTCCACTTCAAATTACAAGTCGTCCGACCCGCAGGCTCAAGCCTTCACCTCGACATCCTACAAAGCGAAGTAACCACAAGAGACCAGTGGGGTCCACTTGATGGACAAGAAGAGGAACCCGTTAGATCGCCCACACCAAAGACACCCGCACCATCCCTGTCGCTTGCAAGCAACCCCGAGGAAATCCGCATCCTCGAAGCCCAAGAAGAAGAAGAAGAACTACAGTTGGGATTAATAGCTGAGTCAATCCCCACAGACATGACGACCACTATCACCGAGCAACCTACTACCTTCCAGGAACCCGCTCGCATCAGTCGCGGAGAAGGACCACCGCCGGGAGGACATGGCGGAGGAGGAGGAGGAGACGACGGAGGGGGAGGAGACCCCGGAGGACCTCTCTTCACAGGACCAAACGTATCGGCCAGAACCAAACCCGAGAAGTTCATGGGCAAGGAACCCCTCGTATTCACTGGAGACCGCACCAAAGTCCAACAATTCCTCACTCAATGGGAACTATTCGTTGAAACCAACTACGACAATCCTGCGTTCACTCTCCCCTATCGCAAAGCACTGATCTTCCTTACATACATTCAAGGAGAACACGTCAACAAGTGGGTCCTGTCCACTACCAAATGGATCAAGGCATACAAGGTCAAGCACGGGCCATACGACGAATGGATCTGGGAAGCCATTGAACTGGGCTTTCGCAACACCTTTGCCGACACCCTCGAAAGGGAACGCGCCCAACAAGACCTTCAGAAAGGATTCCGGATGGAGGGGCAAGATATCGACTCCTACATTGCCAAATTCGAGAAAGCAGTACACGAAGCAGGGTACAGATTTGACGACTCACTCGTCCTCGACAAGTTTACCAGTGGACTCCCGGTGGAGCTGTACAAGAATGCCTATAACTTCCACAGCCCTAACACCTACGCTCAATGGAAGGTGGCTGCCCTAGAACAACAACGTAAATGGATGCATCTACAGACGCGTTTGGGGGGATGTAAACCCCCGGGACCCGGTAAGCTGAGCAATACATCTCTTAGAACTTTCAACACTCCAAACCGCCCCCAGCAACCTCGTCAGGGATGGCAAGCGTTCCGGAATCACCCAGACGCCATGGACACTACGCCGGGAAGAGTGCGAGCATGCCTCGCTGGGTCCGAAGAGATCGACTACGCTAAACCACCCTATACCCAGCAAGGGGGACGCCTTCCGAACAGAGGAATCGTCAACATGAAGAACATTAACTGTTTCAATTGTGGCAAGCCCGGTCACTTCCAACATGACTGCCGTCAACCCTGCCACCCACGCAACAACGCGAACTGGCAACCACGCCAAGGACGCGGGGCTTTCATCGAAGAGGTGCAAAGTGTACACGAAGAACCTCTTATTCAATTCGAAGACGATGGCGGCAGCAGCCGCGGCGCCCGCGCCACCACTGAGACGCCGCAAGAACGGGCAACCTGTTACGTTTCGCCCCAAACCCCGTGCGACCAGTGCAGACTCGTGCAGCACAGCCGAGCAGTACCACGCCAAATGGGTTGCAGCCGCCAGAAGTGAGGGTATCGACCCCACGGGAATCCTGCATTACGAGCGTGACCCGGGCTGGCAAGCGCCCTGGGAATAGCCGAAGAAGATGTCAAGCGCCCGTCACGTGACCCTGGCACGTGACCTGGTCTAGACTCGCACCAGAAGGATCCAGATGAGCTTGTGCCTGGATTGTGATTGGATCTGCCTCATGGACTGTATGGTTCCTAGTTTCTGATGGATTGACTGATTGTGCCTGTGGCTTGATGCGCCCAGGAGTTGTATGTTTCAGCCACTGATTGATGGACTTCTGACCCCATTTCATCTTTGCCTCATTGTGGACCTTGTGACTGTATGCCCCTGACTCGTGTTGTTTCACTTACGATTGGACGATACGTACTAAGTTTCGAACTTCAAGCTGAGCTTGAAAGCCCCTTGGAAGTGTATAAGTAGCACCCCAGTCTCGCTGATATCCCTCAGCTTGACTTCTTGTATTCTACCAGCCTACAAGTAGACCGAAGCAGATACAGGCCACCCCTGTATACATTCCCTTCTCCGATCCTGTCTCCTTTGCTTGAGCACATTCTCCTCTTCTTCTTTGCCACGCGTGTTACGCATATCCTCGTCGTTATCACCTACGGCGTCACCCAAACCCTAGAAGAACTCAGCAAATCTCAAGATCTCGAGAATCCGACCGGAAGATAGACCAGTCGAAGTCTTGGTCGCCACCGTGATACCGCAAGAACCCCCCAAATTTCCCGTCGAGTGCTGTACTCCGGAAGGTGCGCCCGCTGGAGCGTAACACAACCAGCTGGATAAATGGAGTCCGAAACCTCGACGAAGAGGCAAGGGATTTGGTAGTCCGGGACCTAATGGGGCGAGAGGATTTTCAAAGCGCCTGAACCCGACGGCCTGGGTGAGGGCATTACGGTGTAACTCTGTGTTCATAACGCGCTATCAATCTATGCATGTTCCAGTTTCATTGCGCGCAAGTTACGCCATGGCCGACAAACAAGCATTAGTGGACTCCGGGGCCACTAACAACTTTATCCATCCGGATTTTGCAAAACGAATGAGGCTAGGCCTCAAAGAACTAGACCGTCATCGAAAGATCTGGAATATTGACGGCACGCACAACAAAGGGGGCAAGATAACCCATTGCATGGACCTAGAAGTCGAAACAAAGGGAGTCAAGAAGGACATGAGATTCCTTGTCACTGACGTAGGAGGGGAGGATATCATCCTCGGATACCCCTGGCTGGCTACGTTCCAGCCAGACATCCAGTGGGCGTCTGCCACCCTTAACAAAGCTGAGTATCCAGTAGTACTTCACACCATCAACCCTACCAAACCCCACATAGACCCCATTATCGCGCGACTGGTGGTTCAGAAGTTACTTGGAATGCCCAACAAACAGCACATCGAAGAACAACTACAGCAAGAATACGACCTAGAGACAACGCGACTACAAGCCACCACATCTACCGAACTGGCAATAGAAGCGCAACAGTATATGGAAAAGAAAGTTGTCCCCAAAGAATACCAACGCCACGTCAAGATCTTCAGCGAGGAAGAGTCTCACCGATTCCCCCTCTTGAAACCTTGGGACCACGCCATCGAATTTAAACCAGACGCACTGGACACCATCGATTGCAAAGTATACCCAATGAGCCAAGCAGAAGACAAAGCGCTAAAGGAATGGATCGACGAACAACTGGCAAAAGGATACATCAGGCCCTCTAAATCCCCGTACGCATCGTCCTTCTTCTTCATTAAAAAGAAGGATGGAAAACTATGACCAGTACAGGACTACCGAAACATCAATAAGTGGACGATACGCAATCAGTACCCCCTCCCACTCATACCCAAACTCATAGCCGACCTTAGTGGAGCATTCATATTCACTAAGCTCGACATTTGCTGGGGGTACAACAATGTACGCATCAAAGAAGGGGACCAGGAAAAAGCCGCCTTTAAAACATGCTACGGACTCTTCGAACCTATGGTAATGTTCTTCGGACTGACAAACTCTCCGGCAACCTTCCAAACAATGATGAACGAGATCTGTAAAGACCTCATCGCGTACCACGAAACAAAAGGGACAGTTATCAGGGTATACATGGACGACATAGGCATTGCTACAAGGTCTAACGAACAAGCACATATCGACGCGGTACACAACATTCTGGACCTGTTGGAACGAAACGACCTCTTCCTCAAACCGGAAAAGTGCATCTTCCACACCCCTAGTATCGATTACCTGGGGGTAATCATTGAAAAGGGGGTGACTCGCATGGACCCTGTCAAAATTTCCGGCATTAAAGATTGGCCCACTCCAAAAAACGTCAAACAGGTGTGATCCTTCCTAGGCTTCTGTAACTTCTACCGTGCCTTCATTCGAAATTTCGCCACTCACGCACGACCTCTCAATAAACTCACGCGTAAGGACACCGAATGGACATGGACAACCATCGAACAAGAAGCCCTTGACAAGATCAAGAAACTCATCACGGAAGAACCAGTACTCGCGCACGCCAGTCTAGAAGATCAATTCGAACTAGAAGTAGATGCATCAGGATTTGCAGTAGGAGCGGTACTACTCCAGCGAAAAGAAGACGGCAAGAGGCACCCTATTGCATACTACTCGAACACCCTCAGTGCCGCAGAGAGGAATTACAACATCTACGACCTAGAACTCTTGGCAATCGTCAAAGCACTCCGGAATTGGCGCCACTATCTAGCGGGGTCCCCGCACAAGATCAAAGTGTTCTCGGATCACATGAACCTACAATACTGGCACTCCCCGCAAAAGATAAGTCGCCGAGTAGCCCGGGAAGTACTAGAACTTTCAGAGTATGACATCGAGATTCACCATATCAAAGGAACGGCAAATGGAAGAGCCGACGCGCTATCTAGACGCCCAGACTACAACCAAGGCGAAGGAGATAACGAACACGTCACGGTACTACCAGATGAAGTCTTCGTCAGGGCCACCTCACTGGACACCACGGAAGACCCACTCCGAATCAACGCCACCATATCAGTGCAAGAAATGGAAAAGATCAACCCGATATATGCACAGGACGCCGACAAGATACGCCCATGGGTAGACCCACATGGTCTCAAACTGATTGAAGGCACATGGTACAAGGATGGAAGACGCGCAGTCACAGGAGGCCTCCACAAGAAGCGCGAGATCATCAAGACACACCACGATCCCCCCGTATATGGACACCCCGGAATCAGCCGCACCATCAAACTCATAGAACGATATTATTGGTGGCCGGGACTACGCCAAGAAGTCATGGATTACGTCAAGGGATGTGCAGACTGCCAAAGGATCAAGGTTAACACCAGGGCCATCAAAGCGCCACTGCGCCCAATATTCCCCAAACCGGAAGCTATGCTGTTTGAAACCATTGCTCTTGATTTCATCACTAAACTCCCTGTGGCGCAGAACTGTGACACAATCCTTACGGTAACAGATCACGACTGTACAAAGATGTCCCTTTTTATCCCCTGCCAAGAAGAAATATCGGCAGAAGGAACGGCCGCCCTGTACGTAAAACATGTTTTCCCTCAATTTGGATTACCCAGCAAGATAATTAGCGATAGAGACCCACAGTTCGCATCAAAGTTCACGCGAGAACTATGCAAAATCCTGGGAATTGAGCAAAACATCTCCACGGCATACCACCCATGAATGGACGGACAATCCAAGCGCACCAACCAATGGCTAGAGCAATGCCTGCGATTCTGGGTCAACGAACGGCAAGACGATTGGATCCACTATCTCCCCATGGCTGAGTTCACGCATAACAACTGGCCCAGTGAAACCACTAAAGAATCCCCGTTCCAGCTCCTTATGGGATACAACCCTCGCGCCAACTGGACCGATCGACCCTCACCTATCCCACAAGTGGCGCTCAGGGTCAAACAGTTCAAGGAACTCCGCCAGCGCGCACAGGTGCTGATGATCAAAGCACAGCAGGGGTGGATCAAGGCCAAAGATACACCCAAGTTCCAAATAGGGGATCAGGTATGGCTAGAAGGACGCCACTTACGCACGCATCAACCAACGACGAAATTAGCGGCGCGACGCCACGGCCCTTTCAAGATTGTTCAGGTGATGTCCACAGTCAATTACCGCCTAGAACTTCCCACACAGTGGCAGATTCACCCAGTATTCCATGTGGATCTCCTTACGCCCTATCGCGAGACACCCACGCACGGACCAAACTATCAACGCCCACCACCGGATCTGGTAGGGGGTGAAGAAGAATACGAAATCGAGAAGATTCTAGACTCTCGGCGATTCGGCAGAAGTCGCAAACTGCAATACTTAGTCAAATGGAAGGGGTACCCGGATTCGGACAACCAGTGGGTCGATAAAGATGACGTATTCGCAGACGATGCAATTCGGGAATTTAAAAATTCCAATCCCGCTTGCGAAACACATATAAGCACGGGAAGATCCCAAGAGACGTCCCCATCCCCCTCCTTCACTTCTCTCCCCACTTATGAGGTCCTCTTCCCCAGTAAACTTCCACTATGTCGTCCACCCCAAACTATCGGCACCTTACCAAGTACAGTCCACGCCATCGTCACCCCTGTCATCTACCCTCGCCCTTCACCAACGAGGAGATCGTCCTCCTTCCACTGGGTCATCCCAAGTTCCTTTGCCGTCCCCCACTCTTTATTCCGAGACCAATCAGCCCAGTCACCTCGGAAGCAACTACGTCCCGACCAGAGCGCCTACTCCAGCAGGCGACGAACAAGGCTACGCACCCAGCCGACCAGCATCCCCGCCGGGGCCCAACGAGGGCAGGGATCCGTACGACCCAGCCAAACGCCTCGAGGCGCATCAATATTTACGTTACGCCACCCATCTCACCACGACACACTCGGAAACCCCCCCACTATGCGGACCCACCGGGGAAGCTATCACACTACCGACGACACATCCATCCGCGCTTCACGCAGATCAAGCGGAGGAACATGTGCAGGAGGCTGAGGATCGGCCGGAGACACCTCCACCCAGGGGGTATCAATACAACAGGGGAGTCCATTATATCCCTTTTCAGATATGAGACGGTCAAGAACGTCTTTGGCCAGCCCATTTTACTCAACTCATCCTCACCACCGACCCCTTCATGTTGGCTTTCCGCAACGGGTGCAACCAGCAGTACGGAAAGCCAGTCCATGCCGTCCCCTATTACGACGAGCAGTCCTCTACCCCCACTTACACCGACGACGACCTCACGTTCCTGCTCTCCGACGTGGGACTAGTCAACTCAGTCAATCAGGCACTCCTTCATATGAAGGACGCGACCCTCATGGCGGAGGTACACCGCTACCGCTGCATGACGTTGGGATGGCGCGCTCAGCAACATCGATTGGCCGCCGAGCAGATGAAACTAGAGAGGATCGAAATAGAGCACAACAGGTGTGTTGCTCGACTTCAGAGAGCCCATGCGGTCGACCGCATCGAGAACGTACGGGCCTCGCTTCATCAAGGACCGAAGGTGGGACAAGACGCTGAGGAGATAGCCCACATCCGGGCTTTACGCGAAGTCGGCACCAATCCCTTAGCCATCATGCGTGGTCAAGCTGGGGCTTGAACCTGAAAAGGGGGTGATGTTACGTTTCGTTCTCGGACTGCCCAGCCCGGTTGTGGACTCTGATGTATTCGCAATGACTCGGTATGTCAGGAGTAATATGTCATGGACTTTGGATCATACTGCCTCATGTTCGGATGACTGATGCTCGCTATTGTTGTACGTGATGTCGATTACTATGCTGACTGAGGTTTCCTATTGTTGTACGCAATTCGGATTACGAGGACAACTGCGCATTCTATTATTAGATTACACTACTTACGCTATTGGCTACGTACGAGTTCGAGCGGAGTCAGAACTAACTCCCTTACATGTACTTAAGCTCATAGTATCACAGACCAGGATCCCCATCTTGGTCTTCTTCAATTACCACTCTTCACTCGTCTTCTGTGCTAGGGGCTCGCAGCGTCCCTAAGTGAGTTAAGCTCTGATATATCCCTTCGTGACCAAGAGGGATCCCCGTGACCTTTGTCTCCACTTCCCTCCATGGATGGTAGACTTGCCAGCCGTAGTGTATCTGCCAAATACCACGTGCCATCTCGTCTTCGAGTATCTCAACGCTCGCACCGCTCGCCCCACCCATTGTTATTACATTGTCGACAACCCTCAGTGGAGGTACATCCGTAAAGTTCCCCATCCGCCTCCCGGAGTACCCCTTGACCTTCCCCTCTACACGTATCGCGACTCTACGGGAGCCTATCAACGACATCCCGCGGTCTTCCCCGACTCCCCCGATAACCACCGCCGCTACCTGAGAGGGAACCCACGTTACAACAGCGTCTAAGTCAGACAAACATCCGTGGTAGACGTTACACCGGCCTGGTTGTGGACTCTGACATATTCGCGATGACTCAGTATGTCAGGAGTAATGTGTCATGGACTTCGGATCTTGTTGCCTCGTGTGTTACGTTCTGTCTCGGACTGTCTGGCCCGGTTGTGGACTCTGACGTATTCGCGATGACTCGGTATGTCAGAAGTAATGTGTCATGGACTTCGGATCTTGCTGCCTCATGTTTCGGCTGACTGATGACTCCCATTGTTGTACGTGTTTACGATTACGCCTGCTGACTGATGATTCTATTGTTGTACGTGTCTCGGATTACGAGTATGACTGCGCATTCTATTATTAGGATACGCTACTTACGCGACTGGCTACCTACGAGTTCGAGCGGAGCTGGAAATAGTTCCCTTACTTGTATTTAAGCTCGCAGCAGTACGGACCAGGATCCCCATCTTGGTCTTCTTCGAATACCACTCTCCACTCGCCTTCAGTGCTAGGGATTCGCGGAATCCCTAAGTGAACTAGCTCCGGCATATCCCTCTGTGACCAAGAAGGGATCCCCGTGACTTCATCTCCATCTTCCTCCGTGAATGGTAGATCAGCCGACCGTGACTTACCCGCCTGGTACCACGTGTCACCTCGTCTTCGAGTACCTCAACTCGCGCACCGCCTGTCCGACTCATTGCTACTACATCGTCGACAACCTCCAGTGGGAATACATTCGCAAGGTCCCAAGCCCGCCACCTAACGTCCCTGTCGAAGAGACGTTGTACACCTATAGAGACTCTACAGGCACGTATTGGCCACATCCCGCCGTCTTTCCCGAGCACTCGGACAACCACAGGTTCTACCAACGAGGGAACCCACGTCACAACAGCGTCTAAGTCAGACAAACGTCCGTGGTAGACGTTACATCGTGTCCCGGCTGACTGATGTTTGCTATTGTTGTACGTGATGTGTCTTATGCGCCTCTCTCCGAGTTCTATTGTTGTACAATACCAGCATTACATTGTGGATGACTGATTCCTAGGATCCCTGTCCTAGGATTTACGCTACTTACGCTATTGGCTACATACGAGTTCGAGCGGAGCTAGAACTGGCTCCCTTACATGTATTTAAGCCCTTAGTATTACGGACCAGGATCCCCATCTTGGTCTTCTTCGAATACCACCTCTTGACTCGTCTACTGTGCTAAGGGTCCATTCGACTCTTAAGTGAACTAGCTCCGGCATATCCCTTAGACCAAGAAGGGATCCCCGTGACCTCCATCCCCAGTTCCTTCATGAATGGTGGATACGCCGACCGTCTCTTACCCACCCAGTACCATGTGTCACCTCGTCTTTGAATATCTCAACTCGCGAACCGCAAGACCCTACAAGTGCTACTACATCGTCGACCATCCTAGTTGGAGGTATATCCGTAAAGTCCCAACAATTCCCCCGAATGTCCCGCTCAACCTTCCACTTTACACTTACCAAGACCACCTCGGAGCCTATCAGCGACATCCCACGGTATTCCCCGACTCCCCCGACAATCATTGCTTTTGACCCAGAGGGAACCCACGTTACACCAACGCCTAAGTCAGGCCAACGTCCGTGGTAGACGTTACAAATGGGCTACCTGCTAGAGCCCCACATTGTAAGTGCATTTGCCCAATTCGAATGCAATGACACGCACCACTATTATGCGCTGCATGCCTTGCCCCTGCTGCCGCCCTGGACAATGCGCGTGCCTATGCGAGCCTGATTTGCGTCCTGCACGCTACACGTTGCCTGGAAGAGCACCCCAAGGCACTGCACTGCTGTGGTGGTTGAAGACACATGCGTGTGGCTTGCCTGGCTGGAGTGGCATTGTTTGTATCATGCCAACGGGAGGTGTCTAGGCCAAAGGGAGCAAGTGACGGCGGTGCTGTGATGTGATTCATGCGGTCAAGTATTGGGAGGGAAGTGTCCAGGGGGAGGGTGTCTAGGAAGGGAAGAAGGAGATGGCAGTGCTGTGGCGTGATCCATGCAGTCAGGTGTCTGGAGGGATAGGTAGAAAATGAGTGATCATGTGCTCATTACAGAAAATGTTATTTGTTACCATTTATCAGGAATTATCTTATGAACTATTTCTTTAACGTGTCAGTTTTCTTTTTGGTCGGAGATCTAATAAATATTCCCACGACTGTTCGAGGGACTGCGAAATTACAAAGACTCTCGTGACTTAGTCGCGTTTCATCTTATTCGGCCCTTGGCACAGCATTGTATATAAGCTCTTGGTTGTCGCTCAATATCATCGTCGATTTACCAGTTCTATTTTCTTTTATCTCTTGTGAGAAGGTTTGGTCCAAAGACGAGGATACCCAAGCTAGCGTTTCCTCACTGCGATTCGCTTCTCGATCTTCTTATTCTAGGTTTTTAGACTACTCAACTCCCTTCCTCATTCAGCGTGTCCGCACTCGTCTTCTCCTTCGCCTCTTGACACCTCTCCGAGCTGTCTGCGGCTTTCGAATTTGTTGCCTAGGCACGCGAGGTATAATACCCCAAAATAAACCTGGGATGTGTCATGAATGACAATCACCTCCGTCTTGACGTCAAGCGACTGGACGTCCCAAGTTTTTCCTGACTTACGTACCAGGACTTCCCACTAATGTTTCACGTGATACTACGTAACCTTCCACGTGCACAACAAATGTGGACCTGCAAGCGCGAACGCGCCCCCTTTCTTCAACCCTCTACACATCAATGGCTGATTACAAACTCTGGTTCTTTGTCGAGGGCAAAGACACCGTTTACAGAGTTATAATTTCCAAGGAGAAGGACGTTTTCGATTTGAAAGAGGGGATTCTGGAACAGTCGTGCCACACCTATTGCAAGAATGTCGACAGCTCTTGCGACAGCTGGGAAATAGCCCTATTGAAGGTCACCTCAAGACCCTTCATTGCTATTCCAACCAGCATGCCAGCTGATCATTCTGTTTATTTTAGGTTGACATAGACCCCGCACTACATCGGGGTGCCATTCATAAGCTGCACATGCCAGGTACCACAGAAATTGATCCGACACAACACATCAAGCTCAAGCTTCAAACCAAGCTTAAAACAGTACGACCAAGAATAACCGGGACCCGGCTCGGCTGCGTCATGTCCCACTTTGACGCTCACGTCCAGTCACACGGTCCTACGGTACCCGACCCTTGAATAGCTTGAATGTCCACGTGCTAGTGAGAACTCCCAGGTCGTGACAGTCCCGGAACTAGTAATGAAGGGCGATTTCCGTTATCAAATAGATAACATCGTCCAGTTGAAGGCCTCGTTGTGAGCCACACTGCAGCTCCAGGTGAAGTTATCTAGCTGCAGAAATTCGGGATTCAGTCAGGGACCCATCGAATGAATCCCTTAAGTCGTTAAATCTGAACGAGTTGTACCGTGCTTATCTCATCTAGTGAAATCGACAACCAAAGGACCTTCCACGATGAGCCACGAAGTCCTGACTCTTCCAGATCTATACGAAGCATCGATCACAGAGCTACCGGATGGACTGCAGGGTGGGCTTTTTATCAGTGTAGATCTTGTCAAAGTACGCAATAAAGTTGCTATATAAATTTAACAAACTCATCGATTTCAATCTAGGCATACCTTGCACAGATCGATGAGGTTAACTTGAAAGGACCTAAGTTGCGAGCGGTAATTGAGACAAACCCTCGTGTATTGGTTCAAGCCACTGCGCTTGACGTAGAGCGAAAGGAGAAAGGCACTCGCGGGCCCTTGCACGGAATCCCAATCTTGCTCAAGGACAACATCACTACAGACACCAGCGATGGTAACCTGTCCTTCTGTATCCTTTTCGCACGCGTTAACCTAGTCTTACTCAACAAAATGAACACTACTGCGGGTTGGTACAACCTCTCTGGGACGATAATCTGTTGACCGCTTGAGTAGGGTCGTACGCCCTACTGGATTCGGTGCCGCCGCCCCGCGACGCCACGGTCGCCGCCAAACTCCGTAGTGCTGGCGCGCTTCTGCTCGGGAAAGCCAACCTGTCAGAATGGTCGTTTCCGCGGCAAAGTCCCATCTGGTTTCTCGGGACGCGGCGGATAGATGCAACTGCTTCGCTTGGAACGGAAGCGGACATCGTGGGTGTCAAGCCGACTGTGGATTTGACTTCGCGTGCAGGAGGTAGAGTGGAACATTTTGTTATGAGTATCAACGAGGCAGTTCTCTCAGCTCCGCCTCAGTGATTCCAATTTCAAAGAGTCAGGACACAGTTGGGCCTATGACGCGTTCCGTCACCGACGCCGCACTTGTTCTTAGTGCCATTTCCGGTCGTGACGAACTCGACAATGTGATCCTGAGACAACCCACAGTGTTACCACAATATGTGGTTTCACTTCGGGCCGAGTCGCTAAGAGGAGCTCGCCTTGGCGTCCCACGAGAGCATCAGCCTACGGATCCGAATATCATCTCTGCATTTGATAGAGCCATCAGAGTCATCGAGGACCTAGGTGCTACTATTGTCGATCCTGCTGACTTTCCTAACGCTGAAGCGCTCCGCGAAACCCAGAACGAAAAATTGGTCCTCGAGACAAAGTTCTAAGTCAGTAAATTTGCGTTGCCGAGTTTAGTGAACCAATCCGCTGCTGTAGGACGGTCTGGAACAGTACTTTGCTAGCCTGCTGAAGAATCCAAACGGGATTAGAACGGTCGACGATCTTATTGACTTCAACCAGAAAAACTCCGAATTTGAGCTCATCGAGCCGTATTATTCATCCTAGTCTAAGTAATCGTCGTATCTTTGTCGCATTGGCATAGGCCGAAGGAACTCTCCCAGATTGCATACTGCACGAACTAGGTCCATCAACCGTAATAAAACCCTCTAGTATATGTAGGGCTGACTTTTTTTCGCGCCGGGTCCCTATCAGGGTACCTCCGTACTCCAGCGGCCATAGCAGGACACCCTCTGATAACACGTTCGTGCGCACTGGCTTTCTTATCAACTCCATTTATCACCAGGTTTACCACCCTCATCCATAGTTCCGCTTGGCCTCCAGCCCGACGGTGTTCCTGCAACGGAAGCAAAGCCCACCATCGATAATGGCCCCGGTTTTCCGTTTGGGTTGTTGTTCCTGGGCCCTGCATTTTCCGAGGCCAAGCTCCTTTGATATGCTTATGCATACGAGCAGGCTACGCGCACACGCCTGTCAAAGCGTGCACCAGACACGGCAGTTCCAAAAATACAATTACTAGATATGTTGGGGGCACACTAGGTGAACGGTTTTCTAGTCAAGTTCGTGGTAGCCCCCGCAGTAAGAATAAGTCACGTTTCGGGATTAGAGATCCAAAAGTTCCAGCGAATGACAGCTTGGAATACCTCTCGTTAGGTCGTACGGACAGGCGTATCGCCGACGACAGTACCGTTCGACAGATATTCGCAAACGATGCCGTGAGGCGATCAGAACACCGTTTTGATTTTATCAACCGAGAGGGAGTAATTGACGCCCTAGCGCCCTAGCAAGGGATTCGCGCACAATCTAGTCAAGCCGGCCACGACGCTAGGGCACAGAAGCCTTGGACTTGAGCATCATTGGGGTTAAGAAAGGAGGATCTGGTGGACTATTCAAGTCTCCACCATTGTATTGGGGCATTTCTTCTAATTTGACAGTCTATCGGCGTTCTACGACAGGGGAGGATTACCCCAAAAGTAGCTAAGTCTAAGTCCAACACGCATTACATTGGCCACATCAACGTCATCAAAATGCATACGCCTCGTCCTTTAAATCGCAAGTGCCCACCTTCCACTCGGGATCTTCGGAAAGCCGATGACTTTCCTTAAGGTAGGGCTGGATAGCGAAACGGGGTCGTTCAGAAACGTGGGAATCGGGTAGCAGTTGCAGTAGAAAATGCACAGACCAGGGACCAGTTAGTGTTAGTGTCGCCCACCGACCGGGTAATGATGGAGCGGGGAAAAGTTATACCTAGTGCTCGCGGCTGTGGCTCAGATATCGCAAAACCAAGCGATGTCTCTGTGACGGCGCGAGCCCTGTCGGGGACCGGGGTGGCGTGATCCTCGTGTTCGGGTGATTGGTAGTCACGCAAGTAGATGCGATTGTTGAGGCTCACTAAGAGCGTGTTGGAGTACCTGAAACGTTTGTCAGCATTTTGGCTCACGCGCAGCGTAAGTTCAAGTTGTGTGTCGCTCACACTTTCCCCCAAAGCTCAACTCTTTTATTTTTATATTAGCTGGAAAGGTGCACCGCGATGGAATAAAAGGACATACAGGTAAATGTAGTATATCCTATTCTGTGGACGAGATGATCGGGTCAAAATATGATGGATCGTGGGGTGTCTCCGTCTGACTTACGGGGAAGGTGACATAAAGCACAAGGGACGTGATGACCAACGTGGCTAAACAAGAAGTTAGATGCACGGCTATGTGGGGTTTCCCAAGAAACAGGTACCAGTCAGGGCGTTTGTCTCAATGGTAAGTCGTACCACACGAGTTAATACAAAATTGGAGAAGTTGCCACTTGCCCTTCTTAGCTGTCAAAAATATCTCGGTCAATGTAGTAAAGAATCCAATAATGTGATGGCGTACCAGCAGCGTCATCGCCACCGCGATCAGAACGTCTGCCAAGGCACTCGATATCGCCCATAACTATCACGACAAAGTATGAGGTGGTAGAGCCAATCAAACCAAAACGAGTGTGCATACGCATATCGCTGCCTTGGGGGCTGCATACTTCTCGACTGTGAGTGGCTAAACGCGTGTGAGATGGTCGATTTGGTGAATGTGTTTAGTACCGACTTCGATGCTCGCCCATATCCCTCCGGCTGATTGAGTCACCGCGGCCTGTATTCCGACTCGGAGTCAGGAAAACGTCAGAAGCTTAAAGAATGTGGGGACAATCCGGTACACATACCACGGCGATGATCCAACAGATCCACGATGACCGTTTGTTCAGCACCCAAATTCGATAACAGAAGTATCCTTGAACGACGAACGAAATAACTGCGCCAATGATGGGAACGTCTATAGGAGTGAAATGGGGATTCCAGAGGCGCTCCGCATTTCCGAATCCAGCAACAAACCAATAGTAGATATCGGCTCCGGTCAGCGCCGTTTGAATGGTCTCCAGCAGGAAGACGAAGTAAACTGCTCAGAGTTCGCTTTGACATCATAGAGCTTCCAAGTAATGTCGAAGACAAACCTAGAGATTTCAGGAGCCGTCTGTCCATTGGAAAATTATAGCTATATACGTCTGGACATGGATGAGTGGAATAAGGCGGTGTCTCGAGAGAAGGGCCTCGTACAAATCTGGACGCAGAGAACGCCATAGAGCGCCCAGTTGAATACAGGACCGAAGAGCTGCCGGAATCGTTGAGTATATCTATCCTGTGGATAGCAGAACGAGAGCCAAACGCACAAGTGGGGCAGCTCTGTCAAAGATGGGTGAAATGAGAGAATCCGCTATGGAAGAATCGCCGAGCTTACATTTTGATGGCGTCCGGGGAAGTGGTCGGTGACCCAGAGGACTCAGCCATTGATGTTGTAGGTGTCGAGAAGTGAAAAGGGAATAGCGTCACGGAGCAGTAGGGACAGCGGGGTCGCAGGCTACGAAGGCTTTATTATCGGATTTTTAGATTGTGAATATGGGCGAGATCAAGGCGACAGTGTGGTTGATGTATCATAAAAACCTCCGTCACTGATGCAGATATTTCCCAAGAATCCAAGTACACGCAAGTGGCAGTTCTCACAGCCTGCGCCGTAAAAAACCATCGTGACGGCACTGTTCTCATCAGGGATGAGGCACTACTCGCAAGTTCGATAACTGTAGTGCCAAGAGTCGGTAATCCGCAGGACATTGATACTTGATACAAGTCTTGATCATGATGACAGAATTAAAAGATTGCAAAACCCCTGATGATATTTCGGTTGTTACTTCAGTATTTCTCTGCTTTGTTGCGTGATCCGCTACACCATCTTGGTGATAGTGCTATATCAGGGTGAATCCAGTGAACGGGAGTTGAAGCCTTTGAGGGCTGGAGCTATCTATCATCATATCATCATCATATCATACAGACGGAATATCACCCTGCACGCCCCCGGGCCGCGAGCTTTACGGTAAACCTTTCTCACACTCTCCGGTTGTGCATCTTCCCGTAAACGCTTTCCACTTTTGTCCGTGTCCTGTTCCCTCTGTTTTCGTTTCCACCCCTTTTCCCTCATTCACCAGAGACATTTGTTTTCTTTTTCGCACCCGATCGGGCTGGAAGCAAATTTCACGTGACATGTTTTTCGGCGTTCTTCGTCTCCATCCAGT
This sequence comes from Lactarius vividus, assembly GCA_021527035.1. Classification (NCBI taxonomy): domain Eukaryota; kingdom Fungi; phylum Basidiomycota; class Agaricomycetes; order Russulales; family Russulaceae; genus Lactarius; species Lactarius vividus. The sequence goes on along the minus strand of JAKELG010000007.1, from coordinate 190,701 downwards.
TTTCGATGTGTCATTGTGGCTTCCTGCGTCGCTTACACGCTTCCGACGTCATCTCACTGGCACAAACTAATGGACGTGCTGGATCGGTGCCTCTTTCACTGCCAGGACAGATTTTTTGACTGGAAAAGCCAGCCTTACGAACAGAGGAGAGCTACCGGAAAATTCAAACTGCTTCATTTGCGAAGCAGAGGTTCTTGGAGAAGATACTTCACAAAGCATAGCATCTATGTAATATGTGGTTCTTCCGGTATGATTTACAGGCGGAATAACCGTCAGGGAAACAGCCTGAGACACCTTGTGGTGAGATGGCATGCCCACGTCACGATCTCTCGATTTTGACGCTAGCAATGTTCTCTCGACCACACTACTGAGACCTGAAGGCCTGAAGGGATATACAAGTCGAGTACACCCCTCCCAGAAAACACAGAAACGCCTGACTTCATAGTTGAGATTGCTGGCCTAGCAGCCCCTACTGAACCCACCGTCCTCACAAATCGAAAGGCCCGAATTCACATTTCGAGCGTCCCCTACGTGCCATTCTTCACGTCATGTGCTTACTGCATATACCAGTCACGTCCCCTTTCAAACCCATCAGTAACATCGACCGATTTTAGGTCGTCAAACACTTGCCCAGATTGTCGACTCTCATAACATTCTCTGGGAAACTAACCAGTTCCGAGCGTGTTAAATTGCACCAAAAACACCTGCGCCTCTATCACCATCGACAGATCACGCGTGACGGTGAACTATGACCAAGCCAGACGGACATTTGTTTTCATTCGTATTTCATTCTTTCATCACACCGTTTTCAGACTTTCGCAGAAGTTGACATTCCTGTTCACCACCTTGGCTCTTTCGACAAGCAATATCAGCATTACCGCGCTTTCTACTGGACTCTAGAAGCTGTCGGTTACGGCGGACATGGAGGTTGTTCTGAAAGTTTCGTTGACCCTCTTCCGCACGATTTATCCCGCCTCTACTGTGGTAATGATAGTACAAACTCAAAGAGGTGACCGTTCGAAACAGTCGCTGTTCTATGTAAGGGCAGTCAAAACTACTGCAGGCTCCCCATCTTGCGTTATGTTTCTATCCGCATGTTTTCCGTTTCTTTGTAAATACGCACCGGTCTCTATAATTCACCCCTCGCTACGTACGCTGCGAAAAATTGAAAGCTTTCCCGCTTGAAGCGATCTGTGGCCCTACTGCTCATTAGGGCTAAGAAAGGAGGATCTGGCAGACCATTACATTGGAACACTTTTCCCAATCGTCAAATTTGAGTGACTTGAACGTTCCATTGCCGCACGGGTCAGCGGTCGCTACAAAAGTAGCTAAGTCCAGCCTGAGGTCTAACCTATATTGCAACGGCCACACCAATATCCATCATAATCTATACACCTCGTCCTTTCAGTCATAAGGATGGGGCGACATGCCCACCGTCCACTCGAAATCTTCGGGAGGTAAATGACATTTCCTAGGGTATGTCTAAACAGTGAAACCGAGCCCCTCAGAAACGCGGGAATCGGAGAGCAGTTGTGACGGGAAATTGCACATACCAGGCGCCAGTCGGTGCTGGTGCCGTCGCCTCTACTATTATCTAGGTCCATCGGCTGGGAAATGATGGAGTGGGAGAAATTGTCGGTGTCTTTCTTCAGTGCTTGTGGCTGTGGCTCAGGTGTCGTGAAACGGAGTGGCATCTCTGTGATGGCCTGAGCCCCGTCGGGGACCGGGGGGAGGCGCTATCTCCATGTTCGAGTGATCAGTGGTCACACAAATAGATACGATTGTTGAGGCTCGCTAAGAGCGTATTGAAGTACGTGAACCCGTTGTCAGCATTTTCGGGATTGCACGCAGTGTAAGATATGTGTCACTCACACTTTCCCAAGAATCCCTGCTCTTGTCACTACCTTAGATTTTCATAAAAATCAACTTGGGTCACCCAGTCTCAGAATGAGTATGGTTTTCATAGTTTTTAGTGGTTTTTTGGGTTGCAAAACCAATGAAAACCTTTATGTCAAATTGCTGATGCAAGTGGCTCAAATGCTATGTATCACCTATTTACAACACACAAGTGTTTATTAGAAAATGGAGCACATCACGCACTAGCTGTATGCGTGCGGCACAAGTCCGAGCGTGCCAAAATTGTGTCAGTGACCGGAACAGTTCTTTCGCGGCCTGGGCATCGCGGAGCCCATCGTGGGTTACGAACCGACTCGATTGAGTCGATGAATCGAATTCGAATTCTGTGTAGCAATCACTGTGGGCATTTCACAATGTAATCCAATTCAGTTGCAAAAATCTGACCAATCAGATTTCGTGAAATAGCCGACTGAATTGGATTACATTGTGAAATGCCCGCAGTGAATGATACACACATTCAGTCTTTGCAATTTTGCAGTCCCTCGAAGAGTTGTGGCAACTTGCTTTAAATCTCCGACCAAAAAGAAAAACTGACACGTTACAGTAACAGAAATAGATAATTCCTAATAAAGTCTTTTTCACGAATAAATATATTACATCATTGGAAATATATACTCAGCCAAATTTTCGGAATAGGCGCAGCTTGATTCGGACTTTCGGTTTCAGCCGATGTGTTTACTGTTTTGGGTCACGAAAGACTGCGGCTCAAATTGAGCCAACTCACACATTCATCAGGTCACTCACGGGAAAAGAAACCAGTGACATGAGATAAAATTACAATGTCTCAACGATATTAACCTGCATCCGATTTAAAAGTGGAACCGGATCACAGGTTCCACGAGTTTGTACGTATGGTATAGTGAAATAACTTATGCCACAAAACGGAACTGTTGCAAAGTCCCGCTTTCAATGTGATCCCAAAAAAAAATGCCGAGTCACGCTCAGCGCAAGTCGACGATCTCCAATGGCAAATCCTTCATCTGGACATGACCCTTATCAGCGTCCTGTCAGTGCCTTGTCAGCCCAAGTGTCTCTCTTTATGAAACCTGTCTGGGATTTACGCACAGTGTATATCGGCCGCTCTGGGTGCGGGTGAAACGCCTCCCTCACTTCGCATTCTAAAATTGTTTTCAAGCCAGGGGGGTCTGTCAAGCGGAAGATACCGAAGCTTCGCAACGAAATAGTGTCAGCAATCGTTCCAAGGAACATCAGTATGAAACGCGTACTTCGGTGACGAGTTCGGGGCACAGACTACAGCAAAGGACTCGGGTAACATGCGTTGGAAACCACTGTGTGTGTGCAGATCGACAGAAGACATGAAACCTTTGTTCCCAAACGCGAAAATCAGTTCAAGGCACGCGCAGCCAAAGTAGGGCGTGATACTTACAGGACTGCGTTGGGTGCGTGTGTATCTGGACAGTTACAATCCAATCAGCACCATGCGGTGATTGTCCAGTAAGGCAAAACGATAACACACCCATCCAAGCGTGATCAAGGAACGTTCTTCCGTGAACTGCATAACAAGCTCTTCTTCGTCCATTGTGCATGTATCGCTCGTCGAATGCTGCTTCGGGATCAAGAGCGTCGTGACGATGAATTTCCCGCCTTTATCTTTGCCAAGCAGCAAGCCGCAAGTCTCACGATTCCGCGATGTATTAATCGATGCGATCGATGCAAACCGGTTCAGGCAGTCTCGAGGGAAAGCCACAGTCTTGAGTTCGCGGGGAACAGGGTCTGTGCCACCTAAGGCTGGAGCCACCAGCTCCTTCGGAGGTAGTGGTGGTGGACGCGTTGACTGGGTATAAGACGAATTTGTGTGTTGTAATTTCTTAAATAGGAGGTTCTGGTAAAAGTGGTGATGGGTGGCAGCTTCCTGGGATTGGAAAAGCAAGCCTGCGTGCGATGCATGTGATGGACGATGGAACATCGAACTCAGTGACGGATGATATCCTTGGGATATTTGGTGCTGGCTCATCAATGAAGGATACTGAGCAGTTCCCAGGTTCGTTGGGAGAGCGGAGGTAGTGGTAATGGGTTGGTGTATGGGTCTGATAGGTATTTAAAGGGGTATCAGTGACCAATTCAACCGTCCGAATAATCAGAAACTCACGGTCGATTGGACTTTTCTGCATGAGACCTGTGGCTGAAGTATCAAAACATGCGGGGAATGTGTGTTTTAGCTGATGAATCACGTACCGGGTCGGACTCTCGAGTGGCATTTGTAAGTGACTTGCTATTGGACCGGTAGTCGCCGGAGTTGAGGTAACCGACCCCGAGAGGGATGGATATTGAACCGATGGAGGCGCAACCGTCGGCTGGGGCATGGTGACACTCTGATTTTGACCGTTTGATTGACCGAACCTCGCAGATTGCGCAGCAAACTCAGCCTCTTGTTGTCGGCGTAAGATCCCATGTTGTTCATGCCGACGTTGCTCCGCTATCCGACGCTTCTCCTCGTCCTCACGCTCACGACGTCGCAGCAGGTCATCCTCGCGTGCTGGGCGCGGCTGCTCGGAACGGGCCCCATCGGCAGATGACGCCTCCCGGCGACGTGCGTCATCGCGTAGAATCGCATCATTACGCTCACGCCACGCCCTATCCTCCTCGTTGGGACTCTGACGGTAGGGTGACGGAGTGCGACTCCGAGGAGGCATTGACGCACGGCTGCGCGAACTCGAAGGAGTTGAGGAGGACGATGGCGTACTTGCGCCATGAGACTGAATGCCGCGGCGCGGAACTAGCTGTTGCGGAGGTAGATTGGAAATAGGTCCTGGCGCAGATTGGAATTGCGCAGAAGATGGATTTGCCCGCCACTGCTCGTAGCGATCCATGAGAGAAACCTTGATCTCGGACAAACTATCAAGGATCTCCTGTCCGTGCTGCATATTTGGTCAGCTCTAGAAACGAGAAGTGAACACGAGTGACACGGGTAAGGTAGTCCTTCAAGGGACGCATGCAAAATTAGAGCCATGTCACGCCCATCCATCCATATTATTCGAGACAGGGCAGATGCCCATGTGATGTCACGACGACGACGGCCAAGCTGCTACCTCGAGATTACAGGAGGAAAACTCGGCCTCAGAGAGAGCCAATTTATGCCTAGATTGTATTGGCAAAACGAAAGCTGAAAACCGCGGCTTCGAATCACCTGGCGCTCTGCGATAGGTATAGACGGCGTGGTCGTGCATAGGATTGGTCGGCATATGCAGACGACTAGCCAGATAGTAGTTCTGGGGACAGGCAAAATGTGGGGGAGCTAGTAGGAAGAGATAACTCACCAGGCCCATGTTATGCCTCTGTGTTGAAGTAAGAAGAACCCTATAATCGGGATGGGAGGGGATCTTCTCGAGTACAATTGTGGCAGCTCTTGCAAACTCCATGAATGCAGACTCGAGGTTGCCTTGTTCCTGGAAACTTTTGGCGTCTCGTCGGGCATTCTCAGCTATTCGAAGCCAAGCCTTGAACGGTCGAGCCTCGTCCCCAAGAGTCTGTTTCGCCATCTCTGCAAGCTCTGCGATAGAGTGCGGCCTCGGGGCTTCAATGAGAGGGGGCGCATTGCGAGGCTGTGCGAGATTTGATCTTGTCGAAGTCGGGTTAGTCGGATTCTGATAGTGAACCTGAGAGAATGTAGCAGGTTGAAACTGGTTGGACTGCGTGTAAGCGTCGCTGTAGGACGAATTCATGATGTACGGTGAACGAGGGTGATTGTAAAGGTGCGAGGCAGGTCGGGTAGTAGGAAATGGTACCGTCTTCTGGCGTGGCAAAGCGCCTTGTCAATCAACTGCGGCCTCTCCCATGTATAAATCAGGAAATGTCACGTGGAATCCAGTTAGCACTCTGATGCTAGTACACCCTTCTAGACAATTACGCTATACCCTGCGGCGACCATGGATGGACACTCCTTGTCGGAGAATTCAACCCTACACGCAATTTGGTACGTCACGATCTGTCTGCACCCGGGTTAGCCTGACAATGGCGTGTGAGATTTTTATTTCAAAAATGGTGTTATTCTTTGGTTGGTGTTAGTAAAGAACCGGCGAGCCTCGAAACGCAAGTAAGATAATAAGAAACACCTGGCTTCCTTGTTGATGCCAGCGCAACCCCTGGTTGTTGTCACTGTATGCTTATCTCTCATTCATGATTCCCTCCCAAAAAAAGTTCCCAGGCACAAGGCCGTTGAACAACTGTATGATTGGGCCTTGTATGTTGCGCGTTTCGGGCGTGCACCAACTTGAATGTGTGCGCCAAGGTTATTGTGTTAGTTGCGACGTGATCGTGAGGATATACACATGATCTATGCCCAGCTGGTCATGAGACCATAAGTCCGTAAGGGATTGATGACGATCCGGTGACAAAATTGTTGGAGATCTGCTCGAGTGAATGCTGTTCACCACGATGCTTAATTTCCTGAGTTTGTTTGAACATCTGATCACGGCCTTGTGCAGAGACATTAGTTTACGGATGGTATGTAATGAGAATCGGACCTTCGGCTTGTATACCAGCTCAGCTCGACTGGGGAGGGCCACCGACAGAGGTGAGAAATGAAAGATTGAGTGGACCATGACTGAACTAGGGAATAGTGGAACGGAGTACAAGCCATGCGATGTGGAAGTTCGTAATACGTGGAGCCACGAGATTTAGATCAAAAGCTAGATGCGCTGGAGTGACGATGTACCCAATTGATCGATCACCCACACGCAGGAAACACGACCCCAGCTCCGAGGGGACTTTCATCGCACGGGTTCGGTGGTTCGGCTCTGCGCTTCCAAGGGGACCCATCATTTGCACCAATTACGCATCATAGACCCCAAACAGCTGGGGCTTCCACGTATCTTGACGTCAGTGGGTCATAGTTGCGAGCGCTTACAACACTGCGTCCAAGCTAGGACATTGGAGCGGCTCACTGGCGACATGTCCTCTGGGTCGGATGTCAAGTAGATCTTGTTGCATCTCCCCACGTGTAATGAGTCCCGGTCTTAATCCAGCATGATGGGCGCCACTCTATGAGGGGAGGGGGGGGGGGCACGAAGGTGTGAACTCACCCAGCTCAACCGAATCGCTCAACAGCGTGATGAGCAGAACCCTAGGAGACATCCTCCTCGAACATGTGCTGGGATAGGAAGACGACAGCCAAAAAAGGGGCGAATCGGCTCGGAGTCATTCAAGTCAAATCATGACCGCATGGCCCCTCTGCAAAGGTGGACGAGGTGACCAACGCACTGCTGGAGGACCAGCCTGAGGATTGAGAACGTCGAGGATTTAAACCCTCAAGGTATAATCCGCAGCAGGGAAATAATGCACCACCTCATGAAACCCGGACTCGGAGTAGGGAAGTAGGGGCCGTACCAGAAGCGCGATAGGGCCCATAGAAAATCGCAGTGACGGCGACGCCGTATGGAACGTAAAAGACGTTCTTTCGAACAAGGACATAGAAGTCCAGAGAGGGAACAAGCGACGAGAAAGGCACAGCCGCTAGCAAGCATGCCTCGAGGCAACCGCGAAATTTTTTTCGACAGTATCATCACGGTGCCACTATAGTACCATTCTGACCGACTCTGACGTATTCGTCTCTCTTTCCACATCCTGAGTAGTCCTAAAGTGGCCATAGGTATTGGCTTAGCCGACGCCGAGCGAAGCCCGAGCCCTGTGGAGAATGGGGAAGTGTGATCGTACCAGATAAGATTTCGCCGAAAAAATATGTATCAAAAAGTAGCAAGTGGTTGCAGAACGAGTTGCAGCAAGTTTGGTGATAGTACATTGCCCATAGAAGAGTTGCGACGCGGGAGGAAGGATTTGGCAGCAGCAAGCGACGAGACCGGATCGTTGGGCTACCGATTGCAGGTTCATCTTGATGGCTACTAGACACATTGAAAAGGAGGCTGAAGAAGAACACTTTCAAAATGTCATAGCTGCCTTCCAACGATATGCCACGTACACGGTATCTACTCTCGTTTGCGCGCACGTTCAAGTCTCTTCTAATAATACCGACAGTTAGCTGGCAACAATCGCCGTCGCAAGGACGTGTTCACGCTCCCACGTGAAGACCAGGCTCTCCTCGAGCAACTCGGCTACAAACGCAAGCTCGCCGATGTAGACGACGCGATACTCACTAACGCCGCATTTCTCAACCAAATCGTAGCCAACCCGGCGATATTCGAGAATGGCATACCTGGAGATGAAGAAGAGAACGACAACGAGGAAACTTTAGACGGACCACGCGACGAAGGTCTGTCTAACGAACCGGTGGCTGTCTCACAACCCACGAACGTCCACGGCGCGGCGGATCCAGGAGATGGTAGTAGCCTCAAAGCAAGGCCTTCGAGTCCGAGTCACAGCCACACGCACCCTCACCCTGGGCATACCGGACACGCACACTCGCATTCCCATGGACCACACTCACATTCTCCAAAGGACTCTGCAAGTCATAAGCGTAACCACCGGCCGACGGAGTTTGAGATGGACAAAGTGAGGAGCACGCTCAAGCAGCTCGTGCGCGACTGGAGCGAAGAAGTAGGCACTGCATCTCCCTGCATGTTTTCATCTCTGCCGGACGTCTCATGACAGTTGTAGGGTAAGGAAGAAAGGGAGGCAAGTTATCAGCCCATAAAGGATGCCTTGCTCGCGCACTTCTCTGACATACCCAAGGAGGAACGGTACGTTCACGTCGGCCCTTCTTTGCGTTCGTCGTTCTCTCAAGCCAGGTTCAGACACACCTTCCGCGTACTCGTTCCAGGCGCCGGACTCGGTAGGCTTGCGTATGACGTTGCCAATCTAGGTGAGAGAATCGCCCCCAACCGTTCCTTTAATTCGACGACCGACCCAACTGTACCTCAGGCTTTTCCTGCCAGGGCAACGAGTTTTCGCACTACATGTTACTGGCCTCGTTCTTCATTCTCAATCGGTGTGCATGACCCCTCCCCTTCCGGTGCATCTTTTCACGAACCTAAATCTTTGGTCTGCGCGAAGGACCCAGCAAGTGCATCAGCACACGATCTACCCCTATGTCCACACACTCTCCAACGTGCCCGATCGCGCCGCCCTGCTCAAGCAGGTGCAGATTCCGGACGTCCTTCCCAGCGAACTCCCCTCAGGGTCCAACTTTTCCCTCGTAGCCGGGGATTTCGAAGAGGTATACGGCCAGCAAGACGGCGACGCAGACCCTGATGAGCCATCGGCCGGGCTATGGGACGCTGTGCTGACGTGTTTCTTCATCGACACGGTAAGCGCTCTCCCTTGTGGATAGAGCACACGACTGAAGCTGGTTTACGCAGGCGAAAAACATTGTCAACTACCTTCGGATCATCCATCGGATTCTTGCTCCTGGCGGTGTCTGGATAAATTTGGGTATGGTCTTGACTCTTGATTCTCAGTATTTGTGTGATCTCCGCTGGATTTCTGAATGGCTCGCGCCATCTATCAGGCCCTCTCCTTTGGCACTTTGAGGAAAATGCAACAAACGATCCCTCAATCGAGCTTGACCTAGAGGAGGTCAAAGCGCTCGCAGCACAGATTGGCTTTGAAATCAAAGTAGGTAGTTTATGGGTACTCTGTTCTTGCACGCACATGGCTGACTGCGCTCAGAACGAACGCCGAGTGGACACGACCTATGTGAACAACAAAGATTCGATGCTTGGTTACGTATATCACGCGGCCTTCTGGACCGCAACGAAGAAGTTCTAGCTCCAGGGAAGCTGTGAGACATAGATGTACCGCATTAATATCACGTGGGTCTTTGACCCATTCAACGCGCGCTGAGTAGGTCGGCTTCAAATCAATGCGCCAGATGCTTGTAGCAGTTGACTTGACTAGTTGACTTCTCATGTGTCTACACATCCCCGGCTCTATCCTCTGCTGTACGCAAGCGCTTCTCCATCCGCACCTTACGTAACTGCTTGCTCTCGCGCACACCAAAGCCGTTACGGAAAACCATGCGCACCTCTTCAAGACTCAGCCCTGCGGTCTCTGGAAAGCAGAACACTACAAAGGTATAGCTGAGCGCGCATAACGCCGCGTAGAACCCGAATGCCCCAGAAGGAGTGATGTGCGCCATGAGCGAGAGGTAAGTAGCGCCGATCAGTAGGTTGACCGACCAGTTGGTGGCGGTGGCGAGGGAGGTTCCGATGCCGCGCACTGGACACACATGAGAACGCGGGCGTACAGGCGTGTCAGTTAGTAGGGTATCGCCACTGCCAGGTCACAGGCCCGCACCTTCAAGAGAAAATAGCTCGCCTTGTTGCCAGGGCACATTGCCGATGCCCGTGGCGTACGATGCGACGAAGGCGATCATGGAAAAAAGCACCGCGCCTGACCAGCCATGAGAGTAACGCGTACCGTCTACCAAGACGTTCCCCGTGTTTCGTGTCAGAACTGGGTCACCAGTTCTCTCAGTCTCATCTTGCCAAGAGAAAAGGGGCAAACAAACGCGTACAATGGAAGGCTACGCTCGCCAGAACGAGGCCAAAGACCATGCCAGGCATCGACCAGAGAAGGATACGGCGACGCCCGATGATGTCAATGTATTTCAGTGCGAAGAGCGTGAAAAGGAAGTTCGTCCCTGAGACGATAAGCCCGACCGCTGTTGGCTGGTTGAAACCGATCTCCTTGAACAAAGTTGCAGAGTAGTACATCAAAGTATTGAAGCCACAAGCTTGTTGAGCGAACTGAAGTGCGCAGGCGACAACTGACGTTTTTGTTTAAGATCTGGTCGGACAGCGGAGAAATGTTGTGTATCACGTACTGAGGGCACGGCGGTTGACAGGAACGAAGAGAATGGAACGAAAACGCTCCAAGAAGGTTGTAGTTTGAACGATCTCCACGCTCTGTTTCACAGCAGCTTGTAATACCTTGACCTAACGAAGTCCGTCCATGAGCGGCGTAGACGACCATCTATTAGAAAGCAAACCTTGAAGTCTATTTGATTTGCGCTTGCATGCGCATAAATCTTCGACATAACGCCGTGCGCCTGATCAACGTGTCCTCTCCTGAGTAAGATACGCGCTGTAAGGCCAAGCGCGCTTGTGAGATACGGGGGTAGGAAAAATTACTGCAATATAGCAACTTACGTGACTCCGGAAGAAAGAATAGGAAGATCAGCTGCAAGCCCGCGGGTATTGTACCAAGTCCGACCATCCACCTCCAACCTCCATGAACGTTTGCGAAGCCAGCGTCTATGCCATAGGCCACTACCTGTCCGAAGGTAATCGCGACGACATTTATGACGACCATCCGCCCGCGCAGACGTGTCGGTGACAATTCCTGGATGTAGATAGGTGCAACACAAGCTGCGATGCCGACACCCCAGCCAATCAAGAAGCGTGTGCCAATCTCGATAGCGTCGCAATCTCAGCCTCGGAGGACCCACAGTTTCAGCGATTTCGGACACACCATGGCCCAAATCGTATGGCAGATTGCCTGTCCAATGGCGCCGGCGATGAAGAGGATATCTGCTATGCCGAGTACCGGTCGCCGTCCGACGGCATCGGAGAGCATTCCCGCGGCCAGGCCTCCAAGAAGTGCTCCCAGCGTGGTGGCAGAAGTAATAAGTTCCTAAAATAGGACCCGGATGTAAGCTGGGGGTCCACTCTTCACCCATATCGCCGACCCACACCTTCTGCAGATTGGAAAGGCTCTCAGGACCAAGGTCTGAACCAATGCTGACGAGAGCACCAGATACGACGCCAGTGTCATACCCTAAGTCACCGAATAAGATGGTGGGCGAGAACAAGAAGATAAGACTGACCGAACAAGAGACCGGATATGCTGCTACAAAATACCAACGACCACACGAACCACGTCGTCCTCTCCTCACCCTCAGCAACAACTACAAGTTCAGATATTTCTCCAGCCGCGATTTTCTTTGTGATGTCATCTCCTAACGGCTCTACGTACCCTTCCCCGACTTTCATTTCTCGTCGTTTCTCGTCGTGAGTTTCCATGAAGAGGTGCCGGTATCGAACCCTAGAGGTCCCGAGATCTGAGAGACTGAAAAACTTGGGGGTGGGAAGTGAATGAAGCTTGGTACGAAGAGGCAAGGTTCCATGTTTGTCCCTTTTATTGAAGAAAGCAAGGAAGAAGGTTTCCCGAGTACGGAGGCTCCATAGAGCACGGTCACCTGACTAGGGTGAAATTGAATCATATCATTTTTTTATACATCATAAGGCCCATTTTGGGAATTGCCACATGCAACCTCTTTGCCCCAGGTGGGTCAAAGAGGTTGCATTCAGCAGGAACATACAAGCCCCAAAGGGGCAGGTCCAAAAATTGAGGTGGGTGAGTTACAAATGAGCCTGAGGCCAAGCATGGTATGTGTGGATGCTACTGCTGCTCAGACCTCTGGTGGAATGAATCCACCAGAACTATACTCCTAACAAGGAGCTAATGGTAAAAGGGCCATATACCTTTAAAGACCATGTAGAGGGGAGTAGACTAAAGGGGGAAAGGGGAAATAAAGGACAAGAATAAGAAAGTATGCTGTACAGAAGTTAAAGTATGAGTGGATAATAAATTGTTTTAGTTCCTATGTTACGTTTCGGTTTCGGACTGCCTCGGCCTGGTCTCGGACTCTGACATATTCGTGATGACTCGGTATGTCAGCAGTAATATGTCATGGACTTCGGATCATGTTGCCTCGTGTTGAGCTGACTGATGTTTCGCTATTGTTGTACGAGATGTGAATTATGCTGCTGACTGATGCCTCTATTGTTGTACGTGTTTTGGATTATGGTAACGACTGCGCATTCTATTCTTAGGATACACTACTTACGCTATTGGCTGTGTACAAGTTTGAGCGGAGTCAGAACTGACTCCCTTACATGTATTTAAGCTTGTAGTATTATGGACCAGGATCCCCATCTTGGTCTTCTTCGAATACCACCGCCTACCTTGTCTATTGTGTTATCAAAGGTGGGGCGTGGACAGGGTGATCTGGCTAAGTTGAGCTGATCAGGTGACACGAGTTCCGAAGGGCCGGTTCAGTCGGCAATTGAGAATAGGTGCTAAGTCGAAGATGATGGAGCACGAGTGAATGAACAAAGGTGAACTAGAGGTTCGCTTTGGAGAGGGATTTAGAGGCACACGATAAGGGAGAGAGGAACACAACTGGATGGCATTTCTGGTACATACGAGCGCATATTTATACAGTGTAAATACGTTTTTAAGAGAAATAAAGGTAAAGTAAAGTAAAGAGAAACAAAGATGCACGGGCCACTACAGGCATGAAACAGGAGTCAAAGTAATGGAGTCGGCGAATGGAGCTGAGATAAAAGGGGCGCGGAACCCCTATGGAACTTGAAGCGTCTGAGGCAAAATGGATTCAGAAGTAAAAGAGGGGTAGAATTCTTGCGTGGCCGCATGTTATCGCGGCGGTGATGTTTTGTGTATATTCGAGTCGGCCGGGTCAAGCGTGCCGAAATGCAACACTCCCCCTCACGCTTGACAGAGTCCAAGGTTCTGCGAATGCAACGCAACCTTGTACTTCGCAAGCGGCTTGGTGAGGATGTCCGCGGTCATATCTTCAGTGGGGCAGTACTTGATGTTGATGTGCCCGTCGGTAGTCGTTTGTCGAATAAAATGGTAGCAGATATCGATGTGTTTGGTGCGAGCGTGATAATTGTCCTCGGTGGCCAGATGGAGTGCGGCTTGATTATTGCAGTAGAGGGTAGTGGGGGACCGAGCGATGCCGAAGAGGGGTTCGGTCAACCTCCTGAGCCAGATACACTCCTTGGCCGCATGGGTGGTGGCGACGTATTCGGCTTCGGCGGTGGATAGTGTGATGATTTCTTGTTTCCGCGAGGCCCATGAAACTGCTCCGCCATCTATGAGGAAGGCGAAGCCGGATATTGCGTGTCGGTGATGCTGGGATGCGCCATCTGCGTCAGTAAATCCCAAAAGGTCATGCCGCTCATTTCTGAAGGTGAGCGAGTGATGTTTGGTGCCGGCGAGGTAACGGAAGATGCGCTTCACGCCTTCCCAATGGGTTTCGCCCAGGTTGTCGAGGAATTGTGATAAGGTGGAGATGGCGAATGTAATGTCAGGGCGAGTGGCGATGGCTGCGTACATGAGGCTGCCGACGGCCTCGCGGTAAGGAATCTTCTTCATGTGGGCCTCTTCATTCGTGTTGGAAGGGCTGTCCGACTTGCTGTAAGATGCTCCGGGGATCATGGGAGTAGCGATGGGTTTCGCGTTGCTGAGGGAGAAGCGGGAAAGGATGGTGTCGATGTATGACGTTTGTGTGAGGGAGATGGTCCGCGATTCGTGGTTGTGGGTGATCTTGATGCCGAGGAGCCAATGGATAGGGCCGAGATCGGTAAGGGAATAGCGGGAATGTAGCTTCCGCTTGTAGTCTCGAATTAGCTCGTTCGAGCTACCTGTAATCATGCAGTCGTCAACATGGACTGCGAGAATGGTGAGGTGGTTTTTATCGTAGATGGAGAAAATGCCGGGATCGGCATTGTGGATGCCGAAACCCAGGTCCATGAGAGCGCGGCGCAGGGTGTCGTACCACTTGCATCCGGCTTGCTTGAGTCCGTAAAGGGATTTGTGAAGGTATTTGACTGACTCCCCCTGAGTATCGTATCCGGGGGGCGATTGCATGTAGATGTTTTCATCGTCGCTAAGTTCTCCATTGAGGTAAGCTCCGTTGAAATCGAAGGTGTTGATGTCCCAGTCGTTGCGAGCGGCGATAGCGAGGATGACACGGAAGCTTGGGAGCCGCGCAACTGGGGAGAAGGTGTCGAAATAATCGACGCCGAACTTCTGAGTGAATCCGCGCGCTACGAGGCGTGCCTTGTACTTCTCGATGGTGCCGTCGGCCTTCCGTTTGATGCGAAAGACCCATTTGCTGCCGATGATGTTCTTGCTGACGGGTCTTGGGACTGTCGACCAAGTCCCGGCTTCTTCGAGGGTTGCGATTTCGCGATCCATCGCTTCCTGCCATTTGGGCCAGTCTGAGCGAGATCGCGCTTGAGAGAGTGTTTTTGGGTCGTCTTGGGAATCGTTGATGACTGCCTCCATTAATTCCTCGTTGTCAGTGAGGTAAGCGTATTCTGGTGCAGGGTCAATGTCAGTCGCAAATGCGCTCGAGGCGCTGTCACCGAGCCAGTCCGGATGGAACCATTTCTTTGTGGCTTCGCTTGGCTGGCCTTCAAGGTCCGGATCTGGTTCGCGTTCGGTGAATAACCCTGTGGCTTTCCAGGTTGGTTTTGGGATGCACGTTGACTTGCGCGTGGGTTCTTGGGGTTCTTTTGCTTTGGCCTTGACCTTGGTCGGAGGCGGAGGCTCTTGAGGTGGTGCCGAAGCGGAAGGCGAAGGTGTGAGAGGCGGTAAAGATGATGATGCCCGGGATGGGGGCATTGCTCCTGGAACTTGGGGAGTACTGCCACGGCCTTCTTCTTCGGGGAGTTGTGGCACCTGTGGAATGGCGGTGATGAGCCTTGAAGGTGCTGGAGTGTGTAAGGGAAGAATTTGTTGAGGTCCGGGAGGTCTCGGTGGACCAGGAGGAGCAAGTGCCGGGGCAGGCTGCAGTGCGGGAAAGATGCGCGGTTGACTAATGGTGACGGTAACGTACGGGGATGTGAACTTGATGTTGCGCTCCACGGAGACTGAGTTTTTGTTGGGCCAATACACACGATGGGCATGTGGGCTGTCAGAGTCATATCCGACCCAGCGTGCTTCGATTCCGTGTGCATCGAGTTTAGAGCCGGTCCCTGAGTGGACCCATATAGTCTGCCCCCATTCAGGAACACCAGCGAGATTTGGTTTACTGCCATAGAGCTTCTCGTAGGGCGTAACGTTGTTGCCTAGAGCCCTAGTAGAGGTGCGGTTTTTGAGCCAGACTGCGAACTGGAGCGCTTCGGCCCAAAGGTTTTTGGGCAAGCCAGAGTGGTGGAGTAAAGCCCGGACACGCTCAAGGAGCCTGCGGTTAAGAGCTTCCGCGATGCCATTGTGCTGTGGAGTATCATGCGTGGTAAGGTGGCGTTCGGTGCCTTCGCTTTCAAGAAAGCGAGTAAACTCGCGACCGGTGTATTCACCGCCGCGGTCAGACCTAAGGGCCTTGATAGTGGCGCCGTGCTGAGTGCGAGCCCAAGAAACATAAGCGCAATAGGCGTCCAAGGTTTGATCCTTCGTGCGAAGGATATTGATGCGCGTGTAGCGCGTATGGTCGTCTGTGAATGTGACGTAGTATTGGCGGCCGCCTAAGCTAAAGATGGGGGAGGGGCCCCAGAGATCAGAGTGGACTTCATCCCCAAAGTGCCGAGCAGGAGGGGCCTCGCGTTCAGAGCGAATGGCCTTGCGAGTGAGCTTAGCGTATTGGCAGGAGTTGCAGATGATGGGAGAGCCGTCGTCAAAGAGCTGAACGCCTTCAATGGCGTTATTACGAACAAGGGAGCAAATGGCGTCGGCAGAGATATGTCCGAGGTGGCAATGGAGAGAATGAATGTCGATTTGTTCAAGTTGCGGGACAGCACTGGCAGCCATATGAGGATGTTCGATGTTACGTTTCGTCTCGGACTACCCGGCCCGGTTGTGAACCCTGACGTGTTCGTGATGACTCGGTATGTCAGGAGTAATGTGTCATGGACTTCGGATCTTGTTGCCTCGTGTTCCGGCTGACTGATAGGTTCTATTGTTGTACGAGATGATGCTTATGCCTTCTCCTCCGACTTCTATTGTTGTACGATACCGATATTACGTTGAGGATGACTGATCCCTAGGATAGTTGTACTAGGGTTTGCGCTACTTACGCTGCTGGCTACTTACAAGTTTGAGCGGAGTTAGAACTGACTCCCTTACCTGTATTTAAGTTCACGGTAGTACAGACCAGGATCCCCATCTTGGTCTTCTTCGAAATACCACTCTCCACTCGTCTTCTGTGCTAGGGACTCGTAGTGTCCCTAAGTGAGCTAGCTCCGGCATATCCCTTTGTGACCAAGGGGGATCCCCGTGACTTCATCTCCATCTTCCCTTGTGAATGGTAGATTCGCCAGTCATGCCATACCCGCCTGGTACCACGTGCCACCTCGTATTCGAGTACCTCAACTCCAGAACCGCTCGACCGACTCACTGCTACTACATCGTCGACAACCTTGATTGGGAATACGTCCACACCGTCCCGTCCCCGCCTAACGGAGTACCAATAGAAGAAACTCTCTATACGTATAGAGATTCCACCGGCACGTATCAGCCTCATCCCACAGTCTTCCCACTCTCGGATATACGTAGATTCCACCCTCGAGGGAACCCACGTCACAATAGTGCCTAAGTCAGGCAAACGTCCGTGGTAGACGTTACATTAAGACCAAGATCCTTCAACGTGGCTTCCGCAGTAACAACCCGCGACCTTTGGATTCCATTCCGACCCTATCACATCGACAGAAGGGGAGAACGCAACGTCCCCAAGCAATACCTCAAGGAGGCCTTTTGGCAGACAGAACAAGGAGACCCAGGCTATGTAGTCCTTTACACTTACAAGGACGGCAAAACCGGACTTATCCCGGTAGAATTCAACTTTGAACACACTTGTTGGACAGAACTCAAGTGGGACGCACTCCACTACAAGCTACAAGTCGTCAGACCGGCTGGATCAAGCCTCAAACTCGACATCTTACAAAGCGAAGTCACCACCAGAGATCAGTGGGGCCCCATAGACGGACAAGAAGAAGAACCAGTCCGATCCCCTACCCCGAAGACACCAGCACCATCCCCATCCTTGGGAAGCAACCCGGAGGAAATTCGCATCTTAGAAGCCCAAGCGGAGGAAGAAGAAGCGCAACTTGGATTACTAGCTGAGTCTATCCCCACAGACATGACCACTACCATCACCGAACAACCCGCTACATTTCAGGAACCCGCGCGTATAAGTCGCGGAGAAGGACCACCGCCCGGAGGGCATGGAGGCGGAGGAGGAGGAGGAGACGATGGAGGAGGAGACCCAGGAGGACCCCTTTTCACAGGGCCCAATGTCTCCAGCGGAACCAAGCCCGAGAAATTCATGGGCAGAGAACCGCTCGTGTTCACAGGCGACCGCACCAAAGTCCAACAATTCCTCACTCAGTGGGAATTATTCGTGGAGACCAACTACGACAACCCTGCGTTCACCCTTCCCTATCGCAAAGCACTAATCTTCCTCACCTACATCCAAGGGGAACATGTCAATGAATGGGTCCTGTCAACCACCAAATGGGTCAAGGCATACAAAGCCAAACACGGCCCCTACGACAAATGGATCTGGGAGGCTATTGAGCTTGGCTTCCGCAACACATTCGCGGACACTCTCGAAAAGGAACGCGCCCAACAAGAGCTGCAGAAAGGATTCCGCATGGAAGGACAAGACATCGACACATACGTCGCCAAATTCGAGAAAGCGGTTAGAGAAGCGGGATATCGCTTCGACGACTCCCTCGTCCTGGACAAGTTTACAAGCGGTCTACCGGTAGAACTCTACAAGAACGCCTACAACTTCCATAGTCCAAACACGTACGCCCAGTGGAAGGTGGCAGCGTTGGAACAACAGCGCAAATGGATGCACCTACAGACACGTTTGGGGGGGCGTAAACCCCCAGGACCCGGTAAGCCAGGCAATACCTCTCTAAGGACATTCAATGCTCCAAACCGCCCCCAGCAACCCCGTCAGGGATGGCAGGCGTTCAGGAATCATCCTGACGCCATGGACACCACGCCAGGAAGAGTTCGCGCCCGGCTAGCGGGATCGGAAGAGATCGATTACGCCAGACCCCCCTACACCCAACAAGGGGGACGACCTAACCAAGGGGTCATCGACAAGAAGAACCTCCTCTGCTACAACTGTGGCAAAGCAGGCCATTTCCAGAGAGACTGCCGCCAACCGCGTCGCCCGCGTGCCAACACGAACTGGCAACCACGCCAAGGACGAGGAGCCTTCATCGAAGAAGTTCAAAGCGTCACAGAAGAACCCCTTATCCAATTCGAGGACGATAACGGCAGTAGCCGAGGCGCCTGCGCCACCACTGATACGCCGCAAGAACGGGCGACCAGCTGGATAAACGGAGTTCGAAACCTCGACGACGAAGCCAGGGACTTGGTGGTTCGGGACCTGTTGGGGCGAGAGGATTTTCAAAGCGCCTGAACCCGACGGCCTGGGTGAGGGCATTACGGTGTAATTCTGTGTTCATAACGCGCTATCAATCTATGCATGTTCCAGTTTCATTGCGCGCAAGTTACGCCATGGCCGACAAACGAGCACTAGTGGATTCCGGAGCCACTAACAATTTCATACATCCGGATTTCGTTAAACGAATGGGGCTAGGCCTCAAAGAACTAGACCGTCATCGAAAGATCTGGAATATTGACGGCACGCACAACAAAGGGGGTAAGATCACCCACTGCGTGGATCTAGAAGTACAAACCAAAGGAGTCAAGAAGGAAATGCGATTCCTGGTCACCGATGTAGGAGGAGAAGACATCATACTTGGTTACCCATGGTTGGCAACGTTCCAACCCGACATCCAATGGGCCACGGCCACCCTAAACGAAGCTGAGTACCCAGTCGTCCTTCGCACCACCAATCCCACAAAACCTCGAATAGACCCAGTGATCGCTAGACTTGTACTCGAAAAACTGTTACTACCCAACAAACAGAAGATCGAGGCACAACTCAAAAAGGAATGCGACCTCGAAGAGACACGCCTACGCGCAACAATGTCAACGGAAATGGCAATCGAGGCAAAACAATACACGGAAGCAAAAACGGTACCAATGGAATATCAACGGCATGTCAAGATCTTTAGCGAGGAAGAATCGAACCGATTCCCACTGTCAAAACCGTGGGATCACGCGATCGACTTCAAGCCAAACGCACCGGACACCATCGACTGCAAGGTTTATCCCATGAGCCAGGCAGAAGACGCGGCACTCAAAGAATGGATTGACGAACAACTGGCAAAAGGGTACATCAGACCCTCTAAATCCCCGTACGCATCATCATTCTTCTTCATCAAAAAGAAGGACGGAAAACTACGCCCCGTACAGGACTACCGGAACATCAACAACTGGACCATACGCAATCAATACCCACTCCCACTGATCCCGGAACTCATCGCCGACCTAAGCGGAGCATTCATATTCACCAAATTGGATATCCGTTGGGGGTATAACAATGTAAGGATCAAGGACGGAGACCAGGAAAAAGCGGCGTTCAAAACGAAATACGGACTCTTCGAACCAACGGTAATGTTTTTTGGGACTAACCAACTCCCCGGCAACATTCCAAACCATGATGAACGAAATCTGCAAAGATCTTATCGCGTACCACGAAACAAAGGGAACGACCATCAGGGTCTATATGGACGACTATAGGTATAGCAACTCGGTCAACAGAACAGGCGCACATCGACGCGGTGCACGACATATTGGACCTCTTGGAAGAAAACGACCTATTCCTCAAACCGGAAAAATGTATCTTCCACGCCCCTAGCATCGATTACCTGGGGGTAATCATTGAAAAGGGGGTGACACGCATGGACCCCGTCAAAATTTCCGGCATCAAGGACTGGCCAACCCCCAAAAACGTCAAACAGGTGCGATCATTCCTAGGTTTCTGCAACTTTTACCGCGCTTTCATTCGAAACTTTGCCACGCACGCACGACCTCTCAACAAACTCACACGCAAAGACACCGAATGGATATGGACAACCGCGGAACAAGAAGCATTTGACAAAATCAAGAAACTCGTCACGGAAGAACCAGTGCTGGCCCATGCCGAACTAAAAGACCAGTTCGAACTAGAAGTAGACGCCTCAGGATTTGCAGTAGGAGCAGTACTACTCCAACGCAAAGAAGACGGCAAAAGACACCCCATAGCCTATTACTCCAACACGCTTAGCACAGCAGAAAGGAACTACGACATCTATGATCTGGAACTGCTGGCAATCGTAAAGGCACTAAGGAACTGGCGACATTACTTGGCAGGATCCCCGCACAAGATCAAAGTATTTTCGGATCACATGAACCTTCAATATTGGCGCTCCCCACAAAAGATAAGCCGCCGAGTAGCCCGGGAAGTACTAGAACTCTCTGAATATGACATCGAGATTCACCACATTCAAGGGAACGGCAAATGGAAGAGCCGACGCCCTATCTAGGCGCCCAGACTACGACCAAGGAGAAGGCGACAACGACCAAGTAACGGTATTACCAGACGAGATCTTCGTCAGGGCCGCAGCACTAGACACCACGGAAGACCCGCTCCGCATCAACGCCACTATCTCAGTACAAGAAATGGAGAAGGTAAACCCGGTATATGCCCAAAACGAAGACAAACTCCGACCCTGGATAGACCCACACGGTCTAAAGAAAGTCGAAGGTACCTGGTACAAAGACGGACGTCGAGTGGTCACAGGAGGGCTCTTAGAAAAAGGGAACTCATCAAAAATCACCACGACCCTCCGGTATATGGACATCCGGGGATTAGCCGAACGATCAAGCTCGTGGAGCGGTACTACTGGTGGCCAGGCCTCCGGAATGAGGTCACGGATTACGTCAAAGGATGCGCCGACTGTCAACGAATCAAAGTCAACACCAAAGCCATCAAAGCGCCGTTACGCCCAATATTCCCAAAACCCGAAGCTATGCCTTTTGAAACTATTGCGCTCGACTTCATCACTAAACTCCCAGAGGCACAGGGCTGCGATACGATCCTCACGATAACGGATCATGATTGTACGAAAATGTCCCTGTTCATCCCATGTCAAGAAGAGATATCGGCCGAGGGCACAGCCGCCCTATACGTCAAACACGTGTTCCCCCGATTTGGACTACCAGGGAAGATAATCAGTGATCGCGACCCTAGATTTGCTTCCAAGTTCACACGTGAACTGTGCAAACTCCTGGGAATCGAACAGAACATCTCCACAGCCTACCACCCACGGACGGATGGACAATCGGAACGCACGAATCAATGGCTAGAGCAGTATCTAAGATTCTGGGTTAACGAGCGACAAGACGACTGGATTCATTATCTCCCCATGGCTGAGTTCACCCACAACAATTGGCCCAGCGAAACCACTAAAGAATCCCCTTTCCAGCTCCTCATGGGATACAACCCACGCGCCGATTGGACCGATAGGCCATCGCCGATTCCACAGGTGGCGCTCAGGGTCAAACAGTTCAAAGAACTCCGACAGCGCGCGCAGTCACTAATGATCAAAGCGCAGCAGGGGTGGATCAAGGCCAAAGATACGCCCAAGTTCCAAATTGGAGATCAAGTATGGCTAGAAGGACGCCACTTACGGACGCATCAGCCAACGGCAAAACTGGCGGCGCGACGCCACGGCCCCTTTAAGATCGCTCAGGTGATGTCCGCAGTCAATTACCGCCTAGAACTTCCCACACAGTGGCAGATCCACCCAGTGTTCCATGTGGACCTCCTGACGCCTTATCGTGAAACACCCACGCACGGACCTAACTATCAGCGCCCACCACCGGATCTAGTTGGCGGAGAAGAGGAGTACGAAGTCGAGAAGATTCTAGACTCTCGACGATTCGGCAGAAGTCGCAAACTACAGTATTTGGTCAAATGGAAGGGATATCCTGACTCAGATAACCAGTGGATCGATAAAGATGACGTATTCGCAGACGACGCGATTCGGGAATTTAAAAATTCCAACCCCGCTCGCGAAGTACATATAAGCGCAGGGAAATCCCAAGAGACGTCCCCATCCCCTTCTCCCACCTTCACTGCTAATGCGCTCTCAGTCCCCTATCAACTTCCGCTATGTCGTCAACGACGAGCTATCCGCACCTTACCGAGTACAGTCCACGCCATCGTCACCCCTGTCGTCTACCCTCGCCCTTCACCAACGAGGAAGTCGTCCTCCTTCCCCCGGGACATCCCCAATTCCTTCGCCGACCCCCACTGTTTATTCCGAGAGCAACCAGCCCAGCCATCTCGGAGACAACTACGTCCCGACCAGAGCGCCCACTCCAACGGGCGACGAACAAGGGTACGTACCCAGCCGACCAGCATCCCCGCCGGGACCCGACGAAGGGGGGGACCCGTACGACCCAGCCGAGCGCCTCGAGGCGCATCAGCATCTTCGTTACGCCACCCATCTCACCACGACACACTCGGAAACCCCCCCGCTATGCGGACCCACCGGGGAGGCTATCACATTACCGGCGGCACATCCACCCCCGATTCGCGCAGATCAAGCGGAGGAATCTGTGCAGGAGACCGAAGATCAGCCGGAGACACCCCCACCCAGGGGGTACCAATACAACAGGGGAGTCCATTATATCCCTTTTCAGATCCGAGACGCTCAGGAACGTCTTTGGCCAGCCCGTTTTACTCAACTCATCCTCACCGCCGACCCCTTCGTGTTGGCCTTCCGCAACGGGAGCAACCAGCAGTACGGAAAGCCTGTCCACGCTGTCCCCTACTACGACGAGCAGTCCTCTGCCCCCACTTACACCGACGACGACCTCATGTTCTTGCTCTCCGACGCAGGACTAGTCGACTCGGTCGACCAAGCGCTCCTCCATATGAAGAATGCGACCCTCATGGCCGAAATCCATCGTTACCGCTGTATGACGTTGGGATGGCGAGCACAGCAGCATCGACTGGCGGCGGAAGCAGATGAAGTTGGAGCGCATAGAGATCGAGCGCAACAGGTGTGTCGCCAGACTTCAACGAGCACATGCGGTGGACCGCGTCGAGAACGTTCGGGCCTCGCTCCACCGAGGACCCAAGGCGGAACAGGATGCCGAGGAGATCGCCCGGATCAGGGCCCTCCGCGAAGTCGGCACTAATCCCCTTGCTGTCATGCGTGGTCAAGCTGGGGCTTGACGCTGAAAAGGGGGTGATGTTACGTTTCGTCTCGGACTACCCAGCCTGGTTGTGAACCCTGACGTATTCGTGATGACTCGGTATGTCAGGAGTAATGTGTCATGGACTTCGGATCTTGTTGCCTCGTGTTCCGGCTGACTGATAGGTTCTATTGTTGTACGAGATGATGCTTATGCCTTCTCCTCCGACTTCTATTGTTGTACGATACCGATATTATGTTGAGGATGACTGATCCCTAGGATAGTTGTACTAGGGTTTGCGCTACTTACGCTGCTGGCTACTTACAAGTTTGAGCGGAGTTAGAACTGACTCCCTTACCTGTATTTAAGTTCACGGTAGTACAGACCAGGATCCCCATCTTGGTCTTCTTCGAAATACCACTCTCCACTCGTCTTCTGTGCTAGGGACTCGTAGTGTCCCTAAGTGAGCTAGCTCCGGCATATCCCTTTGTGACCAAGGGGGATCCCCGTGACTTCATCTCCATCTTCCCTTGTGAATGGTAGATTCGCCAGTCGTGCCATACCCGCCTGGTACCACGTGCCACCTCGTATTCGAGTACCTCAACTCCAGAACCGCTCGACCGACTCACTGCTACTACATCGTCGACAACCTTGATTGGGAATACGTCCACACCGTCCCGTCCCCGCCTAACGGAGTACCAATAGAAGAAACTCTCTATACGTATAGAGATTCCACCGGCACGTATCAGCCTCATCCCGCAGTCTTCCCACTCTCGGATATACGTAGATTCCACCCTCGAGGGAACCCACGTCACAATAGTGCCTAAGTCAGGCAAACGTCTGTGGTAGACGTTACATTCGACCTTGAAGAGGCCATTGACATTTGCGGGGATATCGCCTACGATGTTGCCAGTAGATTTCTTTTTGATCTTGCATGCATTGTCGTTGAATTTGACTGAGTAACCGGCACGCATGATGCAGCCGAGCGAGACGATGGTGAGGCCCATTTCGGGAGCAAAGAGTGTGTCGCGGAGAGTAATGGGGGTGGTAGCATTCCCATTCAGGACGTCGATCTGTAGATCCCCTGTGCCTATGGCATAAAAAGTCCCTTTGTTGGCTGTGGTGATCGCGCGAGGGGGAATAGATCGATAATTAATGAAGCGGTTCTGGAAAGGGGACATGTGACTGGATGCCCCAGAATCATAGAGCTCGATCTCGATAGGAGGAGCGATGAATGGCCCCGTAAGATATGCGGAGGCCTGTGGAGTGGGAGTGGGATTGTCGGCAATCTCCTCGATTGCGGCCCAAGCATCTTCGGTATCTGCGCTGGCTGTGTTTACGTTATCAGACCGGTTGTTCCTGTTCCAGTTACTGTAATTGTTGCCGTTACGATTGTTGCGATTGTTGCGATTATTTTGATTGTCGCTTGAGTTTCTGTCTCTTCGAGGCGGACCTTGGCCTTCTTTGTCGCCTCCTCTGGCCCAGCAATCTGATTTGTAATGGCCAAGTTTGTGGCAATTGTGGCATTCTATGTTCTGTTTGTCGCGTTTTTGCCCATTGGCTAAGAAGGCCTCTTCCGGGCCGTTGGATTGCCCCTTTGTCATGATGATCCTGTCGTATCTGTCGGTTACTAAGCGGATTACCCGACTTGGCTCAACGGCAGCGCCTGCTTGGTTGGCTGCCACGTTTATAGCATCAATAGTGGATTCGTAGGAACGGGGAAGAGATCCAAGTAGGATTGATGCGAATTTCCTGTCGCTAATGGTTGTACCCATAGATGAGAGTTTTTCTCGCATATCTATAAGGTGGTTGAAATGAGCACGGGCATCTCCATCTTCGCTTAGCTTGGTTCCGGAGAGTTTGCGTCCGAGATCGACGCTGATCATCATTGATTGATTTTGAAATATTTCTTTTATGGCGTCCCAGACATCCTTGACGCAGGTTTTGGACTGAATTTGATTAAATATTTGATCGGGGATTGATGCCACGATAAGATCATTAGCGGCAGCTTCTTCTGCTGCCCAGCGCTCTTGAGGGGTTACAGTGCCTATGGTTACCCATGCAGCGGGGACCGTATTGTTATCGAGGTGATCGGACCAATTTCGGTTCCTGAATGCCCAGACTATACGATTTCGGTAAGTGACCCAGTTGGATCCGTCGTTGGCCAATTTTGCGATGGTGATTTTGTCGCTCATGATGAAAAATTAGGTAAGCGGGGTTCTGTATGGGAAAGGTACGTGCTGGTTTATTCTCGGGGATTTCGGATTTTTAATTTGCAACAGCAGGGCCCATAACCTTGTTATCAAAGGTGGGGCGTGGACAGGGTGATCCGGCTAAGTTGAGCTGATCAGGTGACACGAGTTCCGAAGGGCTGGTTCAGTCGGCAATTGAGAATAGGCGCTAAGTTGAAGATGATGGAGCACGAGCAAATGAACAAAGGTGAACTAGAGGTTTGCTTTGGAGAGGGATTTAGAGGCACACAATAAGGGAGAGAGGAACACAACTGGATGGCATTTCTGGTACATACGAGCGCATATTTATACAGTGTAAATATGTTTTTAAGAGAAATAAAGGTAAAGTAAAGTAAAGAGAAACAAAGACGCACAGGCCACTACAGGCATGAAACAGGAGTCAAAGTAATGGAGTTGGCGAATGGAGCTGAGATAAAAGGGGCGCAGAACCCCTATGGAACTTGAAGCGTCTGAGGCAAAATGGATTCGGAAGTAAAAGAGGGGTAGAATTCTTGCGTGGCCACATGTTATCGTGGCGGCGATGTTTTGTGTATATTCGAGTCGGCCGGGTCGAGCGTGCCGAAATGCAACATATTGTGCTAAGAGTTCTCGGGAACTCTTAAGTGAACTAGCTCCGGCATATCCCTTAGACCAAGAAGGGATCCCCGTGACCTCTAACTCCCCAGTTCCCTAGTGAATGGTGGATACTCCGACCGTCACTTACCCTGAAGGTACCATGTGTCACCTCATCTTCGAATATCTCAACTCTCGCGTCACAAGACCCTACAAGTGTTATTACATAGTCAACCACCCCTCTTGGAGGTACATCTGTAAAGTTGCCAGCCCTCCACCTAACGTCCCTCTCGACCTTCCCCTCTATACTTATCGTGACTCTCTTGGAGCCTACCAAAGACATCCGGCAGTCTTCCCCGACAGTCCCGACAACCACCGATTCTGACCAGAAGGGAACCCACGCTACACCGACGCCTAAGTCAGGCCAACGTCCGTGGTAGATGTTACATTAAGACCAAGATCCTTCAATGTGGCTTCCACAGCAGTAACAACCCGAGATCTTTGGATCCCATTCCGCTCGTATCACATCGACAGAAGGGGGGAACGCAACATCCCCAAACAATACCTCAAAGGAGCATTTTGGCAAACCGAACAAGGAGACCCAGGCTACGTCGTCTCATATACTTACAAAGACGGTACTACAGGACTCATCCCTGTAGAATTCAACTTTGACCACACCTGTTGGATGGAACTCAAGTGGAACGCACTCCACTACAAATTGCAAGTTGTTAGACCCGCAGGCTCGAGCCTCAACCTCGACATCCTACAGAACGAAGTAACCACAAGAGACCAGTGGGGCCCCCTCGACGGACAAGAAGAAGAACCCGTTCGATCACCCACACCTAAGACACCCGCACCTTCCCCATCACTTGCAAGCAACCCAGAGGAAATTCGCATCCTCAAAGCCCAAGCCAAAGAAGAAGAACTCCAGTTGGGATTAATAGCTGAGTCTATCCCTACAGACATGACCACTACTATCACTGAACAACCCATGACATTCCAGGAACCCGCACGTATTAGTTGCGGAGAAGGACCACCGCCCGGAGGGCATGGTGGAGGAGGAGGAGGAGACAACGGAGGAGGAGACCCGGGAGGACCTCTGTTCGCTGGACCAAATGTCTCAAGCGGAACTAAGCCTGAGAAATTCATGGGTAAAGAACCCCTGGTGTTCACTGGCGACCGCACCAAAGTCCAACAGTTCCTCACCCAATGGGAACTGTTTGTCGAAACAAACTACGACAACCCTGCGTTCACTCTCCCCTACCGCAAAGCACTGATCTTCCTCACCTATATTCAGGGAGAACACGTCAACAAATGGGTCCTATCCACCACTAAGTGGATCAAAGCGTACAAAACTAAACACGGGCCCTACGACAAGTGGATCTGGGAAGCCATAGAACTCGGTTTCCACAATACATTCGCAGATACCCTCGAAAGAGAGCGTGCTCAGCAAGACCTTCAGTAAGGATTCCGTATGGAGGGGCAAGACATCGATTCATATATCGCCAAATTCAAAAAGGTGGTACGAGAAGCAGGGTATCGCTTTGACGATTCCCTAGTCCTCGACAAGTTCACCAGCGGGCTCCCTGTGGAACTATATAAAAATGCGTACAACTTCCATAGCCCCAACACCTATGCCCAATGGAAGGTAGCCGCGCTGGAGCAGCAGCGCAAATGGATGCATCTACAAACACATTTGGGGGGACGTAAACCCCCAGGACCTGGTAAGCCGGGCAATACTTCCCTAAGGACTTTCAACGCTCCAAATCGTCCACAGCAGCCGCACCAGAATTGGCAAACATTCCGAAACCACCCAGATGCCATGGACACCACTCCGGGAAGGGTGAGAGCTCACCTTGCCGGATCAGAAGAAATCGACTACGCCAAGCCACCTTACACAGCCCAAGGAGGAAGACCACCAAACAGAGGAGTAGTGGACATGAAGAACATCGCCTGTTTCAACTGCAGAAAACTTGGGCATATGCAATGAACCTGCCTTCAACCCCGCCGTCCGTGCAATAACGCAAACTGGCAATTGCGCAAAGGACGCGGAGCCTTCATCGAAGAAGTACAAAGCGTACATGAAGAACTGCTGATACAATTTGAAGATGACGGCGGCAGCAGCCGCAGCGCCTGCGCCACCACTGAGACGCCTCAAGAACGGGCAACCAGCTGGATAAACGGAGTCCGAAACCTCGACGAAGAAGCCAGGGATTTGGTAGTTTGAGACTTAATGGGGCGAGAGGATTTTCAAAGCGCCTGAACCCAACGGCCTGGGTAAGGGCATTACGGTGCAACTCTGTATTCATAATGCGCTATCAATCTATGCATGTTCCAGTTTCATTGCGCGCAAGTTATGCCATGGCCGACAAACGAGCATTAGTGGACTCCGGAGCCACTAATAACTTCATCCACCCGGACTTTGTCTGACGAATGAGGCTGGGCCTCAAAGAACTAGACTGTCATCGGAAGATCTGGAATATTGATGGTACGCATAACAAAGGAGGCAAAATCACTCACTGCGTAGATCTCGAAGTCGAAACCAAAGGTATCAAGAAGGAGATGAGATTCCTTGTCACGGACGTAGGAGGCGAAGACATTATCCTTGGATACCCCTGGTTGGCTACGTTCCAACCCGACATCCAATGGGCCACGGCCACCCTAAACGAAGCTGAGTATCCAGTCGTACTTCGCACCACCAACCCTGCCCGACCACGCATAGACCCCGTCATTGCCCGCCTGGTAATTCAGAAACTTTTGCTGCCCAATGAGCAAAAGATCGAAGAGGAATTACGACAAGAATGTGGAATTGAAGAAGCAAAAGTACGAGCTACCACTTCAACAGAATTAGCCATCGAAGCACAGCAATACACAGAAAAGAAAGCAGTCCCGGAAGAATACCAACGACACGTGAAAATATTTAGCGAAGAGGAATCGAACCAATTCCCACTGTCGAAACCCTGGGATCACGCTATCGAATTCAAACCAGATGCCCTGGACACCATCGACTGTAAGGTCTATCCGATGAGCCAAGCAGAAGACAAGGCATTAAAAGAGTGGATCGACGAACAACTGGCCAAAGGGTACATCAGACCCTCTAAATCTCCGTACGCATCATCATTCTTCTTCATCAAAAAGAAGGATGGAAAACTACACCCCGTACAGGACTATTGAAATATCAACAAATGGACCATATGCAATCAATACCCACTCCCTCTTATCCCCGAACTTATCGCTGACCTCAGCAGAGCATTCATATTCACCAAACTCGACATTTGCTGGGGGTACAATAATGTACGCATTAAAGAAGGGGATCAAGAGAAAGCGGTGTTTAAAACGCGTTATGGACTTTTCGAGCCTATGGTAATGTTCTTTGGACTGATGAACTCCCCGGCAACCTTCCAAACTATGATGAACGAGATCTGTAAAGATCTCATTGCTTACCATGAGACAAAAGGGACGGTCATCAGGGTATACATGGACGACATTGGCATCGCTACAAGGTCTAACGAACAGGCACACATTGACGCGGTACACGACATATTGGACTTATTGGAACAAAACGACCTCTTCCTCAAGCTGGAGAAATGCATCTTCCACGCTCCCAGCATCGATTACCTGGGGGTAATCATTGAAAAGGGGGTGACTCGCATGGACCCCATCAAAATTTCCGGTATCAAGGAGTGGCCTGCCCCAAAGAACGTCAAACAGGTGCGATCCTTCCTAGGCTTCTGTAACTTCTATCATGCTTTCATTTGAAATTTTGCCACTCATGCACGACCCCTCAACAAACTAACGTGCAAAGATATCAAATGGACATGGACAACTATGGAACAAGAAGCGTTCGACAAGATCAAGAAACTCGTCACAGAGGAACCGGTACTTGCACATGCCAACCTGAAAGACCAATTCAAACTGGACGTAGACGCATCAGGGTCGCGGTAGGAGCAGTACTACTCCAGCGCAAAGAAGACGGCAAAAGACACCCCATAGCGTACTACTCCAACACTCTCAGTGCAGCAGAACGGAACTACGACATCTACGACTTGGAACTTTTAGCAATCGTTAAAGCACTCAGGAACTGGTGACACTACCTAGCAGGATCTCCACACAAGATCAAAGTCTTCTCGGATCACTATGAACCTACAATACTGGCGCTCCCCACAAAAGATAAGTCGCCAAGTAGCCAGGGAAGTACTTGAACTCTCTGAGTATGACATCGAGATTCACCACATTAAGGGAACGGCCAATGGAAGAGCTGATGCCTTATCTAGACGCCCTGACTACGATCAAGGAGAAGGCGACAACGAACACGTCACGGTATTACCAGATGAGGTCTTTGTCAGGGCAACATCAATAGACACCACCAAAGACCCACTCCGAATCAACGCCACCATATCAGTACAGGAAATGGAAAAGATCAACCCGATATACGCGCAAGATGCTGACAAGATACGCCCATGGGTAGACCCACATGGTCTCAAACTGATCGAAGGCACATGGTACAAAGATGGAAGACACGCAGTCACTGGAGGACTCCATGAGAAACGCGAAATTGTCAAAACACATCATGATCCCCCTGTATATGGACACCCTGGAATCAACCGCACTATCAAACTCGTGGAACAATACTACTGGTGGCCGGGATTACGCCAAGAAGTCATGGACTACGTTAAGGGTTGCGCCGACTGCCAAAGAATCAAAGTCAACACCAGGGCCATCAAAGCACCACTGCACCCAATATTCCCTAAACTGGAAGCTATGCCATTCGAAACTATCGCCCTTGACTTCATCACTAAACTCCTGGTAGCACAGGACTGCGACACGATCCTCACAATAACGGACCATGATTGTACGAAGATGTCTCTATTCATCCCCTGCCAAGAAGAGATATCAGCTGAAGGAACTGCCGCCCTGTACGTAAAACACGTGTTCCCTCGATTCGGATTACCCGGCAAGATAATCAGTGACAGAGACCCACGATTTGCATCGAAATTCACACACGAGCTATGCAAAATCCTCGGAATCGAGCAGAACATCTCAACAGCCTACCACCTGTGCACAGATGGACAGTCCGAGCGCACCAACCAATGGCTAGAACAGTACTTACGATTCTGGGTCAACAAACGGCAAGACGACTGGATCCACTACCTTCCCATGGCTGAGTTCACGCATAACAATTGGCCAAGCAAAACCACTAAAGAATCGCCTTTCCAGCTCCTTATGGGATATAACCCTCGTGTGGATTGGACCGATAGGCCATCACCAATTCCACAAGTAGTGCTCAGGGTCAAACAGTTCAAGGAACTCCGCCAGCGCGCACAGTCACTGATGATCAAAGCGCAGCAAGGGTGGATCAAAGCGAAAGATATGCCCAAGTTCCAAATTGGGGATCAAGTATGGCTAGAAGGATGCCACCTACGCACACATCGGCCAACGGCAAAATTAGTGGCCAGGCGCCACGGCCCATTCAAGGTTATCCAGGTGATGTCCACAGTTAACTATCGCCTAGAACTTCCCACGCAGTGGCAGATCCACGCAGTGTTCCACGTGGACCTCCTTACGCCCTATCGCGAAACACCCATGCACGGACCTAACTATCAGCGCCCACCACCGGATTTGGTTAGTGGCGAAGAGGAATACGAAGTCGAGAAGATTCTAGACTCTCGGCGTTTCAGCAGAAGTCGTAAACTGCAGTATTTGGTCAAATGGAAGGGGTACCCAGACTCGGACAACCAGTGGGTTGACAAGGATGATGTGTTCGCAGATGACGCAATTCAGGAATTCAAAAGTTCCAACCCCGCTCGTGAAACACATATAAACGCAGGGAAATCCCAAGAGACGTTCCCATCTCCTTCCTCTCCCATCACCACTACTCATGCGCCCCTTATCCCCAGTCGACTTCCGATATGTCATCAACACCGAACTATCCACACCTTACCGAGTACAGTCCACACCACTGTCACCCCTGTCGTCTGCCCTTGCCCTTCACCAGCGAGGAGATCGTCCTCCTTCCCCCGTGTCATCCCGAGTTCCTTCGCCGTCCCCCACTCTTTATTCCGAGACCAACCAGCCCAGCAGACTCAGAAGCAATTACGTGCCGACCAGAGTGCCCACTCCAGCGGGCGACAAACAAGGGTACACACCCAGTCGCCCAGCATCCCCACCAGGGCCCGACAAAGGTGGGGACCCATACGACCTGGCAGAGCGCCTTGAGGCGCATCAGTATCTACGTTACGCCACCCATCTCACCACTACACACTCGGAAACCCCCCCATTATGCGGACCCACCGGGGAAGCTATCACACTACCGACACCGCATCCACCCGTGCTTCGCTGCAATTTGGAAGAGGAATCTGTGCAGGAGACCGAGAGTCATGCGGAGACACCCCCGCCTTGGGGGTATCAGTTCAACAGGGGAGTCCATTACATTCCCTTTCAGATTTGAGACGCTCAGGAACGCCTTTGGCCCGCCCGGTATACTCAGCTTATCCTCACCACTGACCCCTTTGTTCTGGCCTTCCGAGCGGGATGCAACCAACAATATGGGAAGCCTGTCCACGCTGTCCCCTACTACGACGAACAGTCCTCTGCCCCCACTTACACCGACGATGACCTCACGTTCCTGCTCTCCGACGCGGGACTAGTCGATTCGGTCGACCAGGCACTCCTTCACATGAAGGACGCGACCCTCATGGCAGAGATACACCGCTACCGATGCATGATGTTAGGATGGCGTGTGCAGCAGCATCGGGTGGCTGCGGAGCAGATGAAGCTGGAGCGGATCAAGATCGAGTGAAACTGGTGCGTTGCCCGACTCCAACGAGCTCACGCAGTGGACCACATTGAGAATGTGCGGGCCTCTCTCCACCGGGGACCCAAGGCGGACCAGGACGCCGAGGAGATAGCCCGAATCCGGGCCCTTCGTGAAGTGGGCACTAATCCGTTGGCGATCATGCACGGTCAAGCTGGGGCTTGATCCTGAAAAGGGGGTGATGTTACGTTTCGGTTTCGGACTGCCTCGGCCTGGTCTTGGACTCTGACGTATTCGTGATGACTTGGTATGTCAGCAGTAATATGTCATGGACTTCGGATCATGTTGCCTCGTGTTGAGCTGACTGATGTTTCACTATTGTTGTACAAGATGTGAATTACGCTGCTGACTGATGCCTCTATTGTTGTACGTGTTTCGGATTACGGTAACGACTGCGCATTCTATTCTTAGGATACGCTACTTACACTATTGGCTGTGTACAAGTTTGAGCGGAGTCAGAACTGACTCCCTTACATGTATTTAAGCTTGTAGTATTACGGACCAGGATCCCCATCTTGGTCTTCTTTGAATACCACTGCCTACCTCGTCTATTGTGCTAAGAGTTCTCAGGAACTCTTAAGTGAGCTAGCTCCAGCATATCCCTTAGACCAAGAAGGGATCCCCGTGACCTCTAACTCCCCAGTTCCCTAGTGAATGGTGGATACTCCGACCGTCACTTACCCTGAAGGTACCACGTGTCACCTCGTCTTCGAATATCTCAACTCTCACGTCGCAAGACCCTACAAGTGTTATTACATAGTCGACCACCCCTCTTGGAGGTACATCTGTAAAGTCGCCAGCCCTCCACCTAACGTCCCTCTCAACCTTCCCCTCTATACTTATCATGACTCTCTCGGAGCCTACCAAAGACATCCGGCAGTCTTCCCCGACAGTCCCGACAACCACCGATTCCGACCAGAAGGGAACCCACGCTACACCGATGCCTAAGTCAGGCCAACGTCCGTGGTAGACGTTACATCCTAGAAACAAGTCTCCTCAGCGTCTGAGTACAAGATGAACTGAGGAGTAAAAGAGTATTGTACAAGTAATTATATGTGGTGTTTGTTTATGAATACCAAAACCAAAATAATACGAGAAAGGCCACAAGTCTGTGTATGGTAATGATTCATCCTGACTGGGCTGTCAGTCTTCACACTCCCCCTCAGTGCGAACCTCAGTATCACGCTTGTTATGCTACCATGGTGTCAGTCCAACCTGGACTAGGTAAAGGATGTTCACAACTTAGCGACTCTTGTAATACCACTTGTAGGTCCGTAGTATCCCCTGGAATACGACCAAGGCAACCCAAAGGGACTTAAGAGCAAAGACCAAAGTAATGAAGACTTGGTGGTATGAAATAGTGGCCGCCTTAGACTCGAAGGTCAAGGGAAATGAAGAGACAAAGCACGAAGGCCCGAGGAGAATGAAGGAGACAGGTGGTATTTAGAAGAAGACCAAGATGGCTTGTCTTGGTCTTTGCAATCCACTATTTATACATATGAAGGGGTAGCTTTAAAACTCCCCTATGAGTCCGATATCCTGTAGCGTAAGTAGCTCGAACCCTACTACAGCTATACTAGTATCGAGTCATACTAACAATCACATGCTAATACAACATCTGCTGACTGATGGTGAGTCCATGACTAATTTCTACTTACTATCATAGTCATAACCATATAGTAAGCATTCACTTCCTCCGTATCGTAATTCTGAGTCCAAGTTGCTCGTACTGTAACAACGCTGATGCAATCTTAGGCATCCTCTCATGCTAACAAAATGTGGACCAGGCAACGCCTTGGTCAGGATATCTGCAATATTGCTGGTGGATGGGATCCAACCAACAATGATCTCTCCATGCTCTACACACTCCCAAATCCAATGATATTTCACATCAAGGTGTTTTATGTGATTGTGGAAGGCTTGGTCAGCACATAGAAGGACAGCATGTAACGTTACCACAGGAATGTTATGTGTGACGTGCACGTCACTAAGTCACTCAGGCTGAGGTAACGGGATGCGAAGTAGTCAGTTAAGACTAAGTTCAATGATGAATAAGCACCACACAGTCTCCTCAAACATGTAGGTGATAGTTGGGAAGTTCAGGGGTTCAAGCGTAAAGGCGAACCAAGGTTGTGCTCAAGCGAAATAGCGAGTGTAAAGTCATTTGTGGATTGACAGTGATGTGGTATTACACAAGAAGTCAAGTCTACCGTACAAGCTAGGTAGCGTGTGACTTATATACTAGTACAGGATGTTTGTACGCAACAAACATATGGCGTGATACGTGGGTTCTGAGCGAAAGCAGAACAAAGGTACTACTATAGTAAGAGACATGGCGATTGCACGGGGTCATGTGCGGATCAGCTGAGGCCGGAGCGCCGTGATGTTACGTTTTGTTCTTGGACTGCCCGGCCCAGTTTCAGACTCTGATGTATTTGTGATGACTCAGTATGTCGGTAGTAATGTGTCATGGACTTCGGATCTTACCCGCCTCATGCCTCGGCTGACTGATGATCCCTATTGTTGTACGTGATGTGTCTTATGCGTTTGCCTCCGAGTTCTATTGTTGTACGATACTAGTATTACATTGTGGATGACTGATTTCTAGGATCCCCGTACTAGGGTTTACGCTACTTACGCTATTGGCTACATATGAGTTTGAGCGGAGTCAGAACTGACTCCCTTACATGTATTTAAGCTTATAGTGTTATGGACCAGGATCCCCATCTTGGTCTTCTTCCAATACCACCTCTTGACTTGTCTCTTGTACTAGGAGTCTGCGAGACTTCTAAGTGAATTAGCTCTGGCATATCCCTTTGAGACCAAGAGAAATCCCCGTGACCTTACTCCCCAGTTCCCTTGTGAATGGTGGATACCCCAACCGTGACCTACCCACCTGAGACCACGTGTCACCTTGTCTTTGAATATCTCAACTCCCAAGTCGCTTGCCCCTACAAGTGTTACTACATCGTCGACAACCCACATTGGAGGTACATTCGTAAAGTCCCTGCACCCCCTCCAGACGTACCTCTTGATATTCCCCTCTACACTTACCGCAACCACCTCGGGGCATATCAATGCCATCCTGCGGTCTTCCCCGACAGTCCCGACAATCATCGATACCGACAAGAAGGGAACCCATGTTACACCGACGCCTAAGTCAGGCCTATGTCCATGGTAGACGTTACATTAAGACCAAGATCCTTCAATGTGGCTTCCACAGCAGTAACAACCAGAGATCTTTGGATCCCTTTCCGCCCCTATCACATTGACAGAAGAGGGGAACGCAACGTCCCCAAGCAATATCTCAAAGGAGCATTTTGGCAGACAGAACAGGGAGACCCAGGCTATGTTGTCTCCTATACTTACAAAGACGGTACTACAGGACTCATCCCAGTAGAATTCAACTTCGAACACACCTGCTGGACCGAGCTCAAGTGGGACGCACTCCACTACAAACTACAAGTCGTCTGACCTGCCAGCTCAACCCTCCGCCTTGACATACTACAAAGCAAAGTAACTACAAGAGATCAGTGGGGCCCCATTGACGGAGAAATAGAAGAACCCGTTCGATCCCCTATGCCCAAGACACCTGCACCATCCCCATCCCTCGCTAGCAACCCAGAGGAAATTCGAATCCTCGAAGCCCAAGCTGAAGAAGAAGAAGCCCAATTAGGAATATTAGCTGAGTCAATCCCTACAGACATGATGACTACTATCACCGAGCAACCTACTACGTTCCAGGAACCCGCATGTATCGGTCGCGGAGAAGGCCCACCAGGAGGAGATGGTGGAGGAGGAGGAGGAGGAGATGGAGGAGGAGGAGGAGATGGAGGAGGAGGAGACCCAGGAGGACCCCTCTTTACCGGACCAAACATCTCAAGCGGAACCAAACCCGAAAAGTTCATGGGCAAGGAACCCCTCTCGGGGGTGGATGGTGCAGTGGGCACGCCCACCACCCCCCTACCCTGCTCAGGAGAGCTTGGTGCGAGCCCTCGGGTTCAATCCTCGCTCAGGCAATATTCCTGACAGGTGCACTCATTTGACACCACCCCGTGGCATCGCGCCACCAACTCGGGCCCTCAGCGGTCCGCACCACCCGCCCGACGGCACTTCCTACCCCACCCCACACCCAGTTCTCCGATTCTATCTCCGACAATCCCGCACCATTTCCTGATTCAACCCGACCAACCCGACCTTCAGTTTCAAAGCCCCGACCAACCCCGATTGGAACACACCCTGCAAGCGGAGCCGGTAATGTGAAAGTCCCCCCTTAGCTCAATCCGAAGAAGCCAGGGTTGGGCCCCTGGTGGAGTAGGTGATGTAAGCAAGGGACCAGGACCCAAGTACGGCATCGAAAGCAAAGTCGCCGAGCCCAAGAGGGTCCATGACGGAGCGAGAGGACCAGCCTAGAGCTGGATTAGGTGAGGAAGGCGCAATGAGGGCGTGGGAGGTAGGGATGAGGATTTGGATGACACACGCACAGACTGGCTGGGAGACCGCACCCTGGGGACCTAACACGTCCCCTTACCTAACCATTACTCCGACTATACTATGTCCCCTCTGGGAGGGTACACTCCGAACACTTGACCACCCCCCAACCATACCTCGCCCTTAATTGGATGCTATGCCCTTAATTGGACATTACCTACCATATATATACGTTACGTTGACAGGGTGCTTACTTACTCTCGTCCTTACTGCATCGACTGCCCAATATGGCCAAAGGTATCTCACACAGGTCTGCAAGGTTTCGCCCTTACTGGTAATCCGTATATAGGAAGTTGAGTACTTAGTGGTTGAGGGCTTTACCGAGGGTTTGGTTTCCGCACAGAGTAACATCTATAGTCCGTAACTACCGGCTTTGTACTAGCATACTGCTCCGGGATATAAATCGATTCAAAAAAAAAAAAAAAAGGAACCCCTCGTATTCACAGGAGACCGCACCCAAGTCCAACAGTTCCTCACTCAATGGGAACTCTTCGTGGAAATCAACTATGACAACCCTGCGTTCACTCTCCCCTACCGCAAAGCATTAATATTTCTAACCTACATTCAAGGGGACCACGTTAATGAGTGGGTTCTATCTACCACCAAGTGGGTCAAAGCATACAAAACCAAACATGGACCCTACAACAAATGGATTTGGGAGGCCATTGAGCTCGGCTTTCGCAACACCTTTGCCGACACCCTTGAAAGGGAACGAGCGCAACAAGACCTCCAGAAAGGATTCCGAATGGAAGGACAAGACATAGACTCCTACATCGCCAAATTCGAGAAAGCAGTACGCGAAGCAGGGTACCAATTTGACGACTCCCTCGTCCTCGACAAGTTCACCGGCAGGCTCCCCATTGAGCTATACAAGAACACGTACAACTTTCACAGTCCAAACACCTACACCCAGTGGAAGGTAGCTGTGTTGGAACAGCAGCGTAAATGGATGCACTTGCAGACACGTTTGGGGGGACGTAAACCCCTGGGACCCGGTAAGCTGGGCAATACCTCTCTAAGGATGTTCAATGCTCCAAACCGCCCACAGCAACCACGACAAGGGTGGCAAGCGTTCTGAAGCCATCCAGATGCAATGGACACCACCCCTGGACGAGTCAGGGCCCGCCTTGCAGGGTCTGAAGAAGTAGACTACACTCAACCACCCTACACCCCACAAGGAGGGCGCCAACAGGGAAGAGGAGTAGTAGACATGAAGAACATCAACTGCTTCAACTGCGGCAAACCAGGGCACTTCTCCCACAACTGCCTCCAACCACACCACCAATGCAATAATCAGAACTGGCAACCTCGCCAGGGACGTGGCGCATTCATCGAAGAAGTTCAAAGTGTCCATGAAGAACCCCTCATCCAATTTGAAGACAATGGTGGCAGTAGCTGTGGCGCCCACGCCACCACTGAAATGCCTCAAGAACGGGCGACCAGCTGGATAAATGGAGTACAAAACCTCGACGAAGAAGCCAGGGATTTGGTAGTCCGGGACCTAATGGGGTGAGAGGATTTTCAAAGTGCCTGAACCCGATGGCCTGGGTGAGGGCATTACGGTGTAATTCTGTGTTCATAATGCGCTATCAATCTATGCATGTTCCAGTTTCATTGTGCACAAGTTACGCCATGGCCAACAAATGAGCACTAGTGGACTCCGGAGCCACCAACAACTTTATCCATCCGGATTTCGCAAGAAGAATGAGGCTAGGCCTCAAGGAGTTAGACCGTCATCGAAAGATCTGGAATATTGACGGCACGCATAACAAAGGGGGTAAAATAACCCACTGCGTGGATCTCGAGGTAGAAACCAAAGGAGTCAAAAAGGACATGAGATTCCTCGTGTTACGATTTTCCCTTCTTTCTCCTTGGACGCTTCCGTTCCTTGCTTCTCGCTCCCATACCCCATCTTGATACGCCCCTAGCTCCTCACGCGCCCAACCGTTTTGGCTAATCTCTTCACCGCACGATACGTCTTTACGTCCCCTTCCCTGTATATCAAAGTTCACGGCGCTCCGGGCTCAGCTGACTCGCACATGACCCTGCGCAATCACCATGTTTCCTACTATAGCGGTTCCCTTGTTCTACTTTTACTCAGAACCCATGTATTGCGCCATATGTTTGTTGCGTACAAACATCCTGTAC
Source organism: Lactarius vividus (assembly GCA_021527035.1). NCBI lineage: Eukaryota > Fungi > Basidiomycota > Agaricomycetes > Russulales > Russulaceae > Lactarius > Lactarius vividus. The sequence goes on along the minus strand of JAKELG010000007.1, from coordinate 150,750 downwards.
TAGTATATAAGTCGCACGCTACCTAGCTTGTACGGTAGACTTGACTTCTTGTGTAATACCACATCGTTGTCATTCCACGAATAACTTCTACGCTTGCTGTTTCGCTTGAGCACGACTTTGGTTCGCCTTTACACTTGAACCCCAGAACTCTTGACTACCACTCACGAGTCTGAGGAGACCGTGTGGTGCTTATTCATCATCGAACTTAGTCTTAACCGACTAACTCACGTCCCATCACCTCGGCTTGAACGACTTAGTGACGTGCACGTCGCACATAACGTTCCTGTGGTAACGTTACACCTCATCACTGATGTAGGAGGGGAAGATATCATCCTAGGCTACCCTTGGCTGGCCATGTTCCAGCCTGACATTCAATGGGCCTCCGCTACCTTAAACGAAGCTGAGTATCCTGTTGTACTCCGCACCATCAACCCCACCAAACCACGTATAGACCCCGTTATCACTTGTCTTATAGAAAATACTAGGAGTACCCAACAAACAATGCATAGAAGAAGAGCTATGGCAAGAATGTGACCTGGAAGTAACACAACTCTGAGCCACCATGTCTACCAAACTGGCCATCGAAGCCCAACAATATACAGAGAAAAAGGCAGTCCCGGAAGAATACCAACGACACGTCAAAATCTTCAGTGAAGAGGAGTCACATCGATTCCCCCTCTCCAAACCATGGGACCATGCTATTGAATTCAAACCAGACGCTCCGGACACCATCGACTGCAAGGTCTACCCAATGAGCCAAGCAGAAGACAAAGCATTAAAAGAATGGATCGACAAACAACTGGCAAAAGGGTATATCAGACCCTCTAAATTCCCGTATGCATCATCATTCTTCTTTATCAAAAAGAAGGATGGAAAGCTATGCCCAGTACAGGACTATCGGAATATCAACAAATGGACCATACGCAACCAATACCCTCTCCTGCTCATACCTGAACTCATCGCTGACCTCAGCGGAGCATTCATATTCACCAAACTTGACATTCACTGGGGATACAACAACGTGCGCATCAAAGAAGGAGATCAAGGGAAGGCAGCATTCAAAACGCACTACGGGCTTTTCAAACTGACGGTAATGTTCTTTGGACTAACAAACTCCCCGGCAACCTTCCAAACTATGATGAACGAAATCTGCAAAGACCTCATTGCTCATCACAAGACAAAGGGAATGGTTATTAGGGTATACATGGACGACATCGGCATTGCTACACAGTCTAACGAGCAAGCACACATCGACGCAGTACACGACATATTGGACCTACTGAAACAGAATGACCTCTTCCTCAAACCAGAGAAATGCACCTTCCACACTCCTAGCATTGATTACCTGGGGGTAATCATTGAAAAGGGGGTGACTCGCATGGACCCCGTCAAAATTTCCGGCATCAAGGAATGGCCCACCCCAAAGAACATCAAACAGGTACGATCCTTCTTAGGCTTCTGCAACTTCTATCACGCTTTCATTCGAAATTTTGCCACCTATGCATGACCCCTCAACAAACTTACGCGCAAAGATACCAAATGGACATGGACAACCGCGGAACAAGAAGCATTTAATAAAATCAAGAAGCTTGTCACAGAAGAACCAGTACTTGCACATGCCAACCTAGAAGATCAATTTGAACTAGAAGTGGACGCATCAGGATTTGCAGTAGGAGCAGTACTACTCCAGCACAAAGAAGATGGAAAAAGACACCCCATCACATACTATTCAAACACCCTCAGCGCCGCGGAACGAAATTACAACATCTATGACCTGGAACTCTTGGCAATCGTTAAAGCACTCAGGAACTGGCGACACTACCTAGCGGGATCTCCACACAAGATCAAAGTCTTCTCGGATCATATGAACTTACAATACTGGCGCTCCCCACAAAAGATAAGTTGCCAAGTAGCCCGGGAAGTACTTGAACTCTCTGAGTACGACATTGAGATTCACCATATTAAGGGAACGGCAAACGGAAGAGCCGACGCCTTATCTAGACGCCCAGACTACAACCAAGGAGAAGGCGACAATGAACACGTCACAGTACTACCAGATGAGGTCTTTGTCAGGGCGACATCATTAGATACCACCGAAGACCCACTCTGAGTCAACGCCACCATATCAGTACAAGAAATGGAAAAGATCAATCCGATATATGCACAGGATGCCGACAAAATACACCCATGGGTAAACATGCATGGTCTCAAACTGATCGAAGGCACATGGTACAAAGATGGAAGACGCGCAGTCACCAGTGGACTCCATGAGAAACGGGAAATTATCAAAATGCATCATGACCCTCCTGTGTATGGACATCCCGGGATCAGCCGCACCATCAAACTTGTAGAACGGTATTACTGGTGGCCGGGACTACGTCAAGAAGTTATGGATTACATCAAGGGATGCGCTGACTGTCAACAAATCAAAGTTAATACTAGGGCCATCAAAGCGCCACTGCGCCCAATATTCCCCAAACTGGAAGCTATGCCGTTTGAAACTATCGCACTTGATTTCATCACTAAACTTCCTGTGGCACAGGACTGCGATACAATCCTCACGATAACAGACCATGACTGCACAAAGATGTCCTTGTTCATCCCCTGCCAAGAAGAAATATTGGCAGAAGGGACTGCCGCCCTGTACATGAAACACGTCTTCCCCCAATTCAGATTACCTGGCAAAATAATCAGTGACAGAGACCCGCGATTTGCATCAAAATTCACACACGAATTATGCAAAATCCTGGGTATCGAACAGAACATCTCTACCGCCTACCATCCTCGCACCGATGGACAATCTGAACGCACCAACCAATGGCTGGAGCAATACCTGCGATTCTGGGTCAATGAGCGACAGGACGACTGGATCCACTACCTCCCCATGGCAGAGTTCACGCATAACAATTGGCCCAGCAAGACCATGAAGGAATCCCCCTTCCAGCTCCTCATGGGGTATAACCCTCGTGCAGATTGGACCAATAGGCCATCGCTGATTCCACAGGTAGCACTCAGGATCAAACAATTCAAGGAACTCTGCCAACGCACGCAGTCACTGATGATCAAAGCGCAGCAGAGATGGATCAAAGCAAAAGATACGCCCAAGTTCCAAATAGGAGACCAAGTGTGGCTGGAGGGACGCCACCTATGTACACATCAACCAACAGCAAAACTAGCAGCCAGACGCCACGGCCCGTTTAAGGTTGTCCAGGTGATGTCTGCAGTCAATTACCGTCTAGAACTTCCCATGCAGTGGCAGATCCACCCAGTGTTCCATGTGGACCTTCTTACGCCCTATCACGAGACACTCATGCATGGACCCAATTATCAGTGCCCACCACCTGATTTAGTTGGCGGCGAAGAAGAATACGAAGTCGAGAAAATTCTAGACTCTCGGCGATTCGGCAGAAGTCGCAAATTGCAATACTTGGTCAAATGGAAGGGATACCCTGACTTGGACAATCAGTGGGTCGATAAGGATGATGTATTCGCAGACGACGTGATTCGGGAGTTCAAAAGTTCCAACCCCACTTGTGAAGTACATATAAACGCAGGGCAATCCCAAGAGACGTCCCTATCCCCCTCTCCTACTGCTATCACTCATGTGCCCTTCTTCTCCAGTCAACTTCTGCTATGTCGTTGATACCAGTCTGGCAGCTCCTTACCGCACACAGTCCATGCCATCGTCACCCCTGTCGTCTACCCTCTCCCTTCACCAACGAGGAAGTCGTCCTGCTTCCCCCACGTCATCCCGAATTCCTTCGCCGACCCCCACTCTTTATTCCGAGACCAATCAGCCCAGTTACCTTGGAAGCAACTACATCCCAACCAGAGCGCCCACTCCTGCAGGCAACGAACAGGGCTACATGCCCAGCCGACCAGCGACCCCGCCAGGGCCCAACAAGGGTGGGGATCTGTACAACCCAGCTGAACGTCTCGAGGCACATTCGTATCTACGTTATGCCACCCATCTTACCACGACACACTCGGAAACCCCCCCGCTATGTGGACCCACCGGGGAAGCTCTCACACTACCGACGCCACCTCAATCCGCGCTTCGAAGCAATCAAGAAGAGGAATATGTGTCGGAGGCCGAAGATCGGCCGGAGACCCCTCCACCCAGGGGGTACCAATTCAACCGGGGAGTACATTACGTTCCATTCCAGATTCGAGACGCTCAAGAATGTCTTTGGCCAGCCCGGTATACTCAGCTCATCCTTACCGCCGATCCATTCGTGCTGGCCTTCCATGCTGGGTGCAACCAGCAGTACGGAAAGCCGGTGCACGTCACCCCGTACTACGACGAGCAGTCCCCTCCCCCCACTTACTCTGACGATGACCTCACGTTCTTGCTCTCCGATTTGGGACTAGTGGACTCCGTTGATCAGGCGCTCCTTCACATGAAGGATATGACCCTCGTAGCCGAGGTGCACCGATACCGGTGCATGACTCTCGGCTGGCGCGCCCAACAACATCGGGTAGTGGTGGAGCAGATGAAGCTGGAGCGGATAGAGATCGAAAGGAACAGGTGCGTTGCTCGACTTCAGAGGGCTCATGCAGTGGACCGCATCGAGAACAAGCGGGCCTCACTTCATCGTGGGCCCCGAGCCGAGGAAGACACCGAGGAGATAGCCCGGATTTGAGCCCTGTGTGAGGTGGGCACCAACCCCTTGGCTGTCCTGCGTGGTCAAGCTGGGGCTTGAACCTGAAAAGGGGGTGATGTTACATTTCATTCTCGGACTGCCCAGCCCAGTTTCAGACTCTGACGTATTCACAATGACTCGGTATGTCGGTAGTAATGTGTCATGGACTTCGGATCTTACCCGCCTCATGCCTTGGCTGACTGATGATCCCTATTGTTGTACGTGATGTGTCTTATGCATTTGCCTCCAAGTTCTATTGTTGTACGATACTAGTATTACGTTGTGGATGACTGATTCCTAGGATCCCCGTACTAAGGTTTACGCTACTTACGCTATTGGCTACATACGAGTTTGAGCGGAGTCAGAACTGACTCCCTTACATGTATTTAAGCTTATAGTGTTATGGACCAGGATCCCCATCTTGGTCTTCTTCCAATACCACCTCTTGACTTGTCTCTTGTACTAGGAGTCTGCGAGACTTCTAAGTGAATTAGCTCCAGCATATCCCTTTGAGACCAAGAGGGATCCCCGTGACCTTACTCCCCAGTTCCCTTGTGAATGGTGGATACCCCAACCGTGACCTACCCACCTGAGACCACGTGTCACCTTGTCTTTGAATATCTCAACTCCCGAGTCGCTCGCCCCTACAAGTGTTACTACATCGTCGACAACCCACATTGGAGGTACATTCGTAAAGTCCCTGCACCCCCTCCAGACGTACCCCTTGATATTCCCCTCTACACTTACCGCAACCACCTCGGGGCATATCAACGCCATCCCGCGGTCTTCCCCAACAGTCCCGACAATCATCGATACTGACAAGAAGGGAACCCACGTTACACCGACGCCTAAGTCAGGCCTACGTCCATGGTAGACGTTACACGTGAACTTTGATATACAAGGGAGAGGGCGTAAAGATGTATCGTGCGGCGAAGAGATCATCAGAAACGGCTGGGCGCATAAGGAGTTATGGGTGTATCAAGGTGGGGTATGGGAATAAGAAGCAGGGAATGGAAGCGTCCAAGGGAAAGAAGAGGAAAATCGTAACATTACCCCCCTGTTAGACCTGAAGTCGCCACGACTTCAGTCACTACCAACATAATCATATACGTCAGCGCTGGGGTCATTAGTCTTGTCATCCCGGTCATCCACTGGGCAAACGTGTCGGCAAAGGAACAGATGCCTTCCGCACTCCCCACACTGCCTGCACATCTCGTACTGTGGGCATTCGATCTCATCATGCCGTGCATCAAACCTCAAGCACTTCCCACACCATTGGGGGCGCTCAGACGGCTCCTCAAAGGCCGGGGTGATGGGCACGAGTTGGTGGATGAGGCAGTTTTTGGACGCATGAGCTCTGCTGGTGCACCATGTACACACCCCAGCTGGGGGTCAGTTAGGGCACTCGCTCATCTTGTGTCCTTGCTTCTTGCACAAGTAGCACTTGTGCCACTTTTGAGTTCGACTGGGCCCATCTACCAGGTGGGGCATTTCCAGGGGTCCCCCGAGGCACGGTACAAGTGGGAGTTCCGGAAAGTAGTGACAGGGGCATACAGGGCGGGTAGTGAGCTCGACAAACTTATCGGTTATGAGGGGGATGGCGCCTGCATACTGCAAGCGCTTCATGAGACTCTGAAGCTTGGCATCCAGGTGGAACTGGTCCCTGATAGCTTCTTGTTCGAGGCGGCATAAGTCCACCCTCCGCACATCCAGAGTAATCTTGTCTCCGAGGCACTGCCATAACCTCACAACCTCCGCCAACAGACGGGGGTTTTTGAGTTCACTTAGCACCTTGTTGATGGTGACAGCACAGGGGTCCTGCGGGCTGAAGACCGCAAGTTGGTGAGGGGAGATGACCAGGTGCATGGCCGTTGGTCGAGGTGTCAACAGATAAACCTCCTGGCAGTAGCAAGGTTTCCCCTTTCCCAGAGTTCCGATGATCTCCCAATAGTCGCGGCAGTAGTAGATATACTTCACCAGGACTTTTGTGACATCGTCCTCAAGTGGGAGCATAAGGGGAAAGAAGAACGGTGTGTCGGGGGCGTTGAGAAAGAACAGAAGGCCAGGGTCGTCAGACTCCTTGTCATCCCCTTCATCAATCGGTTCCTTGTCGTCATCTAGAGATGCAAGCCAAGGGTCCGGTCGTACTTGACGAGGGGAGACGGCAGGTGTCAGCAAGTAGGGATGAGGCAGTTCAGATGCAAGCTGTGATAAGGGGACAATGGGTGTAATGCCTGGAGGTGCCTCCAGGAGGGGTGCTACTGCAGGTTCTAGTGGCGGTGGGGAGGATGGCAGGGGTGCGGGACTGGTAGGGGAAATGTTGAGAGCAATGGCGAGGACAGGGGTCGGGGGTCATGAAGGGACGACTGAGTACGGTGTTCGGGATACAAACGGAGTGGGGATTCCCTCTGACTGCAAGGGAACTGTGAGTTGTTTGAGAATCAGGGCTGATGGGGGGCGAGGTCGGTCATTGGCAGTGTTGTGGGGGGTGGGAGTCATCATGGTGGATGAGGATTGAGAGGTTGCCTCCTGTTTCTTATAGCTTTCGTCCCACTCCATCGGCCGTTGGGTGTTGGCGATAGAAGTTGGCGATTACATTCGGCGCATGCTTGATGTGGTCAGCTGGCTCCCACAAGCTGTCACTCATGGGAAAGCCTTTCCACTTGACTAGGAATTGAAGTTTGCGCCCTCACCCATGGAGTCATGACCCCATGATCTGCTCCACTTCGAACTCTTCTTCTCCATCCACAAGGTCAGGGGGAGGGCGTGAGAAGTTCTCCCTGTGCAGCTCCGTCTCCTTATATGGTGTGAGGAGGTTCGTGTGGAACACCGGGTGTATCTTCCACATGGTTGGTAGCTCCAACTCGTATGTCACTGCCAATAAGGCCTTCTTAATTCAGAAGGGACCATGATGTTTGGGGGCTAGCTTTGCAGTGGGGTAGAGGGTTCTCAAGTTTGTTCCTTCTAGCCAGACCTGGGCTCCTTTGGCATAGGGAATAAAGTGGCTTCTTCCCTTCTTTGCCATAAGGTTTTGCACGTGTTTGATGCAATCTTGCGCATGCTGCCACCTTGTGGTCATTTCGTCTAAACACTGGTCAACTGACGGTACTGGGGTGGGTTTTGAAACCCAAGTGGTTCGTGGCTCCCATCCCATAATGAGTGAGAACGGGGAGTGTCTTGTTGTAGCATTCAGCCAGGAGTTGTGCGCAAACTGTGCCACTGGGAGCGCTTCTGCCCAGTTGTCCTGTTGTATGTTGCTCCAATGGCGCAAGTATTGTTCCAGCCATTGGTTAGTACGTTCTGATTGGCCATCCGTTTGGGGGTGATATGCGGAGGTGATGTTTTGTCGTATTCCGAGTATACTGCACAGCCCCTTCATGAATGCAGATGTGAATCGTGGGTCCCTATCTGTGATGAGTTTGCCGGGTATCCTGTAGTGTGGGTAAACATGCTGGAGGTATAGCCGTGCTACTCCTTCAGCGGTGATGGCTTCATGACAAGGTATAAAGATTGCGGCTTTCGAGCAGTTGTGGTCTGTGATTGTGAGGATGGAGTCGAAACCTTGGGATGGGGGTAGTTTTGTGATAAAGTCCATGGCAACAACTTCAAACAGTTCTGCTTCGGGGTCGGTTGATATGGGGAATAGGTGGGGTTTTTGTCAGTGAGGGTTAATTTTGTTGGCCTGACATACGGCGCATCCTTTAACATACTCTTCAATGTCTTCTCATATGGTGGGCCACCAATAGTCACGTCGTACTAGTTCGCGTGTATTGGCAATTCTGGGGTGGCCCATGCTTGGAGAGTCGTGAAAGAAGGTGATTACCCCCCGCTTAAGATCGTTGTCCCTGACAACGACCAATGTGTCATCTTTCCACCACAGCCTGTCATGCTGTTTGAGGTTGTGGTGTTCAGCCCATCGTGCCGCTTCTTCCTTACCAGCGTTCTGAGCCACTCAGGACCAAATATCCATATCACATATTGACATTTGGGTGGCTCGGATGAACCGTTCAGCTGGTAGGACGATAATGTCGGTGTTGTCCCCTTCGCCAGACTCATAATCTGACCACCTGGACAGGGCGTCTGCGCGTGCGTTCTTCATTCCTGCTACGTGTCTCAGTGTTGCGGTCGGACCTCTTACGGACTTATACGGTATGCAAGTAGAAGTGGACTCTTACTATACAGTTATGACTACGATAGTAAGTAGAAATTAGTCATGGACTTAGTCACCACATGTTGTACTAGCATGTGATTGCTAGTATGACTCATTACTAGGATAGCGGTAGTAGGGTTCGAGCTACTTATGCTACAGGATATCGGACTCACAGAGGAGCTTTAAAGCTGCCTCTTACATGTATAAATAGTGGCCTTAGAAGACCAAGAAACACCATCTTGGTCTTCTTCACAATACCACTTGTCTCCTCGTCTATTCAGGTCTTCGCACCTCGTCTCACTACTTCCCTTGACCTTTGAGTCTAAGGCCTTCACCATTTCATGTCATCAAGTCTTCGTGACTTTGATCTTGATCCTCAAAGCGCTTTGGATTGCCTTGATCATTTTCCAAGGGATCCTCCGTACTTACCTGGGATATATCGAAACTTGCTAAGTCGTGAACGCCTCAGTACGAGTCCAAGTCAGACTAATGCCATGGTAGCGTTACATTAAGACCAAGATCCCCAACCGTGGCGTTCACCACAAGAGACCAGTGGAGAAACTTTAGACCCTACAACCTCGAAACAAGAGGAGAAAGATCAGTACCGCGACAATTCCTAGGCGCAGCAAGGTGGAGAGAGTACAGAGGAGACACCGGATATTTTGTCGACTTCCCAGGAGAAGCCATCAGATACTGACCAGTTGAGTTCAACTACTCAAACTTTTGTTGGACGGAGATTATGTGGAACCCAATAGACAGTCGGTGGGACGTCATCAGACCAGCAGGAAGACATTATCGCTGCGATATTGACTCAAGAGAACTTCATGGAGACGATTGGGGATCACTCGACGGAGATAGCAGCAGTGACAGCGAAGAAGAACAACCAAGAGAACAAGCACCCTCAGAATCAAGCCACGAGGAGCCAATAGAGGAACACACCGCTACAGAAAGCAAAATACGACCAGGAACAGGAGACGATTCAAGCCTACTGGCCCATATAGCTGAGTCCCTACACATCACGGTCCCAGAAGAAATTCACATTCAGAGTCCTATGGCTACAGTAACGGATGTCACGTTTTGTTTATGGACTGCCCGGCCCGGTTGTGAACTCTGACGCGCTCGTGATGACTCGGCACGTTAGTAGTAATATGTCATGGACTTCGGATCTTACTGCCTCGTGTTGTGCTGACTGACGACTCCTATTGTTGTACGTGATTGCGATTAGGCCTGCTGACTGATGACCCTTATTGTTGTACGTGTTTCGGATTACGCTGACGACTGCGCATTCTATTGTTAGAGTACGCTACTTACGCTATTGGTTACTTACGAGTTCGAGCGGAGCTAGAACTAGTTCCCTTACTTGTATTTAAGCTTGTAGTATTGCGGACCAGGATCCCCATCTTGGTCTTCTTCCAAATACCACGCCTTCTACTCGTCTTCTGTGCTAGAGACCCAAGGAGTCTCTAAGTAAACTAGCTCCGGCATATCCCTCTCCGACCAAGAAGGGATCCCCGTGACGTTATCTCCATCTTCCCTCGTGAATGGTAGATCAGCCGACCGTGACTTACCCGCCTGGTACTACGTGTCATCTCGTCTTTGAATATCTCAACTCCCGCACCGCCCGACCTACCCATTGCTACTACATCGTCGACAACCTCGAGTGGGAGTATATCCGCAAAGTCCCCAATCCACCTCCCAACGTCCCTATCAAAGAGACGTTGTACACTTACAGGGATTCTACAGGCACGTATTGGCCTCACCCCGCAGTCTTCCCCGAGCACTCGGACAACCACAGGTTTCACCCCCGAGGGAACCCATGTTACAACAGCGCCTAAGTCAGGTGAACGTCAGTGGTAGACGTTACAACGGAAGTCCAAGCCATAGAAGAAGTACGACATATCAGAGAAGAAGCGGAAGCCATCCTCAACCCCATAAATCCCTCCACAGGTCACTGAATGACTGCAGACGACGCAGCATTGTTCAGAGCAATAGGTCCAGACCAACCGGATCCCCCGACAGGACCACCCCCGCCACCGGGAGGACTACCAGGGGGATTCCCAGGACAAGGACCCACTGGGGGAGGATTCCCAGGAGGAGGAAGACCGCCTGGAGGAGAAGGACCACCGGGACCGCCAGGAGGAGGACCCCCCCCAGGACTTCCAGGAGGAGGTGGAGGACACGGATCGGACAGACTATCAGGTGAACCTCCGACCGTATATGATGGAGACTGAACTAAATACGAGGCCTTTCTAACACAATGGCATGTTTACTGGGGAATGAACCTGGAGGCCCCCATTATGCAAAACGAATACCAAAGATCACTCCTATTCTTAGGATACGTCAAAGGAGTCAACGTCAGCGAGTGGACATTAACCATGCTCGAATGGCTAAACCAAGAAGTACGAAGAGGGGTGAATCAATACTCCCAAACCCTCTGGAACCACATAGCCACCGAATTCGCCAAACGATTCTCCAACATCTTGGAGGAGGAACAAGCCCAGGCCAAACTTCAAAAAGGAATTAAGATGACAGGAGAAGATATCAACGCGTATGTAGTCCAATTTGAACGCCTGGCAAGGAAAGCTCACTATAATCTGAACGACCAACAAACTATTGATCAATTCACGGCGGGACTACCACGAGCCCTATTCATGAAGGTGTACGAACTAGACGAACCCCATACCTTCGAAGACTGGAAAAGATGCGCCCTACGCCGACAAAAGCAATATATCCACATGAAGGCACGCCTTGACAACTTCAAAAGCAAGACACCTCCTTCATCTGCACAACCCCGATGGAGACCACAACCCCTGAACTGGGGGCCACCGCGAGGACCACCGCCGCCCAGATATGATCCAAATGCAATGGATACCTCAGCGGACAGGACATGCGCAAGAGTAGCAGAAGTAGGAGACGCCAATAGACCCTTCATCCCTAGGCCACAACAAGGAGGATACGGAAGGGGTGGAGGACCTCCAACCCGAGACATGAGGACAGTCATCTGCTACAATTGTAACCAGATGGGACACTTCTCACGAAACTGCCCCCAGCCACACCGAAGGGCAACCACTAGTCGGATGACCGAAACCGACTATTACACACAAGAAGAACCTCCGGCACAAACCCGAGCAGCAACCACAGCACCCCCACAGCAAAGGGCGAAAGATTGGTTGGCTGGAGTAGCAGGGGAGACGGATGATGTAAAGGACCTTATTCTCCAAGAAATGTGGGGGAAAGAGGGTTTTCAGAACGCCTGAACCCATCGGCCTGGGTGAGGGCAGTCAATTGTAACTCTGTAATCATGACTCGCTATGGATCTCTTCGAATTCCAGTCTCGATTCGCACAAGTTATGCCATGGCCAACATTAAAACACTAGTAGACTCAGGAGCAACAGACAACTTCATATGACCCTCGTTCGCAAAAAGAATGGGTCTAGGGCTGCAAATGCTGGAGCATCCAAAGAAAATATGGAACATAGACAACACGGAAAACAAAGCGGGCAGTATCACCCACTTTGTAGACCTCGACGTCCAAACTAACCAATGACGGCAAAAAATGCGCTTCCTAGTTACCGACCTTGGAAACGAGAATCTAGTCCTCGGATATCCCTGGCTGGCGACATACGAACCCACGATCAACTGGAGATACGCCACCATACATGAAAAGATGCTCCCTGTGGTAATCCGATCGATCAATCCTAATAAGGAAGGTCACGTTATAGGAACTATCGTTACCAAGGAAGAAAAAGGGGATATCATAGCCAAATTAGAAGAGGAGAGTCACCTACGCACCACGGCGACGGAACTGGCCATCGAAGCTAAGCAGTTTCATGACAAAGTAGAACTCCCCTCGGCTTATCAGCAGTTCGCAAAGATCTTCAGCGAAGAAGCATCCAACCGATTCCCTCCCTCTCGACCATGGGACCATGCGATCGAGTTTAAAGAAGGCACACCATCAGCAATAGACTGCAAGGTCTACCCCATGACCCAGGAAGAAGACGGCAAGCTCAAGGAATTCCTGGATGAACAACTAAAGAAGGGGTATATACGTCCTTCGAAATCCCCCTACGCCTCGTCCTTCTTCTTCATTAAGAAAAAGGACGGAAAGCTACAACCAGTACAAGACTACAGAAAGATCAACGCAGTCACCATCCGCAACCAGTACCCTCTCCCTCTCATCTCCGACCTCATCACGGATCTTAGTCGGGCACATACCTACACCAAGCTGGACGTCTGATGGGGGTACAACAACGTGAGGATACGAGAAGGAGACGAACACAAAGCTGCGTTCAAAACACGGTACGGACTCTTCGAACCCACGGTCATGTATTTTGGACTCACCAATTCACCGGCAACCTTCCAAACCATGATGAATACCATATACCGAGACACCATCGCAAAACATGAACAAAAAGGGACCATCATACGAGTCTACATGGACGACATCGGTATAGCCACAAGGGGTCCGGCGGGACAAGAAGAACACGAAGAGGCCATAAGAGACGTACTACAGGTTGCAATGGACCACGACCTCTACTTCAAACTCGAGAAATGCCTCTTCAATAAGCCATGAATGGATTACCTGGGGGTAATCCTTGAAAAGGGGGTAACACGAATGGACCCAGTAAAAATTTCCGGTATCAAGGACTGGCCAACACCCACAAAGGTCCGTGACGTACGCTCATTCCTGGGCTTTTGCAATTTTTACCGACTCTTCATTCATGGCTTCGCCACACACGCCAAACCCCTCAACAAACTTACGAGGAAGGACACGGAATGGAAATGGACAGACGAAGAAGATAAGGCCTTTGAGAAACTCAAATCCCTAGTAACGGAAGAACCAGTACTGGCCCACCCAAAACTAGATGACCCATTTGAACTGGAAGTGGATGCATCGGGATTCGCAACTGGAGCGGTACTACTCCAGAGAAAGGAGGACGGCAAGAAACACCCTCTAGGATACTACTCAGCCACCCTGAACGAAGCGGAAAGAAACTACGACATCTACGACCTGGAACTCCTGGCCATCGTCAAAGCACTCAGGCACTGGAGACCACTACTGGCCGGATCACCACACAAAATTAAAATTTACTCCAACCACATGAACCTCCAATACTGGAAACTCCCACAGAAGATAAGCCGCAGGGTAGCCAGGGAAGTGCTTGAACTAATGGAATATGACTTCGAGATTCACCACATACCAGGAAAAAACAATGGCAGAGCCGACGCCTTATCACGAAGACCCAACTACGACCAGGGGGAATGAGACAATGAAAATGTGGTGGTCCTACCGGAAAACGTGTTCGCAAGAATCACGACCGTACAAGCCACACAACAACCACCACAAACCGAGATCACCCTTCACTACTGGATAGACCCGCATCAACTAAAGTATGTAGGCGGAGCATGGTATCGACAAGGGAAGTACGTCATCACTGGGTTGTTAGATGAGAAATGAAAGCTCATATCCGCCCATCACAACCCACCGGTACACGGACATCCCGGAATCGCAAGAACTACACGATTGGTAGAGCGGCGATACTGGTGGCCGGAACTGAAACTAGATGTACGGAACTACGTCCAGGGATGCGCAGAGTGCCAGAGACACAAGGTCAACACGCGTCCAACTAAAGCCCCATTGGTGCCCATAACCCCCAAGGAAGAGGCGCTACCGTTTGAAACTATAGCCCTCAACTTCATCACCAAACTCCCCGCGTCACAGGGCTACAACTCCATCCTCACCGTGATGGACCACGACTGCTCCAAGGCATCCATATTCATACCCTGTAATGAAGAGATCTCCGCTGAAGAGACCGCCGGACTTTATGTAACCCATGTCTTCAAACGATTCAGACTCCCGTCGAAAATCATCAGCGACCAAGACCCCCGATTTGCGTCCAAGTTCACAAGGGAGCTTTGCAGAATCCTAGAAATTCAACAGAATATCTCGACGGCGTACCACCCCCGAACAGATGGACAATCAGAAAGGACGAATCAATGGTTGGAACAATACCTCCGATTCTGGACCAATGAGCGACAAGACAACTGGGCGGCGTTTCTACCCATAGCAGAATTCGCTCACAACAATTGGCCACACGAGGCAACAAGGAAGTCCCCATTCTCGCTCCTTATGGGATACGATCTGCGCACTGATTGGCTCGATAAGCCTTCCCCAATCCCACAGGTCACCACGAGGCTAGAACAATTCCGGGAAGCTCGGAAAGAAGCTCACGACCTCATCAAGAGGGCACAGCTCATGTGGGTCAAACACCGAGACACCCCCACATTCCGACTCGGAGATTACATGTGGCTAGAAGGATGCCATTTGAGGACCAATCAGCCCACTCCCAAACTGGCGGCTAGAAGGCATGGACCCTTCAAAATCACGCGAATCCTGTCCCCAGTAAACTACCAACTGGAACTTCCCACGCAGTGGAGCATCCACCCTGTATTCCACATCGATCTTCTCACACCCTACCGTGAGATGCTCATGCACGGAGAAAATTTCCAGCGCCCAGCACCAGATTTGGTAGGAGGAGAAGAGGAATACGAGGTCGAAAAGGTTCTGGATCACCGGCACTTCGGCAGAAGACGACGATTGCAGTACCTGATCAAATGGAAGGGATACCCCCACTCGGAGAACCAGTGGGTCGACAAGGATGACATATTCGCAGATGAGGCCATAGCTGAGTACCAATCGTTGAATCCCCAACGTGCACACCACTTAAAAGCTACATGAACCTGGCAGCCAACCTCATCATCCTCTCTCCATTTCCATCCTGGCTTCCTCACTTCCATTCTCACAACCATGTCCATTCCCTCTGCCGCCAATGCCATCGCTCGAGTTGCCAGAAACACGGGCCCCATCACCTACGAAGAACTCACAACCGCCCTCCAGTCCACTCTCCCAGCCAGCTACGAGGACAGAACCAGCAACCCTGCCACCTGGTGGATCCTCTCTCAAGATGGACAGCGGATCAACGAGGTCCCCTTCACAACGGCTGAGGTTGATCGGCTTCGCGCAGCTCTCCCAGAGTCTGCGCCTGCCTCACCTCGACCTCTCCCAGTACGAGTCGAGTATCGAACCGAAGAGGAAGCCCAAGACGCAGGCGACGGTCGACTGGGAGTGGTGGCAAGAGCAGCGGTGGAGACAGGTAGCGGAGGAGTGGCAGTGGGAGCAGTTGAGGAAGGCGGCCGAACGACGGCGCGAAGCCCTTTGGAGGCGACACGAGTGGATGCGGGAGAAGAGAGAGAGGCAAGAGGCGAGGAGACAATCCTTGAGCAAGTCCGGGGAAGCTTAGCGGACAGTTATCCAGCTGAGCACCCCCTCATCTCCACCACAACCGACACTGACAACCCCACCGAAACCCCGTATGCCTGCGACACTCGTGGGCGTCCCCTGTACCGAGGCGGCGTGCGGGCCGACGCACCCCCTCCATTCCCACTTTTCCGACTACGACATTCCACCCTGGGGCCGCCACCTCATGGGTATCGCTACAACCGTGGGGAGGACTTTGTCCACTACCCCATCACCAACGGGCAAGGACGAATGCGCCAGGCCGCATACGTCCAGGTCATTATGGGCTCGGACCCCATCGTGCTGGGGCTTGTGGAGGACAGCGAGAAGGTCTACTCGCAACCTCTATACGCCGAGCCTCACGTCAAGGCCACGGGGAAGGAACAGTACCCCCAAGAAGACATGCACCTGTTCACCGGCGGTTACCACGACCGCCCTCGCCTCGATTGCACGATCGGCGAGCTCCACGACGTGAGCCTCAAGGCGGAGGTTCATCGCTACCTGGCTTACGTGTACGAGGCTGAGAGGATGGAGCAGCGGCTCCACCAACTCGCTGCCGCGCTCGGAGGGGTGAAGGCGGAACTCGGGCGCAGTAAGTTCAGGCTGGAGATGGCAAGCACGTTGGAAAGGATCGAGGAGGTACAGGAGGGCTGGATGGCGGGACTGCACCTTCGTCGGCGTCGTGGGTGCCGCGGCTGAAAAGGGGGTGATGTCGCGGTCGGACCTCTTACGGACTTATACGGTATGCAAGTAGAAGTGGACTCTTACTATACAGTTATGACTACGATAGTAAGTAGAAATTAGTCATGGACTTAGTCACCACACGTTGTACTAGCATGTGATTGCTAGTATGACTCATTACTAGGATAGCGGTAGTAGGGTTCGAGCTACTTATGCTACGGGATATCGGACTCACAGAGGAGCTTTAAAGCTGCCTCTTACATGTATAAATAGTGGCCTTAGAAGACCAAGAAACACCATCTTGGTCTTCTTCACAATACCACTTGTCTCCTCGTCTATTCAGGTCTTCGCACCTCGTCTCACTACTTCCCTTGACCTTTGAGTCTAAGGCCTTCACCATTTCATGTCATCAAGTCTTCGTGACTTTGATCTTGATCCTCAAAGCGCTTTGGATTGCCTTGATCATTTTCCAAGGGATCCTCCGTACTTACCTGGGATATATCGAAACTTGCTAAGTCGTGAACGCCTCAGTACGAGTCCAAGTCAGACTAACGCCGTGGTAGCGTTACACTCAGAATGAAATCGTATTCTGACAGCTCCAGGAACTCTCGCGTGATCCTCCAGTTGATCTTCCAGGGTTCTTTCCAATATTGGAGATTGGCGTGATCGGTGTGGATAATAATTTTATGGGGGGACCCTACAAGGTATGTTCTCCATGCTTGTAGCGCTTTAACCACAGCTAGTAGTTCCTGGTCATAGATGTTGTAGTTTTGTTCTGTCTCCATAAATGACTCGGAGTGGAATGCTATGGGGTGGAACTTTTGGTCGGGACCTAGTTGATTCAGCATGGCCCCTACTGCGACGTTCAATGCGTCAACCTCCAGTTCGAATGGCTTTGCGATGTCCGGGAACAAGAGTACGGGTTCTTCGCATATGCGCTTCTTAATATCTTCAAAGGTGTTTTGCTGTGTGTCACCCCAGTGCCATTGGACATCCTTCTTTGTAAGGTCGTGAAGGGTCAAGCGAGTTGGGAGAACCCTCGTATAAATCTTCAGTAAAAGTTGCAGAACCCTAGGAATGCGCAAACCTCCTTGAGGCTCTTTGGGGGTTGCCATTCCTGGATTCCTCGAACTTTGACAGGGTCCATCTGTAGTCGTCTGTGGCCAATAATAAGACCCAGATACTCAGTTTCATAGACCTCGAACTCGCATTTCTCCGGTTTCACGTAGAGATTGTGTTCCTCACAAAGTCGTAGTACTCCATGAAGGATTTCCTGATGATGGTTCTTGTCATCGGCAGTGGCAATGAGGATATCGCCCATATAAACAATGACCTCGTTTGTCAGAATGAGGTCGTGGAATATGGTGTCCATCATTGTTTGAAAGGTGGAAGGGGAATTGGTGAGGCCAAAGAACATGATGCGTGGTTCGAATAGTCCTTGGTTGGTTTTAAACACCGCTTTCCACTCGTCTCCCTCCTGGATGCAAACATTATTGTACCCCCATCGGATGTCTAGCTTTGAGTACAACTGCACGGTTCGGATGCGATTGACGAGTTTGGGGATAAGGGGGAGGGGGTAGTGGTTCTTTATGGTGAGTTCATTGAGGCGTCGATAATCTTGTACCGGGCGCAGTTTCCCATCCTTCTTTTTGATAAAGAAGAAGGGTGACGCGTAGGCAGATTTTGAAGGGCGAATGTATCCCTTCTCAAGTTGTTTGTTCAGGAAGGCCGTGAGTGCCTCTCCTTCGTTTGCAGTTAGGGGGTACACTTTACAGTCAAGGGTGGTAGGCGCATCAGAGAGTAATTCAATGGTGTGATCCCATACACGGGATGGGGGAAATCAATGTGACGCCTCTTCACTGAACACCTTGTGGTGTGACCAATATTCTGGAGGAACCATTTCCTCAAACATTCGGGTCTGTTTCTTAGCCGCTTCCTGCTGAGTGAGTTCTGATGCGGTGGTCATTTTCTGCAGGAAGGTAATGCTTGGCTCTGATTCTTTGTTCACAACCTGCTCCCACGCCTCCTCGTCGAGCTCATATGCCTGTAGAGCTCTAATGGCGGCTTCTATGGGCATGGCGTCGCTCTGGAGGTTCAGGCTGGAGATTACAACTGGTTGGAAGTTTTCGTTCAGCGTGGCGTTTCTCCACTCTATCTCAGGCTCAAAGGCCGAGAACCAGGGGTAGCCCAGGATTGCTTCGTCCTTTCCTAGATTGGTTACCAGGAAGCGAAGTGTCTTTGTGCACTCACCAGTCCGCACCACCAAATTGGTGTACTGGGTTATCGCGCTGTCTCAGTTGTAAGTTCCATCAATGTTCCATATAGTGATGGGAACGGAGACAGGTCGGGTTCCGAGATGCGTTCATTTGAGCAATTCTGCACAAATAAAGTTGTCGGTTGCTCCAGAGTCCAATAGGACCTGTCATTCGGCCATCACATTTGCAGATTTGAAAAGAACTGGGATTCGCATGGATCGATATCTGCTATAAAACACGTGTAACACCTTTGCCCAGGCTGACGGGTTCAGGCATTCGGAAAATCCTTTCCTCCAAAAAGCTTCTCCACCAAGAGGTCCCGCACCTCTTTTGGCTGAGCGGCCAGCGCTGCGATCTGAGCGTCAGCCGCTTCATCATTCGACAGTACGCAGTTTGCTGATATGGCGACTCGAGTAACAAGGGGGGGAGGCAATACTGCGGGGGTAGTGGGGACGGGAGGAGGCGCTCCTCCATTGCTTGTGGTCTGAGCAGCGTGAGTGCCTTTTTGTGGGCAATTATGTGACACATGACCCTTTTCTCCACATTGGAAACATCTCCCCTCTGCAACCATCCTTTGCTTCTCAGCGTCTGTGAGGGTTGTGTGGGCTCTAGTGCGGCTAATATCCATGGCATTTGGGTCACGCGCCTTGTTAAGGGCTTGGACCCACTGGTCTCGGGTGTGACCCCCTTGTTTCTCATTTTGTTGGTTGCGTGTGAGGCGGGGCTTCAGCATAAGGTATTCGGCTTGCTGAAGTCGTGCCACTGCTTTCCACTGATCCCAAGTAACAGGGTGTTGAAAGCGTATTGCATTGATCATGAGATTGTTGGGGAGTCCTGCTTGGAACTTTTCGATGACGTTGGCTTCGTCTGGATTATAGCCGGCTTTTGCTGTGAGGTTTTGGAATTTTGCAATATACGTGTTGATGTCTTCGCCAATCATCTTTAGCTTATTGATGTCCTGGCATGCTCTGGTTCGTTTGGTGGTGTCGGTGTAGGTGTTCATGAACTGGTCAAGGACCGTGTTCCATAGGTTTTCTTTGTTATGCAGTACCCCTCCTGCTATCTGGGTGTCCAGCCACATGGTCTGCTCATCTACCCAATCGTCTACCAGATGCCCCCTCATGTACGAGAGGAAGGTCATGGCTCGCAAGTAGGGTACTGTAAGCTGGTCCACGGTTGGGTTCATTCCTCGATAAATTCAAAAGGATCGAAGAAAGTTTCGACTCTCCTCTCGATTTCCATCGAAGACGGGTGGTGGGTTGCCCCCAAGTTTGCCCCCTCCCAGTGCTGGTATCACCCCGGCTGGGCCCACGGGGAGCGCACCTCCTCCTGGGGCTCCACCGCCAGGGGCTCCACCTCCCGGACCACCTCCACCGCCACCAGGGGCACCACCACCCGGTGGGCCTCCACCGCTACCATGTATGCCTCCACTAGGTCCAACAGTTGGGCCACCGCTCGACCCTGTCGTCGGCTGGGCACTAGAGCTATGAGTCACTCCGCTTGTCTGAGCAGCCGATCGACCTCCTGTAGCATGTGGTCCTCCACTGCCCGAGCTGGAGGCTCCCATGGTAGTAAGGCTGGTGGCGACCTGAGTGTTGGTGGCCATCTCTGGCTGTATGGGAGTGAGGGTGGTTGATTCATCTGGGTCAATGTTAATCCCTGTGATGTTGGTTGACCCGAGGGGTCCTGCGCCGAATTGTGGAGGGACAGCTTTGTAGGCGTACCACCGTCCTTGTTTTGGGTTGTAGTCAATGTAAGCCCAAATACGAAGATCGTTGAAGTAATGGACTTGGTGGTATTCTTGGTTTTTGGCGTCAAAGATGAAGTACCCCTCTTGGTTGTGGATCTCTTCCCAGATCATGGCCCCCTTTTCGTGGCTGGAGAGTTCATCGGTCAGATACCAATCAATGTACTGTGGCTGAAATTTTGTGCGACTCCTACTAGTTGCCAGGGTTGCGAGAGACTTGACTTAATGTAACATTACCACAGGAACATTATGTGCGACGTGCACGTCACTAAGTCACTCAGGCCGAGGTAACGGGATGCAAAGTAGTCGGTTAAGACTAAGTGTTACGCTCCGTAGGGCGCACTTTGGGAGATCGCACTCAACCGGTCTTCAAGGGTTCCTTAACGACTTCGGGTATACCCGCTCTTGTTCTGCCGCTTGAGCTAGCGCCTGTTGTCGTTCTTGTTCGTCGATGATGAGTCCGAAGCGGACAATCTGGAGAACTCGAATAGCAATGAAAAGGTAGAAGAAATGAATGACTTCGCTTGTATATGCTGAGCTTACACGCTCGATCAATCGGTCACGTGATAGGTAGGGAGGAACACCACTATAGCAGAGGGACAAGCTCTGAAGTCTGCGTAGGGTACGGGCGCCGCTGTAATGCTGGACTGACTCCGAGGGCACGTAGGGCAAAGGAGGGAGGAGGTGGATTGAGAGCAAAGGGGACTTGGGGGATTACTCGGACTAGGTTGTACGGACTATACAAGAAGTCAAAGCTACCGTCTAAGGTCGCTTCTATGTGCTACTTATACTCGTAGGGAGAGCTATTGGAACTCAGCTGAAACCCTAATACAACGGTCTTAGGAATGCTGCGGAAACTGCGGAACTGCGGAAAACACATGTCCAACGCCACTGATGGTGGCTGAAACATACAGTCCATGGGCGTATCAAGCCACAGGGACAAGGCACGGGAAAGTCAAGACAGATATGGTAACGGATCACAAACCAGGCACAATTGATAACACACGTTCCAATCCAGGCACAAGCTCATCTGGACTCTTCTGGTGCATTCTGGGCCAGGTCACGTGCCAGGGTCACGTGACGGGCAATGACGTCGTCCGGCGCTAATCTTCCGGACTTTGGGGTGGATCTTGTGGGAACATATACTGGGTGGCCAGTATGGCTGCGTGTAGGTGTAGAGCGCGACTCTGATGGAACTTCCAGAGGCGTTCCCTTGCCTTGGCTTCTTCGGCTGCTTGGGCTTCTGCGTCCAAAGGGTCTTTTGCAGGACTCCAGGCTACAAACTGCACTGGGGACGAGTCTTCTAGGTTACGCGGTGGCATGGTGGCGCGTTTCGGAGGGCCAAATGTAACACTAAGTTTGATGATGAATAAGCACCACACAGTCTCCTCGTACACGTAGGTGATAGTCAGGAAGTTCAGGGGTTCAAGCATAAAGGCGAACCAAAGTCGTGCTCAAGCGAAATAGCATGTTACGTTTCGTTCTCGGATTGCCCGGCCCGGTTGTGAACTCTGACGTGTTCGTGATGACTCGGCACGTTAGCAGTAATACGTCATGGACTTCGGATCTTACTGCCTCGTGTTATGCTGACTGATAACCCTCTATTGTTGTACGTATTGGCTATTACGCCTGCTGACTGATGACTCTATTGTTGTACATGTTTCGGATTACGATGACGACTGCGCATTCTATTATTAGAGTACGCTACTTACGCTATTGGTTACTTACGAGTTCGAGCGGAGTTAGAACTGACTCCCTTACTTGTATTTAAGTTCACAGTAGTACGGACCAGGATCCCCATCTTGGTCTTCTTCCAATACCACTCTTCACTCGTCTTCTGTACTAGGGACTCGCAGCGTCCCTACGTGAACTAGCTCCGGCATATCCCTTTGAGACCAAGAGGGATCCCCGTGACTCTATCTCCATCTTTCCTTGTGAATGGTAGATCAGCCGACCGTGACTTATCCGCCCGGTACCACGTGTCACCTCGTCTTCGAATATCTCAACTCCCGCACTGCGCGTCCAACCCATTGCTACTACATCGTCGACAACCTTGACTGGGAATACATTCGCAAAGTCCCCGGTCCTCCCCCAGGCATTCCCGTAGAGGAGACGCTTTATACGTATAGGGATTCTACAGGCACGTATTGGCCTCACCCCGCAGTCTTCCCCGAGCACTCGGACAACCACAGGTTTCATCCCCGAGGGAATCCACGTCATAACAGCGCCTAAGTCAGGCAAACGTCCGTGGTAGACGTTACATTAAGACCAAGATCCTTCAACGTGGCTTCCGCAGTAACAACCCGCGACCTTTGGATTCCATTCCGACCGTATCACATCGACAGAAGAGGGGAACGTAACGTCCCCAAGCAATACCTCAAAGAAGCCTTTTGGCAGACAGAGCAAGGAGACCCAGGCTACGTAGTCCTTTATACTTACAAAGACGGCAAAACCGGACTTATCCCGGTAGAGTTCAACTTCGAACACACCTGTTGGACAGAACTCAAGTGGGACGCACTCCACTACAAATTACAAGTCGTCCGACCAGCCGGATCGAGTCTCAAACTCGACATTCTACAAAGCGAAGTCACCACTAGAGATCAGTGGGGCCCCATCGACGGACAAGAGGAAGAACCAGTTCGCTCTCCCACTCCAAAGACACCCGCACCATCCCCCTCATTGGGAAGCAACCCCGAGGAAATTCGAATCCTCGAAGCACAAGCCGAAGAAGAAGAGGCACAGTTGGGATTATTAGCTGAGTCGATCCCTACAGATATGACTACTACCATCACCGAACAACCCGCCACATTTCAGGAACCCGCGCGAATAAGTCGCGGAGAAGGACCACCGCCTGGAGGACATGGGGGTGGAGGAGGAGGAGGAGACGACGGAGGAGGAGACCCAGGAGGACCCCTGTTTACAGGACCCAACGTCTCTAGCGGAACCAAACCCGAGAAATTCATGGGTAAAGAACCGCTCGTATTCACAGGCGATCGCACCAAAGTCCAGCAATTCCTCACTCAGTGGGAACTATTCGTGGAGACCAACTATGACAACCCTGCGTTCACCCTCCCATATCGCAAAGCCCTAATCTTCCTCACTTATATCCAGGGAGAACATGTCAACGAATGGGTCTTGTCGACCACCAAATGGGTCAAAGCCTACAAGGCCAAGCATGGCCCTTACGACAAATGGATCTGGGAGGCCATCGAACTCGGCTTCCGCAATACATTCGCCGACACCCTCGAAAAAGAACGAGCACAACAAGAACTCCAGAAAGGCTTCCGCATGGAAGGACAAGACATAGACTCATACGTCGCCAAGTTCGAGAAAGCGGTCCGAGAAGCAGGGTACCGTTTCGACGACTCGCTCGTTCTGGACAAATTCACCAGTGGACTTCCGGTGGAGTTATACAAAAACGCCTACAACTTCCACAGTCCGAACACGTACGCACAATGGAAGGTAGCCGCGCTAGAACAACAGCGCAAGTGGATGCATCTTCAGACGCGTTTGGGGGGACGTAAACCCCCGGGACCCGGTAAGCCAGGCAACACCTCCCTCAGAACATTCAACGCTCCAAATCGTCCGCAGCAACCGCGCCAAGGGTGGCAGGCGTTTAGGAATCACCCCGACGCCATGGACACCACACCCGGAAGGGTTAGAGCCAGACTCGCGGGATCAGAAGAGATCGACTACACCAGACCCCCGTACACTCAACAAGGGGGGCGACCAAATCAAGGAATCATCGATAAGAAGAACCTTCTCTGCTACAACTGTGGCAAGGCGGGCCACTTCCAACGCGACTGTCGACAGCCCCGCCGCCCGCGCAACAACGCGAACTGGCAACCGCGCCAAGGACGCGGGGCATTCATAGAAGAAATCCAAAGCGTAGCCGAAGAACCCCTGATCCAATTGGAAGATGATGGCGGCAGTAGCCGCGGCGCCCGCGCCACCACTGATACGCCACAAGAACGGGCGACCAGCTGGATAAACGGAGTTCGAAACCTCGACGATGAAGCCAGGGACTTGGTAGTCAGGGACCTATTGGGGCGAGAGGATTTTCAAAGCGCCTGAACCCGACGGCCTGGGTGAGGGCATTACGGTGTAATTCTGTGTTCATAACGCGCTATCAATCTATGCATGTTCCAGTTTCATTGCGCGCAAGTTACGCCATGGCCGACAAAAGAGCACTAGTGGACTCCGGAGCCACTAACAACTTCATACATCCGGAATTCGTCAAAAGGATGAGGCTAGGCCTCAAGGAATTAGACCGTCATCGAAAGATCTGGAACATTGACGGCACGCATAACAAAGGAGGCAAGATCACTCATTGCGTGGATCTAGAGGTACAGACCAAAGGGATCACCAAGGAAATGCGATTCCTGGTGACCAACGTAGGGGGGGAAGACATCATCTTAGGCTACCCCTGGTTGGCGACCTTCCAACCCAATATTCAGTGGGCTACCGCAACCCTAAACGAAGCTGAGTACCCAATAGTCCTGCGGACCACAAACCCCTCAAAACCCCGGATAGATCCAGTCATCGCTAGACTAGTACTCGAGAAACTGCTACTACCAAACAAGCAGAAAATCGAGGAACAGCTCAAAAGGGAGTGCGACCTCGAAGACACCCGCCTTCGAGCAACAATGTCAACGGAAATGGCGATTGAAGCCAAACAATACACGGAAGCAAAAGCGGTACCGGAAGAATATCAAAGGCACGTCAAAATCTTTAGCGAAGAAGAATCGAACCGATTCCCACTATCAAAACCGTGGGATCACGCAATCGACTTTAAACCAAACGCTCCGGACACTATCGACTGCAAAGTTTACCCCATGAGCCAAGCAGAAGATATAGCGCTCAAGGAATGGATTGACGAACAACTGGCTAAAGGATACATCAGACCATCGAAATCCCCGTATGCATCATCCTTCTTCTTCATTAAAAAGAAAGACGGAAAACTACGCCCCGTACAGGACTACCGGAACATCAACAACTGGACTATACGCAACCAATACCCCCTCCCACTCATCCCGGAACTCATCGCCGACCTAAGTGGAGCGTTCATATTCACCAAATTGGACATCCGCTGGGGATACAACAATGTACGAATCAAAGAAGGCGACCAGGAAAAAGCAGCGTTCAAAACGAAATACGGGCTATTCGAACCGACGGTAATGTTCTTCGGACTGACCAACTCCCCGGCAACCTTCCAAACCATGATGAACGAAATCTGCAAAGACCTCATCGCGTACCACGAAATGAAAGGGACAACCATCAGGGTATATATGGACGACATAGGCATAGCGACTCGATCAACGGAACAAGCACACATCGACGCAGTACACGATATATTGGACCTCCTAGAAGAGAACGACTTATTCCTCAAACCGGAAAAGTGCATCTTCCACGCTCCTAGCATCGATTACCTGGGGGTAATCATTGAAAAGGGGGTGACACGCATGGACCCCGTCAAAATTTCCGGTATCAAAGATTGGCCAACCCCCAAAAACGTCAAACAGGTGCGATCATTCTTAGGTTTCTGCAATTTTTACCACGCTTTCATTCGAAACTTTGCTACACACGCACGACCCCTCAACAAACTCACACGCAAAGATACCGAATGGACATGGACAGCCGCGGAACAGGAGGCATTCGACAAGATCAAGAAGCTCGTCACGGAAGAACCGGTACTGGCACACGCCGAACTAAAAGATCAATTCGAACTAGAGGTGGACGCTTCAGGGTTCGCGGTAGGAGCGGTGCTACTCCAACGCAAAGAAGACGGCAAAAGACACCCCATAGCCTACTACTCCAACACCCTTAGTGCGGCAGAAAGGAACTACGACATCTACGACCTGGAACTATTGGCAATCGTCAAGGCACTAAGAAACTGGCGACACTACCTAGCCGGGTCGCCACACAAGATCAAAGTCTTCTCAGATCACATGAATCTCCAATACTGGCGCTCCCCACAAAAGATAAGCCGCCGAGTAGCCCGGGAAGTACTAGAACTCTCCGAATATGACATTGAAATTCATCATATTAAAGGAACAGCCAATGGAAGAGCCGACGCTCTATCTAGACGCCCAGACTACGACCAAGGAGAAGGAGATAACGATCAGGTAACGGTACTACCAGATGAAATCTTCGTCAGGGCCGCAGCAATAGACACTACGGAAGATCCCCTTCGCATCAACGCCACTATATCAGTCCAGGAAATGGAAAAGGTAAACCCGGTATACGCCCAAAAAGAAGACAAACTCCGTTCCTGGATAGACCCACACGGACTGAAGAAGATCGAAGGCACTTGGTACAAAGATGGACGCTGAGTAGTCACGGGGGGACTCCTGGAAAAAAGGGAACTCATTAGGAACCACCACGACCCTCCGGTATACGGACATCCGGGCATCAGCCGAACGATCAAACTCGTGGAAAGATACTACTGGTGGCCAGGCCTCAGGAACGAGGTCATGGATTATGTCAAAGGGTGTGCTGACTGCCAACGCATCAAAGTCAACACCAGGGCCATCAAAGCGCCACTGCGCCCAATTTTTCCAAAACCTGAAGCTATGCCGTTCGAAACTATCGCCCTTGATTTCATCACTAAACTTCCCGAAGCACAGGGCTGCGATACGATCCTCACGATAACGGACCACGACTGTACAAAAATGTCCCTCTTTATCCCATGCCAAGAAGAAATATCGGCGGAAGGAACAGCCGCCCTCTACGTCAAACACGTATTCCCCCGATTCGGACTCCCAGGAAAGATCATCAGTGACCGAGACCCCAGATTCGCCTCAAAGTTTACGCGCGAACTGTGCAAACTCCTGGGAATCGAACAGAATATCTCGACAGCCTACCACCCACGAACCGACGGACAATCGGAACGCACGAATCAATGGCTGGAACAGTACCTACGATTCTGGGTCAACGAACGACAGGACGACTGGATCCATTACCTCCCCATGGCTGAGTTTACTCATAACAACTGGCCCAGTGAAACCACTAAAGAATCCCCGTTTCAGCTCCTTATGGGATATAACCCTCGTGCTGATTGGACCGATAGGCCATCCCCGATACCCCAAGTGGCGCTAAGGGTCAAACAGTTTAAGGAACTTCGCCGGCGCGCGCAGTCGCTGATGATCAAAGCGCAGCAGGGGTGGATCAAGGCCAAAGATACGCCCAAGTTCCAAATTGGGGACCAAGTGTGGCTCGAAGGACGCCACCTACGCACGCACCAGCCAACGGCAAAACTCGCGGCGCGACGCCACGGCCCCTTTAAGGTCGCTCAGGTGATGTCCGCAGTCAACTATCGATTGGAGCTTCCCACGCAGTGGCAGATACACCCAGTGTTCCATGTGGATCTCCTTACGCCCTATCGTGAAACACCCACGCATGGACCCAACTATCAGCGCCCACCACCGGATCTAGTAGGCGGCGAAGAGGAATACGAAGTCGAGAAGATTCTAGACTCTCGGCGGTTCGGCAGAAGTCGCAAACTCCAATATCTTGTCAAGTGGAAGGGGTACCCCGACTCGGATAACCAGTGGGTCGATAAGGATGACGTATTTGCTGACGACGCGATAAGGGAGTTCAAAAATTCCAACCCCGCCAGAGAAACACATATAAGCGCAGGAAAACTCCAAGAGACGTCCCCATCTCCCTCTCTCACTCACACATCTACTCATGCGCCCATCATCCCCAGTCAACTTCCGCTATGTCGTCAACACCGAGCTTTCGGCACCTTACCGAGTACAATCCACGCCATCGTCACCCCTGTCGTCTACCCTCGCCCTTCACCAGCGAGGAGATCGTCCTCCTTCCCCCGAACCATCCCCAATTCCTTCGCCGACCCCCACTGTTTATTCCGAGAGCGACCAGCCCACCCATCTCGGAGATCGCTACGTCCCGACCAGAGCGCCCACTCCAGCGGGCGACGAACAGGGGTACGCACCCAGTCGACCAACATCCCCACCGGGACCCGACGAAGGCGGGGACCCGTACGACCCGGCGGAGCGCCTCGAGGCGCATCAATATTTACGTTACGCCACCCATCTCACCACAACACACTCGGAAACCCCCCCGCTTTGCGGACCCACCGGGGAAGCTATCACACTACCGGCGGCACATCCACCCCCGGTTCGAACAGATCAAGCGGAGGAACATTTGCAGGAGGCCGAGGATCGGCCGGAGACCCCCCCTCCCAGGGGGTACCAATTCAACAGGGGAGTCCATTACATTCCCTTTCAGATTCGAGACGCTCAGGAACGTCTTTGGCCCGCCCGGTATACTCAGCTCATCCTCACCGCCGACCCGTTCGTCCTGGCCTTCAGGTCGGGATGCAACCAGCAATACGGGAAGCCCGTCCACGCCGTCCCCTACTACGACGAGCAGTCCTCTTCCCCCACTTACACCGATGACGATCTCACGTTCCTGCTCTCCGATGCCGGTCTAGTCGACTCGGTCGACCAGGCGCTCCTTCACATGAAGGACGCGACCCTTATGGCGGAGGTCCATCGCTACCGCTGCATGACGCTAGGCTGGTGAGCTCAGCAACATCGGCTGGCGGCGGAACAGATGAAGTTGGAGAGGATAGAGATCGAGCGCAACAGGTGCGTCGCGCGACTTCAACGAGCGCACGCGGTGGACCGCATCGAGAATGTGCGGGCCTCACTTCACCGTGGGCCCAAGGCGGATCAAGACGCGGAGGAGATATCCCGCATCAGGGCGTTGCGCTCTGTGGGCACTAACCCCCTTGCCGTTATGCGAGGTCAAGCTGGGGCTTGACGCTGAAAAGGGGGTGATGTTACGTTTCGTTCTCGGATTGCCCGGCCCGGTTGTGAACTCTGACGTGTTCGTGATGACTCGGCACGTTAGCAGTAATACGTCATGGACTTCGGATCTTACTGCCTCGTGTTATGCTGACTGATAACCCTCTATTGTTGTACGTATTGGCTATTACGCCTGCTGACTGATGACTCTATTGTTGTACATGTTTCGGATTACGATGACGACTGCGCATTCTATTATTAGAGTACGCTACTTACGCTATTGGTTACTTACGAGTTCGAGCGGAGTTAGAACTGACTCCCTTACTTGTATTTAAGTTCACAGTAGTACGGACCAGGATCCCCATCTTGGTCTTCTTCCAATACCACTCTTCACTCGTCTTCTGTACTAGGGACTCGCAGCGTCCCTACGTGAACTAGCTCCGGCATATCCCTTTGAGACCAAGAGGGATCCCCGTGACTCTATCTCCATCTTTCCTTGTGAATGGTAGATCAGCCGACCGTGACTTATCCGCCCGGTACCACGTGTCACCTCGTCTTCGAATATCTCAACTCCCGCACTGCGCGTCCAACCCATTGCTACTACATCGTCGACAACCTTGACTGGGAATACATTCGCAAAGTCCCCGGTCCTCCCCCAGGCATTCCCGTAGAGGAGACGCTTTATACGTATAGGGATTCTACAGGCACGTATTGGCCTCACCCCGCAGTCTTCCCCGAGCACTCGGACAACCACAGGTTTCATCCCCGAGGGAATCCACGTCATAACAGCGCCTAAGTCAGGCAAACGTCCGTGGTAGACGTTACATAGCAAGTGTAAAGTCGTTCGTGGATTGACAGCGATGTGGTATTACACAAGAAGTCAAGTCTACCGTACAAGCTAGGTAGCGTGTGACTTATATACTAGTACAGGATGTTTGTATGCAACAAACATATGGCGCGATACATGGGTTCTGAGCGAAAGCAGAACAAAGGTACTACTATAGTAAGAGACATGGCGATTGCATGGGGTCATGTGCGGATCAGCTGAGGCCGGAGCGCCGTGAACTTTGATATACAAGGGAGAGGGCGTAAAGACGTATCGTGCGGCGAAGAGATCATCAGAAACGGCTGGGCGCATAAGGAGTTATGGGTGTATCAAGGTGGGGTATGGGAATAAGAAGCAGGGAACAGAAGCGTCCAAGGGAAAGAAGAGGAAAATTGTAACAAGCAGGTTGTGAATGAAGAACCAGAGCCAAGTGTCACCTTCCTGCGGAAAACAACAACTGCATCAGAACTTGCACAACAGGAAGCGGCTAAGAGGCAGGCTCGGATGTTTGAGGAAATGGTTCCTCCAGAATATTGGTCACACCGCAAGGTGTTTAGTGAAGAAGCATCACACCACTTTCCCCCGTCCCACGTATGGGACCATGCCATCGACTTACTCCCAGATACACCTGCTGCCCTTGATTGTAAAGTGTATCCCTTGACCGCGAACGAAGGAGAAGCACTCACAGCTTTCCTGAACAAACAACTTGAGAAAGGGTACATCTGACCCTCAAAGTCCGCCTATGCATCACCTTTCTTCTTCATCAAAAAGAAAGATGGGAAACTACGACCAGTACAAGACTATCGACGCCTCAACAAACTCACCATAAAAAACCACTATCCTCTCCTGCTCATACCTGAACTCGTTGATCGCATCTGAACCACATGCTTGTACTCAAAGCTAGACATTCGCTGGGGGTACATGTTGAGCTGGCAGCACTAACAGCGAGATAAATCAAGAGCGGCTAAGAGACAAAAGTAAACTTCAGAGGTGAAGAAAACTCTATTAGCAGCGCAACACAC
The DNA here is from genome assembly GCA_021527035.1 of Lactarius vividus. Taxonomy (NCBI): domain Eukaryota; kingdom Fungi; phylum Basidiomycota; class Agaricomycetes; order Russulales; family Russulaceae; genus Lactarius; species Lactarius vividus. Next base: position 119,355 of record JAKELG010000007.1, on the reverse strand, counting down.
CTAAGAGACAAAAGTAACTATAGTACTGTCAGCGTAAGGTAGAGAGGCTTAGTAGTAAAGGGACTTACACTTCAGAGGTGAAGAAAACTCTGAAGTGTGAGGGCGAAAACAGCAGACCTTATATACAGGACGCTTAGCTAATAATGGTCTGTGCGCACTGGTGACTCAAACAAAATGCACCTGGTCTGTGCGCCAGAGGGAGAAATGCCATTGGAGGGCAGAGAACAATAAAACCGCCTAATGCGGATGTGATCGGTATCTTAACAATAAGAACAAGGAGAACCTTATAAGGAACTACAAAATAAAGATAAACAATAACCGGTCCGTACAAGTCCGGAAGTCCATAATCTAACCATAAGGGCCAGATACCGTATAAGGAAGGGAATGACTCAATCATATCCCACGAGACATGTGACTTGAATCAGTCACGTCTCAACATCCCTCCATGATAGAGGCAGTCCATTCTGGAGATAAGAATAGGTGGTAGATGGTGATGAGAGCGTGTGTCAAGTTTCAACAAAGTTGAAAATGCTTTGCAAGTTCTCAACATAAGAACTGTGCAAGAGTCTATAGGAGTTCGGGATTGAATTCCCTAGAACACTTGACTTCATAGTGTCATAAAGGACAACTTTTTGAAGTGCGGTGTGAAACTCCATATAAGACAGAGAGAAAGGACTCTCTTCTGCAGAGATAAGAGCGAATCTTATTCTGCCTTGACACTTCATCAGAAACCTTGTAAAAGGTCCATCAACCCGAATTTCTGATAGATGTGGATCCTGTTCCACGATCTATTCTCTCCAAATCTACACCAACCCAACATCATTAACCAGCTTCTCGAAGGTTTCCCTTGGTAGAGACTTAGTAAGTCCGTCTGCTACCATGTCCTTCGTTGGAGTACGTATCAGGTGTATCACCTTGTTTTCTACATACTCCCTGACAGCGTGGTGCTTGATGGGGATGTGTTTGGACCGTCTCCCTGTGACAGGGTTCAGGGCTAAGTCTACAGCGCCCTTGTTGTCACAGTGAAGAGGTATGGGGGAGGAGACCTCGTACCCCAGTTCCTCCAAGAACGTCCTATACCACTGAGCTTGGTTTGCAGCCTCAGCGAGGCTCATGTACTCAGCTTCTGTGGTGGACTGTGCTACCGTCTTTTGCTTCCTGGTGCACCATGAGATGGCACCATTCGCAAGTAGGTAGACGTAGCCTGTAGTGGAGTGGCGATCTTCCTGGTCACCCCAAGAAGAGTCGCAATAGCCATGAAGGCCTTCTCCACCATTCCCTCCAGAGTAGCGTAACGCGTAGTCCTTTGTAGTATTAAGGTATGCTAACACGTATTTTGCTAAGCGGAAATGCTGCTGAGAGGGATTGGAAGCGAATTGGCTGAGGCGCGCAACAGCGAAGGAGATATCAGGTCTGCTTCCAATCTGCGCATATAGCAGAGACCCGATTATCTGTTGATACTTCTTAATATCAGAAGTAGAGGCTTGATCTTCGTGTTTGATCAAGTGAGCCTCCGCGCCAGAGGGAAGAGGAGTGTATACTGGGTTGGAGTCCCTCATTCCAAACCTTTCAACTACATCGCAGATGTAATCTGACTGGTTGATGGTCATAGTGCGGTTGGCACGATCTCTGGTGATGTTGACACCGAGATATGACTCAATTTCTCCCAGATCGGTCATCTCATATCGACTTGATAGAGATGCCTTCAGATCATTGATCTTTGCTAGTGAGTTGCCCAGTATAGTAATATCATCTACATATAAGATGACGAATAGTACATCACCCTCCTCTTGGAGATGATATACGTATACTCCTGCATCAGAGTACGTCCGCGTGAAGCCGAGTTCACTAAGAACTCCATGGAACTGTAGATTCCATGCGCGGGAAGCCTGCTTCAGACCGTAAAGGGCTTTCTGAAGCCGGCACACCAAGTGTTCTTGGCCAGCTGTGACGAAACCTACGGGCTGCTCCATGTAGATTTCCTCGTCCAGTTCTCCATGAAGGAAAGCCGATTTGACGTCCATCTGGTGGATCTCCCAATCCTCCAGAGTGGCTAACGCCAATAGTAGTCTTAAGGACTCAAATCGGGCGACTGGACTGAAGGTTTCGTCAAAGTCCACCCCCTCTAGTTGGGTGAACCCTTTTGCCACCAGCCTAGCACGAAAGCGACCATCCGCTTTCTTCTTAAAAACCCACTTGCACTTCACCACCTTCCTTCCAGCAGGAAGGGGTTCCAGCCGCCAGACCTGTAGCTTATCTAAGGCATCCAGTTCATAATGGCATGCCTCCTGCCACTGGTCGGCGTATTCAGACTCCATGGCTTGCCTGAAGGTCTGAGGATCCCTATAGCCAGGGGCCTCTGCCGCATTCAGCAAGTCCATCATGGTAAGCCTACTGCTTCCTTGTACGAACTCGTCATTGTCCTCATTGTAATAGCGAGGATTTTGACGCCGCGTCCTAGTGCTCCGCCTGGGGCGTGGGGGCGAAGACACCTGCTCAGTCCTGGGACTCCTAGGAGTCTCGGCAGGAGGACTGATATCCCTATTGAAATTAGGGGCAGGTATTGGCTGAGCCACCATAGGTGGCCAGTTTCGCCTAGAGCGCGAGGGACGAGGAGGGGAAGTCGTAGGGGGTGCAGAGGGCGGGGTTTGGTATATAGTCTGATCTGCTGGAGTGGGGTGGGTGCTGGGTGGGGTGCTAGGCTGTTGTTCTTGCGGAGGGGCTTCCTCCGGCACCTGTATAGTAGGCGGGGCCACATTGACTGGCGGCGCCTGAGGTGCTGTGGCAACAGCTGGTAGAGGCTGATCAAGCACTCTTATATAAATCGTACCGCCGGTGGAGTCGATTACTTCCTGTTCCGGCACTGGTGTAGTGTACTGGTGAGGGATCAGGTCACCGCGGGACGGGAAAACGCTTTCGTCAAACGTAACATCTCGAGAAGAGACGAAGCGTCGGCTATGTCTGTCCCATAGTTTGTAGCCCTTAGAAAGGGCTTCATAGCCCACAAACACGGCCTCCTTTGCTTTAGGATCTAATTTTTGCCGGTTGTGTTCTGGTACGTGATAGTAGGCTTTGCAGCCGAATACTCTAAAGTAAGAGACATCTGGAACCGTACCATTCCAGAGCTCCAGCGGAGTTTTCCACTTGTTAGAACGAGTGGGAGTGCGATTATAGATATGCACAGCAGTTTCAACTGCTTGTTCCCAGAAACCAAGGCTAAGGCCCGCATGATGAAGCATGCTGGTGCCTTTTTCCATAACCGTACGGTTAAAACGCTCGGCTCTCCCATTCTGTTGTGGAGAATATGGCATAGTAAGACGATGCTCAATGCCCGCTTCCAGAAGTATGTGCTTAGGATCGTGATTGACATACTCGCCACCTCGATCAGAATGTAAGGATTTAATGGGCTTGTTTAAGTTGTTTTTCAGCCCACGCCTTATAGTGTAGGAAGGCGTCCTTAAATTGATCTTTTGACTTCATGAAGATGACGACTGCTGCTTTTGAGAAGTCATCTATGAAGGTGGCAAAGTATTTGTTCCCCTGAATAGAGTTACTCTGAAGGGGTCCAACAAGGTCACTATGGACGATCTCGAGGTGATCCTCGGCACGCTTCATGGAAGCAGGGAAAGGAAGACGGGTTGATTTGCCAAGCTCACAGCCATGGCATGGTCCCGCCTCCTCTGGTTCATTGTTTATAATGAGGACCTTTTACAGCCTCAGGAGCATGTGTCTTTAGCGCTTCTTTGGACATATGTCCCATGCGCTTATGCCAGACATCAAGGCTGGCAGATGCAGGTGCTTTGACAGTATTTAGTTTATGACTGTCAAGCCAATATAAATTGGCAGCCTTGTGTCCTTCCGCTATGGTTTCCCCTTTGTAGCTGATTGCAAAGGATGTAGAGTCAAATGAAACTAAGCGCCCTTTTCTGTTAGGGCGCTGGTGGAGAGGATGCGGGAATGTGTGTTTGGGAGGTGCAACACATTGGAGATTTTGAGGTCATAGCCTCTGTTGGTTCGGATTGTTATAGTACCCGTTCCAACACTCTTTAACAGAGAGCTGTCTCCTAGCAGAACTTCGATACCTTCGTGAGGTGTGTAGGTATCGTAGTCTTCAATGTATGGTGTAAAATGTGTTGAAGCTCCACTGTCCATCATCCATCTTGACTCTATATGTGCGGTTTTGTCACGCATCATGTAAAGGGAAACCTGAGGTGCTTCATGCACCTCCTCTATTTTGCCAGAGCCATTGACTATAGTAAACAGTCGGCTCTTTGGTACAGGTATGGTAGAATTTAATCTATCTGCCGGGACAGCCTCCGGCGCGGCGATAATGAGGTTTTGGGCAGCTTTCCTCAGCTGCCCAGCCTTCCCCTTCTTGGCATTCTCCTGGTCCCTTTTAAGTTTGAAGCAGTCCGGCTTTTTATGGCCGGGCTTGTGACAGTAATGGCAGATGATATCCGCCGAAGCGGAGCTGCCGGAATTGGGCGATGATTGCGCCTTTGGGGGGCGCGAACCAGAGGCCCGGTTTATAGGGGCCACCTTGTTAAGGGTGGCGGAGGGACCGGAGAGTCGTGACTCCTCATTGATGAACCTATTGATCAGGTCTTGAGGAAGTAAATTTGCAGGGGGGCCAGTGGCCAGTATGGTGCCGGCAATAGTGGAATAGGAGGGAGGAAGGGCGTCTAGAAGTATGAAAGACATTTGCATGTCTGAGACCGCCATTCCATTCTCCTGAAGGGTGTTCCTCAGGTCCAGCATTTTTTGGAGCTGAGGGAGGAAGGGATGTCCTTCCTGCAGCTTGGTATTCACCAAGCCAACCCATAAATTGAAGGTGGCCATAGAGCCAACCGCACCATATAAGGCCTCCAACTGTTCAAACTTGTCATGAACAGTTGGGAAAAGGATTTGGGAGGTTATCCCAGACAACACCTCCGTTGTGACAGACAGATATAAGAGGCCAATGATGACCTCCTCTTGTTTCTGCCACAAGGCTATCATGGCAAGTCCTGCATCAGTGGGTCCCGTGGGGCCACCAGCACCCGCGGCAGGGGCAGGGTGTTGGGGGATGGCCCCAGGGTTGTCATGTGTGAGGTGCCTGGAGCAACCATTCATCAACATGAGAGAAGTGAACGTTTGAGCCCAGGACTGCCAGTTAGTCCCGTCCAACTTGGCAAGCTGGACGGAGGGAGGGAAGACAAGAGTGAATTGAGCCATTTGAGATGTTTGAGTGTAAAAATCTGGTTCCGAGGAGCAGTCAGAACCAGTCCAGATCTTGATAGGAAAAGTAGCGATCCAGCCATAAGAGCGCTATACTCCGTAACACTCAAGGTGTCACGCCCCAGGTGTGCGACTTTGGAGTACCAACTTGTAAAAAGTACTAAGTATTGTAAATTAGACCCCTTCTTAGGACTAGCCTGTTACCACGGGGACCTTGCAAGAAGGGCAAGCAGTCTTAGTGATAGCTTTAGTCAGGGTCAAGCAGAGTCACGTCTGGGGTACTTCCCGGCGAAGGGTTTCCCGGAGAGCGTGTCCTAACCTTTAGGCAGTCCTCAGGGGCTACTCAGGTTCACTGGTAGCCCTAAGAGGGGCAGTGCCCTAGAGAGGAGCCAACAGCGAGTTCCAAGAGGAAAGATGAGGATCAACTCCAACATCATTTCCAATTGCCGTCTGTGGAGTCTCTAGACCAGACCAATAAGGGTCTTAGCACTGATGTATAGTACTTTTACTTATAGTAGCGACCCCTAGTTGTGTCAGAGGGAAGGACTTCTGGGTTTGACTATTAACCAGGCCTTCACACCCCTTAAAGAGACCCAGGTATTAACCGAGTATCTCCCAACCATTAAGGTGGCCTATAGCCGCAAGGGTCTTCCCCTGTTGGCCTAATAAATCCGGACGAAGACCGGGAGGTAGAAAATAAGTAGTGAGGAAATGCGCACAGGGGAACTTAAGGTCGCGTCTGCTGACTTAACAGCTCCCTAGCGCCTTTCGCGAGAACCTTCATATGAAGGCTAGCCAGTATTGGCACGACATTTAAATAATGCCGGTGGACAAGAAAGGAGTGTGTCGAAAGAAGAGGATAGAGGATGCTCACTGAGTGGGAGATAAGGCAACAAAGGTGTGGATGCAGAGAGAGCAAGTGACACGAGGTAGATCTGGAACACAGCTGTTAGTATGAGCGTCCAGGGCCCATAACCTGTTGAGCTGGCAGCACTAACAGCGAGATAAATCAAGAGCGGCTAAGAGACAAAAGTAAACTTCAGAGGTGAAGAAAACTCTATTAGCAGCGCAACACACCTAAGAGACAAAAGTAACTATAGTACTGTCAGCGTAAGGTAGAGAGGCTTAGTAGTAAAGGGACTTACACTTCAGAGGTGAAGAAAACTCTGAAGTGTGAGGGCGAAAACAGCAGACCTTATATACAGGACGCTTAGCTAATAATGGTCTGTGCGCACTGGTGACTCAAACAAAATGCACCTGGTCTGTGCGCCAGAGGGAGAAATGCCATTGGAGGGCAGAGAACAATAAAACCGCCTAATGCGGATGTGATCGGTATCTTAACAATAAGAACAAGGAGAACCTTATAAGGAACTACAAAATAAAGATAAACAATAACCGGTCCGTACAAGTCCGGAAGTCCATAATCTAACCATAAGGGCCAGATACCGTATAAGGAAGGGAATGACTCAATCATATCCCACGAGACATGTGACTTGAATCAGTCACGTCTCAACAGTACAATAATGTTTGCATTCAAGAGGGAGACTGTAATGATCGATCCTCCAACATCACACCTGCGCCCCGTAACATCACCTCGTGACCCATCACCACCCGTGCAGTTCATTGCATGGAAGCCCACAAGCCCCCGACATACCCTAGATGCTGAAGCAATAGCCACCGAAGAAGCTGAGGCTAGGGAATGCCTCTGGAAGTTCCACAAACAGCACGCGCTACAGCTGCATGCTGCCATCTTGTTGTCAAGATTCACGACTCTGCAAGACCCACCTCAAGGTCCGGAAGATTAGCACCTGACGACATCATTGCCCGTCATGTGACCCTGGCATGTGACCTGGCCCAGACCGCACCAGAAGAGTCCAGATGAGCTTGTGCCTGGATTAGAACGTGTGTTATCAATTGTGCCTGGTTTGTGATCCGTTACTGCATTTGTTGTGACTTTCCTGTGCCTTGTCCCTGTGGCTTGATGCGCCCATGGACTGTGTGTTTCAGCCACCATCAGTGGCGTTGGACATGTGTTCTCCACAGTTCTGCAGTTTCCTAGGACTGTTGTATTAGGGTTTCAGCTGAGTTCCAATAGCTCCCCTCATGAGTATAAGTAGCACATAGAAGTGACCTTAGACGGTAGCTTTGACTTCTTGTATCTTCCATACAACCCAGTCTGAGTAGTCCCCCAGTCCCCGTTGCTCTCAATCCACCTCTTCCTCTCTCTGCCCTATGTGCCCTCGGAGTTAGTCCAGCATTATAGCGGTGTCTTGTACCCTTACAGCCTTCGGAGTTTGTCCAGCTGTATACATGGTGTTATCCCCCTCCTTCCTGTATCACATGATTGATTGAGCGTCAGCCAGCTCGGCTTATAAGAAGCGAGTCATTCTTTTCTTCTACCTCTTCGTTGCTATCCAAGTTCTCCAGATCGTCCATTTCAGACTTATTATCGACGAGTACGAACGACAGCCCACGCTAGCTCAAGTGACAGAACAAGAGCAGGTCAACAAGGCCGTTAGAAACCCCTGAAGACTGGTTGAGTGCGATCTCCCAAAGGTGCGCCCTATGGAGCATAACAGAGACAAATGGAAAGCAGCATTCAAAACCAATCAAGGGTTGTTCAAGCCGCGTGTCATGTTCTTCAGCCTCACAAACTCCCCTTCCACCTTCCAAATGATGATGGACACCATCTTTTGCGACCTTATCCTAACAAACAAAGTTGTCGTATACATGGACGACATCCTCGTTGCCACTGCCGACGACAAGAACCACCATTGGAAGATCCTCCATGAAGTGCTACGGCTTTGTGAAGAACATGACATCTATGTGAAGCTGGAGAAGTGCGAATTCAAGGTCTATGAGACTGAGTACCTTGGTCTCATCATTGGGCATGGGTGACTGCAGATGGACCCTGTCAAAGTTTGAGGAATCTGAGAATGGCAACCACCAAAAAGCATTAAGGAGGTTCGCGCGTTCTTGGGGTTTTGCAACTTCTACCGAAGATTCATACGGGGATTCTCTCAACTTGCCTGACCTCTCCATGACCTCACAAAGAAGGACGTCCAGTGGCATTGGGGTGACATGCAATAGAACACCATTGAAGATATTAAAAGATGCATATGCGAGGAACCGGTACTCCTATTCCCAGACCTCACAAAACCATTCGAACTAGAAGTCGACGTGTCAAATGTAGCAGTAGGGGCAGTGCTGAACCAACTAGGCTCCGACCAGAAGTTCCACCCAGTAGCCTTCCATTCCGAATCATTTACGGCAACGGAGCGAAATTACAACATCTATGATCAGGAGTTGTTGGCAGTGGTCAAGGCACTATGAGCATGGAGAACGTACCTTGTAGGATCCCCACATAAGATCATTATCCACACTGACCATGCCAACCTCCAATACTGGAAGGAACCCCAAAAGATCAACGGAAGAGTCGCGCGAGAATTCCTAGAACTGTCAGAATACAACTTTATTCTGAGACATGTAGCAGGAACAAAGAACGCACATGCAGACGCCCTGTCCAGGTGGTCAGACTATAAGTCCAATGAAGGGGACAACACCGACATTGTCATCCTACCAGCAGAGCAATTCGCACAAGCCACCCAAATATCAATATGTGATATGGACATTTGGTCCTGGGTGGCTCAGAACGCTGGTAAAGAAGAAGCCGCACGATGGGCTGAACACCACAACCTCAAATTACATGATGGGCTGTGGTGGAAAGACGAGGCATTAGTCATTGTCGGGGATAATGATCTTAAGCGGGGGGTAATCACTTTCTTTCACGACTCTCCAAGCATGGGCCACCCCGGAATTGCCAATATGCACGAACTAGTACAACACAACTATTGGTGGCCCACCATACGAGAAGACGTTGAAGAGTATGTTAAAGGATGTGCCGTATGTCAGGCCAACAAAATTAACCCTCACTGACAAAAACCCCACCTATTCCCTATATCCACCGATCCCGAAGTGGAACCATTCAAAGTTGTGGCCATGGACTTCATCACTAAACTACCCCCATCCCAGGGGTTCGACTCCATCCTCACGATCACCAATCACGACTGCTCGAAAGCTGCAATCTTCATACCCTATCACGAGACCATCACCACTGAAGGAGTAGCATGGTTATACCTCCAGCACATCTATCTGCACTATGGGATACCCCGCAAGCTCATCACGGATAGGAACCCACGATTCACATCCGCATTCATGAAGGGGCTGTGCAGCATACTCGGAATACAACAGAACATCTCCTCCGCATATCACCCCCAAACGGATGGCCAATCGGAGCGCACCAACCAGTGGCTGGAACAGTACTTACATCATTGGAGCAACGTTCAACAGGACAACTGGGCAGAGGCGCTCCCAGTGGCACAATTTGCACACAACTCCTGGCCAAATGCGACAACAAAACACTCCCCATTCTCACTTATCATGGGATGGGAGCCACAAACAACATGGGTCTCAAAACCTACACCAGTACCATCGGTTGACCAACACCTAGACGAGATGGTCACAAGGCGACAGCATGCGCAAGACTGTATCAAACATGCACAAAACCTTATGGCAAAGAAGGGAAGAAGCCACTTCATCCCCTACGCCGAAGGGACCCAGGTCTGGCTAGAAGGAACGAATTTGAAAACCTTCTACCCCACTGCAAAACTAGCCCCCAAACGTCACGGCCCCTTCTGAATCAAGAAGGCCTTATCTGCAGTGACGTACGAATTGGAGCTACCAACCACATGGAAGATACATCCAGTCTTCCATGTGAACCTCCTGACACCATATAAGGAGATGGAACTGCATGGGGAAAACTTCCCACACCCCCTTCCTGAACTCGTGGATGGAGAAGAAGAGTTCGAAGTGGAGCAAGTCATAGGGTCACGACTCCATGGGCGAGGGCGCAAGCTGCAATTCCTAGTTAAGTGGAAGGGCTTTCCCATGAGCAACAGTACATGGGAACCAGCTGACCATGTCAAACATGTGCCCAACGCAATTGCCAACTTCTATCACCGACACCCTACAGCAGATGGAATGGGATGCAAGTTATAAAAGACGAACCATTGAATGATGAGTCCCCCACCCACTATGACAACACCCATTCCCCACAACACTGCCCCAGCTAACGACCGACCTTGCCCCCCATCAGCCCTGATCCTCGAACAACTCATGGTCCCCTCCCAATCTGAAGGGATCCCGACCCCATTTGTGTCTCGAACCCCATACTCAGTTGTCCCCTCCCAACCCCCAACCCCTGTGCTGGCCATTGCGCTCAACATCTCCCCCACTAGTCCCACACCCCCACCTGTCACGAACCTATAAACTCAGGTCGTGACTCGGGCGTCTAAGACCGGTCCGTGTCGGTCCGGTCTTAGGTAATCACCTTCCTAAAGGGGAAATCCGAAGTCGGAGTTCCAATTTCATACTCCGATAATCACGTGATCGATCACGTGATTACTCTCTGTTTATCAAACCACGTGTCTGGCACACGTGCCTGGAATCACCTGACAATCTGGACTTAAAGATCGTACCACTTCTTGGATTTATCCGATTGGACTGCGGAGCAGTCACACCTTTATGGCGTCATATTGCATCATCAACTGCGGAGCAGTTGTACCACTCCTACGAATTATCTGATTGGACACTATTCTTAGATGTCTCTCGAATGTTCCATTGCGCAGCATTCCGCAGCACCCGTCAGGTGGCCCTAAGCCTGCCCTAAACCTACGCACAGACCATGTCCTTAGGTATATAAGCTAGCGCAATACAACGGACAGTCCCTCAGACTGTCCACTTGTGACATCCTCCACTTGCCTCCTTTCCTGTCTAAGTGCCCCTTCAGTTGCCGGACACTACCCCACCAACAAGTGCCACTATCCCTTAGCTGAGTGCTAAGTACTGTCAAGCGAGCCAAGTGCCTCCCCTTCGAGACTCCGCCCCCCGTCTCCTTCATCTTCAACCCCCGGTTTTCCGCCTTTGTCGTGATTCCCTGTCGAGTGACAGTGAGTCATCACACCACCATCTTCTCCGCCACCACTTGAACCCATGGTAGCACCTCTCCTAGAGGCCCCTCCTGGTGTTACACCAGTCGTTCCCATGTCACAGCTCATGTCTGAGCTGCCCCATCTGTTACGATTTTCCTTCTTGTTCCCTTGGACGCTTCCGTTCCTTGCTTCCCATTCCTACACCCCACCTTGTTACGCCCATAACTCCTCACACGCCCGGCCATTTCTGATGATCTTTTCGCCGCACGATACGTCTTTACGCCTCCTTCCTTGTATATTAAAGTTCACGGCGCTCCGGGCTCAGCTGCCTCGCACATGACCCCGCGTAATCGCCATACTTCCCATTGTAGTTACGCCTTTGTTCTGTTTTCACTCAGAACCCTGATATCGCGCCATATGTTTGTTGTGTACAAACATCCTGTACTAGTATATAAGTCACACGCTACCTAGCTTGTACGGTAGACTTGACTTCTTGTGTAATACCACATCATTGTCAATCCACAAACGACTTATACGCTCGCTGTTTCGCTTGAGCACGACTTTGGTTCGCCTTTGCGCTTGAACCCCAGAACTCTCGACTACCACCCGCGTGTCTGAGGAGACCATGTGGTGCTTATTCATCATTGAACTTGGTCTTAACCGACTAACTCGCATCCTGTTACCTTGGCTTGAACGACTTAGTGACGTGCACGTCGCACATAACGTTCCTGTGGTAACGTTACACCATCCCTACTCACTGACACCTGCCGTTTCCCCTCGTCAATTACAACCGGACCCTTGGCTCACATCTTTAGATGACAATGAGGAGCCGATTGATGAAGGGGATGATGAGGAGTCTGACGACCCTGGCCTTCCCTTCTTTCTTAATGCCCCCGATACGCCGTTCTTCTTTCCCCTCATGCTCCCACTTGAGGACGATGTCATGAAAGTCCTGGCAAAGTATATTTACTACTGCCGTGACTATCAGGAAGTCATCAGAACTCTGGGAAAGGGGAGACCCTGCTACTGCCAGGAGGTTTATCTGTCAACACCCCAACCATCAGCCATGCACCCAGCTATCTCCCCTCACCAACTTGCGGTCTTCAGCCCGCAAGACCCCTGAGCAGTCACTATTAATGAGGTACTGAGTGAACTCAAAAACTGCTGCTTGTCTGCGGAGGTTGTGAGGTTGTGGCAGTGCCTCAGGGATAAGATCACCCTAGACGCGCGACGGGCGGACCTGTGACGCCTTGAGCAAGAGGCCACAAGGGACCAATTCCACCTGGATGCCAAGCTACAGGGCATCACAAAGCGCATGCAGTACACAGGCGCTATCCCCCTCATCACTGATAAGTTCGTCGAACTCACTGCTTGCCCTGTACACCCCCACCACTATTTCCCCAAGCTCCCTCTCATACCGCGTTCAGGTGGACCTTCGGAGATGCCCCGTCTTATGGACGGACCCAGTCAAACTCAGAAGCAGCGTAAGTGCTACTTATGCAAGAAGCAGGGCCACAAGATGAGCAAGTGCCCTAATCGGCCTCCAGCTGGGGTATGCACATGGTGTGCAAGCCAGGCTCATGCGTCCAAAAATTGCCTCATTCATCGACTTGCGCCCATCACCCCCACCTTTGAAGAGCCGTCTGAGTGCCCCCACCAGTGCAGGAAGTGCCTGAGGTTCGATGCGCGGCATGACGAGATTGAGTGTCCACAGTACAAGATGTGTAGGAAGTGTGGAGAGCGTGGGAGGTACTTGTTCCTCTGGTGGCATGTATGCCCAGTGGATGACCGGGATGATGAAGCTAACGACCCCAGCGCTGATGCGTACGATTATGTCAGCAGTGACTGAAGTCGTGGCAACTTCAGGTCTAACAGGGGGGTAATGTCACGATTTCTCTTATTCTTCCCTTGGACGCCTTCATTCCTTGCTTCTTGTTCCTGTGCCCCACCTTGATATGTCCATAACTCCTTATGCACCCAACCGTTTCTGATGATCTTTTCGCTGCACAATACGTCTTTACGCCCCCTTCCTTGTATATTAAAGCTCACGGCGTTTCGGTCTCAGCTGACCTGCACATGACCCCGCGCAATCACCATGTTCCTTACTATAGCCGTGCCTTTGTTCCGCTTTTACTCAGAACCCACATATCGCGCCATATGTTTGTTGTGTACAAACATCCTGTACCAGTATATAAGTCGCACACTACCTAGCTTGTACGGTAGACTTGACTTCTTGTGTGATACCACATCGTTGTCAATCCACGAATGACTTTACGCTCGCCTTTTCACTTGAGCACGACTTTGGTTCACTTTTGCGCTTGAACCCCTGAACTCCCCGACTATCACCTACATGTCTGAGGAGACTGTGTGGTGCTTGTTCATCATCAAACTTAGTCTTGACCGACTACTTCTTATCCCATTACCTCGGCCTGAGCGACTTAGTGAAGTGCACGCCGCACATAACGTTCCTGTGGTAACGTTACACACTGGGAGGCGATCCAAGCACATTGTGATACAGCACCATGTCATTAGGGAGTACATTGAAAAGGGCACCATTGCTCTAATCAGAACCCCTACGCTGGAAATGGTTGCAGATGGCTTCACCAAGTCACTTGCCTGCACCCTGCTCCACCAACACAATGTTGACATGGGCTTGTGCTAGTCCCAGATTGCTGATCACAGGGAGATGTTGATAAGTGACCTGTGTGCACTTAGCAGCTCTATGGACATATCAGATATGGACTGCTGTAGGTTAGATATACAGGATTTATGTAAATTAAATGTATGATCATCACAATCTCAGACTTTACCATTATCTATGACATCACTATACAATGACATCATACAGACTCCTCTGGACTTGTTATTGTACTATGCTTTTGGACCACCCTTTTGTTATATCTTTATTATGATGTCACTATGATATCATCCTTGTTCTGGATTCTCTATTGTACTTATTGTCTAAGTACTTCCCTTTGTTCTGACCCACTCATTGTTCCAGGTCTTATTGTATTTTGTCTATTGTATAACGCCCTTATTGTACAAGTGCGTCATTGTCTCTAGACTGTATAAATAGTGTACCATGTATGCCCTGATAGCCCCAGTTCTCACTCTGTGCTATCAGGTATGTTTCCTACTCTTGTAATACCACCCAGTTCTCACTCTGTGCTATCAGACATCTCTAAGCTTACTCTGCAAGATCTCTGCTTCCCTGTGCCTCACATATCTCACCACAGTATCTGTTGATTCACTGTGAGTATGTGTCTCCACCTATGCTGTTCATCATCCTTTCCCATTGCTGCTACAAGGCAGGAGTCTGGTTGCAGAACACCATAAGGTGAACACCCCCCAGAGTCTGAACCAGGTTTTACACTCCCATGGTGAGGAGATCCTGCGCCCAGTGTGGAGCACCAGAGACAGCTGGCACTAAGCTCCACAATACACAGCCCAGTGGGCCATGCACACCTGGATATGGATTAAGGGGCTACCAGATCCAATCTCCTTGTGCATAGCGCAGGGGCTAGGAATACAGTAGGGGTGAAAGTAGGACTACTGGGCAATGTATAGTAGTGGAGGGGCCTCACCAACAGGCACCTGACGCCTCAGGGCACTGTGGCTTGGGCAAGGAGGGTGAGTCCCCAGACAGACCTTAACTCAGCTTGTGCCTGCAATGACACAGAGGCCAGTCAAGTGGAGTAGTGGGCGCAGGGCCCATAACCTGATGAACAGCATAGGTGGAGACGCATACTCACAGTGAATCAAGAGGTACTGTGGTGAGATATGTGAGGCACAGGGAAGCAGAGATCTTGCAAGGTAAGCTTAGAGATGTCTGATAGCACAGAGTGAGAACTGGGGCTATCAGGGCGTACATGGTACACTATTTATACAGTCTAGGGACAATGATGCACTTGTACAATAAGGGCGTTATACAATAGACAAAATACAATAAGACCCGGAACAATGAGTGGGTCAGAACAAAGGGAAGTACTTAGACAATAAGTACAATAGAGAATCCGGAACAAGGATGATATCATAGTGACATCACAATAAAGATATAACAAAAGCATAGTCCAAAAGCATAGTACAATAACAAGTCCGGAGGAGTCCATATGATGTCATTGTACAGTGATGTCATAGATAATGGTAAAGTCCGAGATTGTGATGATCATACATCTAATCTACATAAATCTTGTATATCTAATCTACAGCAGTCCATATCTGATATGTCCATAGAGCCACTAAGTGCGCACATGTTACACTACCACGGCGTCAGTCCAACTTGGACTCGATGACAGCGTTCACGACTTAGCAATTCCTAGAGTAACACTCGTAGGTCCTGAGGATCCCTTGGAATACAACTAAGGCGATCCAAAGAGACTTAAGAGTAAGGACCAAAGTGACAAAGACTTGTTGATGCGAAATGATGACGGCCTTAGACTCGAAGGTCAAGGGGATCCGAAGGTTCAAAGCTCAAAGGCTCGACAAGTTTAGAAGAGAGAAGGTGGTATTTAGAAGAAGACCAACATGGTGTATCTTGGTCTTCCCAGCCCACTATTTATACATGTAAAGAGGTAGCTTTAAAGCTCCTCTGTGAGTCCGATATTGTATAGCGTAAGTAGCTCGAACCCTACTACCGCTGTATTAGTACTGAGTAATACTAACAATCACATGCTAATACTACTCGTGCTGACTGATGCTGAAGTCCGTGACTAATCTCTGCTTACTACCGTAGTCACAACCGTATAGTAAGTGTCCACTTCGTAACTTGTACTGTCCATCCGTAACATCACCCCCTTTTCAGCTGCGGCGCCCACGATGCCGGTGAAGGCGGGGTCCCGCCATCCAACCCGCCTGTACCTCCTCAATCCTCTCCAATGTGTTAGCCATCTCGAGCTGGAACTTACTGTGGCCCAACTCCCCCTTGATCCCCCTGAGCGCGGCAGCGAGCTGATGGAGCCGCTGCTCCGTCCTCTCAGCCTTGTACGCATATGAACAATAGTGGTGGATCTCCACTTTGAGGCTCACGTCGTGGAGTTCGCCGACAGCGCGATCAAGGTGGGGGCGGTCGTGGTACCCACCGGCGAAGAGGTGCATGTCCTCTTGAGGGTATTGCTCCTTACCCGTGGCCTTGACATGAGGCTCGGTGTAGAGGGGCTGCGAGTAGACCTTCTTGCTGTCCTCCACCAGGCCGAGCACGATGGGGTTGGAGCCCATGATGACCTGGACGTACGTGGCTTGGCGTGTCCGTCCTTGTCCGTTGTTGATGGGGTAATGGATGAAGTCCTCCCCGCGGTTGTAGTGATACCCATGAGGCGGCGGCCCCAGGGTCGAGTGTCATAATCGGAATAATGGGAATGGAGGGGGTGCGTCGGCTCGCATGCCGCCTTGATACAAAGGGAGCCCGCGGGTGTCACAAGCATAGGGAGTTTCGGTGGGGTCATCAGTGTCGGTCGCAGTGGATATGAGGGGGTGCTCAGCTGGATAATTATCCGCTAAACTCCCTCGGACTTGCTCGAGGATTGTCTCCTCACCTCTTGCCGCTCCTTCTTCTCCTGCATCCACTCTTGTTGCCTCCGAAGGGCTTCTTGTCATCGCTCGGCCGCCTTCCTCAGCTGCTCCTGCTGCCAATCCTCCACTACTTGCCTCCACCGTTGCTCCTGCCACCACTCCCAGTCGACTGTTGCTTGTGTCTTGGGCTTCCTCCTCGGCTCGATACTCAACTTGTACTGGGATAGGTCAAGGTGAGGGAGGCTCAGACTCCGGGAGAGCTGCACAAAGCCTATCGACTTCGGCCATCGTGAACGGGACTTCGTTGATGCACTGTCCGTCCTGGGAGAGGATCCACCAGGTGGCGGGGTTGCTGGTCCCGTCGGCATAGCTGGCCGGGATGGTGGACTGAAGGGCCGTTGTGAGCTCTTCATAGGTGATGGGGCCCGTGTTTCGGGCAACTCGAGCGATGACCTCGGTGGCAGAGGGAACGGACATGGTTGTGAGAATGGAAGAGAGGAGGCCAGGATGAAGACGGAGAGGGAGTGATGGGGTTTGCTGACTGGTTTGCGCTACTTTTAAGTGATGCGCGTGTCAGGGATTCAATGATTGATACTCAGCTATGGCCTCATCGGCGAATACGTCACTCTTGTCGACCCACTGATTCTCTGAGTCAGGATACCCCTTCCATTTGATCAGGTACTGCAGACGCCTTTTCCTGCTGAAATGCCGATGGTCTAGAACCTTCTTGACCTCATATTCTTCTTCTTCTCCTCCTACCAAGTCCGGTGCTGGGTGCTGGAAATTTTCTCCGTGCATGAGCGTCTCGCGATAAGGTGTGAGAAGATCGATGTGGAATATGGGGTGGATGCTCCACTGCATGGGAAGCTCCAGTTGGTAGTTCACCGGGGACAGGATTCGCGTGATTTTGAAGGGCCCGTGCCTTCTCGCTGCCAGTTTGGGGGTTGGTTGATTGGTCCTTAGGTGCCGCCCTTCTAGCCATACGTAATCCCCTATTCGGAATTTGGGTGTATTGTGGTGTTTTACCCACAGTGATTGTGCCCTTTTGATAAGGTCATGCGCTTCTCTCCGTGCTTCTCGGAATTGTTCGAGCCTTGTGGTCACCTGTGGGATAGGGGACGGCTTATTGAGCCAGTCAGCGCGTGGATCATATCCCATAAGGAGTGAGAACGGAGACTTCCTTGTCGCTTCGTGGGGCCAGTTATTGTGTGCGAATTCTGCTATTGGTAGGAGAGCTGCCCAGTTATCTTGCCGCTCATTAGTCCAGAAACAGAGGTATTGTTCCAACCATTGATTCGTTCGTTCAGATTGTCCATCGGTCCGAGGGTGGTATGCCCTAGAGATGTTTTGCTGAATTCCCAGTATTCGGCATAGTTCCCTTGTGAATTTCGATGCAAACCGGGGATCTCGGTCGCTGATGATCTTGGATGGAAGTCTGAAGCGTCTAAACACATGAGTGACATACAATCTGGCGGTCTCTTCTGCAGATATCTCTTCTGTACAGGGAATGAATATGGACACTTTGGTGCAGTTGTGATTGGTAATTGTGAGGATTGCGTCATATTCCTGTGACTGAGGGAGCTTAGTGATGAAGTCTAAGGCGATTGTTTCAAAGGGGAGTGCATCTTCTCGAGGTGTTATGGGGATGAGTGGGGCTTTGATGGGACGCGTATTGACCTTGTGTCTTTGGCATTCCGCGCATCCTTGTACGTAGTTCCACACGTCTAGTCTTAGCTCTGGCCACCAGTATCGGCGCTCCACTAGTCAGGTGGTTTTTGTAATTCCTGGGTGTCCGTGTACTGGTGGGTCGTGGTGTGCAGAGATGAGCTTCCGCTTTTCTTCTAGCGTTCCAGTAATGACGTACTTCCCTTGTCAATACCAAGCTCCATCAACGTATTTCAGCTGTTGTGGGTCTACCAAGTATCGTAGTACGATCTCCTTCTGAGGGGTTTGTTCCTTGGCCTGTACCATTGTAGCTTTTATGAATACATCTTCGGGTAATACCATGACGTTTTCGTTGTCCCGTTCGCCTTGGTCATAGTCTGGTCTTCGTGATAGGGCATCGGCTCTCCCATTCTTTTTCCCTGGGATGTGGTGAATCTCAAAGTCATATTCCATCAATTCGAGTACTTCCCTGGTGACCCTTCAACTTATCTTCTGTGGGAGTTTCCAATATTGTAGGTTCATGTGATCAGAATAGATCTTGATCCTGTGTGGTGATCCCGCTAGTAGTGGTCTCCAATGCCTGAGTGCTTTGACGATGGCGAGGAGTTCCAAGTTGTATATGTCGTAGTTCCACTCCGCTTCGTTCAGGGTGGCGGAGTAGTATCCAATGGGGTGTTTTTTGCCGTCTTCCTTCTTCTGGAGTAGCACCGCTCCTGTTGCGAATCCGGATGCGTCTACTTCCAGTTCGAATGGGTCCTCCAGTTTTGGGTGAGCGAGTACCAGTTCTTTTGTGACTAAGGACTTGAATTTCTCAAACGCTTCATTTTCTTCATTTGTCCATCTCCACTCCGTGTCCTTTCTCGTGAGTTTGTTGAGGGGTTTGGCATGTGTGGCGAAGCCGTGAATGTAGAGTCGGTAAAAATTGCAGAAGCCTAGGAAAGAGTGTACGTCACAGACCTTGGTTGGTGTTGGCCAGTTTTTGATGCCAGCGATTTTTACTGGGTCCATGTGTGTTACCCCCTTTTCAAGGATTACCCCCAGGTAATCCATTTGCAGCTTGTGGAAGAGGCATTTTTCAAGTTTGAAGTAAAGGTTGTGTTCCATGGCTACCTGCAGTACGTCGTGGACTGCTTCTTCATGTTCTTGCTGTCCTGCTGGTTCTTGGGTTGCGATGCCTATGTCGTCCATATAGACCCATATGACGGTTCCCTTACCCTCATGTTTGGCAATGGTGTCTCGGTATATGGTGTTCATCATCGTTTGGAAGGTCGCCAGAGAATTGGTGAGTCCGAAATACATAACCGTAGGTTCGAAGAGTCTGTACCGTGTCTTGAACGCTGCTTTGTGTTTGTCTCCTTCTCTGATCCTCACATTGTTATACCCCCACCGGACGTCCAGTTTTGTATAGGTGTGCGCTTGGCTGAGGTCTGTAATGAGGTCAGATATGAGAGGAAGAGGGTACTGGTTGTGAATGGTGACTGCGTTGATCTTTCAATAATCCTGTACCGGTCACAGCTTCCCATCCTTCTTTTTGATGAAAAAGAAGGATGACGCGTAAGGGGACTTGGAGGGACATATATACCCCTTCTTCAGCTGTTCATCTAGGAATTCTTTGAGTTTTCTGTCTTCTTCCTGGGTCATAGGGTAGACTTTGCAGTCGATTGCCAATGGTGTGCCTTCTTTGAATTCTATTGTGTGGTCCCATGGTCGCGAGGGGGGAAATTGATTAGATGCTTCTTCATTGAAGATCTTTGCGAATTGTTGGTAAGCCTGGGGAAGCTCTACCTTATCATGGAATTGCTTAGCTTTGATAGCGAGTTCCGTCGCGGTGACGCATAGGTGGCTTTCTTCTGCCAGTTCTTCTATGATGCTGCTCTTTTCTTCTTTGGTGATGGTAGTTCCTATAACATGGTCCTCTTTGTTGGGGTTGATCGAGCGGATTACTATGGGGAGCATTTTTTCATGTATAGTTGCGTATCTCCAGTTGATTGTAGGTTTGTATATTGCCAGCCAGGGATATCCTAGTACTAGATCCTCATTTCCAAGGTCTGTGACTAGGAAGCACATCTTCTGTCATTGTTGATTAGTTTGAACGTTGAGGTCTACAAAATGGGTGATACTGCCCGCTTTGTTTTCCATGTTGTCTATGTTCCATATTTTTCTTGGTCATTTCAGTGGTTGTAGGCCAAGACCCATCCTCTTGGCGAAAGAAGGGTGTATGAAGTTATCCGTTGCTCCCGAGTCTACCAATGTTTTAATGTCGGCCATAGTGTAACTTGTGCGAATCGAGACTGGAATTCGAAGTGATCGATAGCGAGTCATGATTACAGAGTTACAATTGACTGCCCTCACCCAGGCCGATGGGTTCAGGCGTTCTGAAAACCCTCCTTCCCCCACATTTCTTGGAGGATGAGGTCTTTTACATCATCTGTCTCCCCTGCCACTCTGGACAACCATTCCTTGGCTCTCTGCTGCGGGGGTGCTGCATTAGCTGCTCAGGCTTGCACCAGGATTTCCTCTTGCATGTAGTAGTCGGTTTCAGTCATTCGACTCATGGTTGGTCTTCGGTGTGGCTGCGAGCAGTTTCATGAGAAGTGTCCAGTCTGGTTACAGTTATAGCAGACGACTGTCCTCATGTCTCGGGGTGGAGGTCCTCCTCCCCTTCCATATCCTCCGCGTTGAGGTCTCGGGATGAATGGTCTGTTAGGATCTCCCACTTCTGCCACTCTTGCACATGTCCTGTCTGCCGAGGTGTCCATTGTGTTTGGGTCATACCTAGGTGGTGGTCCCCGTGGTGGACCCCAATTGGGAGGTTGTGGCCTCCAACGAGGTTGGGCTGATGACGGGGGCGTTTTGTTTTTGAAGTTGTCGAGACGTGCTTTCATGCGGATGTACTGCTTCTGTCGTCGTAAGGCACACCTTTTCCAGTCTTCGAAGGTATGGGGTTCATCCAGCTCGTATACCTTCATGAACAGTGCTCGTGGTAGCCCCACCGTAAATCGATCGATGGTTTGTCGGTTGTTTAGATTGTAATGAGCTTTTCTTGCTAGTCACTCAAACTGGACCACGTACGTGTCAATATCTTCTCCAGTCATTTTAATCCCTTTCTGGAGCTCAGCCTGGGCCTGTTCTTCCTCCAAGATGTTGGAGAATCGTTTGGCGAATTTGGTGGCGATGTTATGTTTCATTCTCGGACTGCCCGGCCCGGTTGTGAACTCTGACATGTTCGCGATGACTCAACATGTCAGTAGTAATGTGTCATGGACTTCAGATCTTACTACCTCATGTCTCAGCTGACTGATGATTCCTATTGTTGTACGTGACATGTCTTATGTGCCCACTTCCGAGTTCTATTGTTGTACAATATTAGGATTATGTTGTGGATGACTGATTCCTAGGATCCCCGTCCTAGGATTTACGCTACTTACGCTATTGGCTATCTACAAGTTCAAGCGGAGCTAGAACTAGTTCCCTTACGTGTATTTAAGCTCGTAGTATTACGGACCAGGATCCCCATCTTGGTCTTCTTCAAATACCACCTCTTGACTTGTCTCTTGTACTAGGAGTCTGCGAGACTTCTACGTGAACTAGCTCTGGCATATCCCTTCGAGACCAAGAGGGATCCCCGTGACACTTCTCCCCATTTCCCTTGTGAATGGTGGATACTCCGACCGTGACCTACCCGCCTGAAACCATGTGTCATCTCGTTTACGAGTACCTCAACTCCCAAGTCGCCTGCCCATACAAGTGTTACTACATCATTGACAACCCGCGTTGGAGGTATATTCGTAAAGTCCCTGAACCTCCTTCGAACGTACCCCTCAACCTTCCCCTTTATACTTATCGCGACCACCTTGGAGCCTATCAGAGGCATCCCACGGTTTTCCCTGATAGTCCAGACAATCATCGCTTTCATCCAGAAGGGAACCCACATTATACAGATGCCTAAGTCAGGCCAATGTCCGTGGTAGACGTTACATTAAGACCAAGATCCTTCAACGTGGCTTCCACAGCAGTAACAACACGAGATCTCTGGATCCCATTCCAACCATATCACATTGACAGAAGAGGGGAACGCAACATCCCTAAGCAATACCTCAAAGGAGCATTTTGGTAGACTGAACAAGGAGACCCAGGCTACGTTGTCTCCTACACTTACAAAGACGGTACTACAGGACTCATCCCAGTAGAATTCAATTTCAAACACACTTGCTGGACTGAGCTCAAGTGGGACACACTCCACTACAAACTACAAGTTGTCCGACCAGCAGGCTCAAGCCTCCACCTCGACGTACTCCAAAGTGAAGTAACCACAAGAGATCAGTGGGGACCCCTTGACGGAGAAGAAGAAGAACCTGTTCGATCACCCACTCCCAAGACACCAGCACCATCCCCGTCACTCGCCAGCAACCCCGAGGACATTCGAATCCTTGAAGCACAAGCCGAAGAAGAAGAAGCCCAGTTAGGAATACTAGCTGAGTCCATCCCCACAAATATGACGACCACTATCACCGAACAACCAACCACCTTTCAGGAACCCACGCACATCAGCCGTGGAGAAGGCCCGCCAGGAGGAGAAGGTGGAGGAGGAGGAGGCAATGGAGGAGGGGACCCAGGAGGACCCCTTTTTACAGGACCAAACGTCTCCAGTGGAACTAAGCCCAAGAAATTCATGGGCAGAGAACCGCTGGTATTTACCGGAGACCGTACCAAAGTTCAACAGTTCCTCACTCAATGGGAACTCTTCGTTGAAACCAACTATGATAACCCTGCGTTCACCCTCCCCTATCGAAAAGCACTAATCTTCCTGACCTACATCCAAGGAGAACACATCAACAAATGGGTGTTATCCACTACCAAATGGGTCAAAGTGTACAAGGCCAAGCACGGACCGTACGACAAATGGATCTGGGAAGCAATCGAACTCAGGTTTTGCAACACCTTTGCCGACACCCTTGAAAGAGAACGTGTGCAACAAGACCTTCAGAAAGGGTTCCGAATGGAAGGGCAAGATATCGATTCCTACATTGCCAAATTTGAGAAGGCGGTACGTGAGGCAGGGTACAGATTTGACGACTCCCTCGTCCTCGACAAGTTCACCAGTGGACTCCCTGTGGAGCTGTACAAAAACGCGTATAACTTCCACAGTCCAAACACCTACGCCCAATGGAAGGTAGCGGTGCTCAAACAGCAATGCAAGTGGATGCATTTACAGACGTGTTTGGGGGGACGTAAACCCCCGGGACCCGGTAAGCAGGGTAACACCTCTCTAAGGACATTCAACGCTCCAAACCGCCCGCAGCAGCCTTGACAAGGATGGCAAGCATTCCGAAACCACCCCAATTGTTACGCTCCGTAGGGCGCACTTCGGGAGATCGCACTCGACCGGTCTTCAGGGGTTCCTAACGGCCTGGGTGTTGACCCGCTCTTGTTCTGTCGCTTGAGCTAGCGCTTGCTGTCGTTCGTCTTGGTCGAGGATAAGTCCGAAACGGACAATCTGAAGGACTCGGATAGCAACAAAGAGATAAAAGAAATGAATGACTTCGCTCGTATACGCTGAGCTTGCACACTCGATCAACCGGTCACGTGATGAGAGGGGAGAGGGGAACACCGCTATAGCAGAGGGACGAACTCCGAGGTCTGCGTAGGGTACGGACGCCGCTGTGATGCTGGACTAACTCCGAGGGCACGTAGGGCAAAGAGAAGAGGGAGTGGATTGAGAGCAGAGGGGGGGCTGGGGGACTACTCGGACTAGGTTGTACGGACTATACAAGAAGTCAAAGCTACCGTCTAAGGTCGCTTCTACGTGCTACTTATACTCGTGCGGGGATGTTACGTTCTGCTTTCGGACTGCCCGAACCGGTTGTGAACTCTGACATGTTCGTGATGACTCGACGCGTCAGTAGTAATATGTCATGGACTTCGGATCTTACTGCCTCGTGTTGTGCTGACTGATGACTCCCATTGTTGTACGTGATTGAGATTAGGCTTGCTGACTGATGTTCTATTGTTGTACGTGTTTCGGATTACGACGATAACTGCGCATTCTATTATTAGAATACGTTACTTACGCTATTGGCTATTTACGAGTTCGAGCGGAGTTGGAACTAGCTCCCTTACTTGTATTTAAGTTTGTAGTACGACAGACCAGGATTCCCATCTTGGTCTTCTTCGAAATACCACCACTTCTACTCGTCTTCTGTACTAGGGATTCGCAGCGTCCCTAAGTGAACTAGCTCCGGCATATCCCTCTACGACCAAGAAGGGATCCCCGTGACCATATCTCCATCTTCCTCTGTGAATGGTAGACCAGCTGACCGTGACTTATCCGCCTGATACCACGTGTCATCTCGTCTTCGAGTATCTCAACTCCCGCACCGCGCGACTGACTCACTGCTATTACATCATCGACAACCTCAACTGGGAATATATTCGCAAAGTCCCCTATCCTCCCCCGAACGTCCCCATAGAAGAGACGTTGTACACCTATAGGGATTCTACAGGCACGTATTGGCCTCACCCAGCAGTCTTTCCCGAGCACTCGGACAACCACAGGTTTCATCCTCGAGGGAACCCACGTCACAATAGCGCCTAAGTCAGGCCAATGTCCGTGGTAGACGTTACATTAAGACCAAGATCTTTCAACGTGGCTTCCGCAGTAACAACCCGCGACCTTTGGATTCCGTTCCAACCGTATCACATCGACAGAAGAGGGGAACGCAACGTCCCCAAACAATACCTTAAAGAAGCCTTTTGGCAGACAGAACAAGGAGATCCAGGCTACGTAGTCCTTTACACTTACAAAGACGGCAAAACCGGACTCATCCCGGTAGAATTCAATTTCGAACACACTTGTTGGACAGAGCTCAAGTGGGACGCACTCCACTATAAATTACAAGTCGTCCGACCAGCCGGATCGAGTCTCAAACTCGAC
The DNA here is from genome assembly GCA_021527035.1 of Lactarius vividus. NCBI lineage: Eukaryota > Fungi > Basidiomycota > Agaricomycetes > Russulales > Russulaceae > Lactarius > Lactarius vividus. The sequence continues at coordinate 94,041 of JAKELG010000007.1, read as the reverse complement.
ATTCTACAAAGCGAAGTCACCACCAGAGACCAGTGGGGCCCCATTGATGGACAGGAAGAAGAACCAATCCGTTCCCCCACTCCCAAGACGCCCGCACCATCCCCTTCACTAGGCAGTAACCCGGAAGAGATCCGCATCTTAGAAGCACAAGCCGAAGAGGAAGAAGCACAACTGGGACTATTAGCTGAGTCTATACCTACAGACATGACCACTACCATCACCGAACAACCCACTACATTCCAGGAACCCGCGTGCATAGGCCGCGGAGAAGGACCACCGCCCGGAGGAAACGGGGGTGGAGGAGGAGGAGACGACGGAGGAGGAGATCCAGGAGGACCCCTATTCACAGGACCCAATGTCTCCAGCGGAACCAAACCCGAGAAGTTCATGGGAAGAGAACCGCTCGTATTCACAGGCGATCGCACTAAAGTCCAACAGTTCCTTACTCAATGGGAACTATTCGTGGAGACCAACTACGACAACCCTGCGTTCACCCTCCCCTACCGAAAAGCACTGATCTTCCTCACCTACATTCAAGGAGAACACGTCAACGAATGGGTCTTATCCACCACCAAATGGGTCAAAGCGTACAAAGCCAAACACGGCCCATACGACAAATGGATCTGGGAAGCCATCGAGCTCGGTTTCCGCAACACGTTCGCCGACACTCTCGAAAAAGAACGCGCCCAACAGGAACTACAGAAAGGATTCCGCATGGAGGGACAAGACATCGACTCATACATAGCCAAGTTCGAGAAGGCGGTAAGGGAAGCCGGATACCGATTCGACGACTCCCTGGTATTGGACAAATTCACAAGTGGACTCCCAGTGGAGCTTTACAAGAACGCCTATAACTTCCACAGCCCAAACACGTACGCCCAGTGGAAGGTAGCGGCGCTGGAACAACAGCGCAAATGGATGCACCTGCAGACGCGTTTGGGGGGACGTAAACCCCCGGGACCCGGTAAGCCGGGCAACACTTCCCTCAGAACTTTCAACGCCCCAAATCGCCCCCAACAGCAGCGCCAGGGATGGCAGGCATTCTGGAATCACCCGGACGCCATGGACACCACCCCAGGAAGGGTCCGCGCTCGACTCGCAGGCTCTGAAGAGATCGACTACGCTCGACCCCCGTACATGTCACAAGGAGGACGCTCCCAAGGAAAAGGAGTTGTAGATATGAAGAACATCAACTGCTACAACTGTGGAAAGCTCGGACACATGTCCCGCGATTGCCGTCAACCCCGCAAACCGCGCACCAACGCGAACTGGCAACCCCGCCAAGGGAGAGGGGCATTTATAGAAGAAGTCCAGAGCGTCCAAGACGAACCCCTGATCCAATTCGAAGATGACGGCGGCAGTAGCCGCGGCGCCCGCGCCACCACTGATACGCCGCAAGAACGGGCGACCAGCTGGATAAACGGAGTACGAAACCTTGACGATGAAGCCAGGGATTTGGTAGTTCGGGACCTACTGGGGCGAGAGGATTTTCAAAGCGCCTGAACCCGACGGCCTGGGTGAGGGCATTACGGTGTAATTCTGTGTTCATAACGCGCTATCAATCTATGCATGTTCCAGTTTCATTGCGCGCAAGTTACGCCATGGCCGACAAACGAGCACTAGTGGACTCCGGAGCCACTAACAACTTCATACATCCGGACTTCGTAAAAAGAATGAGGCTAGGCCTCAAAGAACTCGACCGTCATCGAAAAATCTGGAATATCGACGGCACGCACAACAAAGGGGGTAAGATTACCCACTGCGTGGATCTAGAAGTACAAACCAAAGGAATTGCCAAAGAAATGCGATTCCTAGTGACCGACGTAGGAGGAGAAGACATAATACTAGGATACCCATGGTTGGCGACCTTCCAACCCGATATCCAATGGGCAGTGGCTACGCTTAACGAAGCTGAGTATCCAGTCGTCCTCCGCACCATCAACCCTACGAGACCACGAATAGACCCGGTCATAGCACGACTCGTACTCGAAAAACTGCTACTCCCCAACAAACAAAAGATCGAAGAACAGCTACGACGGGAATGCGACCTCGAAGATACACGTTTGCGCGCAACAATGTCGACTGAAATGGCTATAGAAGCCAAGCAGTATACGGAGAAGAAAGCGGTCCCGGAAGAATACCAACGACACGTCAAGATCTTCAGCGAAGAAGAATCGAACCGATTCCCGCTGTCAAAACCCTGGGATCACGCAATCGACTTCAAACCAAACGCACCAGACACAATTGACTGCAAAATCTACCCAATGAGTCAAACGGAAGACAAGGCGCTCAAGGAATGGATCGACGAGCAACTGGCCAAAGGGTACATCAGACCCTCTAAATCCCCGTACGCATCATCCTTTTTCTTCATCAAAAAGAAGGACGGAAAGCTACACCCCGTACAGGACTACCGGAACATCAATAACTGGACCATACGCAACCAATACCCCCTCCCGCTCATCCCGGAACTCATCGCAGACCTAAGCGGAGCATTCATATTCACCAAACTGGACATTCGCTGGGGCTACAACAACGTAAGGATCAAAGAAGGGGACCAGGAAAAGGCCGCGTTCAAAACGAAATACGGACTTTTCGAACCAACGGTAATGTTCTTCGGGCTAACCAACTCTCCGGCGACCTTCCAAACTATGATGAATGAAATCTGCAAGGACCTTATCGCGTATCACGAAACGAAGGGTACAATCATCAGAGTATACATGGACGACATAGGCATAGCAACCCGATCCACGGAACAAGCACACATCGACGCGGTACACAATATCCTGGACTTACTAGAAGAAAACGACCTATTCCTCAAACCGGAAAAATGCATCTTCCACGCACCAAGCATCGATTACCTGGGGGTAATCATTGAAAAGGGGGTGACACGCATGGACCCCATCAAAATTTCCGGCATCAAAGACTGGCCAAACCCCAAAAACGTTAAACAGGTGCGATCGTTCCTAGGCTTCTGTAACTTTTACCGTGCTTTCATCCGAAATTTTGCCATGCACGCCCGTCCCCTCAACAAACTCACGCGAAAGGACACAGAATGGACATGGACAGCCACGGAACAAGAAGCGTTCGACAAGATCAAGAAGCTCGTCACGGAAGAACCAGTTCTTGCACACGCCAAACTAGAAGACCAATTCGAACTAGAAGTAGACGCTTCCGGATTTGCAGTAGGAGCAGTACTCCTCCAACGCAAAGAGGATGGCAAGAGACATCCCATCGCATACTACTCAAACACACTCAGCACAGCGGAACGGAACTACGACATTTACGACCTGGAACTCTTGGCAATCGTGAAGGCACTTCGGAATTGGCGCCACTACTTAGCAGGATCACCGCATAAGATCAAAGTATTCTCAGACCACATGAACCTCCAGTACTGGCGCTCCCCGCAAAAGATAAGTCGCCGAGTAGCACGGGAAGTACTAGAACTCTCTGAGTACGACATCGAGATTCACCACATCAAGGGAACGGCAAACGGTCGAGCCGACGCCCTATCTAGACGCCCAGACTACGACCAAGGGGAAAAGGATAACGACCAAGTCACGGTGCTACCCGATGACATCTTCGTTAGGGCCGCAGCAATAGATACAACAGAAGATCCTCTCCGAATCAACGCCACCATATCGGTACAGGAGATGGAGAAAACCAATCCGGTATACGCTCAGGACGACGACAAACTCCGCCCCTGGATAGACCCACATGGACTAAAGAAAATCGAAGGCACCTGGTACAAAGACGGACGACGAGTAGTAACGGGGGGACTCCTTGAAAAACGAGAACTCATCAAAAACCACCATGACCCTCCGGTATATGGACATCCAGGAATTAGCCGAACCATCAAACTCACAGAACGATACTACTGGTGGCCAGGGCTCAGGAACGAAGTCACAGACTACGTCAAAGGATGCGCCGACTGCCAAAGGATCAAGGTCAATACCAGGGCGATCAAAGCACCGTTGCGCCCAATATTCCCCAAACCCGAAGCTATGCCCTTTGAAACCATCGCACTTGACTTCATCACTAAACTTCCAGAAGCACAGGGTTGCGATACAATCCTCACGATAACGGATCATGACTGCACGAAAATGTCCCTGTTCATCCCATGCCAGGAAGAAATATCCGCCGAAGGCACAGCCGCCTTATATGTCAAACACGTGTTCCCCAGATTCGGCCTACCCGGAAAGATCATCAGCGATAGAGACCCCCGGTTTGCATCAAAATTCACGCGCGAGTTATGCAAGATCCTCGGCATCGAACAGAACATCTCCACGGCCTATCACCCCCGCACTGACGGGCAATCGGAACGTACGAACCAATGGCTGGAGCAATACTTACGATTCTGGGTCAACGAACGACAGGACGATTGGATACACTATCTCCCCATGGCTGAGTTCACCCACAACAATTGGCCTAGCGAAACCACTAAGGAATCTCCTTTCCAGCTCCTTATGGGGTATAACCCCCGCGCTGATTGGACCGATAGGCCATCACCGATCCCACAGGTGGCACTCAGGGTCAAACAATTTAAGGAACTCCGACAACGCGCGCAGTCACTGATGATCAAAGCGCAGCAAGGGTGGATCAAGGCCAAAGATACGCCCAAATTCCAAATCGGAGATCAAGTATGGCTAGAAGGGCGCCACTTGCGCACGCACCAGCCAACGGCAAAACTAGCGGCACGATGCCACGGCCCCTTTAAGATTGTTCAGGTGATGTCCGCAGTTAATTACCGCCTGGAACTTCCCACGCAGTGGCAGATTCACCCAGTGTTCCACGTGGACCTCCTGACACCTTATCGCGAAACACCCACGCACGGACCTAACTATCAGCGCCCACCACCGGATCTAGTAGGCGGAGAAGAAGAATACGAGGTCGAGAAGATTCTAGACTCTCGGCGATTCGGCAGAAGTCGCAAATTGCAATATTTGGTCAAGTGGAAAGGATACCCCGACTCGGACAACCAGTGGGTCAACAAGGATGACGTATTCGCAGATGAGGTGATTCGGGAATTTAAAAATTCCAACCCCGCCCGCAAGACACACATAAGCGCAGGGAAATCCCAAGAGACGTCCCCATTCTTCCCTTCTCCCACCTCCACTACTCATGCGCTCTCAGTCCCCGATCAACTTCCGCTATGTCGTCAACAACGAACTATCCGCACCTTACCGAGTACAGTCCACGCCACCGTCACCCCTGTCGTCTACCCTTGCCCTTCACCAACGAGGAAGTCGTCCTCCTTCCCCCGGGCCATCCCCAGTTCCTTCGCCGACCCCCACTGTTTATTCCGAGAGCAACCAGCCCAACTACCTCGGAGACCACTATATCCCGACCCGAGCGCCCACTCCAGCGGGCGACGAACAACAGGGGTATGTACCCAGCCGCCCATCGTCTCCACAGGGCCCCGACGAGGGAGGGGACCCGTACGACCCATCCGAACGCCTCGAAGCGCATCAGTATCTACGTTACGCCACCCATCTCACCACGACACACTCGGAAACCCCCCCGCTATGCGGACCCACCGGGGAGGCTATCACATTACCGGCGGCACGTCCACCCCAGGTTCGCGCAGATCAAGAAGAGGAACATGTGCAGGAGACCGAAGATCGGCCGGAGACACCCCCGCCCAGGGGATATCAGTTCAACAGGGGAGTCCATTACATTCCCTTTCAGATTCGAGACGCTCAAGAACGTCTTTGGCCCGCCCGGTATACTCAGCTCATCCTCACCGCCGACCCGTTCGTCCTGGCCTTCAGGTCAGGATGCAACCAGCAATACGGGAAGCCCGTCCACGCCGTCCCCTACTACGACGAGCAGTCCTCTCCCCCCACTTACACCGACGACGACCTCACGTTCCTGCTCTCCGACGCGGGACTAGTCGATTCGGTCGACCAGGCGCTCCTTCACATGAAGGATGCGACCCTCATGGCCGAGATCCATCGTTACCGCTGCATGACACTGGGCTGGCGGGCACAGCAACACCGACTGGCGGCAGAGCAGATGAAGTTGGAGCGCATAGAGATCGAGCGCAACAGGTGTGTCGCCAGACTTCAGCGAGCGCATGCAGTGGACCGCATCGAGAACGTTCGAGCCTCGCTTCATCGGGGGCCCAAGGCGGAGCAGGATGCCGAGGAGATCGCCCGCATCAGAGCCCTCCGCGAAGTCGGCACCAACCCCCTTGCTGTCATGCGTGGTCAAGCTGGGGCTTGACGCTGAAAAGGGGGTGATGTTACGTTCTGCTTTCGGACTGCCCGAACCGGTTGTGAACTCTGACATGTTCGTGATGACTCGACGCGTCAGTAGTAATACGTCATGGACTTCGGATCTTACTGCCTCGTGTTGTGCTGACTGATGACTCCCATTGTTGTACGTGATTGAGATTAGGCTTGCTGACTGATGTTCTATTGTTGTACGTGTTTCGGATTACGACGATAACTGCGCATTCTATTATTAGAATACGTTACTTACGCTATTGGCTATTTACGAGTTCGAGCGGAGTTGGAACTAGCTCCCTTACTTGTATTTAAGTTCGTAGTACGACAGACCAGGATTCCCATCTTGGTCTTCTTCGAAATACCACCACTTCTACTCGTCTTCTGTACTAGGGATTTGCAGCGTCCCTAAGTGAACTAGCTCCGGCATATCCCTCTACGACCAAGAAGGGATCCCCGTGACCATATCTCCATCTTCCTCTGTGAATGGTAGACCAGCCGACCGTGACTTATCCGCCTGATACCACGTGTCATCTCGTCTTTGAGTATCTCAACTCCCGCACCGCGCGACCGACTCACTGCTATTACATCGTCGACAACCTCAACTGGGAATATATTCGCAAAGTCCCCTATCCTCCCCCGAACGTCCCCATAGAAGAGACGTTGTACACCTATAGGGATTCTACAGGCACGTATTGGCCTCACCCAGCAGTCTTTCCCGAGCACTCGGACAACCACAGGTTTCATCCTCGAGGGAACCCACGTCACAATAGCGCCTAAGTCAGGCCAACGTCCGTGGTAGACGTTACAGGGGAGCTATTGGAACTCAGCTGAAACCCTAATACAACGGTCCTAGGAATGCTGCGGAAACTGCGGAACTGCGGAAAATACATGTCCAACGCCACTGATGGTGGCTGAAACATACAGTCCATGGGCGCATCACGCCACAGGGACAAGGCACGGGAAAATCAACACAAATACAGTAACGGATCACAAACCAGGCACAATCGATAACACACGTTTCAATCCAGGCACGAGCTCATCTGGATTCTTCTGGTGCAGTCTGGGCCAGGTCACGTGCCAGGGTCACGTGACGGGCAATGACGTCATCCGGCGCTAATCTTCCGGGCGTTGCGGCGGATCTTGGGGGAACATATACTGGGTGGCCAGTATAGCTGCGCGCAGGTGTAGAGCGCGACTTTGGTGGAACTTCCAGAGGCGTTCCCTAGCCTCAGCTTCTTCGGCCGCTTGCGCTTCAGCGTCTAAGGGGTCTTTCGCGGGACTCCAGGCAACGAACTGCACTGGGGATGCATCTTGTTGGTCACGTGGTGGCGTAGTGGTGCGTTCCGGAGGGTCAAACGTAACACCAATGCAATGGACACCACTCCGGGAAGAATCTGTGCCTGTCTCGCAGGATCAGAAGAAATAGATTACACCAAGCCGCTGCACACCCCTCAAGGAGGACGACCCCAAGGAAGAGGAATCGTAGATATGAAGAACATCAATTGCTACAACTGTGGGAAACTCGGCCATATGTCCTGCAACTGCCTCCAACCACGCCGCCCACGCACCAACCAGAACTGGCAACCTCGCTAAGGACGTGACGCATTCATCGAGGAAGTTCAAAGTGTCCACGAAGAACCTCTAATCCAATTCGAAGACAATGGCGGCAGCAGCCATGGCGCCCGCGCCACCACTGAGATGCCGCAAGAATGGGCGACCAGCTGGATAAACGGAGTTCGAAATCTCGACGAAGAAGCCAGGGACTTGGTAGTCAGGGACCTAATGGGGTGAGAGGATTTTCAAAGCGCCTGAACCTGACGGCCTGGGTGAGGGCATTATGGTGTAATTCTGTGTTCATAACGCGCTATCAATCTATGCATGTTCCAGTTTCATTGCGCGCAAGTTACGCCATGGCCGACAAACGAGCACTAGTGGATTCCAGAGCCACTAATAACTTCATCCATCCAGATTTTGCAAGAAGGATGAGGCTAGGCCTCAAGGAGTTAGACCGTCATCGAAAGATCTGGAACATCGACGGCACGCATAACAAAGGGGGCAAGATAACCCATTGCGTGGATCTAGAAGTTGAAACCAAAGGGGTCAAGAAGGACATGAGATTCCTCGTCACCGACGTAGGAGGAGAAGACATCATTCTGGGATACCCCTGGCTGGCTACGTTCCAGCCTGACATTCAATGGGCCTCCGCTACCCTTAACAAAGCTGAGTATCCAGTAGCGCTTCGTACCATCAACCCCACCAAACCACATATAGATCCCGTCATCGCCCGACTGGTGGTTTGGAAGTTGCTAGGAATACCCAATAAGCAACACATTGAAGAACAACTACAACAAGAATGTGACCTGGAAACGACGCAATTACGAGCCACCACGTCCACCGAACTGGCAATTGAAGCACAACAATACATGGAAAAGAAGGCCGTCCCCGAGGAGTACCAGCGACACATCAAGAGCTTCAGCGAAGAAGAATCTCATCGCTTCCCCCTCTCCAAACCATGGGATCACGCCATCGAGTTCAAACCAGATGCCCCAGACACTATCGACTGCAAGGTCTACCCAATGAGCCAAGCAGAAGATAAAGCGTCAAAAGAATGGATCGACAAACAACTGGCAAAAGGGTACATTAGACCCTCTAAATCCCTGTACGCATCATCCTTCTTTTTCATCAAAAAGAAGGACGGAAAGCTATGACCAGTACAGGACTACAGGAATATCAATAAATGGACTATATGCAACCAATATCCACTCCCGCTCATACCCAAACTTATCGCCGACCTCAGCAGAGCGTTCATATTCACCAAACTTGACATTCATTGGGGATACAACAACATGCGCATTAAAGAAGGAGATCAAGAAAAAGCGGCGTTCAAAACGCGTTACGGACTTTTCGAACCGATGGTAATGTTCTTTAGACTAACAAACTCCCCGGCAACCTTCCAAACGATGATGAACAAGATCTGCAAAGACCTCATCGCATATCACGAGACAAAAGGAACGATTATTAGGGTATACATGGACAACATCGGCATCACTACACGGTCCAACAAACAGGCACACATCAACACGGTACACAACATTTTGGACTTACTGGAACAGAACGATCTCTTTCTCAAACCGGAAAAATGCATCTTCCACGCTCCCAGCATCGATTACCTGGGGGTAATCATTGAAAAGGGGGTGACTCGTATGGACCCCGTCAAAATTTCCGGCATCAAAGAGTGGCCCACCCCAAAGAACGTCAAACAGGTGCGATCCTTCCTAGGTTTCTGCAATTTCTATCGTGCTTTCATCAGAAATTTTGCCACCTACGCACGACCCCTCAACAAACTTACGCACAAGGGCGTTGAATGGACATGGACAACCACGGAACAAGAAGTGTTTGACAAAATCAAGAAACTCGTCACGGAAGAACCGGTACTCGCACACGCCAATCTAGAAGATCAATTCGAACTAGAAGTGGACACATCAGGATTTGCAGTAGGAGCAGTACTACTCCAACGCAAGGAGGATGGCAAAAGACACCCCATCGTGTACTATTCAAACACCCTCAGCGCCGCAGAACGGAACTACGACATCTATGACCTGGAACTCTTGGCAATCGTGAAGGCACTCAGGAACTGGCGACACTATCTAGCGGGATCTCCACACAAGATCAAAGTCTTCTCAGATCATATGAACCTACAATACTGGCGCTCCCCACAAAAGATAAGTTGCCGAGTAGCCCAGGAACTACTTGAACTCTCTGAGTACGACATTGAGATTCACCATATCAAGGGAACGGCAAATGGAAGAGCTGACGCCTTATCTAGACACCCGGACTATGATCAAGGAGAAGGCAACAACGAACATGTTACGGTATTACCAGATGAGGTCTTCATCAGGGCAACATCATTGGACACCACCGAAGATCCACTCTGAATCAATGCCACCATATCAGTGCAGGAAATGGAAAAGATCAACCCGATATACGCACAAGACGCTGAAAAGATACGCCCATGGGTAGACCCACATGGTCTTAAACTGATCGAAGGCACATGGTACAAAGAGGGAAGACGCGCAGTCACTGGAGGCCTCCATGAGAAACGCGAAATCATCAAAACGCACCATGACCCTCCTGTATACGGACACCCCGGAATCAGCCGTACCATCAAACTCGTGGAACGATACTATTGGTGGCCTGGACTGCGCCAAGAAGTCATGGACTACGTCAAAGGTTGCACCGACTGTCAAAGAATCAAGGTCAACACCAGGGCCATCAAAGCGCCACTGCGCCCAATATTCCCTAAACCAGAAGCTATGCCATTCGAAACTATCACCCTTGACTTCATCACTAAACTCCCGGTGGCACAGGACTGTGATACAATCCTCACAATAACAGATCATGATTGCACGAAGATGTCTCTATTCATCCCCTGCCAAGAAGAAATATCGGCCAAAGGAACAGCCGCCCTGTATGTAAAACATGTCTTTCCCTGATTCGGATTACCTGGCAAGATAATCAGCAACAGGGACCCACGTTTCACATCAAAGTTCACACGCGAACTATGCAAAATCCTCGGAATCGAGCAGAACATTTCCACAGCCTATCACCCTCGCACCGATGGACAATCCGAATGCACCAATCAATGGTTGGAGCAGTACTTACGATTCTGGGTCAATGAACGACAAGACGATTGGATCCACTACCTCCCAATGGCTGAGTTCACGCACAATAACTGGCCTAGTGAAACCACTAAAGAATCCCTGTTCCAGCTCCTTATGGGATACAACCCTCGTGCCAACTGGACTGACCGACCATCACCAATTCCACAGGTGGCACTCAGGGTCAAACAGTTCAAGGAACTCCGCCAGTGCACGCAGTCATTAATGATCAAAGCGCAGCAGGGATGGATCAAGGCCAAAGATACACCCAAGTTCCAAATAGGGGATCAAGTATGGCTAGAAGGACGCCACCTACGTACCCATCAGCCAATGGCGAAACTCGCAGCATGAAGACATGGCCCGTTTAAGATCGTCCAGGTGATGTCTGCAGTCAACTATCGACTAGAACTTTCCACACAATGGCAGATTCACCCAGTGTTCCATGTGGATCTCCTTACGCCCTACCACGAAACACCCACGCACGGACCTAACTATCAGTGCCCACCACCGGATCTAGTCGGTGGTGAAGAAGAATACGAGGTCGAGAAGATTCTAGACTCCTGGCGTTTCGGCAGAAGTCACAAGTTGCAGTATTTGGTCAAATGGAAGGGATACCCCGACTCGGACAACCAGTGGGTCGACAAGGATGACGTATTCGCAGACGACGCAATTTGGGAGTTCAAAAATTCCAACCCCGCTCGAGAAACACATATAAACGTGGGAAGATCCCAAGAGATGTCCCCATCTCCTTCCTCTACTACCACCAATACTCATGTGTCCCTCCTCCCCAGTCAACTTCCGATATGTCGTCAACACCAAGTTATCCGCACCTTACTGAGTACAGTCCACGCCACCGTCACCCCTGTCGTCTACCCTCACCCTTCACCAACGAGGAAGTCGTCCTCCTTCCACCCCATCATCCCAAGTTCCTTCACCATCCCCCACTCTTTATTCCGAGACCAACCAGCCCAGTCAACTCGGGAGCAACTATGTCCCAACCAGAGCACCTACTCCAGCGGGCGACAAACAAGGGTATGTGCCCAGCCACCCATCATCCCCGCCAGGGCCCGACGAGGGCGGGGATCCGTACGACCCAGCCGAACACCTCGAGATGCATCTGTATTTGCGTTACGCCACCCATCTCACCACGACACACTCGGAAACCCCCCCACTATGCGGAACCACCAGGGAAGCTCTCACACTACCGACGCCGCCTCAATCCATGTTTCACCGCGATCAAGAAGAGGAACATGTGTCGGAGACCGAAGATCGGCCAGAGACTCCCCCACCCCAGGGGTATCAGTTCAACAGGGGAGTACATTACATCCCATTTCAGATTTGAGACGCTCAGGAACATCTTTGGCCTGCCCGGTATACTCAGCTTATCCTCACCGCCGATCCATTCATCTTGGCCTTCCGAGCTGGGAACAACCAACAGTACGGCAAGCTGGTCCACGCAGTCCCCTACTACGACAGACAGTCCGCTTCCCCCACTTACACCGACGACAATCTCACATTCCTGCTCTCCGACGTGGGATTAGTCAACTCGGTCGATCAAGCACTTCTTCACATGAAGGATCTCACTCTCACCACCGAGGTACACCGCTACCGGTGCATGACCCTCGGTTGGCGCGCCCAACAACATCAAGTCGCGGCGGAGCAGATGAAGCTGGAGCATGTGGAGATCAAGAGGAACCGGTGCATAGCCCAACTTCAACGCGCCCACGCAGTCGACCGCATCGAGAACAAGCAGTCCTCGCTCCATCGGGGGCCCCGGGCAGAAGAAGATGCCAAAGAGATAGAGGTGATTTGCCACATGCGGTCCCTCGGCACGAACCCCCTTGCAGTCATGCGTGGTCAAGCTGGGGCTTGAACCTGAAAAGGGGGTGATGTTATGTTTCGTTCTCGGACTGCCCGGCCCGGTTGTGAACTCTGACGTGTTCACGATGACTCAACATGTCAGTAGTAATGTGTCATGGACTTCGGATCTTACTACCTCGTGTCTCGGCTAACTGATGATTCCTATTGTTGTACGTGACACGTCTTATGTGCCCGCTTCCGAGTTCTATTGTTGTACAATATTAGGATTATGTTGTGGATGACTGATTCCTAGGATCCCCGTCCTAGGATTTACGCTACTTACGCTATTGGCTATCTACAAGTTCAAGCGGAGCTAGAACTAGTTCCCTTACGTGTATTTAAGCTTGTAGTACTACGGACCAGGATCCCCATCTTGGTCTTCTTCAAATACCACCTCTTGACTCATCTCTTGTACTAGGAGTCTGCGAGACTTCTACGTGAACTAGCTCTGGCATATCCCTTCGAGACCAAGAGGGATCCCTGTGACACTTCTCCCCATTTCCCTTGTGAATGGTGGATACTCCGACCGTGACCTACCCGCCTGAAACCACGTGTCATCTCGTTTACAAGTACCTCAACTCCCGAGTCGCCCGCCCATACAAGTGTTACTACATCATCGACAACCCGCGTTGGAGGTATATTCGTAAAGTCCCTGAACCTCCTTCAAATGTACCCCTCGACCTTCCCCTTTATACTTATCGCGACCACCTCGGAGCCTATCAGAGGCATCCCGCGGTTTTCCCTGATAGTCCAGACAATCATCGCTTTCGTCCAGAAGGGAACCCACATTATACAGACGCCTAAGTCAGGCCAACGTCCGTGGTAGACATTACAGGCGATGTGGTTCCATAGGGTTTGGAAGTATTGACTTACTCCTCTTCGTACTTCTCGGTTTAACCATTCGAGCATAGTCAGCGTCCATTTGCTAACATTGACTCCCTTGACGTATCCTAAGAACAGGAGCGATCTTCGATATTCGTTTTGCATGATGGGGGTGTCCAGGTTCATCCCCCAGTAGATGTGCCATTGTGTTAGAAAGGCCTCATATTTAGTGCGATCTCCATCGTATACGGTCGGAGGTTCACCTGATAGTCTGTCTGACCCATGTCCTCCACCTCCTCCTAGTCTGGGAGGGGGTCCTCCTCCTGGTGGTCCTGGTGGTCCTTCTCCTCCAGGTGGTCTTCCTCCTCCTGGAAATCCCCCTCCTGTCGGTCCTTGTCCTGGGAATCCTCCTGGGAACCCACCAGGTGGTGGTGGTGGTCCCGTCGGGGGATCTGGTTGGTCTGGGCCTATCGCCCTGAATAATGCTGCGTCATCTGCAGTCATTCGATGACCTGTGGAGGGGTTTATGGGGTTGAGGATGGCTTCCGCTTCTTCTCTGATACGCCGTACTTCTTCCATGGTTTGGACTTCTGTAGCCATGGGACTTCTAATGTGAATTTCTTCTGGGACGGTGATGTGCAGGGACTCAGCTATGTGGGCCAATAGGCTTGAATCATCTCCTGTTGCTGGTCGTACTTCGCTTTCTGTGGCAGTATGTTCTTCCACTGGTTCTTCATGGCTTGATTCCGAAGGTGCTTGCTCTCTCGGTCATTCTTCTTCGCTTTCGCTGCTGCTGTCACTATCGCTGTCCCCGTCAAGCGGTCCCCAGTCTTCTCCATGAAGTTCTCTTGAATCGATATCGCAACGATAGTGTCTTCCGGTTGGTCTGACAACGTCCCACCAGTTGTCTATTGGATTCCACGTAACTTCCGTCCAACAGAAGTTTGAATAGTTGAACTCAACTGGTTGATATCTGATGGCTTCTCCGGGGAAGTCAACGAAGTATCCAGTATCTCCTCTATATTCTCTCCACCTTGCTGCACCTAGGAATTGTCATGGTACTGATCTTTCTCCTCTCGTGTTGAGGTTATAGGGTTGGAAGTTTCTCCACTGTTCTCTTGTAGTGAACGCCACATTTGGGGGATCTTGGTCTTAATGTTACGCTACCATGGCGTCAGTCCAACTTGGACTCAATGACAGCATTCACAACTTAGCAATTCCTAGAGTAACACTCGTAGGTCCTGAGGATCCCTTGGAATACAACTAAGGTGATCCAAAGAGACTTAAGAGTAAGGACCAAAGTGACAAAGACTTGTTGATGCGAAATGATGACGGCCTTAGACTCGAAGGTCAAGGGGATCCGAAGGTTCGAAGCTCAAAGGCTCGACAAGTTTAGAAGAGAGAAGGTGGTATTTAGAAGAAGACCAAGATGGCGTATCTTGGTCTTCCCAGCCCACTATTTATACATGTAAAGAGGTAGCTTTAAAGCTCCTCTGTGAGTCCGATATTGTATAGCGTAAGTAGCTCGAACCCTACTACCGCTGTACTAGTACTGAGTAATACTAACAATCACATGCTAATACTACTCGTGCTGACTGATGCTGAAGTCCGTGACTAATCTCTGCTTACTACCGTAGTCACAACTGTATAGTAAGCGTCCATTTTGTAACTCGTACTGTCCGTCCGTAACAGCACAGGTCACTTATCAACACTTGTGTGCCAGACAACCTCTCAGCTTCTCTTGCAAGATCCCCCTCTGCTGCTTACCAGTTGCTCAGTGTATCTCACCACAGTCTCCATAGTCACTGTGAGTATGCTGTCCATCTCTGTTGTTTATCACTAGAAGGGATCAAACAACTAGTGAGCAAAAAGGGGCTCAGGAGTGTGAGGGAACTTGTACTAATGTAATGGTATAACTATCATCTACACTGGGCCAAGGGGAGTTGGAGTGAACTGTCAAGGGTGAAAACTCAACACCAGTGTGGAGATAAATCACGCACTAGAACCTACAGACAATGCGGAGCATGTGTCAGTGTATGACCTTTATTCAAGGTCAAGGCATGGTGTCACACAAAGGCAGGCTGAGTGGAGAACCAAGAGGACAAGTTAGATTTGGACAGAAGTAAGGAAGTACAATGAAATGTGCACCTGAGTGGAGAACCAAGAGGACAAGTTGGTTCCACTCAGGACGCTACAGGCAAGCTTAAGTATCTACTGTGGTTGTGATTAAGTTGGAGCTTGAACACTGTTACTAAGTGTAAAGTAATCAGCTATGACTAAAGAGCTGACATGTTGTGTCTATTAATAGCCTTATCTTTAGTGCTGACTGATGCACTGTCATCAAGGCTGACTATGTATGATGTGTCGCTGAGTAAAACCTAATACAGCACATAATACATGCCTACTAAGCATATTCTAGAGCATTCTGGAGGGGTCCTTCCTTATCTACCAATCAGAGAGTCTGTCTGTATATAGAATGTGGCTGTAAAGGGATGTCCTGTGTATGGGTATACTCTCCCAGGGTCACATGATAAAAAGTGCATGATATTTCATGTGACTAACTAGAGAATGTGATGGCAAGTCATGTGATCCACAAAAGGCAAAAATAAACACATCCATGACACTCTGCTTACCCTGTGCCTCCTGTATCTCACCACAGTCTATTTAGTCACTGTGAGTATCTGGATTCCACTTATGCTGTTCATCAACACATGTATGAGCAATGTCTGAGGTGCTAAGTATGAGGGAGTGGAGGTATTTGTACCATGGAGTTGAATGTATAGTACATACAGCTGTCATGCTAGTAGTCTAAGGTATATTGAGGGGGACAGGAATGGGGGCAAGGAACAGGTGAATCATACTAGGGTGGATTTGGTGCGAGGCACGAAGCAAAAATGGGATCACACATTATTTGCCAACAGGGTATGCATTATGAGCTAATCAACTGTAGTACCATGAGTGGTTACTGACAATCTACATGGGGTCCCTAAGTATACGATCCTAAAACTGTCTGTGATATATGTCCCGTATAACTTGAAATGGATTAAGGAGATCTCCAAAAATGTCACCCTTGAAAAGAAAAACTATACATCTCCATTCTCACTGGCATAACCCGGTGGCGCCTCAAATCTCTCTACACGCAGTTGTTGCATCTCACGCCTCAAAGCCTCAACTTCCGACTGAAGTCTCCGAGCCTCTGAAAATGATGTGGCGACACCCCGTTCGGCAGTCGAGGAAGGACCAGATGTCAACGCGTCTGTGGATTGGGAACGCGAACTGTCCTCGCGCAGCCGCGCGAGCTCCTTGCTAGACAAGCCGACGGGGACGGACACCAAACGAGGCGAGGGCACCGGCGAGTCTGACGGGGTTGGACCGTGGACCAAAGGAACGATCTCTGGCTCCACAGACTGTCGTTGCCAGTTCGCCTGAGAGCCAGTTCCGAACTCTGCTACCCCAGTAAGTGTTGGGTTGAACGGAGTTAATATCATTGGCAAGTCCTGTTGCGTGAAGTCACTCTCGAACAAAGACCCGATGGATTTGCGTCTACGACTTCGTCTTCGTCGACGCTGTGCTATGAAGGCGATGGCCCCAGTCGCGAGTAAAGCCGCAACGCCACCTACAACGCCCCCGGCAATCGCACCGGTGTGCGATTTCGATTTGGGTGAAGTCCCACTGGCAGTAGTCACGGGATTGGCCGTAATCTGGAGGGGAAGAACTCTGAGAAATAGCAAGTCAGATGTCGAAAAAGGGCGCTTGATATAAACGAACTTGAGAGCTAATGGTGCATACATCGCACCCTGTGCAGGGCTAGAGACCAATGCGGTTATATCAGTTAGCATCCAATCAAGCACCAAACGACTGGAAATTGCAACTCACCTGGCCTCTCCCCGGGTGGTTGATCCACTAGTACTGTCGTAGAAAACCGGGAACACCCCCATGCTCGTGTTCAAAGATGCTCGGTTGTGAACTCTCGAAATAAGATTTGTTGATAGGCCTTCGTCCGAGGTCATAGCGGCCACAAACAAGGTCCAACCTAAAACCGCATCAGCTCAGACACACTCAGAAGTAAAACCCTTCCGACTGGATGCTGCGTCGCTTATGTCTGCGCTGTAGCTGTCGACTGGCATGCCAAAACTACTGGAAGTCGAAGTTAATGTGTAGTTGTTGATGAAACTGCTTTGACCATCGTAGACCTATAAACCTATAAGCGTCAAGAAAAGACAGAAATCAACTGACACCAACAGATGATTCAACGACACCAGTGCCTAGCCACACATCAGCATATAGATTATAACCCAATGACCACGAGTCCACGACTCCGTATGCCACGAGTAGGTGTTGGCCACTATCCAGTGCAAGGCCTTTCCATTGACCGTAAAGGCTCGCCGCTGTTTTCTATAGTCGAGTCAATTTCGCCGCAACGCGTCTAACACATTGGCACGGACAGAATAATTCTCCGCATCGGTCGTCTGTTTGACAACTGAGCTCATTTTTGACATGGCTTCGATAGCGATAATACCCTTGATTGCGAGATTAGTCTGATTTTTGGTTGCCAGTCCATCCGCCGATATTCTGAGTTAACGGTCATTCAGATTATCAGCGAGAGAATCGTCGGCGGAAACAACACACTGATCGTGGTTCAACAGCGTCGAGTTGGACAGATAATCAGCCCAGGATGTCAGCAGAGAATACTATCCGGTTTGTTGGTCCTTCACTGGTACCTAATAGGAGGGTCGTACGTACGTATCTGCTTATCAGGCTACCATTTCCACTTGCACGAGCGTAGGCATAAGTCATGATTAACATATTCCCGGACTCTGCACAGGCCATAGGGGATAGATCAATGATACGCAAGACCTGGAAGAAAGATACAAACGCTCGACTCTCTGATTATGACCTGAATTGCTAATTGTGACATTGGGGTAACCCGACCCTTTAAGTCCTCAATAAATCAGTGCTCCGAACCTCTCTGGTTCAGAGACGCACCTAAATCAGCAGCAGCGTACTTGGTGGTGTAGTTGGGAGATGCTTGAAGCTGAAATAGAGGCTCAAGAAGGAGTCCACCTAGTTTAGGGTCAATGTACATAAATGCTGGGAACGCAGAATATAGCGTCTCGACGGCATTGACCCGGCTTGACAAGGTTAGGATATGTCTCTCACCCGACGCGCAATACTTTCTTACTTTGGGAACGATCCGCCGATATTCTTCATGAATGCCATCACGTCTGACTGGTTGAAGTTATCACTTGCGTCAAGCCCAACTGTCAGTTGAATGCTGCCATATACTTGAGCGGTTGCGAGGGACACCAAATCTCCAAGCGCTCCCGAGATATTAGCAGAGTCATGGAGTATCTTCAAGTCCAATTGTTGCGCTCTTAACAATGCCTGAGAGAAATCATCGAGGAAGTCTGGGATCTGGGATAATGTGAGACGCATCAATCCTCAATGAACGCAGCTACTGACTAAGGACTCGTCTGTAGGATATTGAGTTTTGTAGAACAAGCTACGTCGCCGAGGAGTGTCTGTGGAGGGGTCTGTGTATTGGATGGCTGGGTCCGTGGTTAATCCGATAGTCCAAACGATGGGATCCTGGGTTGCTTGGATGGTGCCGAGGTCGCGTGCTATGCCAAAAACTGGGTAGTTAGAATTGATCGAACGAGAATGTTGGTCCACTTGGTTGTTTAGGGTTCCATTGACCTGAAATGACCAGCGGGAAAAATCATCCGGACCTGCCGTCCATGTGACGTTCTCGCCCTGGATCATCGACGATGAGCAGTGAAGCGCAAATCGTACCATCGTCACTCACGGCCTTCATGGCATAATACAATGTTCCCCATTCTGCCTGAGTTTTGATCTCGTTGAACTCGGCTGGATTCTGGAGTTTGACAATATGGCAGATGACACTATCGCCATCCAGTCTTGTCGTATTCCATCTAATCGGATGACTTCTATCCCCTGACAACCATTCTGCAATAATTTTGAGACACAATAAAGCGGGAACAACGATAATGACCTCACCCACCTCCGCTGACATCCGAATACACCTGCACAGCATGAGTCGCGCCGTCCAGCGATTCCGCAGTCAATGACAAGTATGAGAATGGGATCGATTGCTTGACCCAATCTCCTGGCTAAAACCAAATTTTGTAAGTGGATAGTGAAACTAAGGATAGACTCCAGTTCGAACCTCGATCGGGTTCAGAAATGTGAGGTTAAACTGCATTGGTCCGGCTTGAGCAGCGAGTTTGGTCTGGGTAGGCGTAATAACAGTGTTGGTGAGGTTCACCCTTCCGTTTACTTTGGGCGAACCTCCCAGGAACGAGTAGGTTATATTGTCGACGCGCACGTGCACGGGTATGCCAAGGTACTGAAATGCAGTAAATCTGGGTGTTACGTCGAGTGAATGAAAAAACATGCGTCATTAGAGGTAGAATCCGATTGATGGGAAGAGGTTCTCGACCATAGATTCTCGTCGGTCGCCCCATTGGTAGTGAAGTTCCAAGAGCTGAGGTATGGCGAGCGAACTGCAAGGGGGATGGCCGCGGGAAAAAGGCTTTGTTGAGCTCTTCCGTATTGGACAAGGAAAAAAAGGAGAATTAGCAGGTGGGTCATTTGTGCCTATAGTCGGGTCTTCGCCTGAGTCAACTCTGGTTGGTGAAGAACTCCGGCACAGGGAGGGGTTAACCACTCGTAGCGTAGTCAGCACAAGGTTATGTGAAGGGTTATGTTGACGATTGACGAAGCATACGAGATCAGGAAAACGACGAACCCTCGCCCATCACGCATGCTGCGCACCACGCTTTACGAGAAAGGCTTCTGATTCGAAAGGCGCATTCCCGGAGAGCGCTCAATTGTGTGTGGGTTTGAAATTGCTGTCACTGGCAGCCCAGCGTAAGCGGTACATTAACTACGGCAACAAATAATGAAGGGGCGCCCAATACCACCATTACTAGTAGTAAGCGCCTATGGGCTTCGACCGTAATGAACGAATCTGGAAGAGCGTCCGGAGAGCCCGATCCGATCCTTCGTGGCTCGGTTTCCCTGGCTACATTATTTATGTTCCTGGGAACGAATGCCGTTGCGTTCCCACACAGTTCCCACACACGAGTCCAAGGGGTTGATGGTAAATCCCCTATATAGTACTTATTTACCGGTCTACACTCAGTAAAGCAACGGGATACAATAAATAAACGAGCTTTCATAAAAAAAGAGCACAAACCTCAGCACACAGTACTCATTCAACCCATTGTACCTTCTCCTTTGATCGGCAGCACTCGCGCCGCGTTTGTTCAACAAAATTCAGCCTCTACGTGTTCCCAAGTATGTTCATGAGTGGGCCAAACAAGCCGCACTCCTTGCTGTACGCACCATGGCTGTACCCGGCACGCCGCCCCCAGCCAGAGTAGTGCGGCTTCATCATGTTGCTGTAGGTCGTTGCTTTCAACCCACGTGTCACGCCCCGCCCCCGCCCCCGCCCCACCTTGCTCTCCAAGATAAAACACAGGGTCAGGAGGCCATCAGGCTCGTCGTCATGCTTGGCGTAGCGGTTGAGGGGTTGTGCGGGACTACAGCAAGAGTTAGTTTCTATCGTGAGGAGTCAGGGCGTTGACGCGGATAAGTGGATTGATGGTGCCCAGCGCATCTTTGATGAACGCATTTGCTTACAGTAGGGCATACGTTACCTTTCCTCCCAAGACCGGAATGTTCCGCATACCTTTTGTGGAGCAGCTCGGCGTGAGGTAGGGCACTCAAACCCATCAACTGAAGTCGCGCGCCCATTTGCCAAGGCTAAGCGATGTGTTGACATTGGGAGTTGATCTGACTCCTTGAGCATACTGCGAACGTGCGCGCAGCATTGGCGCTGTTGCCGCCGCACTTAGACTTGCAAGACTCATAGTAGATGTACGTCGCTCCTCAGCGTCTGGAGCAAAATTTAAATACTAACTTAACTTGAAGAATATACTGGAAGTGTGATTGAGTAAATCTGCAATATGTAGTAAGTCGTTAACTTACCCTCTTCATCATCCAGGACAAACAAGCCGAGGGATCAAGATAAAGTACGAGTTAACATAGACCGTGGTGTTCATGAATACCAGAGCCCAAATAGCTATACCATGTCACGGTCTTGATGGCCCATTCCCGTCCTCATAACCCGGCGGCGCCTCAAATCTCCCCACAGTGTCCACACGAAATTGCTGCATCTCACGCCTCAAGGCCTCAACTTCCGACTGAAGTCTCCGAGCTTCCGAAGATGATGTGGCGACACCCTGTCCGGTAATGGCAGGTAAGGAAGGAGCAGATGGCAAAGCGTCAGCGGATCGAGAACGAGAAATGTCCCTCCGCAGCCGCGCAAGCTCCTTGCTAGACAAGCCGGCAGGGATAGGCGTCACGGGTGGCGATGACATTGGTGAGTCCGACGCGTGGACCAAAGGAACGATCTCCGGCTCGACAGGACCTACCCACCGTTGCTGCCAGCTCGTCTGGAAACTTGATTCCAGCTCTGCTGCTCCAGCAAGTGTTGGATCGAATGGCGTCGCCATCATCGGCAAGTCTGGTTCGATGACGTCTCCCTTGAGCCAGGCCCGAATAGATTTAAATCTACGACGCCGTCTTCGCCATACCAAGGTGATGGCTCCAATTGCGAGTGATGCCATCACACCACCTATAGCGCCCCCGGTAATCGCACCGGTGTGTGACTTCGATTTCCAGTGCGATTGTGATTGCGGTTGCGATGAAGTCCCAGTCGTTACGGGATTGGCCGTTATCTGGAGGACAGGAACCCTGAGAAATACCAAGTCAGACATCGAAAACGGGCGCTTGACTAGCGTTTGCTGTGAACGAACGTGAGAGCTAATGGTGCATACATTGCACCTTGCGCGGGGCTTGAGACAGAACTAGTTAGCATCCGAATCTGACGAATGATAATCGCAAGGAAATCACCTGGCCTCTCCGCGGTAGGTCAATCCGCTAGCACTGTCGTAGTAAACCGGGAACACCCCCATGCTCGTGTTCAAAGACGCTCGGTTGTGAACTCTCGAAATAAGATTTGTTGATAAGTCTCCGTCCGAGGTCATAGCGGCCACAAACAACGTCCAACCTAAAACCACATCAGCTCAGACACACTCATAAATAAAACCCTTCTGACTGGATGCTGTGATTTTTATGTCCGCGCTGTAACTATCGACTGGCATGCCAAAAGTACTAAGAGGTGGAGCTAATGTCACAGTGGAGTTATAGAGGAAGCCACTTTGACCATTGTAGACCTATGACAGAACATGTAAGCATCAAGATAAGACAGAAATCAGCAAACACTGACGGATGATTCGATGACAGCAGTGCCTAACCATGCATCAGCAAATAAATTATAACCCAATGTCCACGAGTCCTCGAGCCCGTATGCCGCGAGTAAGTGTTGATCACTAGCCAGTGCAAGGCCTTTCCATTCATTGTAAAGGCCCGCAGCTATATTCTATCAACAAGTCAATTTTGCCGCAACGCTACTAGTAAACACATCCGCACGAACATAATACTTGACATAATCGGCCCTCTGCTTGACAACTGAGCTCATCATTGACATGGCTTTGATAGCAATAATACCCTTAATTGCGAGGTTGGTTTGATTGCTGGCCGTTAGTCCATCTGCAGATGTTCTTGGTCAATGGTCATTCAGATTATCAGCAAAGAGTCTTCGACGAAAACGACGTACTCATCGAGGGTATGTAGCGTATGGTTGGACAAGTAATCAGCCCAGGATGTCAGCAGAGAATACTGCCCGGTTTGTTAGTCTTCTACGGATACTCAATAATAGTTTTGTATGTACATATTTGCTCATCAAGCTACCATCTCCACTTGCACGAGCGTGAGCGTAAGTCATGATCAACATGTTCCCAGACTCTGTACAGGCCACAAGGGTCAGTTATACGCAAGACTTGCAAGAGAGATACAAACGTTCGACTCTTTGGCTATGACCTGAATTGTTGATGGTGACATTAGGATACAACCCTTCAGGTCCCCAATAATCAGCGCTTCGAACCTCTCCGGATCTGGAACGCACCTATATCAGCAGCAGCATACGGGAGGGTGTAGTTGGAAGATGCTTGAAGCCGAAACAGAGGCTCAAGAAGGAGTCCAGCCAATTTAGGGTCAATGTACATAAATGCCGGGAACGCAGAATATAGCGTCTCGACTGCATTAATCCGGCTTGACAAGGTGAGGATCCGTCTCCCACCCAACGAACAATGCTCCCTCACCTTGTGTTCGACCCGTCGATATTCTTCATGAACGCCATCACATCTGACTTGTTGAGGTCACCACGTGCGTCGAACCCAATTGTCAATTGAATGCTGCCATATACTTGTGCAGTTGCCAGGGACACCAGGTCATAAAGCCCTCCAAACGGGTCCGGCAAGAAAGCAGTAGCGTACAGTTGTATCTTTGAGTCCAATTGCTGAGCTCTTGACGAAGCATTCGCGAAATCATTGATAAAGTCGGGGATCTGCGATAATGTGAGACGACGCATCGTTCTTCGGTTTATATAGCGACTGACTAAGGACGTGTCATCAGGATATTGAATCTTGTAGAACAAGCTACGATCCCGAGGAGCGTCTCCAGATGGATCTGTGTATTGGATAGCTGGGTCCGTGGTAAATCCGATACTCCAAACGACGGGATCCTGCGTAGCTTGGATGGTTCCGAGATCGCGCGATAGGGCAAAAACTGGGAAGTCAGGGCTGATCGCACGATAGTTCGGGTCCGTTAGGTTGTCCAGAGTCCCTCTAAGCTGGAATAATCCACGGCAATCCGCATCCAGACCCGTCTTGAATGTGTTTTCACCACCCTAAATCATCCACTATGAGTAGCGAAATGCAACTCGCACCGTTGCTACTCACGCTCCCTATGGCAAAGTATAACGTGCCCCACTCTGCCTGTGTGCCGATTTCGTTGAACACAGCCGGATTCTTGAGTTGGGCCATATGGTAGATGACATTATTAATAGTCGTCGTACTCCATCTAATCTCCTGGGATCTATCTGCCGATAACCATTCTGCAATGGTTTTAAGAAACAGTGGTGTGGGGACAATAATACCTCACCTACCTCCGCTGACATCCGAATACACCTGCACAGCGTGAGCGACGCCGTCCAGCGATTCCGCTGTTAATGACAGGTATGAGAATGGAATCGATTGCTTGACCCAATCTCCGGGCTATAAACGAAAGTGTAAGTAGATAATAATGCCAACGACGGACTCTAGTTCAAACCTCGATCGGGTTCAGGAAGGTGAGGTTAAATTGCATTGGCCCGACTTGCGCAGTGAGTTTGGTCTGAGTAGGTGTGATTATTGTGTTGGTGAGTTTCACACTTCCGTTTACACTAGGCGAATATCCCAGGAACGAGTAGGTCACACCGTCGATACGCACGTGCACGGGTATGCTAAGGTTCTGAATGGAGTAAATTTGGGTGTTACGTCGAGTAAAGGGGAACAACATACATCATTGATGGTAGAATTCGGTTGATGGGCGGAGGTTGTTGGCCATAGTTTTCCAATGGTCGTCCCGTTGGTAGTGAAGTCCCAAGAACTGAGGTACGGAGAGCGAACCGCAAGGGGGATTGCCGGGGGAAAAAAGGTTTGCTGAGCTCTCCCGCAATGGACCAGTAAAAATAGGAGAATTAAGACGTGGACCATTAGGGCCTATAGTTGGGTCTTCGCCTGAATCAGCTCTCGTTGGTGAAGAACCCCGGGACAGGGAGAGATCGACCACCACAAGATAGTGTCAAGAAAACTGGGGAATGGCTACGAGCCCTCACCCATCACGCATGCATCGCGCTTACGAGAAGGGTTTCTAATTCGAAAGACCCATTCCCGGAGAACGCCCAATTGTGTGATCGAATTGCCATCAGCCCAAGTGGTACCTTGAGTGGTACGAATGAAAAGCGCTCAACACCATCGCAACACCGATTTTGACCTGCCACCATTCAGCATTGTAGCCCTAACGAATCTGGGAGAGCGTCTCGATTATTCCAGGTGAGGGGAAAACATTGTAATAAAAGCCAAAATTGAAGTCAATATGAATGGGTTGAGAAGGCGAATGTAGCTTGGGTATTTAGGCGTCGCCCTTGTGACGTCGGCTCAACGCGCTTAGGCGGGTCTAAAATTCTATCCAAGAACATATTTCTTAGAGACAATAGACAGTAGTAACAAGATAGTATTATAATTGGGATACAAACCAGATAGAAAGACATATCGAGGCGTCCAAGGAGGCGTCGGAGCATTGCGCAGTACCAGTATACTCAGCTCTGTCACATTGTCCTCACCTGGCCAGTCGGGACTAGTACAGTAATGGGACGATCAAGATGCACTGGTATTCTAGCATGATAAACAAATAATGAGCAAGACTCGGACAATGGACCCTCAGAATCTGGAACAAAGCCTTGAATAAGACAACTCTATGATAGTACATAGAAAATATGTGAGTGAACCTACAACTTGAACCTTGACTTGAACCCAAATATGTAACATAGTTAACTTACCCTTCTCACCATCCGGGACATAACAAGCTGAGGAGGGATCAAGGTAAAGCACGAGTATCAATATATTTATGAATACCAACTTGAAGGGCTCAAATTTTTATGTTATCAAGGAAGTCCTCCGACTCTCATACACCCCCGTCATAACCTGGTGGCGCCTCAAATCTCTCCACAGTGTCCACACGAAGTTGTTGCATCTCACGCCTCAATGCCTCAACTTCCGACTGAAGTCTCCGAGCTTCCGAAGATGACGAAGCGACCGCCTGTTCGGTAATGGCAGGTAAGGAAGGACCAGACGGCAAAGTGTCAGTGGGTCGAGCATGCAAATTGTCCCTGCGAAGACGCGCAAGCTCCTTGCTTGACAAGCCGGCGGGGACAGGCACCACGCGTGGCGACGGCACGGGTGAGTCCGATGGGTTCGGCGCATGGGCCAAAGGAACAATCTCTGGCTCAACAGGCTCAATCGACCGTTGCTGCCAGTTCGTCGGAGAACCTGTTTGCGGCTCTGTTCCCCCAACAAGTGTTGGATCGAACGGCGTCACTATCATTGGCAAGTCCGGTCTGACGACGTCTGTCTCAAACGAGGACCCAATGGATTTGGGTCTGCGACTTCGTCTTCGTCTCACCAAGACGGCGGCCCCGATCGCGAGTAAAGCCACAACACCGCCTATGACACCCCCTGCGATCGCACCGGTGTGCGATTTGGATTTGGATTTAGGTGAAGTCCCATCCGTCACAGGATTGGCTGTTATCTGAAGGACAGGAACTCTGAGAAATAGCGAGTCAGACATCGAACAAGGGCGCGTGCTAATAAACGAACTTGAGAGCTAATGGTGCATACATTGCACCCTGCGCGGGGCTAGAAACAGATGCGGTGATATTAGTTATATCCGACAAACGTAAATCGCAAGGAACTCACCTGGCTGCTCCACGGTAGGTTAGTCCACTCAAGCTGTCGTAGTAAACCGGAAACACGCCCATGCTCGTGTTCCAGGATGCTCGGCTGTGAACTCTCGAAATAAGAATTATGGGTAGGTTCAGATCCGGGGTCATAGCGGCTGCGAACAAAGTCCAGCCTAAAACCACATCAGCTCAGACAACTTCAGAAGTAAAACTCTTCTGACTAGATGCTGTAATTCTCATGTCCGCGCTGTAGCTATCGACTGGCATGCCAAAAGAACTGAAAGGCGAGGCCCGTGTCACGGTGAAGTTTTGCATGAAATTGCTTTGACCATCGTAGACCTAGAGAACGGTGAGCGTCAAGATAAGACAGAAATTAACTGACGCTGACGGATGATTCGACGACACTAGTGCCTAACCATACATCGGCGAATAGATTATAACCCAATGACCACGAGTCTGCAAGCCCGTATGCCGCGAGTATGTGTTGATCACTTGCCAGCGCAAGGACCCTCCATTGACCGTAAAGGCTCGCCGTAGTATTCTACAAATAAGTCAATTTCGCCGGAACGCATCAAAGACATTCGCACGGACAGAATACTTCTCAGCATCTGCCGTCCGCTTGACAACCGAGCTCATTTTTGACATGGCTTTGATAGCGATAATACCCTTGATTGCGAGGTTAGTCTGATTACTGGTCGTTAGTCCATCTGCAGATGTTCTGAGTTAACGGTCATTCAGATTATCAGCGGAAAGATTTATTGGCAAAAGCAACGCACTGATCGTGATTAAACAGCGTCGAGTTGGACAAGTAATCAGCCCAGGACGTTAGCAGGGGATACTACCCGATTTTATCAGTCTTCCACAGGAACCCAATAGAAGCTTCGTACGTACGTATCTGCTTATTAGACTACCATCTCCACTTGCACGAGCGTGGGCGTAAGTCATGATCAACATATTCCCAGACTCTGTACAGGCCATAAGGAATATATCAGTGATACGCAACATCTGCAAGAGGGACACAAACGCTCGACTCTTTGGCTATGACCTGAATTGCTGATGGTGACATTGGGGTAACCCAGCCCTTTTGGTCCTCAATAAAACAGCGCTTCGAACCTCCCCGGTTCTGGAACGCACCTAGATCAGCAGCGGCATACGGGAGGGTGTAGTTGGGAGACGCTTGAAGCCGAAACAGAGGCTCAAGAAGGAGCCCAGCCATTTTAGGATCAAGGTACATGAATGCTGGAAACGCAGAATACAGCGTCTCGACGGCATTGACCCGGCTGACAAGGTCAGAATGTGTTTCTTACCCGACGCACAATACTATCTCACTTTGTGTTTAACCCGCCGATATTCTTCATAAACGCCATTACATCGGATTTGTTGAAGTTACCATTCGAGTCAAACCCAATTGTCAGTTGAATGCCGCCGTATATTTGTGCGGTTGCGAGGGACACTAGATCCTCAAGTGGCGAGAAAGCAGTAGCGTTCTGGAGTATCTTCAAGTCTAATTGCTGAGCTCTTGACGAAGCACTCGCGAAATCATTGAGGAAGTCTGGGATCTGTGATAACGTGAGACGCAACACTCCTTGGCGAATGTAGCGACTGACTAAGGTCGTGTCATCAGGATATTGAATCTTGTAGAACAAACTACGGTGCTGAGGAGCGTCTGCGGATGGATCCGTGTATTGGATGGCCGGGTCTGTGGTAAAACCGACAGTCCAGACGACAGGATCCTTCGTAGCTTGGATAATGCCTAGATCGCGCGATAGGGCAAAAACTGGAAAGTCAGGGCTGATCGGACGATAATTTGGGTCCGTTAGGTTGTCCAGAGTCCCTCTAAGCTGGAATAATCCACGGCAATCCGCATCCAGACCCGTCTTGAATGTGTTTTCATCACCCTAAATCATCCACTATAAGTAGCGAAATGTAAATCGCACCGTTGCTACTTACGCTCCCTATGGCAAAGTATAACGTGCCCCACTCTGCCTGTGTGCCGACTTCGTTGAACACAGCCGGATTCTTGAGTTGGGCCATATGGTAGATGACATTATTAATAGCCGTCGTACTCCATCTAATCTCCTGGGATCTATCTGCTGACAACCATTCTGCAACATTTTGAGAAATGGTGGAGGGAGAACAATAATGACTTCACCTACCTCCGCTGACATCCGAATACACCTGTACGTCATGAGCGGCGCCATCCAGCGATTCCGCAGTTAATGACAGGTATGAGAATGGGATTGATTGTTTGACCCAATCTCCAGGCTATGAACGAAAGTGTAAGTAGATAATAAAGCCAATGACGGACCCTAATTCGAACCTCAATCGGGTTCAGGAAGGTGAGGTTAAATTGCATTGGTCCAGCCTGAGCGGTGAGCTTGGTCTGGGTAGGCGTGATAACCGTGTCGGTGAGGTTTACACTTCCATTTACACTAGGCGAAGATCCCAAGAATGCGTAGGTGATGTTGTCGATACGCACGTGCACGGGTATGCTAAGGTTCTGAAATGCAGTAAGTCCAGGTGCTACATTGAGCGAATAGAAATAGCATGCATCATTAATGGTAGAATTCGGTTGATGGGCGGAGGTTGTCGACCATAGTTTTCCAATGGTCGTCCCCTTGGTAGTGAAGTCCCAAGAACTGAGGTACGGAGAGCGAACCGCAAGAGGGATTGCCGGGGGGAAAAAGGTTTGCTGAGCTCTTCCGTATTGAACTAGTAGAAATAGGAGAATTAGGAAGTGGACCATTTGCGCCAGTAGTCGGGTCTTCGCCCGAGTGAGTTCTGGTCAGTGAAGAACTCCGAGACAGGGAGGGATTGACCAGTGCACCGCAAGATGATGAACACCAGGTCAAGAATAGCCACGCGTCCGAGACCATCACGCGTGTATCACATTTTACGAGAAAGGCTTCTAATTCGAAAGGTCCATTCCCGAAGAGCGTCCAGTTGTATATGGGTTTGAGTTGCCATCAGCCCAAGCAATGACTCGTTCAACACCGACGCCGCCCTGCAACCATTCGGCGCTTATTCGCCCTTCAGACCGGCTCTGATGAATCTGGGAGTGTCCTTATCCTTCCCGATACAGTAAGTTGCGTGCAAGGTCGAACGGACTAGTTGCCCTGGCTACATTACAGATGTTCCTATGTCGCCTAGTTAGCCAATGCAAAAGCCGTTGTGTTTCCGTGCACTGCTAAGGGCACCGCACATCATCCTATCCAGCCCTTTTGGCCATGACAGATCGCTCGCTCGTTATACTTCCTGTGTCTTCCTCTTAACGCAAGTCCTCTGTGGGGTTGTTGCGAGGGCTTGGCGAGGGTTTGGGTTTTGACCTGGGGTTCACTTTTGTTGTTCTGCCAAATTACATATATGCCACGTCAGTCATTACGCGGAGTTTCAGGCCTTTTTCAGGAACTGTCGTCGACTGAAGTAACTTACATAACTGTTTTTCTGTGGAGATAAAAATAAGATGACAAGATGACGAAGACAACATGAAATTCAACAAGGGTTCCCGATCAGATCTTAGTGAGCTCGATCACCCCGCCTACTACTTATGGGAATATTGGCCTTCTCGTCTGCCCTGATTTGATATTCTTGCTTACATAGTGTTAACTTGTCAATCTCGGCAACTAGCACGACAACCACGACGCCACCCTCAAAGTTTCGACCACAACCCTGGCATCGTCTTCGGCACGGAACCTATTGTACCCCGGCGCTCGCTTCTCCCTCAATCGGTGGCACACGCTCGTACCATGCAGGGTCAGCAAGCTTCTCACGTTCGCCTGTCTGAGCAAGCTAGATTCGCCTTACCCTTGCCGTACGCGCGCCGACATATCGATACACGTCATTGTTCAACTCGCGCTCCGCCCCACCCTGCGCATCGAGACAGAGCGCAGGATCAAGGAAACCGTCAGGCTCAAAACGCGTCGCACGGGGCCACACTGGGAGTTGTGTCCCGCCCTGGGGACGTCGGCGCAGAAAAGTGGATTGTGCCTGGTGCGTCTTCGCCCTCTATACGTTTGCTCGGGGAGGTTTGGGCTCGCTAAGTCAATGCTATGTTATCAACAAGTAGACTTGACATACGTCGCCCTTCCCACAACCGACATGTTTCACATGTCCTTCGCAGGGCAGCTTGGCGCTCGAATACGTCCACTGACATACCCCTGACGTTGAAGAGGCCCTGAAGAACGGAGGTCAGGCTCGGTTCCGCCGTTCAAGAAAATCGCCACCAGGACAAGAACAAGAACGTTTTGAACCGCGGATATCTACAGATGACGTGGTTTCCGCGAGATAGGAAGACTGGAGGCTCTTGTGATTATGACTGACTAGCAAAGGAAATGCGGACAGGTCGAGTCTAAGTGATTGTGCTCAAGAGCAGCAGTGTATACGTGTATCCGAACAAACTCGGGGCCAATTACAGACTTTCTATCTACATGAAGCATCACATACTTCCTTGAGGTACTCAATGGAGCTGGGGTGACGACGGGCCTGTCTACCAGAGCCGTATGATGCAGGAAGCTGGGGGTCCTGGAGTGACCGTCGCAGATGCAAAGCGCTGGGACCAAGTAAGGCCGGAAGGACGTCAGGCTCAAGGGTCACTGTCATGCTGCTAGGTTCATGGGTTGCGAACCGGGTTACCAGGTGAACAGCGCGCCATGCGGACGTATTCAAGCCGTCTTGGATCTCGCGACACTGGGCAGACGATGACTTTGCCCTAGCTATCCGTATCAAAGAATCCATCTGTCTACCAAAAGGTCTGTCTCTTGCCACACCCAAAATGACTGCTAGCTACAGTGGATCTCCTACTGACGATGCGCAGACGCATTGTGCATGGTACAGGAACCGAGCCATCTATATCCTCCGGTCTGCTATCAAAAAGATGATCTCCCCAGTACTACAGGCATCTGAGGGCACATAACAACCGACATTGTGAGATAGACTCACCCCTCGGCTCTCTCCTAGACTCCGCACAAATTCCCTCTCCTCATCACTCTGCTCTACCCTCACTGTGGCTACATCGGTTCCTGCACTCGCGAGGTGGCAGTTGCGAGTGGTGCGCACACTGAAATGGAAACTTCTCCCAGGGTAGTGCACAGCCCGGCCCGACGCCCGATATCTCCAATTCCCATATATCCTGGGCAGCGCTGCTTCCAACGGAGGTGTAATCACTCGCTAGGCACGGTGATGCATTTGTTTACCTTTACGACTTTGACGTCGTGTGCCAGTGTGAGGGCAACCAAGGGGATATTAATGGGGACACTCATATATATACACAAATCGGCATGGCCCAAATGGCCACACAACCACCGTAGAATGGCTGACCTAACAAATAATAGCTTCGGTATTACCTTCTTTATTGAGCCTCACTCAATTGCACCTTCGGCTTCTCAAATGTCGAATCCAAGGACGTACACCCAGATAAGTACTTCGGATCCGTTAAAGACTTTAAACAGAAGGTCATGATGTACACCTAGATTGTCTTACACCCATGACACCGGTAAAAGATCAAGCTCGGTTCCGCGCTTGCATTTCACCGCGTTTTCCGGTAGAAGCCTTCGCTTTCCCTATGCCTGCAGTCATGCACACCGTGTCAGAACCCTAAATCTGTCTGTCCGAACTAGTATTGGCCAGGCCATTAATTTCTCAGATGTTGGTAGACCGACATTACATTCGTAGCGTGTGTCTTTCTAAACATTCTAGTGGCCACGCAGTCTTGTCTTGCTCTGGCGTAAGTGGCGTATGGTTTCCATCACGGGTTGGCGTCACTAAGACAGGTGAATGATTAATCGACCAGGTAAGAGAATGAACTCGGGTCTAGAATTTCCCGGGTGGCACGAAGGTGGTCCGTGAAGTCCGCTCGGGATCATGGGGTCATGGTACATGTGGACTGTGCGCTCTATTGGTCAAATAACGTACCTGGCGGTATATCAGTCTCTGGGATGACCGAAGAGGCCACGTTCGCAGGCGTGAGGTGTGATGCTCAGTGGAGGAGAGTGACAAGTAGCGGTACCGGGGACGCGGAAGCTTGTCTAAGCGGCGACGCTCGGAATTCGGAGAAAACGGGTGTTGTAAACTAAGCGTTACGTTCGTAAACAGAGGGGGCGAGACCGCTGCATGCTGGCCCGTGGATTTCGGAGGGGGGAGATAGCGATAGCGAGTAACGTTCTGGGGTGGGGAGACAGTGCGTATCGGAGGGCCGAGTGACTGCATCGAAGACTAAAAAAAAAGGTGACACATAAACGACTTTGCTCCATGTGAACTCAGGCGGGAAGAACACGCGATGGTCTAGTTTGCAGATTTGTAGTAGCGCCTGTGCCGAACTTGGGATCGACAAATATCGTCATAGGACCACGCCACGGACGCGAGTCTCGGAACCAGTGGGTTCGTGCGAGGAGTTCGTATCATGGCACAACGCCAGATAGATCCGCAGTGGTTCTGGAACTTCGTGGACACACACGGACGCCTACACACTCAACCTCCGTGCCGCATCGATTCGTGATAGGCATCTAGGGTATACCGTTCCCGGATTGACGTCTTCTGAATCTGGTTGGTCGGGGGGCTCTGGTGCCAGGTTGGGTGATAGAATACGGTTATGCCAGCCAAAGTTCGGCAAGGTGGAAACAACGTGTCTGCGCCCTGTTGGTCTCGAGTGCCGTGGGCCAGGGGGGTTTGCTCGTGCCAACCCTGCCCGTGTCAACTGGGATTGGAAGGATGATGTACCACCGTAGGCACACCCGCCATTAGGGCATGAAATGATATGAAAACCTGAGAGGATATAAGTACTGAAGGGCACCCCGCCGTAGAACAGCATTACCAGGTCACGGTATTGATCATGGCTGGACCATCTCGACCTGTCTCAGGGCGACCTCAATCAGGAAGGTGCATCCACATCAGCCAGGGCGGCGACACATTTCTTCCAACTGCTCAAGTCGTTGAATCTGTGCCCCTACCTCACCGCACAAAGTTGATCTCCTCCCGTCTTCACAAATGGCTTCGAACAAACCACCAGGCGCCGCTTTCTCCCCGAGTGCCACACCCAAGTACGTTCCTTCTCCATCGCTTGCTTTTCAGCATCCCATTCGGCGAAAAAAAAAAAACGCTCAACCCATCACAATCCACCAACAGATACTTGAACGACTTCAGCAAAGCACTCGCGAGCGAAGTCCGCATCCTCCTCCAGGAAGTCGGGAAACTCAGAGACGAGCGCCGGGCATTGCAGCAGTACGTACACCCCCCCTCCCTCCCAAGTCACCTCGCCCAACGCTCTCTGACGCCCTCCCCAGCGAGATCGCCGAGCTGATGGCCGTCAAGGCCAAGCACAGCGCAGGCGGCGAGTACTCTCCAGACTGGCGCCCCAAGGTGATCTATCCCCGTCCCATTATCGACGAGATCGCTCACGCCGTGACCCCCCTCCCCGCCAGTACCTCCCGGAAGAGCTCATGCCCCCTGCCCCGGGGCCTCCTCCGCCCCCACCCGCAGAGGAGCCCCCAGCGCCAGATGGCCCCGCCCGTCCCGCATGGCGCACCGTCGTCAAGCGTCCCGAGCCCGGCCCAAGGCGGAAGGGCAAGGCCGCCGCCGCCGCCGCCGCGCCCCCACCTCCACCTCCGCCCCCCGCCATCGAGGCGCCGCGCCCGGAACTGCCCTCCTGGGCACAGTGGAGACGTGAGCACGCAATTTTTTTTCTTTCTCCGTGATCGTCCTTACTGACCATGCATGCAGCTAATCCTAATGTTCACCCTGTCGTCCGCGGCCCTACACCCTCACAGGCTGTCGTACAAGCGCCGCCCCCTCGTCAAGGTCTCTTTGGTGCGTGTTCTCGTTTCCCTCCCTTTTTTTGTATGCCGACACACATTGCAGGACCCGTGACGCCGCCACCTTCTTGAGAAGCACAGAGTCGGAGGTACAATGTATTCAAACTCTGAAACGTGCGGGAGTCCGTCTCTATATGTACTCTTTGTTTCTTCACATTTACGAACCATTTACACTTCGTTGTTACGTTTGTGTGCTTGTTGCGAATTCAGTCGGTGTTTATAAATCTACTCTTCTATCGTATACACACTACATCAAGGAACATTGTAACTGGATATCTACACGTGTGAATGAGAACGCTGAAGTGAAGGAAAGATCGATGTGACAGGCCAAAGGTAATTGTGTGTCGTGAAAAAGATTGCATGGGGATATACAGAGAGCATTGGCAAGCGCGTGACGTTGCGATACATATATTGCTGCGAGGCAGGCGTAATAAATAAAGTTGCCGTTAAATGAATGACGTTCAAATGTGTCGGAAGAGATTGGGATGTGTGACGGGACAAAGATCAAGTCGTGGCGTCTCGGATATTGATTTGCACGAACAGCGTCGAGAAGAGATACTGAGATATTTGTGCATCATGCAGAGGCAAGTGACGGAACCCTGCGCAAAGTCTTAAGCAACGCGAACGACACGGCCAGATATCGATTATTATTTACCTTCACGAAGGCACGCAAGCGACACGCAGTGCACGGCCAGCGCCTCTCTCTCGTCGTCACCATCCTGTCGCACGGCAAAGCGCACAAACACAAGATCGCGCATGTCGCCGACGACCTCGAATGGAAGACTGAGTGCTTCCTCCCACACAGGGTTGAACCCGTTGTTCTTGACCCCGCTCGTGCGATAGGACACTTGGTGCGGGGACGAGCTCGTGGGCGGAGATGAATAGAGGCCCCAATCGGGAAGGTGCAGGGACACTTCGACATATGGGTCTAGGGCAGACTTATCAATGATCTCGCGACCATGCGCATCCTTCGGCAGTGGGAGCTGCTGGGCTGAGATCACCTGGATACACACACATCCGACTCGGTTCCTGAGTGAATTATGGAAGGGTGAAGAGTGACGCACCGTGATGTCTAGGTAATGTCGCGTCCGCTTATTGAGTAGGCTCTTATCGTGAGATCGAAGAGCGAGTGGCCTGAGGACATATCCTGACCGACCATTGCGCTGGAACATCGCATGGTTGATCACAAAGCCCAGGTCTACCATTCTCGTGAGTACTCTGTGATGATAAGACTTTGAGCTAAACTCACCACAGGTTTGCCAGTTCAGAGCGACCAGTTGGACGCCAGCGCTCCAGTATCGATGGGGTTGGTAATTCGAGGACGAGACGCGTGTTCCCTTTGGATACACCCGCACAACATGCGTGCGATTGTGCTTGACGAGGTCAAGCACGCCATCGCGCTTAAACATCTTGTTGGCCGTATTTTCCGATAGCGAAAACACGTGCACGGGTGCGTATTGCTCCTTCTTGTTGATACCGCGACACTTGACACCGACTGTATACACGAGCATCGAGACCACAGATAAGGACATTCGGGCCTTCCCTTTGTCGGCATGGGGAGCAGTGTTTGAAGGCGAACGCCGTCTTAGAACGTTTCGGGCCTTGCTGACTTCCTGCTTAGCTTCCGAAAAACCACGTGCAACTCGAACCCAGTCATGCTTTAGCTCTTATCCTGATGTCAATCTGGGCAACTGGCTGAGAGGAAAGGATAGACGAACCGGAAATTACTTCGCCGTCTGTGGAGGTCTCAGTAGACGTCGTGGAAGATTCAGCTTCAACCACGAAGACATTCGGCTGGATTTCCTCGCTCTCCGAGACATACAGATTCTTCGCCTACACGTAAAAAAAAAAAAAGATTAAGATTAAGATTGGGCTATGAAGGGAACCATGATGAAAATGTGGCGTACTTTCAGCAGTACACGCCCCTTTAGATCTTCTGGACTTGGTAGAACTTCGATCTTTGGACGGCCGTTTACTGGCGCGCTTACCAGACTCTCACCAAATACCTCGTGCATAATGGACGCCATCGTGTCCTGCTGCGGAATGTTGCAGTGGACTTCCGCCGAAATGATAACTGGGTATGGCGAAACCACGAAGGCGTACTTCATGATAGCTTCGCAGACCTCTCGTAACGATACTTTCGTGGTAAGCGTTTTGCCATGGTAGACAACTGGCTCTTTGTCGCCGTCATAGATATCGACTGCATTAAAGGTAACGGTCAGTCGAGTTTCGGAACGCAACGATAAGCAGACACTCACGCTCGACGCTACGACAGCTATGGAGTAACGCGCGGATATAACCTTCGATCGTGCTGTCGCCGACCAACTGGTGCCCGACAAGGTACGTGTTATGAGAAGACGAGATGTAGTATTCAGAAAGTGGTCGCGTCATGTCGTGATGAATAGATCCGTCCTGGTCAGTAAAGGCGGAGTTATCCGTGGACAGCAGGAATGCCGTGAAGCCTTCAAGAGATAACGTAGCAGCGGCGAGGTCTTCTGGAGATGGCTTCTCCGCCGAAGGAGAAGCCCTGTCGGGCCGGCCATTGAGAAACACGTCGGTTGGGAGCTGAATCGCCTGTGGCGTATCGTCATCAGGAGAAGAGGTAGCGTAACGGAGAAAGAGGCGTTGCAATTCCTCCGCGGGCGCGGTCGACTGGACGGAAGCGTAAGCAAGACTATGAGATGATTTGCCAAGTTGCGCACCTTCTGATGGATGCGCATAAAGTGATCGAATGTCCGGTAAGAGAAGCTCCCGTTATCAAGCGAACAAAGCTTCTTATAGCGGCGCTCTACTTCCGGCCGCGCTTTCAACGACTTGACGAAGCGCTTGAAGTCGGTAAAATCCAAGAATCCGCGTTTCTGCACGTCAGCTTGCTGCATCGGCCATCAGCCACACAAAACGAAAGAGAGGAACGATACGCGCCCTGAAGCGGCGATCCAGGTCTTCGTGCGACGGGTTGACATTGAGTCGTCTGCAGAGCTTTTCGACATCATCGAAGTAGAGCTTCTGGTCCGCCTGCTCGTCGGAAGCTTTCCAATATTGCTTTTCCCAGACGGCCTCACGAAGGTCGATGTTTCCGAGGCCACGCATGAGAGCCTGGCGCACGGCATATAGCTTACGAAGGGTGGAGTCCCACATCTCAAAAACGTCGACGGATGGGGCAATGACATGCCAAATTTTATAGCGACCGTCGAGGGTGTAGATGATGGTGAGCCATCGATTCTCGCACTCCTGGGGTATCTGAAATAACTCTCTATAATAGCGGGCGTCCGACGCTGTTCGTAACTCTTTAATGTTCTCTATGGGTACTTCGGACAGCAAGTCAGAAGAATTGAATCGCAATATGGAAACAAAAATACGCACTGATCCTATGCTTCTTTGACTCCCATATGATTTGGCCTTGATCGGGGTCCAGCTTGAAGATGACGTCTGTTTGCTTCCTTCCGGACACCTTGATCATTGGAGTGCCTTTCTGAAGGAGATCCGGAACGGTAAGGTCGAGAATTGACGCGGGTTGCGCTACGGGGGCTGGAGGTGGATGGTCCTCGTCGAGAACTGGGGGTAAAAGAGGGAGCGACATTGGTGGAAGAGGAAGAGACTCGAGCTGGAAGTTAAGCGCTGGGAGGGGGACGGTGGCTCTCCGTGGGGAAATGGAGGGAGCTCTTGAAGGAGACTGCGTTGTGATGCTGACCAAGTGGGGTGAACCGGGGGGCGTGAAGAGCAGACTCTTCACCGTGACGGGGGCAGCTTGGCTGGGAGCGGAACGAGACGTGGCCGGGATGGCATCGGAGAGACTGCGTCCGTGTCGCGTCTTCTCACTCTTGCGTTGCCTTTTCGGGCGACCGGCCGGGCTGCGCTCACCTGAGCTCTTCGATCGTACCAGTGATACTGTCGCGTCCCTCATCCTGCGAAGCGAGGCTAGTGGGCTACCCCCACCAGATCCGCTACCCGTATTTCGACGCAGTGATATGCGCGACGGAGACGGAGACGGCTGCGGAGACAAAAACGGTGTCGACGATGGTGACTCCTCTTCCATGTCTACTGCGCTTTCGTCCAGTAGCGTGAGACCACGCAGCTCCGGAGACAGCAGTCCACGGGGCGTGAGGATGTTCATGGCCCGCCTCAGGGGCGAGATAGTAGGGGAAGGTGGTCCATCGGTTTCGTTAGAGTGGGCCATAGCTGAGGAGGGCATGACTCGAAGGGATAGATTGAGGTTCGTTTGCAATAAATACGGGCTGCGCTAATGCGATGAATCATGTCGAGTCAACCTATCCTGGACAGGTCGCCACTCCCGCGAAGTCATATTGCCTCTTTGAATTATTAAAGATGGCGAGTAGGAGGTCGTGGCCGCGTGAATTTGCGCTAACTATTGAGGAGCTAGCTCGTCCACCGGAACTTACAAGGAGCCGCGACTGCATTGTTGAATTCTCCAGGATAGCATTCTTACGGCACCAGCGTCTCTCCAACTCGCCGTGCCACCTAACACCACTAGGCCAATTCAAGGATCTGGGCACCACCACGACCGTTACCGTGTGGTCCTTACGGCACATTGCTCGCACTCAAGTGACAGAGACCTTCAACTTGCCTGAATGGACTCCGGAGGTTATTACCAAAAGCTACATGCCCGCTTCGCGTGTCAGTGGCTGTCAGCGCCGGTAGCATAAATTTAGAATCCGAAGGCTAGCCGCGCATACAGTCGGATTCGTGGCCAGTGAATGAGTTTGCTGCCGAAAGAGGCACAACCATCGCACGAGGTGATGAACAAGTATACACTACAAGTGATGGGTTGTCAATGTCTCATCTCCGACTTCGCAGAGGCGCACTTCTGGACTAATCCAGATGGGAAAAATCGCACGCAGCCGTGAAATGCGCGCTCACTGTTCTTGACTTGAAACTCAGGTTGCCCGTTGGCGCAATTACAATAATGCTACAGTACTAAAATAGCTATGTGAGGTACTGTGCGCGGTTAGTAAAAAATGTTCCTGCTGAAACACTGCGTGGCTGTGACTCAGCCTGTGAGTGAGCAGTATATATGACACATAGTTACCATTGTGGTGACACTATCATAGTAGTTGCCAGCCTAGTGGGAATGTAGGGATGCTGCGCAGCGCAGTGAAACTGTAGTGAAAGGTGACACTCCTGTCAACTACTTATTAGTTCCGACGATCATAGCACCAGATCACGAACACGAAGGCGCATCTGGGGAATTGGGGGTGATTAGCGGTATCAATAGCTAGAGTGAAGGGTGCCGCTCACTGTTTATTGTTGCGGTCAAGTCCGTCTAGGGGATCCGCCCTGTTTACCGGTATTTACCGTCAATCCGGACACTCATGGCTTCATCCACACCCACACCCGCACCAGCCTCACCCTCAAAGCCAATTTCCAGTGAGGATATCGTTACCCAGAAGGTGTGTATCTCCCACATAGAGTTCTAAGAATGAAAGCCGACCCGGTGTTTGCACAGTATGACCGCTGTCGTATGCATTCTTTCCCCCAACATACTCATTACTGAGCTGACCACGAGACGCGGCGGGCAGTGGCGGATTTACTGGTAAAGTCGTACGTCGACAGAGCGTTCTCATACTTTTCTGCAACTTCTCACGACCCTTCTGGCGGGCAGGGGTATCGGCTTCAGCGTTGGCGTCGTTGCGTCCGTCATCCTCTTCCGCCGTGCGTCACAATACCCGCACCACCGTTTATCTACCCCGACATGACGAATTTCCAGGACGCGCATGGCCTATCGCCCTCTCAACGGGTTTCGGCGCCGGTGCTGCATATGCGGACTGCGACCGGTCGTTCAACCCCGCGCGAATCGCCGGTGTGCGCGTGCTCCAGCAGCCGCCCCAAGAGTCAAAATAATGGGGTTTTATCCCCTTTGCCTGGTAGTTAACCCATAGACGCACGCTACTGCGGTATCGCAGAGATAGATTTGTAAATAGTCGTACGGCTGTGAGCTGGCACCCCTTCTTCCAAATCATACTACTGCCGCCGACCTGGCCCCTCCTCGCGACCAAATTCAACGATC
This sequence comes from Lactarius vividus, assembly GCA_021527035.1. Classification (NCBI taxonomy): domain Eukaryota; kingdom Fungi; phylum Basidiomycota; class Agaricomycetes; order Russulales; family Russulaceae; genus Lactarius; species Lactarius vividus. The sequence continues at coordinate 53,215 of JAKELG010000007.1, read as the reverse complement.
TTTCGGTCTGTGTCGCGGTCTCCGGGATGAGGAAGTTTGCGTTGGGGCTCATCAAGCACGAGTCGTTTGAACAAGACCACTGGTACGCGGATGTGGTGTATGAGTAGGTTGTCTCGGAAGCGACGACTCAGGACAATTGCGAACCAGATGTTGCGGCCATGATGGGCACAGTTAGAATGATGATACGCAGGCGTTGTCCTTGTGGTGATAGCTTTTGCGTGCCCATAGTAATCAATCCCTCCTGGTGGTCCAGCTACTTTTGTATTTGCGTGAGGTAGCACGCAGACTTGTACTGTTCGGGGTATAAGCGAACGGTAACGGAATGGAACAAATGCCACGTGGAGTACGAGTAAAATATTACTACATTGGGTGTCCGAAAATCTACAATACATTTTCTTATGTGCGAACAACGAGAAATCGCTCGGGGATATCAGGGGTTTCGACCTTGGTGAGAAAACGGTCCACCTGCGCGGTGTCCTTCACAATAAGTACACGTCTCTCCACCTAAATTGACTCTTATTGGCGGGGGGCCAACGAGAAAGAAGGGCCACCCACCTTCCAGACTTCTGCATCGATACCAACCTGAGATATGGTCGAACTGCATTGGCGAGCAATTCTCAATGCATGATTGTACAGACTGCATCGCTCCGGTCGCACATTGATATTGATATGTATCGCACACAGAAGATTTGCTCGCGCAAGTGTCGCCGCAATGGGTGCCTAATAAATGGGACATCAGCGCAGGTTTGAGAAACAAAATAGGAAACAGACCATTTCTGCGTGGTCCACGCATATGAAAAGTTGTTCTAATTTCGAACAATGGAGGCATACGTGGTCGATGGAGGAGAGGCTAAGTAGTGGTCCATGTAAAGAAAAACGGACGAGGTGGTCACGATGTTGATCAACAACTCGCATGCAGAATCTGTCCCTGAGTGCTTCTGCGAATACTCTCAGGGGAGTGCGAACGGAAACATCGAGGGATACCAGGGGCGACACTCCGAGGAGGGATACCGCGCCGTCCATCCAGGCTTCGGTTGACCAATTAGGGTGAATGGTCAATGTGAAGGAGGATAGCGAGGTCAGTCCGCCAACCCTCGTGCAAGCTGTGCTTAGCATTGACATGTCCTACTCAGAGACTCGAAATCAGTAGCGGTAGCTCAAAGAAAATGGTAATACTCACGAAGTGGGGGGACAGATTTTCGAGGCTGAGCTCCTTCAAGTCTCGAGTCCTATTTCTTATCATCGACCAGACGCCTTCGTTCGTCACTCTTTGGCAGCCAACGAGATGAAGACACTCTAGCCGTGAAAGGTGCAATGACATGGTGTTTAAAAACGCATCGGTAATGTACATATCATCCTGATTATCTGTGAATAGTGCGTTCAAGACACGCATGGAGGACTGCCTTGCCTTGCATATTAGTGTTAGACTTGTTAATGATTTACCGGTTGCTTGAAACCAACTTGGGAGGATTTCGAGTATGGGCTTGCTAGGCCTGATCAACGAAATCTTGTGCAGGCGAAGTAACTGGAGAAGGTCTCCTGGTTCGTAGAGATCAGAATGGCATCCATTGATAGCGATGTCAGTTAATTCGGGACATTTCCCAAGGCTCTTGAGAATACGGGATGTCAAAGAACAGTCCCTGGTCCATGTGCAGCACCTGAGTTTCACGCAATTTTCGAGTCCTCTTGTGAACCAGCCTCCAAGGTGTTCGTAGGCGAAAGAGTCCTGCGCTTTTGGGAAGTTCGTGATCACTTTGGTTGTTTCATGTGGGTGCACGAATCAAATTTCACAATATAATAAAACGAGCCAACCTAATTCACGGACGAGGCACGCGAGGTCAGGACCCTCCGCAAGCGTTCTAAATAATTGTGTCACCTATGCACGATGCCTCAGGCGAAATTATAGAGAACGGTCAATCGATCACAAACCCTGAGTTTTGATGATCGTTGCCAAGCATAGATGGAGATTCGCTCGTAAAGTTTTGGTACAGAAAAAGTACGAAAGGTGTGATTGACTAGGCACAACGATGCAACATCCACTGGTTCTAGAAGATTGGCGACGATGAGAGGTAAAAGGTCGAGCGGAAGATCGCTAAACAGGGCCATGGGTGTCGCAAATTAGGAAAAATAATAAGAAAATAATCAGAGCCAAGTATCCCCGGCCCGGCGGATCCGAGTCTGAACTGAACTGAACATTCGACGCCGTCGTTTTGTTGTCTCTTCACACCACCACTACCATGTCCGACGCAGAGGAAGAGCGTTACGAAGGATTAGGTGCAGCAGAAGAACAAGAGGAAGAAGAACAAGAAGTGCAAGGAGAGCCCCGCCAGGGTACTAGTAGCAAGCAACGGCGTAGAAGGGAGGAAGATGACGAAGACGACGAAGACGAAGACGAGGAGGAGGAAGACGATGACGACGATGACGACGAAGATGAAGGCGTAGCTCGTGGTAGCAAGCGGCAAAAGGTAAGTCAATACCCTCCTGTCCGTCTTCCACACTGAGACCGTAGCCAGCGACGTCACAAACGCGCGGCAGTGAACCGTTTCCTTGACGTAGAAGCCGAGGTCAATGAAGACGAAGACGAGGAAGAAGAGGATGAGGAGTACGGCAGAGGTGTGGTTGTCCTTCTACTGTGACATGCAACCTACGACTCAAATACTATTTCAGATGAATTCATCGCCGAGCCTGAAGGGGAGGGTGACGACGAAGACGGCGTCAGGAGACCAGCCCATCACGTACGAATGGACAGACGCGAAAGAGAACTCAATGACCAAGACCTGGCCCGGATAGCGGAGGATGTCAGTCAGCGCTATAAGCGTTCAGCCGTTCGTTACACTGGGGACATGAATGAAGTGCCTCAGCGCCTTCTAATGCCCTCTGTCCAAGATGCCAACCTCTGGCAAGTGCGGTGTAAGGCAAGTGTTCGCTTTGCCTAACTATCTAGGGCCGAATCATTGATGGAATCACACCCAGCCCGGTCGCGAGCGGGACCTTGTCTTCAGCCTCATGCGCAAGTCGCTTGACCTCGAGTTCTCTAACCGTCCCCTACAAATTCTTTCCGCATTCGAGCGTGACTCCCTCCCTGGCATGATCTACGTCGAGGCTCGAAGTCAAAAGCAGGTCAGCGAGGCTTGTAATGGGCTTGTCGGAATCTATCCCAGTCGCGGTGTCACCCTGGTACCTATTGACGAAATGGCCAGTCTTCTCTTGATCAAGAAGCAGGAAACAACTGTTAATCCGGGCAACTGGGTCCGCATTAGGCGGGGCAAATACCAAGGGGACCTCGCTCAAGTGGTAGATATCACCGAAAACGGGGAGGAGGTTGGACTAAAGTTCATCCCCCGTATCGATCTCAACCCGAAAGATGAAGTTGCAGTCGATGGCAAGAAGCGCAAAAAAACTGGTCTCGCTGTCTCTACTGGTGTCCGCCCACCTCAGCGGTTTTTCAACTACGAAGAGGTTGTCAAGGTCTATGGCCGCAAGATGGTGTCGAAACGAAGTCAAGCGTACATCTTCCAAAACGACACGTACAAGGACGGTTTTATCGAGAAGGACTTCAAACTCAGTGCGATAGTGACAGAAAATGTCAACCCTACACTGGACGAGATCACGCGATTCGCTCGGGGCAACCAAGAAGGCGAGGGCATAGAAAACAGTGTTGACCTTTCTCTTATCGCCGAGGCCTCACGCAAGGCGGCAATCGCAGTGTTGCAGCCTGGTGATCACGTCGAAGTGTTCGAGGGCGAACAAGCTGGCGTCCACGGTGTCGTCGAATCCATCAATTTGGACATCGTCACGGTCAATCCAGTCGGCTCAATTGATCTTGAAGGACAGAAGGTGCAGGTGCCAGCGCGAAGCGTCAGGAAACGCTTCAAACCTGGTGACCACGTTAAAGTGATGTCCGGGAAAAACGCCGACGAGTCAGGCCTTGTCGTTTCGGTCGCGGGAAATATCGTCACTTTCTTATCTGACATGTCTATGCAGGAGGTTAGTTCTGTTCAACCCCTGCACATCGCGCCACTTTGAACATTTGGCAGGTTTCGGTGTTCTCCAAAGACCTTCGTGAGGCCGCTGAAGTTGGCACGGGTACGAACATCGTGGGTAACTACGAACTCCATGACTTGGTCCAGTTGGAGTAGGTATCCCCTTCTGTGCACTGTATTACGAAGGTCTCACTCCGAACTCAGCAACCAGACCGTCGGTGTCATCTTTAAGACAGAACGAGACTCTTTCCGTGTATTGGACCAGAATGGGGAAGTGCGTTTAGTGCAACCACATCAGATATCTATGCGTCGCGACTCCAACCGCGCTATAGCAACGGACGCGGAGGGATATGAACTACGGGTCGGTGACAATATGAAGGAAAACGACGGCGAGGTGAGAGGCATCCCTTCTCCCTTCAGCATTCTTATATGTGCCTTGGTAGAGTCGAAAAGGTCGCGTTCTTCACGTTCACCAATCTTTCTTTGCGTTCTTGCACAATCGTGAAATCATAGAAAACGGGGGTGTCTTTGTGACACGAGCAAGGTCCCTTGTCTCTCTTGCTCCAAAAGGCAACGTTATCAGACCTGGCACCGACCTTTCTAAAATGAACCCTGCCCTGAGTGGTGGCGTGACAGGTGGTGGAATGGTTGGGTCAGGCATGGGTCGCGGTCCGCGAGACCGGCTGATTGGTGTCCTTGTCACCGTAGTCAAAGGTCCTCAAAAGGGTTATATCGGCATCATCAAGGACACGAATGGCCCAATTGCTCGCGTAGAGCTTAATACCAACAATAAGGTCATTACAATCGAAAAAGAAAGGCTCTATCGTAGAAAGTGAGTCCATTGGTTTCTCCCTCAAGTCTTGCGTACCCATTGTCATCCAGCAAGGACGGGAAGTTAGAACCTCTCGAAGGTGGCCGCGACATGGGCCCTCCCCGTGGGGGCTTTGGCGATGGAGGGTTCAGTGGCGGGTTCGGTAGCGGCGGTGGTCGAACGCCGAATCCTTACGCGACATCTGGTGGCTCTAGCTGGGGTGGTGGACGCACTCCCAACCCATACGCCGTTGGTGGCGGGAAGACCCCGGCATGGAGTTCCTCAAAGACACCCAACCCAGAAGGAGGCAGAACACCATTCCATACGACTTCCCAAACTCCCAACCCATACGCGCAGGACGGCGGGAGGACGCCAGGTTGGGGCCCGTCTGCTCGGACACCGAACCCATATACCGCCCCAAGCAAGGCGGCGACAAGCACAGGGTCAGGATGGGGCGGTGCCACGCCCGGTTGGGGAGGTGCCACACCCAAGCCGTCGTCGTCCTCTTGGAATGAGAGTTCCAGTCCGGCCCCCACGAGTAATAATAATGGCTGGGCTAGCCCGGGACCAACCAGTTCGGGAGGATGGGGCGGTGAATCGAGCTGGGTAAGTCTTACGGATGTCTCGAGAGTTCATAGCTTACCCCTACAGAGCGCACCGACACCCGCTTTTGGGGCCCCGACGCCAGCGTCTGCGCCTACACCCGGGGGACCAGGCTACGGATCAACAGTTTACAACGCACAGACACCAGTCGGAATGTTTCCTAATCGTGCTGATATGCCCGCAGAAACCCCAGCCGCATACCCGCCACACGAACGGACAGGGAAGACAGCATTCAGTAAGCTTTAAGGATACGCATTTGGTTACACTCTCAATTTACGCGTTATGTGTTTTAGAACTGGATAAATTTTGGCTGGTCGACCCGGCGTATGCGTCTCACAAGATTGGAATGGTGGTGAAAATACGCGGCACACGGGGAGACAGCGCGAACCTGGTCGAATGGGACCATGGCCAATACGAGGGCAAAGAGGGCAAAGTGCTAGGGGTACTTGACACCGGGTCAGAATTCGTTCTACGAACGGCGACACTGCAGATGGACGATGGAGAGTCGCTCACCGTGCCGATTATATATCTTGTGCCGGTTCCACCAACTCAGGTCCGCAACAGGGTGGTGGCACTCGACGGGCGGTACAAGGGGAAGGTCGTGACTGTGAGGGACATGATGCTTGACTCTTGTCTTGTCACAGATGACGATTCTATGTACGACGACCTGACGCACGACCGGATGTGTCTGTACCTTTCTGATCAGTGACATGGTTTGGCTACTCGTGTACTTGGGCGCTTTTTTTTGTATCATCGCCTAATAATATTAATCTCGTCTGCAACGCATCGTGCAGGGACTGGTGGTCACGGCGGCATCAGGGGCTCTGATCTAAGGCAGATCGAAATGTAAACAACAAATTCATTCCAACTGTCAACTGGACCAAATGGCACTTCGGTCACGGTCGAGGAGATTGGTATCACTAGCCACTATGCAGACTAGAAGACTTTCGCAGAGAAGCGAGCGCTCAGAAAGCCCATTGACAGAGCTCGAATCCGAAGACCATCACCAACCTCAATCGCCCCCGAGAAAGCGTCGTCGCAAGACCAAGGTTGTCGAGCCAGTCGTCTATGACATTCCTCCTGTTGAGTCGAAGACGACAACATACCGAGGTCTTGTTCCATAATGCCTACCCCTCGTATTACCAGCTGAAAACCGAGGTCCTCTTTCTCAGGGCGTCTTGGCTATGTGCGTACCTTGCCAGTGTTGCTGCCCGACCAGCCTCTGGTTTTTAGTTGAATGTGATGTGAAAGGCCTGTCTTAACACGATACTCCGAAGCTCGAAACCTGATCCTATTTTCTGTAGTCGGTGAGTCACTGTTTTGGAAAATACCTCGTGCTGCCCCTCGCATAGTACTTATTAAGTCCACTAGAACTTGCCGAATAGACACGATCCACAAACGCGGCCTCGATTTTGCCAAAGATCTTGGCATTAGAAATGTCAAAGACCTCGCAAAGCTTATTCGGGTGGGCTTTGCCAGCTTCTGCTTAATGTCACTACAACTCGCCCCTTTTAGTGGAATGAAGAAAACGGGTTGACCATCACATTTGCTTTCCCCTCGTAAAATGCTGACAGTTTCGTCAAGGATTCGTTTCATGCGCATCTCCTCGGAGCTCTTTCCCTTTGCATCCCATGATAAATACGGATATGATTTGGACTACGCCGCCGCCGAACTGAAGGTGAGCGCGCTTTCGCCTGTTCGACGTCGTCAAGATCTTGAAGGCTGAATTGATTAGACCGCCGGCAATCTTGCGAACCTATATGGCCACCGAATGACTTTGCACCCCGGTCAGGTGGGCTAATCGCCAAGCAGCTTTGGTCCAATTGTCCCCTCACCGTCGTCCCCTTGTAGTTTACTCAGATCGGCTCTCCCAAACAGAACGTCGTGGACGCATCGGTTCGGGAATTGCACTGTGAGTGTGCTTGGAATGTCTTGATTCTTCGACGCACCGATTTTTCAGACCATTGTTCCCTCTTGAAATATATGGGTATCGGAAGGGACGGTGTCATCATAATCCACACTGGTGTTCGTATTGGGTCGCCCTAGAGCGCAGAAAACTGATCCCGAGAACAGGGTGTATACGGTAACAAAGACGTGACCTTGGCCCGCTTCAAGGAGAACTATAGGACCTTACTCTCTAATGACATCAAGGCGCGCCTAGTTATTGAGAACGACGAAGTTAGTCTCCGGATTTTTGAACGATAAACCCGTGTTCACTCTATGATTCTTTTAAGATGTGTTACAACGTCGACGACCTTCTCCCTATAAGCGAAGAGCTAGACCTACCTATCGTTGTGAGTCCTCCTACACTTGACGACAACTACAGCTAAAGACCTCACCAGCTCGACTATCATCACGATTGGATTTACGTAAGTTTTTCGTTGTACCTCTTAATCATAAAAGCTGATCTTCTCCGTGCCAGCCATCGTCCGAACCCTTGAAAAATCTCATCCCGCGCATCAATGAGGTTTGGCACAGGAAGGGGATCAAGCCGAAGCAGCATCTGTCGTCTCCACGACCAGGCGCATCAACAGCAATGGAAAAACGAGCGCACGCACGGCGCTGTAACGTGCTCCCGACAGAGTTAGAGGCAGAAGGCGCCGGCTGGTGGTGGTGTGCCCCCGGCAAAAAAGAGTGGGTCGACCTGATGATCGAGGCCAAGGACAAGGAGCAAGCCGTCTTCCAGTTGTATCGCGCGTACGACCTTGCGCCGGTCATCTGGGAGAATCTGCGCCCGGAGCAGGCAGATCCGGCGAGCAGCAAGGACAGAAGCGCAGCAAAGGGGAGTAAGAGGCCCAGGAGTGGGTGACCTACATTAGCATCGCGTCTTCGCAAAAACTGATTTGAACCTAGGATCTGCAGATAAGGACGAAGAGCGCCTGCTAGAAACCCCAGTGGACGGCGCCAGTGGTGCCATGGCGGCCGATACAACAGCGCTCTTGGCTGTTGAGCCGACCGTCGAGAGAGAATCACTGGAGCCAAGAAGGGATAGACGGACGCGCCAAAGAGCGAGCAGAAAGGGTAAAGAGAAAACAATGGGTTGACTGGGAACGCAGAAGAAGCGAAGGCCCTTCCTGCACCGCATTCACAACATGGTTGAGATATTTGGTTCCTACTTCGTTTGCACCCGTGGAACAAAATAAGATTTTGTGACTCGTTCCATACCCCCTTCGGTCTCGAGAATATCTGTATCTCCCTTGACACCAACACCGAGTCAACGTGGTTCCATCCACTGCTGTATTAGTATCCGGCACCCAATGCACTCGACTTTCCGCATCGCTCCGTGCTTACCTTGTCACGGTCTTATATTGCGTTCGAAACCCATAATAACATCATTCAATGGTGTTGAAAATGGCACGAAAAGAGTGAGTCGTGACGTACCTGTGTTCTTCGCGGCGCGGGTGGGCTCCACGGTTGTTGAGTGAAATCTGACCGCGTGCGAACCAATAAATCCTGAGGGTGGAACAGATTCAGAATAAGGACGCGACCCGGGTCTGTGTATCGCTGGTGGGCTTTTGTCGATGCTTGTTCTCACCTACAGTATTCGAGTCGTGCGCGCCGCTTGGGCTCTTGCTTGGGCTACCAACCGAGCTCGTTACAGGTCCTCACGTCTGCTATTGCCGTCCCAGACCCCACTTAGGGAAAAACAGATACGGCTGAATGGCCAGTCCCGGCACAGAGAACCTGAGATGGAACTCTCGAGTGTACTGTGATTAGACTTAGACGCTTGACACAAGGTTTATACGCAGATACAATGTCTTGTGCGCGGGCATCCAAGACCAAGAAAGTGTACAAATATCTTCCTCGAAGAGCCAGCGAATACAAAGCACCACAATCACACAAAAGGATCCACTGATCGAGGACGAGGGCTATCGTCTTTAAGTCTTCTGAACATAAAAATAATGCGACCAAGCCTATCCATCAACACCACTAAGCTTTCGGTTTTGGGTGTAAGTATTAAACACCTACGGGTATCATCCGTGTGTACTGTAACAAACATTGTAATATCAATCATCACGCGAGATTCTCTACCGTCTTGTTCCATTCGATGACTCTAGGATGCGCAGAAACCTAGGCCGGTGCGAACGACTAGCGTCAGCCATGACATAACCTAACGAAGGCAAAGGGGAAAAAGCACCTTCTTAGGATCGAAGCGGAGGACTTGCAAACCTTCCATCGTCGCAGCGCGAGAAAGAGCAACATAACTCTGTCCTTTCTCGAATACACGACCGAGATCGACCTTGACGCGCTGTATTGTCTGACCTTGACTCTTATGGATGGAGATGGCCCATGCAAGAATGAGGGGAACCTGCGTATATGCGTAATTGGGCATCACTATTGCAAGACGAAAGGAACGCCTGCCTGGACTCTCCGGGCTAGAACCACGCCTTCATTGTCTTCGATGCGAAATTCGTCCCGAGTCACGAGCGCCGTTTCTCTGCCCGCCGGCGTGGGGAACTCCACAAGGGGGAACAGCTCTGCATCCGTAGCAGGTTTCTTGCTCTCGTTTTTGGGCACGTTCGCAGGGACAGTGGATCCGGGTTTGACGTTTTCTTTTTCCGCACCCGCGAACACCACACTCTTACCGTCTTCCGAGATTTTTACGTTGGTTATCACGCCCTCTGACTTGCCACGTGGAGCTGCAAAGAAGCCTAGCACGCGCCCGACTGCGCCGTTTACCAGTCCTCGTCGGTCATCGATATTCTTAACGAGCATGACTTGTGCACCTTGCTTGAGGATGAGACGTTCAGGCACCCTCATGTTTGCCAACACCGCCTTGCGCTTCTCTGGTGCCGCAGAACCCGAGTCACGCGCATCGAAGGCGACAGGTGGCGACTGCAGCGCGGCAAGGCGAGTGGAGTTGGCACGCTCAACTTCATGGCGTGTGGAGAAGAGCTCTGTCGGTGGAAGGATAGTGTCATTGGACACGATGGGGCGGGAAAGTGCGCGGAAAGACTCTATCGCGAGCGGGGTAATAGAGCCCTGACGCAGCTCGTTCAAGAGTTGAACAAACTCTATGAAAGCTAAGTTCCAACACCAGGCAATAGTGCAAGAACACGAACTGTTGTCTTTCTGCCTGAAGACTCGTGTTAGTGAGACAGTGTGTTCAATGCAGGCCTTCCATGCGTCGCACTCAAATGCGAAGAAAGGCTGTTTGCCACCTCCAGTCACGGGGGGCAGCTGGAAGAAGTCGCCAGTGACAACAAGCTGCATAATTGTCAATATGATAGCTAGACATTCCTGATGAAAGTAGGTCTACCTGGATGCCTCCAAATGGCCTATCTGTCTTCTTCCTGAGCTGAGTGGCAATGGCAGCTATTTTCTCGAACAAGTGACCATCCACCATTGACACTATCTCCAACTCAGTGGGCACTCCGTCACTCGCTCGGCAAATAACGTACCCTCATCAATTATGAGTATCTGAGTCGTCTTCCAGCGTAGGAGAGCCGGACGTGCGGTCTTAATGGAGCGGATGAGCTTGTCGATGTTGTCAACAGTGGGTGCAATCGCCCCCCATGAGTGCAGTGTCATGCCTGTAAAGTTGAACAAAAATGGGTGACTGGTGACCTGATTCAGTGAAGCGCGTACCTCCGATGTTGGAAGCCGCCATACCAGTGCTAGCAGTGACCGAGACAACATTGGGCATCTTTGCGTGTTTCTTTTTGAGCGCTGCAATAATAGCCTTCAAAAGCAATGACTTTCCAGTTCCTACAAGTATCGTGGCACCGTCAACACAGCCCTCGCAGCGATAAGAGAAAATGCATTCAAGTGTACCTGCCGAACCAGTGAAAAAGACGTTTTTTCCTTCCTCCACTACCATCCTCATTACCCTCATTTGTTCATCGCTCAGTACCACATCGAGTACCATCTCTTTGACACCCCCGGCCACACCGTCGAGTCCCGAGCCGAGTTGAACTGTGACCTTGGGCGAAAAAAAAGAATCAATTGTCAATCTGGGATGCTTCATGCTACGAGTATCTTCAAGTGTGCCAGTTGACTTGCGCTTTGAAGTCTGCGTTTTTGTTGTGTTGCTCATTTCATGGAAAGATCAAAGAGGGTGATTCAGTCCGAGCCCAACGCGACTCGCGTCGGATCATGTGACCGCCAGCCAGTCTTCGTCCCCTGTTCACGTGCGAAGCGGTGCGGACACGTGGTGTGCGAGGACCGACTACTATCCTTTTTTTTCTCACCAGTCCCGCGGGAAGGCTCTTTAAGGGAAGAGTGTATTTTGAAAAAAAAAAAAAAAAAAAAAAAAAAACTTTCGCTGACTAAGAATACTTAGAAGGTCTCTGACGTGAGTTCTAGGCACGCGTTTGTCAGCGCGTAACTTGCTGATGCCGAATAACGATAACCTGTTTGAACTGAGGACCTGACTGACCTGGCAAGCCGGCATTACGATCGAGCCTCACAATGAACTGCGACAGGCATGCCCTCCACATCATCGACATTACGATGTTTAGCCGCTGCACCTTGGGAAGCCGCAGGGAGGCGTAAGTAGTCCGTCGCCGGCTTGTGTCGTCCTGCTACCAGATACGGTAAGGATCCCTTTGTCCGTTCGATCCAAATTCGATCCTTCAGATTTGCAACCCTGGACGAGTGTGTAGTCACGGTATTTGATGCTTTGGACGCGATGCGAAGTTCGGGACGCAACGGGATGTCACCGCGCCGTTGTTCACTTTGAATAACATTTAAACCTCCCTCTTCCCCTCCGGGATTAAATGAGCACCCTCTCCTTGAAAACCCGCTCTCTCCTTTCTGTGCAACCAATACCCCATGTCCGACTTACAGGGAATCGTGCACCATGATCAGAGCGTCAGCTCCCTGCCACTTGCCCCTGAGGACATGGAAGTCACTGGCCCACCTTCACTAATCGTTCCTCAGATAACAGGACCCCATGGAAATTCATCACGTTCGCACGTTCCAGTGGGTTACTTTGACCAAGAGGGCGTAAACCAGCTTCGACGCACCCTCACCCACCTCTCTGAGTCTGCGCGGGGCCCTGGAATTGTGCTCTCAGAGTCGTCAGAGACCCTCTCTGTCCCTGCTACCGGGCCCTTTGACTTCGAGAAGACACTTCGCACTATCATGAAGAAGTACGTCCTCACTTCAGTTTGTCGGTTGCATTGTTAAATATGGGACCTTAGGCGAGACCGTGCGGGTATTCAGTCGCGAGAGCTCGGCGTCATGTTCAAGGACCTCCGCGTCGTCGGCTTGGGCGCTGCCACCAGCTACCAGCCTACCATTGGCTCCTTTTTCAACCCTAGGGTCATCCTTGAGAAGATTCAGTCCTTACGTCACCCACCCTTGCGCGATATCCTCAGTGGTTTCGAAGGCGTTGTTCGGCCAGGGGAAATGTTACGTATGTATTCTTTACTTTTGCCATCTGTTGGACATGATTTTCTCAATCAATTTCAGTCGTCCTGGGCAATCCAGGGTCAGGATGCAGCACATTGCTGAAAACGCTCACGAACCAACGCGCCGAGTATCATCTTGTCGAAGGCGAAGTGCATTATGATTCGCTCACCCCAGAACACATTGCCAAGCACCACCGCGGTGATGTCGTCTATTCCCCTGAGGACGACATACATTTCCCCATGCTTACCGTTGATGAAACTCTCCGTTTTGCGGCCAAGATGCGTGCACCGCACAATCGCTTCGAGGGTTATCCGCGTAGTTATTACGTGAAGAACGTGACGGACATCACGCAAACCGTTTTCGGCTTGCGACATGTAAAGAACACGCCTGTTGGCGATGCCGCTCTCCGCGGAGTATCTGGCGGGGAGAAGAAGCGCGTTTCAATAGGTGAGGCATTGGCCCTTCGTTCCAGTATCACCGCATGGGACAAGTAAGTATTCTCCCACCAGTTCTTGGGCATACTTGATATCGTTTCCTACGACAGTTCTACTCGAGGTCTCGATGCTTCGACGGCCCTCGAATTTGTCCGTGCACTACGTATAGCAACCGACGCGGCGCATACGTCGACCATCGTGTCAATTTATCAGGCTGCGGAGTCGTTATATCAACATTTCGACAAAGTGTGCGTGATTTATGAAGGCAGGATGGCGTACTTTGGGCGGGCAGATCAGGCTCGGCAATATTTCATCGATCTTGGGTTTGAACCTGCACACCGGCAGACTACCTCAGATTTCCTCGTTGCTGGTGTGTTGTGTGCTTTTATTTATATATATTCGCTCAACATTCCCTCGTTTGCTCTAGTCACGGATCCCCTCTCGCGAACCGTCCGTGGAGACTTCAGAGGACCAGTCCCGCAGACGGCTGCCGAGTTCGCTTCTGCATTCTTGGCATCTGAAGCAAGTGTAGCAAATCGTATGGACATGGACGCATACTTCAAGGAGTTTGTTGGCCACCCTGAGCGTGCCCTTGCATACAAGCAGAGCGCAATGGCGGAGCACGCGACTACGCAGCGCAAGGGGAGCCCCTACACGATATCTATCCCCATGCAGGCTCGCGCAGTCATGCTGCGCCGCCTGCAGATTCTGCGCGGCCACATTGCGCCTGAGTCGATTGTCATCATGTACGTATTCTCATCTAACGGGCTGAACTAATATTCTGTACTAATCCCAGATAGTACGTTTATCGTGCAGGCTCTTATCAATGGTTCAGTCTTTTTCAGGTTGAAAGACGAGACATCACAGTTCTTCTCGCGCGGGGGTATTCTCTTCTTGTGCGTTATCACACGTCCTGCCTCCGCCTTTACCCAGTAATTGACCCATTTCGCTAGTGCCTTTCTTTGGTCGGCCTTGTCTTCAATGGCTGAGATCCCAGCTCTCTTCGCACAGCGGCCCATTGTGGTGAAGCACGCCAGAGCTGCCATGTACCATCCGTTTATCGAAGCTGCCTCTCTAACTATCGTCGACGTGCCAATCACCTTCGTCACCATCATGATATTCTCCATCATCCTCTACTTCATGGTTGGTTTGCAAGCTTCTGCCAGCCAATTTTTGTGAGCGACTATTCTTGCCTTATATGGTTCCAGTGGCTTATGGACTCTGCCGTAGCACATTCTTCTTATTTACCTTTACCGTGGCATTGGTCATGAAAGCATGGTTCCGCTCCGTGGCAGCGGCTCTTGGAGATCCAGCGCCTGCACAGACAATTGCCGGCATCATGTTACTTGTGCTTGTCCTCTACACTGGATATATGATCCCAAAACCGTCGATGATTGGCGCGTTGAAGTGGATCACGTACATCAACGTGAGTGATCGTCGGTCAATGCTCTTTCCTGCGCTTATACCTGGACAGCCGGTCAGGTATGGTTTCGAGGGAGTTATGTCCAACGAGTTCCACACGCTCAATGGAACGTGCTCAAACCTTGTACCGAGCGGTATTGGATATGAGAACGTGTCCCTCACGAACCAGGTTTGCGGGACTGTCGGCTCTATCCCCGGCCAAAGCACCGTGGATGGCAATCGTTTTATCGCATTATCTTACAACTATTCCTACAGCCATCTCTGGCGGGTAAGTGATGTGACGCTTAGAAATCCAATGCCCGCAGTGAATGACATCGCATTAGAACTACGGCATCGTCGTCGGGTTTGGCGTCGCATTTGTCACGGTACTTCTCTATTTTACAGAGTACAACACGCACCTGTCTAGCGAGACGAACGTCACACTCTTCAAACGGGGGACAAAGGCTCCGGTCGTGCACGGATCCCAAGAGAAAGTCCGCGCGGTTGATGAGGAGAAAGGCGCCCCAGAATTGCGAGATGTGATAGAGGAAACGCGCGGTGAGAGTGGGACGGACGTTGCTGTTCCCATGATGTCGGACGTATTCACGTGGAGGCATCTCGAGTATGACGTTCACCTAGGGAAGGGCGAGACGCGTCGCCTCCTGGAGGACGTTTCTGGCTACGTAGCACCTGGCAAACTCACAGCGCTTATGGGAGAATCTGGAGCAGGAAAGGTTGGTGAACTTGAAATACGACAAATTTATGCTCATGATTTCTCCTCAGACTACGCTGTTGAATGTCCTCGCAGAGCGCCAGGCCGCTGGTATTGTCGGCGGCGAGAGGCTGGTAAACGGGTTCCCCTTGCCGAGCGATTTCCAAGCACAGACGTGAGCGAGAACACCATCCCGTCGTTTGTTCTCATTCTGACCCCCCGGATTGCCACAGAGGGTACGTTCAACAAATGGACACTCATTTGGCTCAGGCTACCGTGCGCGAGGCGCTCCTCTTCTCCGCAAAGCTACGACAGCCACCCTCGGTACCTCTGAAAGAGAAAGAGGCATAGTGAGTAATCGTTGAGAGCTATCTCTGAGCCAGTATCGACGGACGGTGTTTAGCGTCGACACGGTGCTTAAAATGTGCGGTCTGGAGAAATATGCTGATGCCGTTGTGGGCTCGCTCGGCGTCGAACACCGGAAACGGACTACCATTGGAGTGGAGCTCGCGGCCAAGGTACGTAACGTTGAACCCGACCCCAAGTCATTTGATAATGACACCCCATAAGCCTAAATTGCTCCTGTTCTTGGACGAACCGACATCTGGACTTGATTCACGGAGTGCTTGGGCTATCGTTAGCTTCTTGCGCGAACTAGCTGATCGCGGTCAGGCGATTCTGTGCACGTGAGACCAACACCTATGAATATTATGGCCGTTTTGTATGCTAACTTTAGATTGCATTTTAGTATTCATCAGCCTTCAGCGGAACTATTCCAAGAATTTGACAGACTTCTGTTACTCCGGAAAGGAGGCCAGACTGTCTACTTTGGCGACATCGGAACTAACTCTACGACTCTGCTCAATTATTTCCAGAAGAACGGAGGATATCCGTGTCCACCCGACGCGAACCCGTGAGCGACGAATTTATTAAAAGTGATATCCCCGTCTAACTGTTGTGGCAGTGCTGAATACATCTTGGACGTCATTGGGGCAGGTGCCACTGCGACCACCGATATTGACTGGTACGGCACTTGGAAGAGCTCTCCGCAAGCCCGAGCAGTCGACGACGAGCTCGCGACTCTGCTCGAGGATGGACGAAAGCGTCATGCGATAGACACAGAGCAGCACTCGGAATTCTCAACATCATGGACATTCCAAGTGAAGACACTCTGGGAACGTGACGTCATCCGCCACTGGCGTGATCCCACATACGTGATGGCCAAGCTTGCGTTGAACGTTGTTTCAGCGCTCTTCATTGGGTTCACGTTCTTCCAGGCCAAGGACAGTATCCAGGGTACTCAGAATAAGATATTTGTAAGTTTCGATCTCTCACTCCGCTCTAATATTGGCTTGGCTCATCGACGTTTGCGAATAGTCCGTTTTCATGAGCCTGGTCTTGAGCGCGCCCTTATCCAACCAGATCCAAGGGCCCTTCATCGGGACGAGATGGGTTTACGAGATTCGTGAACGCCCAAGCCGAATGTACAGTTGGACGGCTCTCATTACCGCGCAAATCCTTGGCGAGCTCCCCCTTAACATCATCGGGTCTTCTCTATTCTTCCTTATATGGTACTGGCTGGTCGGATTCCCCTCAAACCGCGCGGGATACTCTTATTTGATGGTTGGCATCATGTACCCGATGTACTACACCACGTTCGCCCAATGGGTTGCTGCCATGTCATCGAACGCTGAAATTGCCGCGCAACTATTTGGCTTCTTCTTCAGCTTTGTCATCACTTTGTCAGTTGTGTTCTATTTTTAACATGATAGACTCGTATTGACTTGATGGTAGCAATGGCGTATTGCAGCCATACAAGCACCTTGGTTGGTGGAAGTGGATGTATCGCGCGTCACCTTACACTTACGTCGTCGAGGGGTTGTTGGGCCAAGGTACGTCGCTCCCGCCTCGTCAGCTGTCATTCATGTTGATTGCACTTTCAGCACTTGGTCACTCTGAGATTACCTGCGCGCCCATAGAATATGTCACTGTCAGGCCACCTGTAGCCCAAACGTGCCAGCAGTACCTAAGCAAATTTATTAGCACAACAGGTGGCTACGTTACGAACCCGAACGCCACAGATAATTGCCAGTTCTGCTCATACCGGACCACGGACGAGTTCTTACAGTCGAACTCGAACATATTCTGGAGTCATCATTGGCGCAACTTCGGACTCATGTGGATATACATCGGGTTCAACGTACGTCCTCATTTCACAGCACGTACAGCCAGCTCATTTCTCATTTGCAACGCGTAGATATTTGCTATCTATGCTATGACCTACATCTTCCGTATTCGCGGGCCAGCCAACCTTTTATCTCGCAGGCGTTCGTAGACATTCGTTGTCTGTGTGATCTATAACTACGTATATATGGTACCGTTGAACCGGAGTGTGCTCACGCGCGCGACGCTCGTGTCATTTTCTTTTGGCGCATCAATGAAGGACCACGTGGGCGTTGTGAGAAGATTTTCACGATTTCTTAAATACACTTGCCGTAATTACTGTACTAAGACTGGAACACAAAAGATTAGAAGTCAAACAAGTCATTAATGGCCGCACTTCCTTCACCGGAGATAAAGGGCAACATGGAGGGGTTTATTTCGAGGATTTGCCAGGGGACTCCGCAAGGACGCCGCACATTGCACCAATACAGGGGGATCAATAGATCACTTCTGATGATCAGGAAAGTCCAAATTAGTTGGGAGCTCCACAGGCTCCTGGAATCCAGTCCTACCTACCACCCCCCTTGGTGGAATAATATATGAAAGACCAAAAGAAATTCAAGGAAAGCAGAGTCGGGACCAGAGTAGAGAAGTAAGTTAGTCAAAGAAGGCTGGTCTTTGCGTAAACTGTTGTTGAGAGAGCACCCTTCTTCCATTTGCCAGGAACCGACAAAGTATGAAACCAGCCACCATTAAAGCACACCATCAGGTGTCCAATTTTTTGGTCAACGCTGAAATAGAAGTTCTCACAACTGTGGGAAGGGCCCGCATCGTTACAAAGACCGACCGATGTCATCTTGGAAGCACGACTTCATTGGCATTTGCCTTTTTCGGTGAGTGACTGCATTCATTGCCGAACATTGGCAGCTCAGCAAAACCTGGCAATCCCCAAGGGGGCCAAAGTAGGTCCGTCGCTGGTGTGGCCCTGCTGCCCAGATGCGGTAATGACGGCTTTGGTCATTCTTCGTATTCGCGCCCATGGACGAGTTTGTAGTCGTGGTATTTGGCGCTTTAGACGCCATGAGAAGTTCAGAAGCCACGGTGTCGCCTCGCCGTAATCCCTTTTAACTCAACTTCTCTCTTCCCCCCTTCCTTCCTCCAACCTGCACTTCCCCTCCCGCGCAGCCAATAACCCGTATGTCCGACGTACAGGGTGTCGCGCGGCGTGACCAGAGCACCAGTTCCCTCCCACTTGCGTCCGACAACTCGCAAGTGATTGGCCCTCCATCAATCGTCCCTCAGATAACCAAACCTAATGCAAGTTCCTCACATTCGGGCGCCACATCCGACCAAGAGGGCACTACACCTGGCCCTGGAACTGTACTCTCAGAGTCATCGGAGACCCTCTCGGTCCCTGCTACCGGGCCCTTTGATTTCGGGAAGACGCTTCGCACTATCATGAAGAAGTACGTCCTCGCCTCGGTTTTGTCGGTACCATCGTTAAATGGGACCTTAGGCGGGACCGCGCAGGTATTCAGTCGCGAGAGCTCGGCGTCATGTTCAAGGACCTCCGCGTCGTCGGCTTGGGCGCTGCCACCAGCTACCAGCCTACCATTGGCTCTTTTTTCAACCCTAGGGTCATCCTTGAGAAGATTCAGTCCTTACGTCACCCACCCTTGCGCGATATCCTCAGTGGTTTCGAAGGCGTTGTTCGGCCAGGGGAAATGTTGCGTATGTATTGTTTACTTTTACCATATGTCGGACACGATTTTCTTAGCCGATCTCAGTCGTCCTGGGCAATCCAGGGTCAGGATGCAGCACGTTGCTGAAAACGCTCACGAACCAACGCGCCGAGTATCATCTTGTCGAAGGCGAAGTGCATTATGACTCGCTCACCCCAGAATACATTGCCAAGCACTACCGCGGTGATGTCGTCTATACCTCTGAAGATGACACCCATTTCCCCACGCTTACTGTCGATGAGACCATCCGTTTTGCGGCCAAGATGCGTGCACCGCACAATCGCTTCGAGGGTTATCCGCGTAGTTATTACGTGAAGAACATAACGGACATTACGCAAACAACTTTCGGCTTGAGACACGTGAAAAACACGCCTGTTGGCGATGCCGCAATCAGTGGAGTATCTGGCGGGGAGAAGAAACGTGTTTCAATAAGCGAGGCATTGACCCTTCGTTCTAGCATCACCGCGTGGGACAAGTAAGTACTCGTGTACCAGTTCTCGGGCATGCTTGATATCGTTTCCTACCGCAGTTCCACTCGAGGTCTCGATGCTTCGACGGCCCTCGAATTTGTTCGTGCATTACGCACAGCAACCGACGTGGCGCGTATATCCACCATCGTGTCAATTTATCAGGCCGCGGAGTCGTTATATCAGCATTTCGACAAAGTGTGCGTGATTTATGAAGGCAGGATGGCGTACTTTGGGCGGGCAGATCAGGCTCGGCAATATTTCATCGATCTTGGGTTTGAACCTGCACACCGGCAGACCACCTCAGATTTCCTTGCTGCTGGTGTGTTGCGCCTTTATTTTATTTATCTTTTTCGCTCAACATTCCTCGTTTACTCTAGTCACGGATCCTCTCGCGCGCCTGGTCCGCGAAGACTTCAAAGGACCAGTCCCGCAGACGGCTGCCGAGTTTGCCTCAGCGTTCTTGGCGTCTGAAGCGAGTGTAATGAATCGTATGGATATGGACGCATACTTCAAGGAGTTTGTTGGCCACCCTGAGCGTGCTCTCGCGTACAAGCAGAGCGCAATGGCAGAGCGCGCAACTACGCAGTACAAGGAGAGTCCTTACACGATATCTATTCCCATGCAGGCTCGCGCCGTCATGCTGCGTCGCCTACAAATTCTGCGCGGCCACGTCGCTGCTGAGGTGATTATCATCATGTACGTATTCTCATATAACGGGCCGAGCCAATATTCTGTACTAATCCCAGATAGTGCATTCATCGTACAGGCCTTTGTCAGTGGTTCAGTCTTTTTCAGAGTGAAAGATGAAACGGCGCAGTTCTTCTCGCGCGGGAGCATTCTCTTCTTGTACGTCGAAACAGGATTGCGCCCACCGGTAACTAACCCATCTTGGTAGTGCCTTAGTTTGGACGGCCTTGTCTGCAATGGCTGAGATTCCGGCTCTCTTTGTACAGCGGCCCATTGTGGTAAAGCACGCCAGAGCTGCCATGTACCATCCGTTTATCGAAGCTGCCGCTCTCACCATCGTTGACGTGCCAATCACCTTCGTCACGATCATGATATTCTCCATCATTCTCTACTTCATGGTTGGTTTGCAATCTACTGTGAGCCAATTTTTGTGAGTAGCTGTTTTTTCCTTGTCTCGTTTCAGTGGCTCATGAATCCGTCGTAGCACGTTCTTCTTATTCGTCTGTACCATGGCATTGGTCATGAAGGCAATGTTCCGCTCTGTGGCAGCGGCTGTTGGAGATCCGGCGCCTGCACAGACCCTCGGCGGTCTCGTGCAGCTTGTACTTGTCCTCTACACTGGATATACAATCCCAAAACCGTCGATGATTGGTGCGTTAAAGTGGATTACATACATCAACGTGAGTGATCGTCGGTGGAACCTCTTACTTGTCCTTATATCTTGACAGCCGATCCGGTACGGTTTCGAGGGACTTATATCCAATGAGTTCCACACGCTTAATGGGACATGCTCAAACTTTGTACCGAGCGGTACTGGATATGAGAACGTGTCACTCGCGAACCAGGTTTGCGGGACTGTCGGCTCTATCCCCGGTCAAAGTACTGTGGATGGCAATCGTTTTATCTCATTATCGTACGACTATTCCTATAGCCATCTCTGGCGGGTGAGTGATGTAATGTTTAGAGCATCAATGTTCGTAGTGACTGACATGGGAGTAGAACTACGGCATTCTCGTCGGGTTTGGCATTGCATTTGTCTCAGCACTTCTCTTTTTCACGGAGTACAACACGCGTTTGTCCGGCGAGACGAACGTCATCCTCTTCAAGCGAGGGGCGAAGGCTCCGGTCGTGCGTAGATCCCAAGAGAAAGCCCGCGCGATCGATGAGGAGAAAGGTGCCCCAGAGTTGCGAGATGTGATAGAGGAAACGCGCGGTGAGAGTGGGACGGACGTTGCTGTTCCCATGATGTCAGACGTATTCACGTGGAGGCATCTCGAGTATGACGTTCACCTAGGGAAGGGCGAGACGCGTCGCCTCCTGGAGGACGTTTCTGGCTACGTAGCACCTGGCAAACTCACAGCGCTCATGGGAGAATCTGGAGCAGGAAAGGTTGGTGAACTTAAAATACGACAACAACACAAATTTATGCTCATGATTTCTCCTCAGACTACGCTGTTGAATGTCCTCGCAGAGCGCCAGGCCGCTGGTATTGTCGGTGGCGAGAGGCTAGTAAACGGGTTCCCCTTGCCGAGCGATTTCCAAGCACAGACGTGAGCGAGAACACCATCCCGTCGTTTGTTCTCATTCTGACCCCCCGGATTGCCACAGAGGGTACGTTCAACAAATGGACACTCATTTGGCTCAGGCTACCGTGCGCGAGGCGCTCCTCTTCTCCGCAAAGCTACGACAGCCACCCTCGGTACCTCTGAAAGAGAAAGAGGCATAGTGAGTAATCGTTGAGAGCTATCTCTGAGCCAGTATCGACGGACGGCGTTTAGCGTCGACACGGTGCTTAAAATGTGCGGTCTGGAGAAATATGCTGATGCTGTTGTGGGCTCGCTCGGCGTCGAACACCGGAAACGGACTACCATTGGAGTGGAGCTCGCGGCCAAGGTACGTAACGTTGAACCCGACCCCAAGTCATTTGATAATGACACCCCATAAGCCTAAATTGCTCCTGTTCTTGGACGAACCAACGTCTGGACTTGATTCACGGAGTGCTTGGGCTATCGTTAGCTTCTTGCGCGAACTAGCTGATCGCGGTCAGGCGATTCTGTGCACGTGAGACCAACACCTGTGAATATTATGGCCGTTTTGTATGCTAACTTTAGATTGCATTTTAGTATTCATCAGCCTTCAGCGGAACTATTCCAAGAATTTGACAGACTTCTGTTACTCCGGAAAGGAGGCCAGACTGTCTACTTTGGCGACATCGGAACAAACGCTACGGCCCTGCTTAATTATTTCCAGAAGAACGGAGGATATCCGTGTCCACCCGACGCGAACCCGTGAGCGACGAATTTATTAAAAGTGATACTCCCGTCTAACTGTTGTGGCAGTGCTGAATATATCCTGGATGTCATTGGGGCAGGTGCCACTGCGACCACCGATATTGACTGGCATGGCACATGGAAGGCCTCTCCGCAAGCCAAAGGAGTTGACGATGAGCTTGCGACTCTCCTTGAGGATGGACGAAAGCGTCATGCGGTAGACACAGAGCAGCACTCGGAGTTCTCGACATCGTGGATATTCCAAGTAAAGACACTCTGGGAACGCGACGTCATCCGCCACTGGCGTGATCCCACATACGTTTTGGCCAAGATTGCGTTGAACCTCGTTGGAGCGCTCTTCATTGGGTTCACGTTCTTCCAGGCCAAGGACAGTATCCAGGGTACTCAGAATAAGATCTTTGTATGTCTCGATCACCAGTTCCCTTATAATGCTCGCTTATCGACGTTCGCGAACAGGCCATGTTCATATGCATGATTATGAGCGCGCCCTTATCCAACCAGATCCAAGGGCCCTTCATTGAGACGAGATGGGTTTATGAGATTCGTGAACGCCCAAGCCGGATATACAGCTGGACGGCTCTGGTTACCGCGCAAATCCTCGGCGAGATCCCCCTCAACATCATTGGCTCTTCTTTATTCTTCGTCATATGGTACTGGCTGGTCGGATTCCCCTCGAGCCGTGCGGGGTACCCTTATTTGATGGTCGGAATCATGTACCCGATGTACTACACCACGTTCGCCCAATGGGTTGCTGCCATGTCGCCGACCGCTGAAATTGCCGCGCAACTATTTGGCTTCTTCTTCGGCTTTGTCATTACATTGTCAGTTGTGTTCTACTTTGAACCTGGACTCGCTCTAACCTGATGATAGCAATGGCGTATTCCAACCATACAAGCATCTTGGCTGGTGGAAGTGGATGTATCGCTTGTCACCTTACACTTACGTCATCGAAGGGTTGTTGGCACGAGGTATATCACTCTCGTCTCGCTGGCTGTCACCCCATGTTGACTGCACCTTCAGCAATTGGCCACTCTGAGATTAATTGCGCACCGATCGAATTCGTTACTGTCAGACCACCCCTAGCCCAAACGTGCCAGCAGTACCTGAGCAAATTCATCAGCACGACAGGTGGCTATGTCACGAACCCGAACGCCACGGATAATTGCCAGTTCTGTTCGTACCGGACGACAGACGAGTTCTTACAGTTCAACTCGAATATATTCTGGAATCATCAATGGCGTGACTTCGGGTTCATGTGGATATACATCGGGTTTAACGTACGTCTTTATTTCACAGCGTCACGCACGTACAGCCAGCTCATGTGCAACGCGTAGGTATTTGCTGTCTTTGCTATGACCTACATTTTCCGTATTCGCGGGCCTGCCAACTTTTTCTTCCGCAGGCGTTCATGAACATTGACTTATCGCTTTTGATGACACACGCTATACCATTTCCTCACGTTCTCTAGACGCATTAACGAACTTAACGACGACGTACCGTAGTGAGAGGTCTGAGTGACTTACATGAACATCCCCTGTTTTTTTTCGTGCGCCTAGGTTAGATTCCCTCATGTATCACTTCACCTGTAGTTGTACAACGCGGTTGTGATACCCACTCAATATCACGAAAGATCACTGACTGTAATTACATCTGCAATGAATGTTTTTGTCTTTTGCGCGCTCTGTTTGATTCTGTACGACTTGTTATTGAAATCTGGTGGCTTCGATTCGTGGGTCACAATGAGAAGAATTCTTCCATCTCCTAACTTAAGCCTATCTCTGTTACGTTATCTTCGCTCGGGACTTCTCAGACGCATCCTTGATATCTTGGTGTTTGCCAAATCTATGGCATATACCTGAAAGTCATTATTATCAGCGACATGAACTCTGACTGGCCACAGTGGCTGATAACCTCGC
Source organism: Lactarius vividus (assembly GCA_021527035.1). Classification (NCBI taxonomy): domain Eukaryota; kingdom Fungi; phylum Basidiomycota; class Agaricomycetes; order Russulales; family Russulaceae; genus Lactarius; species Lactarius vividus. The sequence goes on along the minus strand of JAKELG010000007.1, from coordinate 28,646 downwards.
CGCCCAATGTCACTCATGCTACTTCTGTAATGGTGAGCGAGGCATGGTGCGACCCTAAATGTGGCCGGCCCCTAGACGTATTGAAGGACGCTAGAACGCGCACCATCATTCATCGTACATCGTCATCATCTTCCATTACAGTACAATACAGTACAGTATCTATTGTGGGGTTTTACAGAACCCTATCATCCGCCTACTAACTAACTTCTTCATTTCCCGAGCCTGACCGAACATCTGGACCCCCCCATTCCTTTTGGGACTCGGAACCGCGGTTCCATTGATCCTTACCATTACGCTCACCTCAGTTCGTTTATCTGCCACCGCTGTATCCGAAGCTCCGACGACCCCTGGAGCCGCAGACGTTTGGTCTGTCAAAGTGGATACCACTCATTCTGCATGCAAATACACCACCGGAGATTATACATACATACATACATACATACAACTAGTCCATCAACAGCTAGCGCGCAGCGCAAGTCCGACCCCGACCCCCGCACAAAGCGTGCCCACCAATACAATGCCCAGACGCCGGCCGGACAAGCTCAACTGAGAAATGCTATCTTTCAAAGGTGCGAATAAAGAGAGAGAAAACATGACGAGGGAAGGGATGTGGAACGGATCGAGGACCACCGCCGGGGGAATGCAGTGCGTGCTTCTGGCCGGAACGTAGCCGCTGGAGCTGGCCGTGATGGTGCCCTCCCGCAGCCGCCGCGCGACATCGCGCGACAGCGTCGCGTCCCACTCTGTCTCCCACGTGGCCTTGTCCCACGCCACGCCACTCTGGGAACGCGCGTCCGTGCGCGATTCGCGCACGCTGCGCACGGCGCGCTCGATCTCGCGCCAGCGGAGGAAGCGCTCGGTGGCTTCGCCGCGAAGGAGATTGAGGGTTTCTGGGGAGTGGAATACCCCGGCACGTAGCGCATGAGTAGATGAGGGACGAAAGGCGGAGACGGGTAAGTGTAGACTGCGCGGCCCTGCCGGGAGAAGGATGACAGGTATGTGAGCGCCGAGTCCGTCAATAATGGCGCGATCTCTGTGTGAAAGGGCTGGAAAAAACCAGGTAAGTTCCTGTCGGCGACGTAGATGCGAGACGCGTACATGGGGAAAACACGACTAGTGCAGTATAAAGAGGGGATGTTGGCGAGGAAACCAGGTTGGACAGCAACGTGGATGGCGGACACGTGGGGTCTATGACTTGCAGCACGTCTTGGAAGGGTTCGTGAATGATGGATAGAATGCGTGCGATGGCGTTATCGGTCTATTTACCGACGGTCATAGAAAGTGGTTAGATGCAGAATTACGCGATAATTCACAACGCACCTCGCCAGTTGAGGCAAGCCTCGAGACATCAAGTATCTCCACGTTGCGGGTCGGTTCGAACTTCTCCAACCCGTGCGCATCGTTGTGCTCAATCCAGTCTGTGGAAGCTCGGATCACGAGCCCATGATTCGTAACTTCGGAGGGCCCCACGTCGACTACGTCTTCGTTCCCTTCGAGAAGAATGCCCGCAATGGGAGAGACAGCAGGATCTGCACTGCCAAGGGCGAGTAAGCGAATGTCGCCAAGGGTCTTGCCGTACGGCGTTGGCTGACGAAGCGCAGCGGGTAAGGCGAGGGATGGGATGATGAGCCCCTGAGTGAGCTCGCGATCTTGCTCTATGTGGGCGTGTGCATAGGGAGGACTGGCGGCGGCGGATGAGAAGAAAAACGACGATGAGAGAGATGGAAAGGATGAGATGGAGTCGGGGCTACCGGGAGGGCTGGGCAGAGCACTCGAGCGCGGAGATGAGGGCTGGGAAACACGGGCGGAGGTGTCGAGGGCGGGTAGGTAGGTCTCACGGACGGTATAGACACTGGCACTGCCCAGACTTGAGGCGAGTTCCATCGGTGTTGATATGGTTAGTGGAGTACTGAAAGTGTCGAAGGGAGAGTTGGACGCAGACGGACTAACTCGGCTAGCTGCCTTATCTTATCAACTATCGCCATTTGGATACGATTCGCTCGGCAACACTTAGTGAGACACGTAAAAGCAACCAATCTCTCGCTACCGACGCGTACGAGAACATTGACGAGACAATACATTTGCCCTCGTCCTCGTGGGTCTCTGACCCTACCCTGAGCAGCGTGGCGAACGCGTGGTGATAGCAATCGACCCGAAGATAGCAGCAGCACTACAGTCATTACATGGCAACACTAACAGTTTACCTCTACCCCTGAAACGCGACCCCCTTTTTCCTAGTCTCGGCCATTCCTCCCCCAGCGTAACCCGTGCCTTGAAATTGTTAAGAAAGTGCGACATCGGGTGAGAAACAAGGACTCACCTTCTCGCTTGAGCTCGAGGATATCGCTTGCTGCTAGTTGCTTGTCGCACACGACGCACTGATTCGCTGGCCGCACAAGCGTGTCGGTGCACGTTTTGCACGTTACATGAGAACATGACTTCAGGACTAACGGTTCCGATCAATGTAAAAGGTATGCGTCGACAGAGCTCGGCAATTTACCATATATTCGCACACTGTTCGAGAGTCCCTTCTTACAAGATGGACACATCGCATCCCGCTCCTCGTCCTTTTGTTCTGGAGCACCACCGTTTACAGGCGTCGAGTCCGTCGACTGCGATCTAGAAGAATGAGGTTGCCAAGTAAAGTTGACGGCAATCAAGTTCTTCAACCTGTACAAGGGCGTCAGAAGAAGGCGGTGTAGCGAGATAAGGCTTACGCGATGGGATGTGGTGGATTACCGCCACGGCAGGTCGTTTGCACCTTGACGTCTGCGAGTGAAGAGGGTAGCCCGTTTGATGAGTAAGTCGGTGTCAATGAGGGCAACCAGAAATCGGGCAGCTTGCTGCGTAGGGCTGCGGCCTGCTCACGCTCGATTTGACGCAGCGCTGCCTCTTCGGCTTCTTCGGCCAACTTTTCCGCCGCTGTGGAATCGAAAGCGAATTTTCGCTTGGTTCCACGCCCTGTAAAAAGTAGAGTATACGCGGCCGTTCGAGAATAACAAGGTAAACCCCGTTACCTGGAGCATCGGTACCAGATGTTGTGACTGACGCGACGGCGGCGAGCCCCAGTTGCCCTTTCTCGAACTCTGCTAACACACGCTCTCTTGCAGCCTCCTTGGCCTTGGCCTTTTCTTGTTCCGCTTCCTTCTTTAATGCGTCCAATCGTTCCTTCTGTCGCTTTATATCCTTCTTCTGTGTCACTGAACGAGTTTGACATCCCGAAATTGAGTTATGACCAGTCACGAACTCACAGAGATCGGTATAGGCACATTCTTTACAGAAGAGGTGCCCTTCCTGGCAGGCTACTGGGTCTCTTGCTCGTTGCAGACACAAGGCGCACGCATCGAATCTTCGCATGGACTCATTACCGAGACGTTGCTGCCGAACCGATGATCATCGGAGTAAAGTGAACAGAAATGCAAACAGACGCACCCCTCTCGTCCCATAATCAAGCTTCTTGCGCTCTGCGTATGAGAATATCGAGGATGCTGTATTATTTTTGCTGTGTTTCGTCATTATATGAGGTGGTAGCTGCTTGGGTAGCCGGCGCCAACCACAAACAACGATACCGTCTCACGGGGACGCGGCCCGGATATTCACGTGGCGATCCCAGTAGCCCTCGTATCTCCCTGCGCCCGCGGATCTCAGTCTGAGACTCGTGGCACGCACCAATGAAACGCTCACGGTGATGTCCTCACACTGCCCATGATGATATGCGAGTCGAAAATGTCGTCTGGCTCATGATCATCTCTGCTATGCTTCGGAACTACTAGTAGTACTAGTTGTGGTGGCGTCGAAGCTTCAACAATGCTCCAACACCTATTCACTTCGTACTGACACCGGCGATCTCCGGGGTGGCAATCATGCAACAAACGTAAATCAGGCCATCTTTTGATACTGACCATCAAGCATCGACGCCCCACGGATTCCCTACTTGCGACATTTAGTTATCGAACTTGCTGGTTGTGCCCCATCCTTGGTTATCACAGTGCCATCACAACGACGACCTTTTTATTTATGGCAATCAGACAGTGAGAAAGAAGCTGTGCGCTTCTGATCTGAGTCCACACCTGGTCCAGTCTCGTGGCTGTCAATGAAGGTGACTGAAATTGGAGCAATCTCTGCGCCAGTGACAGAGGTTTCTGCGACAGGTATAGTGGCACCTTAGTCTCTCTCGTACTCGCGATCCGAAAAGTCGCGTTATAAAGCCCAGCCCACTTGTGGCTCACAACCCCGCTGTCCTTACTGCCCCGTGACGCTGATCACCATCCACTTCTCGATATCCACAACGTCAATGGCTGAGTCCCCTGGGTCACCAACCGCTTCCCTGGACGTTGTCAAACTGTAAGTTCTGCAATACTGCAACACCGATTTCCCTCGTAACCTGCTTTCACACTACCAGAGCTGCCCCTCTTGTGCGTTTGCCTCTGCTCTGCTGTCCACACAACCGGCTTCCCTAACAATTCCTGCAGCTCTTCGGCCCCGTTTTCAACTGGGCGCTCTACGGCGTTCTCTGCGTCCAGATTTGTGCGAGGCTTACTATATCCCTCCGAATTGGTTTATTCCACTCATCCACGTCCAGATGTATATAGCTACAATTTTTCAATGGATGGACGACCCCTAAAATTTCTAGGTTGGTCTTTGGCATTACTTGGAAGCTCTGTGATGTCAAGGCGAACTTTGTGCAGCTTATTTCGTCTTTCTGGTGGAGACCGTTCAAACTGCGCTGACTGGAGGCGATATCTACTATTGGTTTGTTGCTGGATTCGGTAATGTGGAGCGCCTCGAGAATTCCCATTTCGCTCCCATAGACGTTCCCATCCTTACCACTATTATTTCGTTCATCGTCCAAGGGTACTTCTGTTATCGAATTTGGGTGCTGAACTCGCGATCGTCGTGGATCTGTTGGGTCATCGCTGTCGTATGTATACCAGAATGTTCCCGCATGCTTTAGGGTCCTGATATTTCCCTGAACACAGGCCGCGGTGATTCAATCAGCCGCAGCGATTTGGGCGAGCACCGAAGTCGGTACTATACACACTCTCGCCAAATTGTCTTTCTCACACGGCGTTTAGCCAATCATGCTCGGGAAGTATGCAGTTCCCAAGACAGCACTATACGTGCGCATACTCGTTTCGGTTTAATTGGCCATCCCGCCTCACACTTGACCACGTTAGTTATGGGCAATATCGAGTGCCTTGGCAGACATTCTGATCGCTGTGGCGATGACGCTGCTGGTACGCCATCACTTTATTGCATTCTTCAATACATCGTCACCCTTTGAGCAGTTGAGGAGGGCAAGTGGCAACTTCTCCAACTTCGTGTTAATTCGTGTGGTACGGCTTACCATTGAGACGAACACCCTCACTGGTACCTGTCTCCCGGAAAACCCCATATGGTTGTGCATATCTAACTTCTAGTTCAGCCACCTTGGCCATCACGTCCCTTGTACTATATGTCGCTTTCCCCGTAAGTCGGATCAAGATACGCCACGATCAATCTTCTAACCCGATCACCTCATCCACAGAACGAGCTATACTACGTATACACGTACGTTCTTTTTGTCCGTTGCTGTACACCTTTCCGACTAATGTGGAAAAAGAGTTGAGATATTTGGGAAAGTGTGAGTGACGACACATCACTCACACCACGCGCGAGCCTAAGGATGCTGATCAACGTTTCAGGTACTCTAACACGCTCTTAGTGAGCCTCAACAATCGCATCTACTTGCGTGACCACCAATCGCCTGGACACGGAGACAGCGCCCGCCCCCCGGTCCTTGATGGGGCTCGGGTCATTACAAAGACATCGCTCCGTGTCGCGGCACCTGAGCCACAGCCGCGAGCACTAAAGAATGACATTGACCTTTTCTCCCGCTCCATCATTTCCCAGCCGGTGGACCTGGATAATAGTAGAGGCGACGAGACCAGCACTGACTGGCCCTGGGTATGTGCATTTTCCTGTCGCAACTGCTCTCCAATTCCCGTGTTTCTGAACGGCCCGGTTCCGCTGTCTAGACACACCCGAGGAAATGTCATGTACTTCCCGAAGATCCTGAGTGGACGGCGGGCATGTCACTCCATCCTTACGACCGAAAAGACGTGGGATTGGATTTGGACTTAGCTACTTTTGGGTGACCTCCCTGGAGCAGTGATGGGGCGTTGAACTCACATGATTGGAAGAATACCCCACTGAAATGTCCCACCCTAATGGGTGCTTACTGACCTCCGCCCGCGAGCCTGCTGGGTTCCGTAGCTTTTTTTTTTTTTTTTCAATCCATTTTTGTGTGCCTGAGGGTAGAATACCCTATGTAGTACTACACCATTAATATACTGCGTGTCGAAATCCCTCCGCTTCCCAATGTCCTTGCTTTATATCATAGGTCTCCCCCACTCCCCGGTTGGGGAACAGGGTTGTCTCATCGGCACCAACTAGTAACTACACCTATATCCACGACTACGAATTGTTGTTGGTGGCAGCGGGGTCAGTGCCATATGAGGGCATCCCCCCTGGATTATAATTCGGAGGTAAGTTATGAGAATGTCAAGGATACTGTATTACCTTTACTGTGCTTCACTATTCAAGTTATATATTCAACGTGGGGACAACCAAGACCCAGGGGGTGGATGGCGCAGTGGGCATGCCCACCACCCCCCCACCCTGCTCAGGATGTTGATAAGTGACCTTTGTGCACTTAGCGGCTCTAGATGGACCAGACTTGCAGCATGGACTGTTGAGACGCGACTGATTCAAGTCACATGTCTCGTGGGATATGATTGAGTCATTCCCTTCCTTTTACGGTATCTGACCCTTATGGTTATGGACTTCCGGACTTGTACGGACCGGTTATTGTTTATCTTTATTTTGTAGTTCCTTATTAGGTTCTCCTTGTTCTTATTGTTAAGATACCGGACTCATCCGCTTTAGGCGGTTTATTGTTCTCTGCCCTCCAATGGCATTTCTCCCTCTGGCGCACAGACCAGGTGTATTTTGTTTGAGTCACCAGTGCGCACAGACCATTCTTAGCTAAGCGTCCTGTATATAAGGTCTGCTGTTTTCGCCCATACACTTCAGAGTTTTCTTCACCTCTGAAGTGTAAGTCCCTTTACTACTAAGCCTCTACCTTACGCTGACAGTACTATAGTTACTTTTGTCTCTTAGGTGTGTTGCGCTGCTAATAGAGTTTTCTTCACCTCTGAAGTTTACTTTTGTCTCTTAGTCGCTCTTGCTATATCTCGCTGTTAGTGCTGCCAGCTCAACAGGTTATGGGCCCTGGACGCTCATACTAACAGTCGTGTTCCAGATCTACCTCGTGTCATCTTGCTCACTCGTCACTTGCAACTTTCCTGCCATCTCTCCCAAACAGTGAGCATCCTCTATCCTCTTTCCTCGACACATTCCTTTCTCGTCCACCGGCATTACTTGAATGTCGTGCCAATTCTGGCTAGCCTTCTTATGAAGGTTCTCGCAAAAGGCGCTAGGGAGCTGTTAAGTCAGCAGACGCGACCTTAAGTTCCCCTGTGCGCATTTCCTCACTACTTATTTTCTACCTCCCGGTTTTCGTCCGGATTTATTAGGCCAATAGGGGAAGACCCTTGCGGCTATAGGCCACCTTAATGGTTGGGAGATACTCGGTTAATACCTGGGTCTCTTTAAGGGGTGTGAAGGCCTGGTTAATAGTCAAACCCAGAAGTCCTTCCCTCTGACACAACTAGGGGTTGCTACTATAAGTAAAAGTACTATACATCAGTGCCAAGACCCTTAATGGTCTGGTCTAGAGACTCCACAGACGGCAATTGGAAATGATGTTGGAGTTGATCCTCATCTTTCCTCTTGGAACTCGCTGTTGGCTCCTCTCTAGGGCACTGCCCCTTTCAGGACTACCAGTGAACCTGAGTAGCCCCTGAGGACTGCCTAAAGGTTAGGACACGTTCTCCGGGAAACCCTTCGCCGGGAAGTACCCCAGACGTGACTCTGCTTGACCCTGATTAAAGCTATCACTAAGACTGCTTGCCCTTCTCGCAAGGTCCATGTGGTAACAGGTTAGTCCTGAAAAGGGATCTAGTTTAAAACTACCTAGTACTTTTTACAAGTTGGTACTCCAAAGTCGCACACCTGGGGCGTGACACCTTGAGTGTTACGGAGTATAGCGCTCTTATGGCTGGACCGCTATCTTTCCTACCAAGATCTGGACTGGTTCTGACTGCTCCTCGGAACCAGATTTTAATACCTCAACATCTCAAATGGCTCAATTCACACTCACCTTCCCCCCTTCCGTCCAACTCGCCAAGTTGGATGGGACAAATTGGCAAAGCTGGGCTCAGACATTTACGTCCCTCATGCTTATGAATGGGTGCTCCAGGCATCTCACTCACGACAACCCCGGTGCTATCCCCCAGCACCCTGCTTTACCAGCAGGAGCTGCTGGTCCCACCGGACCCACGGACGCAGGACTGGCTATGATAGCCATGTGGCAGAAACAGGAGGAGGTCATAATTGGCCTCCTATACCTATCTGTCACGACAGAGGTACTATCAGGGATAACATCCCAAGTCCTCTTCCCTGCTGTCCATGACAAGTTCGTGCAGTTGGAAGCTTTGTATGGTGCGGTTGGCTCTATGGCCACCTTCAATTTATGGGTTGGCTTGGTCAATACCAAGCTGCAGGAAGGACATCCCTTCCTCCCTCAGCTCCAAAAAATGCTGGACCTGAGGAACACCCTCCAGGAGAATGGGATGGCAGTCTCGGACATGCAAATGTCCTTCATACTTTTAGACGCCCTCCCTCCTTCCTATTCTACTATCGCCGGCACCATACTGGCCACTGGCCCCCCTGCCAACCTACTTCCTCAGGACCTGATCAATAGGTTCATCAATGAGGAATCACGTCTCTCCGGTCCCTCCGCCACCCTTAACAAGGTGGCCCCCATCAACCGGGCCTCTGGTTCGCGCCCCCCAAAGGCGCAATCATCGCCCAATTCCGGCAGTTCCGCTTCGGCGGATATTATCTGCCATTACTGTCACAAGCCCGGCCATAAAAAGCCGGACTGTTTTAAATTAAAAAGGGACCAGGAGAACGCCAAGAAGGGGAAGGCTGGGCAGCTGAGGAAAGCTGCCCAAAACCTCATTGTTGCCGCGCCGGAGGCTATTCCGGCAGATAGACTAAACTCTACAATACCAGTACCTAAGAGCCGACTATTTACTATAGTTAACGGCTCTGGCAAAATAGAAGAGGTGCATGAGGCACCTCAGGTTTCTCTTTACATGATGAAGGATAAGACCACACACATAGAGTCAAGATGGATGATGGACAGTGGAGCGTCAACACATTTCACACCATACATTGAGGACTACGATACCTATACACCTCACAAAGGCATCGAAGTTCTATTGGGAGACAGTTCTCTGTTAAAGAGTGTTGGAACGGGTACTATAACAATTCGAACCAACAGAGGTTACGACCTCAAAATCTCCAATGTGTTGCACCTCCCAAACACGCATTCGCGCATCCTCTCCACAAGTGCCCTGACAGAAAAGGGCGCCTTAGTTTCATTTGACTCTACCTCCTTCGCAATTCGCTACAAAGGAGAAATCATAGCGGAAGGACACAAGGCTGCCAATTTATATTGGCTTGACAGTCATAAATTAAATACTGTCAAAGCACCTGCATCTGCTAGCCTTGATGTTTGGCATAAGCGCATGGGACACATGTCCAAAGAAGCGCTGAAGACATATGCTCCTGAGGCTGTAAAAGGCCTCATTATAAACAATGTACCAGAGGAGGCGGGACCATGCCATGGCTGTGAACTTGGCAAATCCACTCGCCTTCCTTTCCCTGCTTCCATGAAGCGTGCCGAGGATCACCTCGAAATCGTCCATAGTGACCTTGTTGGACCCCTTCAGAATAATTCTATTCAGGGGAACAAATACTTCGCCACATTCATAGATGACTTCTCAAAAGCAGCAGTTGTCATCTTTATGAAATCAAAAGATCAGTTTAAGGACGCCTTCCTACACTATAAGGCGTGGGCTGAAAAACAACTTAACAAGCCCATTAAATCCTTACACTCTGATCGAGGTGGCGAGTATGTCAATCACGACCTGAAGCACATACTTCTGGAAGCGGGCATTGAGCATCGTCTCACTATGCCGTATTCTCCACAACAGAATGGGAGAGCCGAGCGTTTTAACCGTACGGTTATGGAAAAAGGCACCAGCATGCTTCATCATGCGGGCCTTAGCCTTGGTTTCTGGGAACAAGCAGTTGAGACTGCTGTGCATATCTATAATCGCACTCCCACTCGTTCTAACAAGTGGAAAACTCCGCTGGAGCTCTGGAACGGTACGGTTCCAGATGTCTCTTACTTTAGAGTATTTGGCTGTAAAGCCTACTATCACGTACCAGAACACAACCGGCAAAAATTAGATCCTAAAGCAAAGGAGGCCGTGTTTGTGGGCTATGAAGCCCTTTCTAAGGGCTACAAACTATGGGACAGACATAGCCGACGCTTCGTCTCTTCTCGAGATGTTACTTTTGACGAAAGCGTTTTTCCGTCCCGCGGTGACCTGATCCCTCACCAGTATACCTCACCAGTGCCGGAACAGGAGGTAATTGACTCCACCGGCAGAACCATTTATATAAGAGTGCTCGATCAGCCTCTACCAGCTGTTGCCACAGCACCTCAGGCGCCGCCAACCAATATGGCCCCGCCTACTACACAGGTGCCGGAGGAAGCCCCTCCGCAGGAACAACAGCCTAGCACCCCACCCAGCTACCACCCTGCACCAGCAGATCAGACTATATATCAGACCCCGCCCTCTGCACCCCCTACGACTACCCCTCCTCGTCCTTCGCGCTCTAGGCGCAACTGGCCACCTATGGTGACCCAGCCGATACCTGCCCCTAATTTCAATAGGGATGTCAGTCCTCCTGCCGAAACTCCTAGGAGTCCCAGGACTGAGCAGGTGTCTTCGCCTCCTCGCCCTAGGCGGAGCACAAGGACGCGGCGTCAAAATCCTCGCTACTACAATGAGGATAATGACGAGTTTATGCAAGGGAGCAGTAGACTGACAATGATGGACTTGCTGAATGCGGCAGAGGCCCCTGGCTATAGGGATCCTCAGACCTTCAGGCAAGCCATGGAGTCTGAATATGCCGACCAGTGGCAAGAGGCATGCCAGTATGAACTGGATGCCTTGGAAAAGCTACAGGTCTGGCGGCTGGAACCCCTTCCTGCTGGAAGGAAGGTGGTGAAATGCAAGTGGGTTTTCAAAAAGAAAGCGGATGGACGCTTTCGTGCTAGGCTGGTGGCAAAAGGGTTCACCCAACTAGAGGGGGTGGACTTTGACGAAACCTTTAGTCCAGTCGCCCGATTTGAGTCCCTGAGACTACTATTGGCGTTAGCCACCCTGGAGGATTGGGAGATCCACCAGATGGACGTCAAATCGGCTTTCCTTCATGGAGAACTGGATGAGGAAATCTACATGGAGCAACCCGTAGGTTTCGTCACTGCTGGCTCGGAACACATGGTGTGCCGGCTTCAGAAAGCCCTTTACGGTCTGAAGCAGGCTTCCCGCGCATGGAATCTACAGTTCCATGGAGTTCTCAGTGAACTCGGCTTCACGCGGACGTACTCTGATGCAGGAGTATATGTATATCATCTCCAAGAGGGGGGTGATGTACTTTTCGTCATCTTATATGTAGATGATATCACTATACTGGGCAACTCATTAGATAAGATCAATGATCTGAAGGCATCTCTATCAAGTCGATATGAGATGACCGATCTGGGAGAAATTGAGTCATATCTCGGTGTCAACATCACCAGAGATCATGCTAATCGCACTATGACCATCAACCAGTCAGATTACATCTCTGATGTAGTTGAAAGGTTTGGAATGAGGGATTCCAACCCAGTATATACCCCTCTTCCCTCTGGCGCGGAGGCTCACTTGATCAAATACGAAGATCAAGCCTCTACTTCTGAGATAAAGAAGTATCAACAGATAATTGGGTCTCTGCTATATGCGCAGATTGGAAGCAGACCTGATATCTCCTTCGCTGTTGCGCGCCTCAGCCAATTTGCTTCCAATCCCTCTCAGCAGCATCTGCGCCTAGCCAAATACGTGTTAGCATACCTTAATACTACAAAGGACTACGCGTTGCGCTACTCTGGAGGGAATGGTGGAGAAGGCCTTCATGGCTACTGCGACTCTTCCTGGGGTGACCAGGAAGATCGCCACTCCACCACTGGCTACGTCTACCTACTTGCGAATGGTGCCATCTCATGGTGCACCAGAAAACAAAAGACGGTAGCACAGTCCACCACAGAAGCTGAGTACATGAGCCTCGCAGAGGCTGCAAACCAAGCTCAGTGGTATAGGACGTTCCTAGAGGAACTGGGGTACGAGGTCTCCTCCCCCATACCTCTTCACTGTGACAACAAGGGCGCTGTAGACTTAGCCCTGAACCCAGTCACAGGGAGACGGTCCAAACACATCCCCATCAAACACCACGCTGTTAGGGAGTATGTAGAAAACAAGGTGATACACCTGATACGTACTCCTACAAAGGACATGGTAGCAGACGGACTTACTAAGTCTCTACCAAGAGAAACCTTCGAGAAGCTGGTTAATGATGTTGGGTTAATGTAATGGAGAAAAGTGTGGATAGGATCCACATCTATCAGAAATTCGGGTTGATGGACCTTTTATAAGGTTGCCGATGAAGTGTCAAGGCAGAATAAGATCCGCTCTTATCTCTGCAGAAGAGAGTCCTTTCTCTCTGTCTTATATGGAGTTGTACACAGCACTTCAAAAAGTTGTCCTTTATGACGCATGAAGTAAAAGTGTTCAAGGGACTTCAATCCCAAACTCCTATAAGACTCTTGCACAGTTCTTATGTTGAGAACTTGCAAAGGACTCTCACACAGTTCTTATATAGAGAACTTGTTGAAACTTGACACGCAATCTCATCACCATCTACCACCTATTCTTATCTAATCTCCAGAATGGACTGCCTCTATCATGGAGGGATGTTGAGACGCGACTGATTCAAGTCACATGTCTCGTGGGATATGATTGAGTCATTCCCTTCCTTTTACGGTATCTGACCCTTATGGTTATGGACTTCCGGACTTGTACGGACCGGTTATTGTTTATCTTTATTTTGTAGTTCCTTATTAGGTTCTCCTTGTTCTTATTGTTAAGATACCGGACTCATCCGCTTTAGGCGGTTTATTGTTCTCTGCCCTCCAATGGCATTTCTCCCTCTGGCGCACAGACCAGGTGTATTTTGTTTGAGTCACCAGTGCGCACAGACCATTCTTAGCTAAGCGTCCTGTATATAAGGTCTGCTGTTTTCGCCCATACACTTCAGAGTTTTCTTCACCTCTGAAGTGTAAGTCCCTTTACTACTAAGCCTCTACCTTACGCTGACAGTACTATAGTTACTTTTGTCTCTTAGGTGTGTTGCGCTGCTAATAGAGTTTTCTTCACCTCTGAAGTTTACTTTTGTCTCTTAGTCGCTCTTGCTATATCTCGCTGTTAGTGCTGCCAGCTCAACATGGACTGCTTTAGATTAGATATTTGATCTGTACAACTTCAGACTTCTTTCTTATCTATGAAATCATATACAATGACATCATTGGACCCCTCTGGACTTTACATTGTACTCTGTGTTTTTGTACTTTCCCTTTGTTCTATCTTTATTGTGATGTCACTATGATATCATCTTGGTCTGGATTCACCTTGTTCTTTTTGTCTTGTTCTTCTTCTGTACACTCCCTTGTCCTGTATTCAGAACAACGCTCCTTGTAGTCTGTGACTCTGTGGTACTTACCTTGTATCAGTGTCACCCTCTGTAAAGGTATAAGTAGAGTAGCTTGTATGCTCCTGGTCCACATCAGTTCCTCACTGCTTGTGTGCCAGATAACCTCTTAAGCTTCTCTTGCAAGATCCCCCTCTGCTGCTTACCAGTTGCTCAGTGTATCTCACCACAGTCTCTTTAGTCACTGTGAGTATGCTGTCCATCTTTGCTGTTCATCACAGGAGAGCTTGGGGTGAGCCCTTGGGTTCAATTCCTTGCTCAGGCAATATTCCTGACAGGGGCACTGTCACGGATGGACTTCATGGACTTGTGATACAGTAAATGCAGTGGACTCTTACTATACGGTTGTGGCTACATTAGTAAGTAGGAATTAGTCACGGACTTAGTCACCACACGTCGTACTAGCATGTGATAGCTAGTATGACTCATTCCTAGTATAGCGGTAGTAGGGTTCGAGCTACTTATGCTAGAGGACATTACTTCCAAGAGGAGCTTCAAAGCTGCCTCTACAATATGTATAAATAGTGGGATGCGAAGACCAAGATACGCCATCTTGGTCTTCTTCAAATACCACTCATCTTCTACTCGTCTTCCTCTAAGGGGCCTTTGCGCCTTCCATCCTTGAACCTCGAATCCCTGACCTTCGTGTCTAGGACGCTGGCACTCTTGAGTCGTCAACTTGGAGTTGCCTTGGTGTTGCTCAGGTGAATACTGTGGATCGCCTTGGTCGTTTTCTATGGAATTACTGAAACTCTGAAGGAGTCTCTAAAACCTGCTAAGTCGTGAATGCCGCTGCACGAGTTCAAGTCGAACTAACACTGTGGTAGTGTTACAGGCACTCATGTCACAATTTTCCCCTTCTTTCCCTTGGACGCTTCCGTTCCTTGCTTCTCATTCCCATACCCCATCTTGATATGCCCATAACTCCTTACGTGCCCGACTGTTTCTGATGATCTCTTCGCTGCACGATACGTCTTTACGCCCCCTTCCTTGTATATCAAAGTTCACAGCACTCTGGTCTCAGCTGACTTGCCTATGACCCCACACAATCGCCACTTATCCTCCTATAGCTATGCCTTTGTTCTACTTATGTTCGGAATCCGTGTATTGCGCCATGTGTTTATCATGGACAAACACCCTGTACTAGTATATAAGTCGCATGCTACCTAGCTTGTATGGTAGACTTGACTTCTTGTGTAATACCATACTCTTGTCATCTCACGAACGACTTTACGCTCGCCCTTTTTGCTTGAGCACGACTTTGGTTTGCTGTTGCACTTGAACCCCAGAACTCCCGCTACTGCCTATGTGTCTGAGGAGACTGTGTGGCACTTGTGCATCACCTGACTCAGTCTTAACTGACTGCCTCATGTCCCGTGACCTTGGCCTGAGCAACTTAGTGAAGCACACATTGTGCATAACGTTCCTGTGGTAACGTTACATTAAGTCAAGTCTCTTGCAACCCTGGTGACTAGTAGGAGTCGCACGAAATTCCAACAGCAGTACATCGAGTGGTATCAGACCAACGAGCTTTCCATCCATGAAAAAGGCACAGTTATCTGGGATGAGCGGAGCAATATTGAAGGGTACTTCATCTTTGACCCAAAATATCAAGAGTACCGACAAGTCCACTTCCTTTGTTATGTTTTGTTCTCGGACTGCCCGGACCGGTTGTGAACTCTGACGTGATCGCAATGACCTGACATGTCAGGAGTAATGTGTCATGGACTTCGGATCTTACTGCCTCGTGTTGCGCTGACTGATGCTTTCTATTGTTGTACGTAGACGGTATTACGACGTGGATGACTGATTCCTAGGACTGCTGTACTAGGGTTCACACTACTTACGCTATTGGCTACTTACATGTTGGAGCAGAGCTAGAATTGGCTCCCTTATGTGTATTTAAGCTCGCAGTAGTACAGGCCAGGTGTTACGCTCCGTAGGGCGCACCTTCGGGAGATCGCACTTGACTGGTCTTCAGGGGTTCCTAACGGCCTTGTTGACCTGCTCTTGTTCTGTCACTTGAGCTAGCGCCTGCTGTCATTTGTACTCATCGATAAGAAGTCCGAAACGGATGATCTGGAGAACTCTGATAGCAATGAAGAGGTAGAAGAAATGAATGACTCGCTCCTTATAAGCTGAGCTGGCTGACGCTCAATCAATCACGGGACGGGAGGAAGGGGGACACCACGTATACAGCTGGACAAACTCCGAGGGCTGCAAGGGTATGGACACCGCTATAATGCTGGACTAACTCTGAGGGCACGTAGGGCAAAGAGAAGAGGATGGAGATTGAGAGCAGAGGGGACTGGGGACTACTTGGACTAGGTTGTACGGAAGATACAAGAAGTCAAAGCTACCATCTAAGGTCGCTTCTACCGTCTACTTATACACACCCAGGGAGCTTTCAAGCTCAGCCTGAACTCCAACAATTGGTAGGTATCATCCAATGGGAAAACATACAATGTAACGTCTACCACGGACGCTCGTCTGACTTAGACGCTGTTGTAATGTGGGTTCCCTCGTGGGTGATATCTGTGGTTATCTGAGGAGTTGGGAAAAACTGCGGGATGAGGCCAATACGTGCCGGTAGAATCTCGATAGGTGTACAGTGTCTCTTCGACGGGGATGCTGGGAGGTGGTCCGGGGACTTTGCGGATATACCTCCACCGGGGGTTGTCGACGATGTAGTAACAGTGGGTGGGTCGAGCGGTACGTGAGTTGAGATATTCGAAGACTAAGTGGCACGTGGTATTCGGCGGATATTGCACAATGGGCGTGTCTACCATTCATGTAGGAACTGGAGACGGAGTCACGGGGATCCCCCTTGGTCACAAAGGGATATGCCGGAGCTAGTTCACTTAAGGACTTCTTACGAGTCCTTAGCACAGAAGACGATTGAAGAGTGGTATTGGAAGAAGACCAAGATGGGGATCCTGGTTCGTACTACTATGAACTTAAATACGAGTGAGGGAGTCAGTTCTAGCTCCGCTTGAACTTGTACTGAGCCAATCGCGTAAGTAGCGTAAACTAATAATAGAATGCGCAGTCGTCATCGTAATCCGAGTCACGTACAACAATGGGGAACATCAGTCAGCATAGTAATCCACATCACGTACAACAATAGGGCTCATCAGTCAGCCGGGACACGAGGCAGTAAGATCCGAAGTCCATGACACATTACTCCTGACATACCGAGTCATAGCGAATACGTCAGAGTCCACAACCGAGTCGGCAGTCCACGGGCGAAACGTAACATACAACACAAGGTGGAAACTGTGGAACTGCGGAGAACACATGTCCAACGCCACTGATGGTGGCTGAAACATACAGTCCATGGGCGCATCAAGCCACAGGGACAAGGCATGGGAAAGTCAAGACAAACATGGTAACAGATCACAAACCAGGTACCATCAATAACACATGTTCTAATCCAGGCACAAGCTCATCTGGGTTCTTCTGGTGCAGTCTAGGCCAGGTCACGTGCCAGGGTCATGTGACGGGCAATGATGTCGTCTGGTGTTAATCTTCCGGACCTTGAGGTGGGTCTTGTGGAATTGTGAATCTTGACGACAGGATGGCAGCGCGTAGGTGTAGCGCGCAGTCTTGGTGGAACTTCCAGAGGCGTTCCCTAGCCTCAGCCTCTTCGGTGGCCATAGTGTTGGCGTCGAGGGCGTGTTGGGGGTTTACGGGGTTCCAGGTGACAAACTGCACTGGGGATGAATTACATGGTGGCGTGTCGGGGCGTGTCGCGGTTGGACTTATGGACTGATACTACGGTATGAGGATTGACGTGGACGCTTACTATACGGTTATGACTACGTTAGTAAGTAGGAATTAGTCATGGACTTTAGGATCGGTCAGCGTCGTACTAGCATGTGATTGCTAGTATGACTCATTACTAGGATAGCAATAGTAGGGTTCGAGCTATTATTGCTAGTAGTAGTCATCTTCAAGAGGAGCTTTAAAGCTGCCTCTTCAATATGTATAAGTAGTGGGCTGCGAAGACCAAGATACGCCATCTTGGTCTTCTTCTCAATACCACTCTCTCTTTCGTCTTTTGTCTGAAGCCTTGGTCCCCCACATCCTCTCTAGGGGGCGACGTCTTTATAAGTCTTGACCTTCGAGTCTAAGACCCTGGCCCTGTCGACGCACCAAGTCGGAGTTGCCTTAGTACTATTAGGGCGCCTTTTGTGGATCGCCTTAGTAGTATTCTACGGAATCACCGAGACACTACGCGGGTGTCTGAAACCAGCTAAGTCGTGAACGCCCTTGCACGAGTTCAAGTCGAACTAAACGCTGTGGTAGCATTACATTAAGACCAAGATAACCAATCGTGGCGTTCACAACAAGAGACCAGTGGAGAAACTTCAGACCATATAGCCTCGAAACAAGAGGAGAACGATCAGTACCCCGAAGGTTCCTAGGCGCAGCCAGGTGGAGAGAATACCGAGGAGACACCGGATACTTTGTAGACTTCCCAGGAGAAGCAATCAGATACCGACCAGTTGAGTTCAATTACTCGAACTTCTGTTGGACAGAGATTACGTGGAATCCGATAGACAATCGTTGGGACGTTGTCAGACCAGCCGGAAGGCACTACCGCTGTGACATAGACTCAAGGGAACTTCACGGAGACGACTGGGGATCACTAGACGGAGACAGCAGTAATAGCGACGAAGAACGAGGAGAAGAGCAACCTAGAGAGCAAGCCCCGTCGGAATCAAGTCACGAAGAACACGCCGAAGAACACACCGCCACAGAAAGCGAAGCGCGACCAGGAACAGGAGACGACGCAAGCCTACTGGCACACATAGCTGAGTCCTTACACATTACGGTACCAGAAGAGATTCACATTCGAAGCCCTATGGCCACAACAACGGAAACACGAACCATGGAAGAAGTACAGCGTATCAGGGAAGAGGCAGAAGCCATCCTCAACCCAATCAACCAAAACACCGGACACAGAATGACCGCAGACGACGCGGCACTCTTCCGAGCAATAGGACCAGACCACCCAGACCCACCAGAAGGACCTCCACCACCACCTGGAGGGCTCCCTGGAGGATTCCCAGGACAAGGACCAACGGGCGGAGGATTCCCGGGAGGAGGACGACCACCGGGTGGAGGAGGACCACCAGTAGGAGGAGCACCGATGGGAGGACCTCCGGGTGGAGGACATGGATCGGACAGACTATCAGGTGAACCCCCGACAGTTTTCGATGGAGATCGTACTAAATACGAAGCCTTCCTCACACAATGGCACGTATACTGGGGAATGAACCTGGACGCCCCGATCATGCAAAACGAGTACCGGCGATCCCTCCTCTTCTTGGGGTACGTCAAAGGGGTCAACGTTAGCGAGTGGACGCTATCCATCCTCGAATGGCTAAATCGTGAAGTACGACGAGGAGTAAGTCAATACTCCCAGACCCTGTGGAACCACGTAGTGGAAGAATTCGCCAAACGGTTCTCAAACATTCTCGAAGAGGAACAGGCTCAAGCAGAGCTACAAAAAGGAATCAAAATGGTGGGGGAGGATATTGACGCGTACGTGGTTAAGTTCGAGCAACTAGCCAGAAAAGCTCATTACAACTTAAATGACCGACAAACAATCGACCGCTTCACGGCGGGGCTACCACGAGCCCTGTTCACTAAAGTTTACGAACTAGACGAACCCCACACCTTCGAGGAGTGGAAAAGATGCGCACTAAGGAGGCAGAAACAGTACATCCATATGAAAGCACGCCTCGACAATTTTAAAACAAAAACCCCACCATCATCAGCGCAACCCCGATGGAGGCCACAAGTCCCCAACTGGGGACCACCACGAGGACCACCGCCTCCTAGGTACGATCCGAATGCCATGGATACCTCGGCCGACCGAACGCGGGCACGAGTCACTGAAGTCGGAGACGCGAACCGCCCCTTCATCCCAAGACCACAAAGAGGAGGATATGGACGAGGAGGAGGCCCGCCACCTCGAGATATGAGGACAGTAGTCTGCTACAACTGTAACCAGATGGGACACTTCTCACGTAACTGTCCACAGCCACGTCGTCGAGCCACCACCAGCAGGATGGCAGATACCGATTATTACTCCCAGGAAGAACCACCCGCGCAGGCAAGAGTAACAAATACGGCACCGCCCCAACAAAGGGCGAAGGACTGGCTAGCAGGAGTAGCAGGAGAATCAGACGACGTAAAGGACCTCATCCTCCAAGAGATGTGGGGGAAGGAGGGTTTTCAGAACGCCTAAACCCATCGGCCTGGGTGAGGGCGGTTAATTGTAATTCCGTAATCATGACTCGCTTTCGGTCTCTTAGAATTCCAGTCTCGATTCGCACGAATTACGCAATGGCCGACGTCAGAACACTAGTGGACTCTGGAGCCACGGACAACTTCATACGACCATCATTCGCAAAAAGAATGGGTCTGGGACTACAACAGCTGGAACACCCCAGAAAGATATGGAATATCGACAATACGGAAAATAAGGCGGGCAGTATCACCCACTTTATCGACCTAGATGTACAAACTAATCAACGACGGCAAAAAATGCGCTTCCTAGTCACAGACCTAGGGAATGAAGACCTGGTACTCGGTTACCCTTGGTTGGCAACTTACGAACCTACGATAAACTGGAGGTATGCCACTATTCACGAGAAGATGCTCCCCGTCGTTATTCGATCGATCAACCCCAACAAAGAAAACCACATCATCGGAAGCATCATCACCGAGGAAGAAAAGGAAGACGCAATGGCAGAACTGGAAGAAGAAAGCCACCTACGGACCACCGCCACGGAACTAGCCATCGAAGCTAAGCAGTTCCACGATAAAGTGGAGCTCCCTCCAACTTACCAACAATTCGCGAAGATCTTTAGTGAAGAAGCGTCCAACCGGTTCCCTCCTTCTCGACCATGGGACCACGCCATCGAGTTTAAGGAAGGCACCCCACCGGCAATCGACTGCAAAGTCTACCCCATGACGCAAGAGGAGGACAGTAAACTTAAGGAATTCCTAGACGAACAACTAAAGAAAGGATATATCCGCCCGTCCAAGTCTCCATATGCCTCGTCCTTCTTCTTTATAAAGAAGAAGGACGGAAAACTACGACCAGTACAGGACTACCGGAAGATCAGCGCCGTCACCATCCGCAATCAGTACCCGCTGCCACTTATCTCAGACCTCATCACCGATCTCAGCCAAGCTCATACTTACACTAAGCTGGACGTCAGGTGGGGATACAACAACATACGCATCAGAGAAGGTGACGAACACAAAGCGGCCTTTAAAACACGGTATGGTCTCTTTGAACCCACAGTCATGTACTTCGGACTCACCAATTCCCCGGCGACGTTTCAAACCATGATGAACACCATCTACCGAGACACCATCGCAAAACACGAAGCCAAGGGAACAATTATACGCGTATACATGGACGACATCGGTATCGCAACTAGGCATCCGGCCGGGCAGAAGGAACACGAGGAAGCGGTCCGCGACGTGCTACAAGTGGCCATGGAACACGACCTCTACTTCAAACTCGAAAAGTGCCTCTTCAACAAGCCGTGAATGGATTACCTGGGGGTAATCCTTGAAAAGGGGGTAACACGTATGGACCCGGTAAAAATTTCTGGCATCAAGGAATGGCCTACGCCCACCAAGGTCCGTGACGTCCGCTCATTCCTAGGATTCTGCAATTTTTACCGACTCTTCATTCGCGGCTTCGCCACACACGCCAAACCACTCAACAAACTCACGAGAAAGGACACAGAGTGGAGATGGACGGACGAAGAAGACAAGGCGTTCCAAAAGCTCAAAGCCCTGGTCACGGAAGAACCGGTACTCGCACACCCAAAGTTGGATGATCCGTTCGAACTCGAGGTAGACGCTTCAGGATTTGCAACCGGCGCAGTACTACTCCAGAAGAAGGAAGATGGCAAACGACACCCAATAGGCTATTACTCGGCCACCCTCAGCGAAGCGGAAAGGAACTACGACATATACGACTTAGAACTTCTCGCAATCGTCAAAGCCCTCCGACACTGGAGACCACTGCTAGCTGGATCGCCACACAAGATAAAAATCTACTCGGACCACATGAACCTCCAGTACTGGAAGTTACCGCAGAAAATCAGCCGAAGGGTCGCCAGGGAAGTACTGGAACTTATGGAGTACAACTTCGAAATTCACCACATTCCAGGAAAGAAGAACGGTCGCGCCGATGCCCTATCCCGACGACCCGACTACGACCAAGGGGAACGAGACAACGAAAACGTAGTGGTACTACCCGAAGACGTGTTCGCACGAACGACTACAGTACAGGCGACGCAAGATCCACCGCAAGCGGAGATCATCCTGCGATACTGGGTAGACCCCCAGCAACTAAAGTTCGTCAACGGGGCATGGTACCGACAAGGAAAGTACGTCATCACAGGATCCCTGGACGAGAAAAGGAAGCTCATCGCTGCTCACCATGATCCCCCGGTACATGGACACCCCGGAATTGCACGAACCACAAGACTAGTGGAAAGAAGGTACTGGTGGCCGGAGTTGAAACTCGACGTCCGCAACTTCATACAGGGATGTGCCGAATGCCAGCGTCACAAGGTCAACATGCGTCCCACAAGAGCCCCACTCGCACCTATCACGCCGAAGGAAGACGCCTTACCATTTGAGACCATCGCCCTCGATTTCATCACCAAGCTCCCAATATCCCAAGGGTACGACTCCATCCTGACCGTAACAGATCACGACTGCAGCAAAGCCTCGGTCTTCATTCCCTGTAACGAGGAGATCACAGCAGAAGGAACAGCTGGCCTCTACGCTGCCCATATCTTCAAGCGATTCGGACTACCCTCAAAAATCATTAGCGATCGAGATCCCCGGTTCGCCTCCAAGTTTACGCAAGAACTATGTCGGATCTTAGGAATCCAGCAAAACATCTCCACGGCCTATCACCCTAGAACCGATGGACAATCGGAACGCACCAATCAGTGGCTGGAACAGTACCTACGCTTTTGGGCAAATGAGCGTCAAGATAATTGGGTGGCCCTTCTACCAATAGCAGAGTTCGCGCACAACAACTGGCCCCACGAGGCGACAAGGAAGTCCCCATTTTCCCTTCTCATGGGATACGACCCACGCGCTGATTGGCTCGATAAGCCATCTCCTATCCCGCAGGTCACCACGAGAATAGAACAGTTCCGAGAGGCGCGGAAAGAAGCTCAGGATCTTATCAAAAGGGCGCAATCCATGTGGGTCAAACACCGAGATACGCCCAGGCTCCAAATCGGAGACTATGTGTGGCTAGAAGGGCGACACCTTAGGACCAATCAGCCAACACCGAAATTAGCGGCAAGGCGGCACGGCCCCTTCAAAATCACACGGATCCTATCACCGGTAAACTATCAATTGGAACTTCCCACGCAGTGGAGCATACACCCCGTGTTTCACATCGATCTTCTCACGCCTTATCGTGAGACGCTCGTGCACGGACCAAATTTCCAGCGGCCACCACCGGATCTAGTAGAAGGAGAAGAGGAATACGAGGTAGAGAAGGTTCTGGACCATCGGCACTTCGGCAGGAAGAAACGCCTCCAGTACCTGATCAAGTGGAAGGGGTACCCTGACTCGGAGAATCAGTGGGTCGACAAGGATGACGTATTTGCAGATGAGGCAATAGCTGAGTACCAATCATTGAATCCCTGACTCGCAAGTAGCTTAAAAGCAGGACAAACGGAAGGCCCATCCTTATCCCCTCTTCACTATCGTCACACTGGCTCCCTCATCTCTTCCCTACTCGCAACAATGTCCGTTCCCTCTTCCGCCGATGCCCTCGCTCGTGTTGCCCGAAACGCGGGACCTCTCACCTACCAAGAGGTCGTCGAGGCCCTCCAGTCGACAATCCCCACCTCCTACAACGACGACACCAACAACCCCGCCACCTGGTGGATCCTCTCTCAGGATGGCCAGCGCATCAACGAGGTGCCATTCACAATGGCCGAAGTCGATCGGCTTCGCCAGGCTCTCCCAGAGCTTGAGCGTTCCCCATCTCGACCTGTCCCAGTACGAGTCGAGTATCGAACCGAGGAAGAAGCCCAAGACACAGCCGACGATCGACTGGGAGCGGTGGCAGGAGCAGAAGTGGAGGGAGACGGCGGAGAACTGGCAGCGGGAGCAGCTACGGAAAGCGGCGGAGAGGCATCGGGAGGCGCTACGGAGGAGACGCGAGTGGATGCGGGCGAAGAAGGAACGCGAAGAGGCGAGGAAACAGTCCTTGAACAAGTCCGAGGAAGCTTAGCGGACCACTACCCAGCTGAGCACCCTCTCATCTCTACGGCCACCGATACTGACAACCCACGCGAAACCCCGTACGCGTGTGACACCAACGGCCGCCCCCTCTATCGCGGTGGCGTGCAGGCCGACGCACCCCCGCCATTCCCACTCTTCCGACTCCGTCACGCCGAGCTCGGCCCGCCTCCCCACGGTTACAAGTACAACCGCGGGGAGGATTACATCCACTTCCCCATCACCGACGGCCAGGGGGTGACACGCCAGGCCGCCTATGTACAAGTCATCATGGGGGCCGACCCCATCGTGCTGGGCCTCGTCCCCGATAGCGAGAAGGTGTACTCGCAACCCCTCTACGCCGAGCCCCACGTCAAGGCCACGGGGAAGGAGGTCTACCCTCAAGAGGACATGACCCTATTCGCAGGCGGTTATCACGACCGCCCTCGCCTCGACCGTGCAGTCGGCGAGCTCCACGACGTGAGCCTTCGAGCGGAGGTGCACCGCTACCGGGCCTACGCGTACGAGGCTGAGCGAATGGAGCAGCGGCTTCATCAACTCGCCGCCGCGCTCGGAGGGATCAAGGGCGAGATGGCCCGCAGTAAGTTCCGCCTCGAGATGGCTAACACGCTAGAAAGGATCGAAGAAGTGCAGGTGGGTTGGATGTCGGGACCGCGCCTTCGCCGGCGTCGTGGGCGCCGCGGCTGAAAAGGGGGTGATGTCGCGGTTGGACTTATGGACTGATACTACGGTACGAGGATTGACGTGGACGCTTACTATACGGTTATGACTACGTTAGTAAGTAGGAATTAGTCATGGACTTTAGGATCGGTCAGCGTCGTACTAGCATGTGATTGCTAGTATGACTCATTACTAGGATAGCAATAGTAGGGTTCGAGCTATTATTGCTAGTAGTAGTCATCTTCAAGAGGAGCTTTAAAGCTGCCTCTTCAATATGTATAAGTAGTGGGCTGCGAAGACCAAGATACGCCATCTTGGTCTTCTTCTCAATACCACTCTCTCTTTCGTCTTTTGTCTGAAGCCTTGGTCCCCCACATCCTCTCTAGGGGGCGACGTCTTTATAAGTCTTGACCTTCGAGTCTAAGACCCTGGCCCTGTCGACGCACCAAGTCGGAGTTGCCTTAGTACTATTAGGGCGCCTTTTGTGGATCGCCTTAGTAGTATTCTACGGAATCACCGAGACACTACGCGGGTGTCTGAAACCAGCTAAGTCGTGAACGCCCTTGCACGAGTTCAAGTCGAACTAAACGCTGTGGTAGCGTTACAGGGCGTGTCGGAGGGCCAAACGTAACACCAGGATCCCCATCTTGGTCTTCTTCAAATACCACTTCAGTCCTATCCTCTTCTATACAAGGGCCCAGTGTCCCTTTGTGAACTCGCTCTGGCATATCCCTAAAGACCAAGGGATCCCTGTGACTCTTCTCCCCAGTCCAACTCCTCGTGGATGGTGGATAGCCCGACCGTGACTTGTTGAGCTGGCAGCACTAACAGCGAGATATAGCAAGAGCGACTAAGAGACAAAAGTAAACTTCAGAGGTGAAGAAAACTCTATTAGCAGCGCAACACACCTAAGAGACAAAAGTAACTATAGTACTGTCAGCGTAAGGTAGAGGCTTAGTAGTAAAGGGACTTACACTTCAGAGGTGAAGAAAACTCTGAAGTGTATGGGCGAAAACAGCAGACCTTATATACAGGACGCTTAGCTAAGAATGGTCTGTGCGCACTGGTGACTCAAACAAAATGCACCTGGTCTGTGCGCCAGAGGGAGAAATGCCATTGGAGGGCAGAGAACAATAAGACCGCCTAATGCGGATGAGATCGGTATCTTAACAATAAGAACAAGGAGAACCTAATAAGGAACTACAAAATAAAGATAAACAATAACCGGTCCGTACGAGTCCGGAAGTCCATAGTCTAACCATAAGGGTCAGATACCGTAAAAGGAAGGGAATGACTCAATCATATCCCACGAGACATGTGACTTGAATCAGTCGCGTCTCAACATCCCTCCATGATAGAGGCAGTCCATTCTGGAGATTTAGATAAGAATAGGTGGTAGATGGTGATGAGATTGCGTGTCAAGTTTCAACAAGTTCTCTATATAAGAACTGTGTGAGAGTCCTTTGCAAGTTCTCAACATAAGAACTGTGCAAGAGTCTTATAGGAGTTCGGGATTGAAGTCCCTTGAACACTTTTACTTCATGCGTCATAAAGGACAACTTTTTGAAGTGCTGTGTACAACTCCATATAAGACAGAGAGAAAGGACTCTCTTCTGCAGAGATAAGAGCGGATCTTATTCTGCCTTGACACTTCATCGGCAACCTTATAAAAGGTCCATCAACCCGAATTTCTGATAGATGTGGATCCTATCCACACTTTTCTCCATTACACTAACCCAACATCATTAACCAGCTTCTCGAAGGTTTCTCTTGGTAGAGACTTAGTAAGTCCGTCTGCTACCATGTCCTTTGTTGGAGTACGTATCAGGTGTATCACCTTGTTTTCTACATACTCCCTAACAGCGTGGTGTTTGATGGGGATGTGTTTGGACCGTCTCCCTGTGACTGGGTTCAGGGCTAAGTCTACAGCGCCCTTGTTGTCACAGTGAAGAGGTATGGGGGAGGAGACCTCGTACCCCAGTTCCTCTAGGAACGTCCTATACCACTGAGCTTGGTTTGCAGCCTCTGCAAGGCTCATGTACTCAGCTTCTGTGGTGGACTGTGCTACCGTCTTTTGTTTTCTGGTGCACCATGAGATGGCACCATTCGCAAGTAGGTAGACGTAGCCAGTGGTGGAGTGGCGATCTTCCTGGTCACCCCAGGAAGAGTCGCAGTAGCCATGAAGGCCTTCTCCACCATTCCCTCCAGAGTAGCGCAACGCGTAGTCCTTTGTAGTATTAAGGTATGCTAACACGTATTTGGCTAGGCGCAGATGCTGCTGAGAGGGATTGGAAGCAAATTGGCTGAGGCGCGCAACAGCGAAGGAGATATCCGGTCTGCTTCCAATCTGCGCATATAGCAGAGACCCAATTATCTGTTGATACTTCTTAATCTCAGAAGTAGAGGCTTGATCTTCGTATTTGATCAAGTGAGCCTCCGCGCCAGAGGGAAGAGGGGTGTACACTGGGTTGGAATCCCTCATTCCAAACCTTTCAACTACATCAGAGATGTAATCTGACTGGTTGATGGTCATAGTGCGATTAGCACGGTCTCTGGTGATGTTAACACCGAGATATGACTCAATTTCTCCCAGATCGGTCATCTCATATCGACTTGATAGAGATGCCTTCAGATCATTGATCTTATCTAATGAGTTGCCCAGTATAGTGATATCATCTACATATAAGATGACGAAAAGTACATCACCCCCCTCTTGGAGATGATATACATATACTCCTGCATCAGAGTACGTCCGCGTAAAGCCGAGTTCACTAAGAACTCCATGGAACTGTAGATTCCATGCGCGGGAAGCCTGCTTCAGACCATAAAGGGCTTTCTGAAGCCGGCACACCAAGTGTTCTTGGCCAGCAGTGACGAAACCTACGGGTTGCTCCATGTAGATTTCCTCGTCCAGTTCTCCATGAAGGAAAGCCGATTTGACGTCCATCTGGTGGATCTCCCAATCCTCCAGAGTGGCTAACGCCAACAGAAGTCTTAGGGACTCAAATCGGGCGACTGGACTAAAGGTTTCGTCAAAGTCCACCCCCTCTAGTTGGGTGAACCCTTTTGCCACTAGCCTAGCACGAAAGCGTCCATCCGCTTTCTTCTTAAAGACCCACTTGCACTTTACCACCTTCCTTCCAGCAGGAAGGGGTTCCAGCCGCCAGACCTGTAGCTTTTCCAAGGCATCCAGTTCATATTGGCATGCCTCCTGCCACTGGTCGGCGTATTCAGACTCCATGGCCTGCCTGAAGGTCTGAGGATCCCTATAGCCAGGGGCCTCAGCCGCATTTAGCAGGTCCATCATGGTAAGCCTGCTGCTTCCCTGCATGAATTCGTCATTGTCCTCATTGTAATAGCGAGGATTTTGACGCCGCGTCCTGGTGCTCCGCCTAGGGCGAGGAGGCGAGGACACCTGCTCAGTCCTTGGACTCCTAGGAGTCTCGGCAGGAGGACTGATATCCCTATTGAAATTAGGGGCAGGTATCGGCTGGGACACCATAGGTGGCCAGTTGCGCCTAGAGCGCGAAGGACGAGGAGGGGTAGTCGTAGGGGGTGCAGAGGGCGGGGTCTGATATATAGTCTGATCTGCTGGTGCAGGGTGGTAGCTGGGTGGGGTGCTAGGCTGTTGTTCCTGCGGAGGGGCTTCCTCCGGCACCTGTGTAGTAGGCGGGGCCATATTGGTTGGCGGCGCCTGAGGTGCTGTGGCGACAGCTGGTAGAGGCTGATCGAGCACTCTTATATAAATGGTTCCGCCGGTGGAGTCAATTACCTCCTGTTCCGGCACTGGTGAGGTATACTGGTGAGGGATCAGGTCACCGCGGGACGGAAAAACGCTTTCGTCA